>JAMXBC010000010.1:6250000-7500000 GCA_024138005.1 Lumnitzera racemosa
CCTCTTGATCGAGCTATAGACGAAACTTCTGGATTTTGTGAGCATTAAAGAGCAGTATCAACATAACCTTCCCTTTGGCCCAATATACAGGCATTGTAGGGAGGGAAGAACAATTAATGAATATCATAAGGGAGTTGCTGATGAGAGAAGCTCATTCTAGTGGACTCTTCGGACATTTTGGAGAAAAGAGGACATATGAGCTACTGAATGCCAAGTTCTTCTAACCTAAGATGAGGCATGATGTCCACTGTATAATTGAAGGTTGCACTAACTACAAGAAGGCAAAGAGCCAAGCTAAGCAAAGGAAAGCAATGCCTCTACACGTCCTGACCAAACCATGGGTTGACTTGAGTATAGATTTTGTCCTCAAATTACCCCTAACTACCCGAGGCAAAGACTTTATTATGGTTGTCGTAAACAAATTCAACAAGATGGCACACTTGATGTCCTATACTAAAACTAACGATGATTTGGCTATTACTTCTTTATTTTTGTAAGAAATAGTTCACTTGCATGGAGAGCCAAGGAATGTGGTGTCAAACCATGACCTAAAGTTCTCAAATCTTTTTTTAAGAACACTCTGGTGTTAAATAGGAACTAAACTACTGTTCAGTACTTCTTATCACCCCTAAACTAACGGTCAAACAAAGGTCATCAACCACGCCCTAGGATCACTACTCTAAACTATAGTGGAGAAGAACTTAGCCAACTAGAACATATGCCTACATGTGATAGAATTTGCTTACAACAAATCAGCATACGCTACTACTAAAGATGCACCATTCGAGGTCGTCTACAGTTTTAATCCTAAGCTTCCTTTAAATCACATCCCAACGCTATCAAGTGACCAAGAAGACCTAGAAGCCCGAACTAAAGCTCAGTCTCTCCAACAGATCTACTAATAAGTAATTCAACATAGTGACTGAGCTACCAGGAAAATGAGAGAGACAAGCAAAGGAAAAAAGATCAAGCAGTTTCAACCTGGCGACCAAGTATGGCTACACTTAAGTAAAGAGAGATTTCTTAATAAGAGGAAGACCAAGTTGTTCGCCTAAGCTGAAGGACCCTTCAAGGTACTCCAAAAGATAAACAACAGTGCATACTAGCTAAAACTGCTAAAAGACTTTGGAGTATTCGACATGTTCAACATTGCTAATCTCAGCCCCTACTGACGAGAAGAAGAATAGAGCTATGACCAAGAGAATTTGATCCCAAACCTCAATTAACGTAGTGGGGATTATAGGAATCCTACCATTGGACCTCTGACTGGAGCCTAAGCTCAAGGGCTTAATCATTCTAACCTACGCCTAAAGAGTCTGAGCTGCTCCTAACCACTAATCTATTGCTTTGTTTTAGTCGAGCTCTCTCATGCCTATTGATCTTTTCTGACTATAAACCTAAGGAGTATGCAGACAACAGCTTAACTCACTCGACCACTAGCTTAGCCAAACTACCTTTGAGGTACCCAGGGCATGTCCGAACTAAATCCACCCTGGAAGAACATTCAGCTCAGCTCAGCATCCCAATTCAGCAACATCCAAACCGACCGCATAAATTTGTCCGTTTTTGCCTATAAACTACCAATGCTAACTAACCATGTGTCCAAGCACCTCCATGTGACAAAATTTGCTATCGAATCACCTTTTTTTTTTATTTCTCTTTTGTACTCTTTTGTATTCCTTGTATTTTACTACTTTTAGGCAATACCCTTTTAGTTTTTTTCCATTTTTAGTAAGTTTCCCTAATATTCCTAATATAAATAACCTATTGTATATTGTAGCCGCATTAACTTTTAACATTATTATAGAAGATACTAAGTTTTTCTTGCTTGCCTATAAACATTCTTATTTGCTTGCTTACTTATCTTACTCTTATCCTATCCTTTAAACAAGACTAAGTGGCGAGTACCCTCATTGGATTAGCTTGTGCATCATATTGAGTTGATCATGGATATTGCTTATCTACAGCTATTCCAACTTCATTTTCAGACTTTCAGAGAGTTCAGATACATTTTCAAATACAGTCGACCTTGTCTACTCTTAGTGTAGCCTATCAAGTACTTTAAAGGCGGGATGAGAAAGCCCGCCTTAGCAGATGACTGGTTAACACAGATCGAACGAAGTTTTGAAGGTTTTAGGATTCCTAATAATCACAAAGTTTCTTATGGCATTTTCATACTGAAGATGAGAGGAAAATTACAACGGAGGGGATGAACATTTGGGAGTTAGTTCAAATAGGGGATCAACGTTTTGAAAAGTTCAAATAAGGAATGAACATTTCGAAAAGTTCAAATAAAGGATCAATGTTTCACAAAGTGGTGCTATTATGAATCCCTCATTTAAACCACTTCATGAAACATTGATCCTTTATTTAAACTACTTTATGAAACGTTCATCCCTTATTTGAACTTTTTAAAACGTTGATCCCCTATTTGAACTAAACCCCAAACATTCATCCCGTTCGTTGTAATTTTCCCTGAAGATGAGTGAACATGTTTAGTAGGACTTAAAGGTGAGATCAATAACAGGACTAATTACTTGGCAAGTATTTAGAGAAGAGTTTAAGAAGGAATAATGCGTCTCCAAGATTGTACACACGGAGAAGGACCACAACAAAAGGGGGATTAGCAAATCTGGGCAGCTACCAATCTGATATGACATACAAACTTATCTTACTCGGCTTATAATTCGCTAGATATGATTCACTAGTCCGAACTATCAGGTCACTTGCCACTACTCCTTATTAAAAGGAATCGATAAGAGTTAAAATGATAAATGAGAAACACTAGGGTTGCTTACAAAAGGAACTTGTAATAATATGATGTAATAAGTATTGTTGTCTACATAGAAACAAATGGGATTTATATACTAGCTCCATTAAGGTTATAAGCATATATGGAAAAAACAAAAAAGTGTAATTTACAATTGGAATACATGAGAGATACTAAAAAGGGTAAAAGAGATAAAAAAATATTCTATATGAAAAAGTAAAGAATCATTCTAAACTAATATGTTGAAAGAAACATGTTGAGAAGCAATTAGAGTCTAGTTATGCGGTTGGTTAAGCTGAAATGATTATTGAGGTCGCTTAATAATTGTTGGCTCCTATTCGAACCAGTCTAGAAAGAGGTCATCTATCAGAACTGACTTGGTTGGGTTTAGGTCAAAGCTTAAGCTTTGAGGAATACTTTGATCCTTTCATATCCGGGTGTCTCATCAGCTCGGCTCGGACAAAGGTTTGATACAGTTCAGCTTAGAAGCTGCCTAACTGCCTGAATCACGACATAAGCTCGGCAATAGACATGATTACTTGGTAAGTTGGTCTATATGCCTAGCAAGTTGGCACGATTGCTTGGCAGCTCGGAAACTATACTGGAACTTATGAAAGTTCAGTGCTTAAGTTGGCAGTAGTGTAAAAGATGGAGATTGAAATAGGAATCCTTGTCTTAAATGAGATTTCAAGCTAGTATCCTCCATGTAAATCCTTAGAGTCCTCTAGTTTGATTGCACGTAACTGGTCCATGGAGTTAATTCCTATCATTGTGAGTAGAGAATCAAATAACAAGAAAATTGATGGAGCTAAAGAAAGGTACCATGAATATATCTCAACATGAAAATGAGTTCAATAGGTTGTTACAATATGCACCTAAATCATATGGAGATAACCAAGTGTTGAAGAAAAACCTATTTCTTAATGGATTTAACCTGACGATGTGGTATAAGTTGATAGATTTTGGGTTTGCTACTTACCATAAGATTGTGGATAAAGCTCGACAACTAAAGAATAACCGATTAGCTATACAAGAGTAAGAAGTTAAGTGGAGTCACTCGGTCTAGACCTACTTTTAAGAAGGTATCTCCAGGTGCTAGTAGTAGTTCAGGTTAAAAACGGAAGAAGCTAGCAGCTAGGTACACTTTTATGATAAGGAATAAAATGTGAAATGTTGGAAATGTGGAGTATAACATTTTCCTCATCAATGTGAATAATTGCATGGCATGTGCTATTTATGTGGAGATCTAAATCATGTATCAAGAGGATGCCCAAAGATGAAAATTGTTAAATGCTATAAGTGTAAAAAGTTGAGGTACTTCCTAAGCTAATGTAAACAGGCAGGGCCAAGAGCAAAGAACTCTAGTAGAGTGGAAACCACTACAGTTCCAGCATAAGTCTTTGCAATAGAAAGTATGGAAGGAGATACCAAAGAGTTTGATGACTGGATGGAAGAATATTTTCATAATGGCTCTAATGATGATATAGAAATTGATGAAAATGAGCAAGGACTAGTGATAGGTATGTAATCTAATAACTCTTCTTACTTATAAGATTGAATTTGAAACATTCATTTTGGATAGATGAATAGGAAACATTCATTTTGGATAGATGAATAGTAGGAATCAAGGAAATAAATAACTCTATTATCACAATAAATGAGGATAGGTAATTGTAGTAGTGGTAATAATATTTATTTCAGGTAATATAATTATAAATGAACAAATTATGTATGCGTTATTCGATATTGAGGCTTCACATTCATTTATTAGTCGAGAGTTCATATTAAATAATAAAATTGATACGGTAGAAGCTAAGGCCACTTATAAAGTGAGAACCCCTACCAAAGAGTAAGTGCTGACTTGAAAAGTAGTTGATAATGGGCAACTTCAAATTCCAAGGAAAGAATTTTCCATAAAGATGATGATTTCACCATTAAAAGGTTATGATGTAATTGTGGATATAGATTGGCTATCCAAACATAAAGCTCAAGTGAATTGCCGAGATAAAAGTGTAATCTTAGATGAAGATAAGGTAGTATTTCAAGGAAAAACCTGAGAGTGAGGAATGAAACTATTAGTAATGGAAGTAAATGAAGCAATGGATGAAATTATTGAGGATTAGCAAATTTGTTGGACATTTGCAGTAAAAGGGAATAAAGAGACTCTAAGTGTGTCTGAGATACCAATAGTGTGTGAATTTCCAAATGATTTTCCGAGATTAACTCCACATCGAGAGTTGGACTTTACCATAGAGATGGTTCTAAGAACTGAGTAAAAGTACTATGTAGAATGGCACTAATGGAGCTTCAGAAGTTAAAGAAGTAACTTCGGCAGTTGTTAGATAAAGGATTCATTCGACTTAGTGTGTCTCCATGGGGAGCACTAATATTATTTGATGAAGAAGAAGGATAGATCTATGAGACTGTGTATTAATTATGGAGAGATAAATAAGGCAACTATTAAGAATAAGTACCCGCTCCCACGAATTGATGATCTATTTGATTAGTTGCATGGAGCTATCGTATCCTTACGAATTGATCTAAGGTCCGAGTATCATCAATTATAAATTAAGCATATGGATGTACCAAAGATTGTATTTCGGACAAGATACTAGCATTATAAGTGTTTAGTGATGTCATTTAAACTAACTAACGTGCCTACAGTATTTATGGATTTAATAAATCAAATTTACCAACCGTATTTAGATAAATTTGTTATTATGTTTATTGATAACATTCTAATTTATTCAAAGATGAAAGAGGAGCATGTGGAACATTTGCCATTAGCATTACAAAAGCTGAAAGAAAATAAGTTGTATGCTAAACTAAGTAAATGTGATTTTTGGTTAGATAAAATTTCATTCTTGAGGCATATAGTGTCAAGTGAAGGGATATTGATGGATCCTGAAAAAGTTATGGCTGTAGCTGAGTGGAAATAGCCAACTATAATTTCTGAAGTAAAAAAGCTTCCTTGGAATGGCAGGCTACTACAGACGTTTTATAAGGGATTTTTCTAAGTTAGTAAAACCTTTAACACAATTGACACATAAAGATGTCAAATTTGAATTGAGTAAAGAAAGTGAACAGAGTTTCCAAGAGTTAAAAGATTATTTCATCTCAACTTTGGTACTTACTTTACCAGATCCAAGTAAACCATATTGTATATATAGCAATGCTTTACATAATGGATTAGTTTGTGTATTGATACAAGATGATATAGTAGTACCATATGCATCAAGGCAATTGAGACCTCGTGAAAAGAATTATCTGAGTTATGATCTTGAATTAGCAGCTATGGTTTTTGCTTTAAAGATTGAGAGACATTATATATATGATTAGCGTTGTGAAATTTTGGAAAAATCACAAGAGTTTGAAATATTTCTTTACTCAAAAGGAGTTGAATTTAAGATAGAGGCGATGATTAGAACTGATAGAGGATTATGATCTAATAATCAATTGCCGTCCTAACAAAGCTAATGTGGTAACAGATGTATTAAGTTGTAAGAACTATAAGGAAGTAGCTTTACTACTTACCTCTCAGCAAAAGTTGATTTAGAAATTTGGGAAGTTGGAGATTAGATTTAGATGGCACAAGACGAAGGTACAGTTGATGAATTTGATCGTACAACCAACTTTGGTGGAACGAGTTAGATTTCAACAAGATGAAGATCCAATTTTAAAGGAAGTGAAAGAAAAGCTGAAAACGAGAGATGTACCAAACTTCTAATTTGATGAAAGTGGAGTGTTGAGATAAAAGAATAGAGTTCATATACCTCATGATGCAAAGTTGAAGAGGAAAATTATGGATAAAGGTCATACTACTGGTTATACTTTATACCCTGGTGGAAATAAAATGTATCATGATTTGCAATCATTATTCTAGCAAAAATGCAAGAAGAAGGAGATAACACAATATGAGTTAAGATGTACTACATGCCAACAAATGAAAAACTGAACAACAAAGATCCAATGGATTGTTACGACCATAAGAAATATCTTAGTAAAAGTAGGATCATGTTACTATAGATTTTGTAGTGGGACTCCCAAGAACTAAAGCAGGTCATGATTTGATTTAAGTTAGTGTGGATAGGTTGACGAAAAGTGCTCATTTCTTACCTTGTCAAATTAGTGATTCAATGGAGAAGTTAGTGTGATTGTATGTATAACCTACGAGAATCATCTCAAATAAGGATATCCGTTTTGTATCTAAATTTTGGGAAAGTTTACATAGATCTTTAGGAACTAAGTTACAGTTCAGTACAGCTTATCATCCTCAAATGGATTGTTGATCAAAAAGAGTGATTCAAATACTAGAAGATATGTTGAGAGGGTATATATTAGATTTTGTGGTGATTGGGACCAATATCTATCATTAGTGGAATTTGCTTATGTAAGCCCCACAACTAAGCAATCCGAGGTTTCGATCAGTTGAATGATCCGATCGAACCTAAATTATAAAGTAAAGTTAGAAATATTAGTAAACCGATCCCGTAAGTTTGAATTTAAGAAAATAAGTAATAAAATAAGAGACTACAAAATTTTCAAATTTTAAGTATATAACTCGTTATTTATCGAAAATGCGTAAAAGGCATTCCGGTACATAACGAATCGCTAGAGATAAATTATATGTATACTAAAAATTATAAAATAACCTAAATAATATTTAGGAATATTTATTTGTACTATATATGAATTTACATGTAAGTATAAATTCGCGTAATTTCTTAAAATACGTGAAATGTGCTAAAATAATACAAAATACTTAAAGAAAATTCATAATTAAATAAGGAAAAATCAAGAAAAATCATGAATGATCCAGAATTAGGTCGTGGTAGCTGGGAAAAATAATAAAAAATTCGGCCAATTAGAATAAGCCAACATAAAAGCCAAAAATCAAGAGATAAGGCAATTGTCTTGTCCCATTTAATGCACAATAAATCCTCTAAAGCCCTATAAATAGCAGGAAAAATTCAGGAACTTATTTGGACAGTTAGAAATAAAAAAAAATTAGGGAGAGATGAAAATTGAGAGAAAAATTCGGTTTAGAAAAAAAACATTAGAAAAACTGTGCAATTAGGGCTTCCAAAGGGAACCCACACCAGACGAGGAGCTGGGAGTGGACGGCCACCACCACCACACGATGGTGGCAGCGCCCAGGCCGGACGACAAGGCCACGACGACCGGCGGTGGCCGGAGCCACCCAAATCGGTGAGTCCGATTTTCAACCCGATTTTGTGTAATTTTGTAAAAATAGTAAATATTATTATAAAATTATGAATTTTTTTATTCTGAGATATTTTTGTATGTAGTTTGTAGGAAAAATATTAGCTTGATAAAAACATGCCCCATAATATATAGTCCTTAAGAAATCATGCAAAATCGAGCACATTTCGGTTTAGAAATAAATGACTCTAGGAGTGTAGTTTGGAGCTCAATTTTTTTTTGTAGGATACTCATGTGATATAGAATAGTGCTATGAAGCCATTTTTTAAAAATTAATTTTCAAAATTTTTAAGTTAATTTTTAGCCCTAAAATGATGGAAAAATTGGGTAATTTAGAGTTAATTAAGTAATTAAATTATTAATTACTGACTTAGTGAATAAGTAGATGTTTAGGGATGTTGAAATCTGATGGAGAATGATACTTGTAGCATTTAGGGTGTTAGATGTAATTATTAGGTTAATTATGTAGTAAATAAGTAATATGGAAAATAGTATATTTTAAGTTAATTTTGTAAATTAGGGTAATTAGGAGTAAAATCTGATTTAAGATGAATTTAGACATTTTGAAATGATAATTGATGTTTAAAGATGATAATTAGAGTGATATAAATATTAGAAGTGTAATATATACATAAAAGGTAATAATACATAATAGGTAATTATTGGAAATATAATAAATAGGAAATATTATAATAAAAATTGATATTGTGATACTAATAAAAATGTACAATAAATCTAATAGGAAATTTGAATTTATGTAATTATATGAAAAATGTAAAAATTTCTCACATTAGGAGTGAATTCGGTACACTAATAAAGATATAAGTGTACCAGGTGAAATAAAATACTGACTAGGGGTAATGATGGTATTTAGGAGATCGGGAAATAATGTGATTAATTTCACATTATGGGTTGAAACGAATTTCTAGGGTTAAAGTATAAAACACTACTTAGAAATCGAACTAGAACCTAAACCTAATTTAGAAATCGATGCGAAAACCGAACCCGAACCTAACCCCAAACCTAAATAATTGTAAAAGACGTAAGACCTAGATAATTAGGCATATTAAACCCTAAACAAAACGTAACAATAAGTGTTATAGGATAAGATAAACTTATAATATTATATGAAATACTGAAACCACGTTCGTGTTATAGGGATGATCGGCGATAGGCTGAGCAAATCGGACCTCGAGTGAGTGAGCGAGGAGTCGAGATAAGTTGGGATTAATACGATGCTGTATTTTGGAGGCTTAAGATTATGCTTGGTTGTGCTTGTTAGATAGTTGAATGTGTGCTTGTTAGATAGTTGAATGTGTGCATGTGTTTGATTATGGGTGATGCTATGATCCTGTTTGTTGCTCTAGCACATATTGTATGATTTGTATGAGAGGATTGATCACCCTCAACTGGACTTAATCAAATATCCGACCATTAATCATAATCGGACATGCATGGCAACCCGTTAGGGGAACTTAGGACTCTCCGGCCAAATACCGACCCCTTCGAAAGGGATAGCGCAGGATTGCAAAATGGTCCCTTCTTTATCCTCAGTCGAACTAAGTGACAGAAGAGGAGGTCGCGGCGAGGGTGAAGACAGTGGTTCGAAGGTAGTCGCGGGAGGAGCAAGGTCTCCATTACACAAGCTTGGGTTTGGTCGTGAGCTGTTGCATTAACGACAACTCCTCAACCCAGATTAGAGCGGGTGCAATTTCTCTAATCTCAAGATGGGCCGGACAACGTCGTATGATGGCATTTGCTTGCGCATGCATTGCATCTAATAAGTGACTGAAAACCTTGTTGTGTGTATGGTATAGTTTTAAGTCCTCCGTCCTAACTTACTGAGCTGTGGTTGCTCACATCCCTATAGACGTCGTGCAGGTGCTAGCTAAGAAGCGGCAACAACTACTCTGAAGCTAGCAACTGCTGGATCCTGGGGAGTGAGGAAAAACATTGAAGAATCAACACATATGTTATTACTTTTCATTTCTGAATAATGTAATAACTGAATTATAGTGATTATATATAACTTTTCTCACTTTCTTAGGTAAATGAATTATTTAAATTACAAACTGTTTACTTCAAAGCGGGTTAGTCGTGGACGCCTTGTGTAGATCAGGTCTAAGATAGCGGTTGTAAGGCCAACTTCTATCTTAAGATGGTTTCCACGGCGGGGCTGTTACGACTCTGGCGCTTCGGGGCGTGACAGCTTATAACAATAATTATTAAGCAACTATACAGATGACTCTTTATGAAGCATTATATGGAAGGAATTGTAAATCACTACTATATTGAGAAAGTGATAAACATGTAATGATAGGACCTAACATGATTCACCAAATGAATGAGACAGTAATCGTACGAAATCTTTATAAGAGTTAGGCTAATTTGAAATGGAAACCTAGGAATTTGCAGTAAAAGATCATGTATATATGAAAATAAGTCCTTTCAAGTGATTTAAATGATTTGGTACCACAAGGAAGCTAAGTCTTCGCTTTATTGAAACTTTCAAAATATTGGAGAAAATCGAAGATGTAGCTTATTGAATTGCGTTACCTACGAGTTCGATAGGGTATCATGATGTTTTCCACATATCGATGTTAAGGAGATTTGCGAAGAACCCACAAGCAATAATGGAACTAAAACCAGTGGACCTACAGTAAGATTATACAATTAAAGAGAAACCAATTAAGATATTGAAAAATCATATTAAAAAATTGAGGAGCCATGAGGTAGAATATGTAAAAGTTCAGTAAAATAGTAGTCCGAGAGCAAAAATAATCTAGGAGCCAAAGGAGCCAATAAAGAATTGATAGCCAAAGCTTTTCAAAAAAACAAGTGAGTAATAAGATTCCATCAGAATGTAAGTAACTAATAATTATATGATGGTTGAGTTGAAAGTTTTAAGGACATAACTTTTCTTAAGGGGGGTGGAATATGAGACTCGTATTTGTGTGACTAAGTTCAGTAGCTAATTTAAGGCATTCGAAAAAGTAACCCAATTAAGTTATAAACTTATAAGGGGCTTAGAAATATTAGTCGAGGAGTTCCCATAGGTTCGGAATTCAAAAATATAATTAAAATATTTAAAATATAGCTAAAATAAAGAGTATTTACTATATTATCATATAATGAAAATAGGAAGTAAGTTCTAGAAATTAACAAATACTTAAAGATGAATTATAAAGGTAATATAAATAATATTGTACATAAAATAACATATAAAGATATATATATTGGGTATAATTATTATATCAATATATGTACCCATGATTATTGAAAATACTCAAAATTGCGTAAATATTACTAAATAAATATAAGAAAATTATTTATAAATTACTAAGACATTTGGAGTAATGCTATTCTACGTAGCAAACATTTAGAACACCAATGAATAAAGAAAATTCTCCTTTGGACACCTAAACTATGCCTTTACACGTGTTGTTAAAGGGTTAAAAAATCAAAGAAACTTAAAGTAAATCTATTAACAAAGTTTAGACAATTACAACTTTGGGAAAATTTATGGAGGTGAGGAATAGATTGAGAGAGTGAAAAAAAAAAAAAAAATAGAAATTCGTATACAAAATAGGGCATTTGTAGGTTTTTAAAGAAGATGACCACCTGAAAGCAAAACCAAACCACCACTTAAAGGAGGAGCCATCATTCAAGCCAACTAACAAGCTCTCTCTCCCTTACGATAGCCAGAGCTCAGGTTTATGGTAAGTCACCAATTTTCTTTATTTTAACTTAGGGGAAAATATTAAAGGATTACCAAAAAAATTGAAATTGGTTTTCTTAAGTATTTTTGGATGAAGAATTCAAATTTCAAATCAAAATTTCAAAATTTTGAGTGCTAATATAAGGTTCTTAAGAAAAACGTCCCATGCATTAATTTTCGATTAGGTTTTCAATAAACAAACTCATGTAGTTTCAATCTGAAATTTTATGGGTATATTCCTAAGATGTTGTACTTTAATGTTATGTCGATAGATTATTAAAATTGAGTCCTCAAATTTGGAGAAATTTTCATTTTATCTTCAACAGTGCACTAAAGTGTTGTTTAACAAAGGAGCTTAACTAATTCTTTCTAAAATCATGTTATAACCTATATTTACCTACATGTAGCATCTAAAAGTAGTTATTTATAAGTTTAGGAATGATAATTTTTATGTGGAAAAGGGCATTTAGTGGTTAAAGGTTGATTTCCTAAGTTTTTAATGCATTTGTAAATTAATGGATGATATTATAGAAAGGGTATGAATAATTATGGTACTTAGGTGATATTTGTTGTTATGTAGGGGTTTGGAGTTTTGGAAACTTAAGGTAAGTTGGAGCATATGTTAAGTAATAAGATGTATTAGTAGCAGTAGAGTTAGAAATTATATTAGAAAGTAGGTTATAATGTAGTCTAGTAATAAATAACTTAAATACACAAAAAAATTCGAGGTAAGTTGGAGTATATGTTAAGTAATAAGATGTATTAGTCACAACAGAGTCAATAACTATGTCCGAAAATGTAGTCTAGTAGTGAATAACTTAAATACACAAATAAATTTGATTTAGGTTAGAAAATGGTTTAATATGGACTTTATAACTATTTCGAAGTCAAAAGCTTCTTAAATAAAAACCTAATTTAAGACAATAAGTTAGAACCTTTATTAGAAACTAGGTTAGGACCTACCACACTTAACTAAAACTTAATAAACAATTAAGGAACTTATTTAACTTAGAATATAAACATGCTTAAATATTCAAAATAAATTCTTACAAAGTATGCTAATTAAAAACTAAAGTTGTGTATTAATTTTTAGGTATCATTAACAAGGACCACATATGCGATGTTTAGGAGCACGTGATATTCTATCCAGGTAAGTTGGAATTATAGTTTTACCACTAGTTGAGATACTATATGAAAGTATTTGAAGACTTAAAAATGTTATTGTTTGTAGTTGAAACTTAGATGTCTGTTAAGAGACTCGTACTAGCATGACTAAATTTAGCAACTAATTTAGGGTGTTTGGAAAAATAACTTGATTAAGTTAGAAGCTTATGAAGGGCTTTATGATATTAGTCGAGGAGTTTCTGTGGACTCGGAATTTAAAAATGTAATAAAATATTAAAAATATAGCTAAAATAGTAACAAATTACTATATTATTATATTATCGATAACGCACAAATTAGTTTTGAAAAATTAACGAACACTTAGAGATAAATTATTGAAAAATATAATTAATATTAGATATAAAATAATATATAAAAGACGTATATGTGCATCGAGTATAATTATTATGTAAATATATATGCACGTAATTAGCGTAAATACTCGAAAATGCATAAATATCACCAAATAAATAAAGAAAGATAAAATAAAATTATTTAAAACTCTCCAAGACATGTGAAATCCTGCTGTAATGGCGTAGCAATGAATTAGGAGTGCATGGAGATAAGAAATCTATATTGTTGACACCTAAATATGCCTTTACACTTGTGATATGGAGGTAGAAAAAATTAAAAGGCTCTCAAATGAAATATAAAAATCATCTCCTAATAGTTGGAACAAAGGTTAATCAATTGTGAGTTCAAGAAAAAATGGGTAGAAAATAAAGAGAGAAAGTATGGAAATAAAAACTTAGAGAAATAGTGTACAAATTAGGAGATATTTGAGTTCCAAGAGAAGATGACCACCTAGAGGCAAAGTAAGACCACCACTTAAAGGAGGAGCCACTACCTTAGTTAGTTATGATGGCCAGAGCATTAGGTTCCAATGAGTCACAAGTTATTTATGATTTTCTCAAAAACTAGGGAAAAATAGTAAACATTCACCAAAAATTTGAAATATTTTTTCCTAATATACTTTTTTATGAGGAATTCAAATCTTCAATTAGATTTTTAAAATTTTGAGTGTAGATATCAGTTCCATAAGAAAAATGTCATGTGCATCAATTTTCAATCGGGTTTTTGAAAAACTATTTACTATAGTTAATAAGGTTTGTCAACCCATTGAAGCAATAGTCCATTGCCAGTACTTATGATGAATTGTTTTAATTCCTTGACCAACTTCTCAAATGATTCGACCCCTATTATTGTGCTCCCATATCCATATACGACTAGTGGTTAAACTTGAATTTATTGTATTCTTCTATTTTTTGAATGCTTCTTCATAGGATGGAGGAGATATTATATGCTAAAATGTCAATTTGCTCCATCTTATTTCAGCCATAATGTTGTTTGACATTTTCTAATATGGTAGAAGAGCTCCTTGTTTATGCAGTTAAAAACTCCTAAAGTGTAGTATTGAAGTTCTATATTTTTATGCAATCAAAAAATCCTAAAATGTTAGTTTTTATTGGTAAGTTCTCTACTTCAGGAAATGGATCCCATTTCTATAGGTATGATTTAGTGGTTAAACATTGCAATAGGTAAAAATTAGATATATGCTTGAATTTATTGTATTCTAATTGTATCTAGCTTAAGGGAAACATGCTAACACCAGTAACTATCCTACTGATTACATGTTACTGCACTCTAGTTATAATGGGACAATTTCCGAATAATGCCAATTATCCATTGATTTTTTATAGTGGGTAACATACATATCTATGCCCATATGCTGGATAATAAGATGCTATTTGTTGGTACATACAATACTCTAGGATAAATGCTTGCCCTTGGATCATGAAAGATCAGCATTTCAATCATTTGGAGGCTATTTTCATATAACTTCAATTTATTGATTGATGTTTTCTCTTAATATAATTGCATAACTCTCTACTATCTATTATCTTCACATTTCACATAACAGAACCAATGGATTTAATTTTCCAAGTAAAAGAATGTTGTTAAGCTGTTAAATTTTTTTTTTTTTTTAAGTCATTGTATTAGCATTTCTATTATCTTTTTAGCTGTAATAGGATTTTTTTTAAGCTACAACAATATCCCTAAGCTGCAACATAACCATTCCTCTACTCGACATTCTATTATTTGGATACTCCAAATTCTAAGTTGACACACTTACTGTAGAATCCAACTCTCCAACGTTAAATTCCCTTCTTGTTGTCATTACTTAGCCATCTACCATATCAACCCACCTAAAAAAATCACAACTATTGTTCTCATGATACAAAGGACAACAATAGAATCTCCTTCTATAGTTTTCCAAGGTTCTAACTTATTGTAACTCACACTTCAACCCATAAAAATATTGTACATCCCTTGTCCTATTAGTAGAGCGATGAACTGGAGTAGACGACGATGATGACAACGCTACTTACATTATTTTCTCCTTGTCTTTGCATTGTGACATTGTCAGGTGGATGAGAAGATCGAATTTGTACCATTAGGATCTTGATTCCATGTTATGTTAGGGTTTATGTTTTTTGGTAGTCATTTTGGCTATTTATGGTGCCAAAGAGCACTTCTAGATTTCCATGGTCGCCCAGAATGTCTATTTTACAAAGGAAATTTTAACTCATGGCCAGCTAGGAGAGAAGGGGACCACATCAACAACATCTGTTGCTTATGAAAGTAACAGAAGATGTAATATGATACGTTTCAAATAGGTCAAGTACTAAAATGAAAATTTGGCAAGCCTAGATACTAAAATGAAATTTTAAAAAGCTAAGGTACCTATGCTGGCTTTATCTCTATTTAATAAATACCTTAAAAAAACTTACCTAACACAATTGAAAACGCACTTAAATGTCCATAATGAATACATATGTTATATATTGGATAGAAACTAAAGATGTCATGTTAATTTTTAGGAATGATAAAGAAAGACAAGAATAACACTAGGAGAATGAGTGTCGGTATCCAAGTAAATGGTATCAGTGTTTCACCGTACTTTGAAGTATTTTTTAAAAATACTTAGTGACCTTCGTATATGTTTTGCTTGTCGTTGTAAGTTAGTTGCTTATACGCATGTAGCGTATGTGCTTGAATATTGTTATGCGATTTTGAGTGCTAGATTTATGTGTTGATTGCTTCATGATATTATATGTTTTGACTGTTTGAATTTGCTTGATTACTCAAAAAAGCAATCTAATACAAACTCAGCTTAACTACCAACCGAACCTACATTGCAACCCCTTAGGGAAAAACGACTAAAAAGTTCAGGTCAAACTTAGATCCTTCGTTGAGGATAGCAGAAATGGTCATCTCCCCACCCTAAGTCAAATTAACTGATAAGAGAGGAGGTCGTAGTCAAGTTAGGCTCCATGGTTCAAAGGTAGTCTCAGGCGAAGGGTGTTCTACATTACACAAGCTTCGATTTGATGAGCAATTTGTAAGTGTGTAATGTTAAACTCCTCAAAACTCGGATCAGAGCGGGCCTAATTTATCTAATCTCACGATGACTAGTCAACATCATGCGATGATATTTTCTTGATTATGCATTGCGTCTAACTAAACTTGCTTGATAACTTTGGTTGCTTTGTATTAGAAATGTGTTATTATTTCCATCCCACTTAATGAACAAGTTGTCACTCATTCTCCTATAATTGTTTTACAGGTTTCTAATAGATTCACTAGTACTACTTCAAGTTATAGAAAATTAGAGAATGAGATTGGGCAGTAAGATTCAAGACTACCTAATTGGATTTCTATTTGATTTATCGAATATATTAACCACTTAGAAAACTAATAAGGTCTCCTTGAGTGACCCCTAGTTTTCAACTAATCAAATTTATTCCATATTCTGTAAACCTGTGGTTTTTAAAATTTTACTAGACATTATCTTTTCCTAACAACGTAGTTCTTAAGATTTTATTTAAATTCAAGGTTTCATTTTTCATACTATTTATAAAACTTGATTTTTCCTCAGATATTTAAATTACAAAACTATTTTCTATAGCATTTTTTTTTAAATTACACCATAGGGTGATTCCTACTAGATACTGTATGGGATGCTTCCAAGTAGAGGAGCAATAAATACCTCGTGTAGGCTATACTTACGCTAGAAGCTTTAGGAACTAAGATAGCTAGCTTCTAGCGTAAGTTGGTTTACACGGACGGGGCTATTACGACTCTCTAGTTTGGGGCGTGACATCTGTGCACATGCTATATGTATTATTGATAATCTGTTTTGTGGTGGGAGTTAAACTCCTTATTGTGCTACTTTGCTTGATTTCATATTGTTGGTTGGTTTGAACTTGCTTAGCCACCCTTGAATGGAAAATAATGAAATTTTGATTGCTAACCTAACTGGACATGCATAACAACCCATTAGGGGAACAATTAGGTGTATCAGATTAAATACTGACCCCTTCGATAAGGATAGCAGAAATGGTCATTTCCCTATCCTTACTCAAACTAAGTAATAGAAGTATAGATCACGGTAAGCTTAAGAACCATGGTTCGAAGGTAATCTCAGAAAGAGGGTATTCTCCATTACACCAGCCGAGCTAAAGCAAATGCAGTTTCTATAACCTCTAATAGCCTGGATAACGTTATGCGATATTTCATATGATTCATTGACTGCATTGGATTTTATTAAAATTAATAAACTTTCCTTTGTTTGAATTATGCTCTTCTATTTTTATCCCGCTTATTAAGCAAGTTATGCTCACATTCGTATAGGTTCTATTGCAAGTACCGACTAAAATATAAAGATGCAATGATATGCCTAAGTGCAGGTTAGTACGGGAAGGTTGGGGAGTGAGAAAATACATAAAGCCTATTGAAACTGGATCACTTTTGAAGTCCTGGTTTTTGAGAAAATTAATTGGTCTCCCTAAGTGACTACTAGTTTTCTACTAGAGTTTGTAAAAATATGTGATAGAAACTGTAACTTTTTAAACTTTCTTATGGAAATGTACCATTTTGATGTAAATACTGTTATGTAAATATAAGCTAAGTACTAAAGTTATGTACTATAAGATTTCTTGTAAATGTTTTACAAAAAATACTACAGGTTCTATTTATAATAAGTTTCCTAATTGACGCTTCAGGTTTGTTGAGTCCTATGCACCTTACGTAGGTTATATCTATGATAATGACTATAAGGTTGGCTTTTATCTTAGAATAGTTTATATGGTAGGACTGTTATGACTCCTCTCGTTCAAGGCGTAACATTGCTAATAATACTCTATTTTTTAAATCACAAATCTAATAAATAAATTCAAGCAATATGAAACCCTTGATTTTTGAATTAGATCAATGGTATAGCCATGCAAATTTAGGTGCAGTGTTAGTTAGGAGAGTAACAAAAAAAAAAAAAAGAACAAACAACAACATCTAGCGAGCTTCCTAGATAAGTTATATTAGTTGAAGTTTTGAATTATACTCAATAGGGTCATAAACTCCAATATTGAGGTCTAAACTGATTTAAGTAAGACAACCATTAAATTAATGAACTATGTCTAACTTACAAAATTGAATTGAGTAACTAACTATATGTAAAATGGGAAAATTCCATCTAATCACCCATCACATAAATTAGACTTGCCTATTATCATGCCCCAAGTATCTATATTGTAACAGTCATGCCGTGCATACCGATGGTCAATAACAGCATAAGGCCTATAGCTACTATTACATCATTGATATACATAAAGCTTCATATCCAAGTTGGTATCATTTAGTAGAAGCGAAGCATGCCTACCAATAACCCTTAAAAATAATGCCTCCTTTATCTTAAAGTTCCTATTTGAATTTCCTAGCAAAGTGGTATGTCGGCTTTTGTTGATTGAACCTCACTTGATGCTCCCATCCCAAGTTTTGGTAAAGTTAACCTACAAGAGAATGACTATAAGGGTGTAAGCGAAACTACATGCTCAATAAGTAGCAAGGGATAAGCATCATACGTAAACAAGGCAAGTCAAGTCCTTTTAGAGTATAATGCAACAATCAAAGTGCCATCTATATGATGTTGATCGGTAGGTCATGAGAGACTAAAGAAATTCATCTCACTCTAGACTAGGTTTCAAGGAGTTTCACATCATGGCCAACTACTCATGGGACTAATCTCTCACCAAGCTAAGGTTGTACAATGGACATTCCCCTTGTCTCCTTTATACCCATTCCGGATTACCTATGATACTTTTCAACTCTAAATGGTGACCTCCTTTCCTATTACTTAGTTTCACAGAGTTGGAAAGAAAGAAACCATAATATTTCCTCAATGTATGGATGGTGTTGGTGGGAATCATGTAATAATGTGGGATGCAATGCATATGCCAATTATTAGGGTCAAATACAACATTAATCAATTTAAAAAGTGATCAAACAATAGAATCATTTCCAAGCATGGTATTAAATGCATAAGAAAAGCACATCAAGCAGATAGGCTCAATTACCAAAGTCATTACATCCACATTAAAACAGCTAATTATAAGCATAAGAAGTATAACTGCTTAGAACCTTTTGTTAACACAATTAAGACAGCTATGAGGTAAGCTACTTACCTGATTGCATATGCTCAAAATTCCTAAATTTTGTGTAGAAAATCCTAAAAATGAGCCTTTAGTTAGTCAATCTTTTAAGGTAGGATAGGCTAGAGATAATTTTTATAGTTATGTTATGTTTATAATTGTAGTTAGATAATAACACTATGATTTTATCCCTATAATTTGTGTAGTTTATTATTTGTTTTCAAGAAAAGTAAAATAAGATGATTGATTATGTTTCCTTATATATAGGTATTTAGTAACAGTAATAGATTCGTTAATGGTAATGTAACTAGTATGTATATATAAAGGTTTGAAACATAGTATAAGATAGTTAATACAGGAAAAAGCTATGATATAAAGTAATCAAACCAAGATTAATATAAGTAATAAGGTAACACTATAAAAATGCTTAAAATGAAAGGAATTCAATAGGAATTTTAATATATTATAGCATTTACTATAAATTAGATATTTAAGTGAAAATTTGGCCATAAAGGCAAAAAAATTAGAAAATATTTCAACACTTAGTAAACATGGTACTTAAAAATCACATTGGATATAATAAACTATGAAAAAAAAGTTTGGGAATTTTAGGAAGTCATTAGATAGAGTTTTATTTTTATGATTTTGGTTTAAAACTAGCAATTTTTAACAAAATGGGTAGAAATTTACAAAAATTATAAAAAGTACCAAAAATATAAAATTAATTCTAGAAAAATTATTACAAGAATATATGATTATAGAGTAGCTATAGATAAAAGGACTCCTTAAAACAATATAAATTAAAGGCTCTAAAATTATTGAAGTTGAAGCCAACAAATGGGCTAAAACCATCATCTAGTGGCAGCTATCGCTACTCCACCTTTGTCTACCTCTTAAGAGGAGTATGGGAAAACTCCATAAATTTTTCGCTAAATTTTAGAGGCTTAAATTGAGATGTGTGAATTTTTTTAGTCAAGGATGGGGCATTAATAGTTTTCAACTAACTTTCAAAAATTAATACTAAATTGCACACGTCTTAAAATTCTACAAAAATTAAGGTGGCTTTCTAAAATGTTGACACACGTCTAGTTAAAGTTTAGTGAATTTTAGACGAGTGTCCTATTCTTGGTGAATTTTTAATTATTTGTTGGCATAATTTGATAATTTTATAATGATTTTAAATTCATGAAAAAATTACCACGTGTACGTGTCATCTTTTTTCCGGAAGTCCAATGAAAGTGCTAAAGTTCTATTGAGGGACGTTCACGGACGAGGGACCATCATTTCATGAATATTTAGCCAAAAGTCAAACAGGGAACAGGATGAAGTGCTTACTACAGTAAAAGGAAAGAAACATAAGTCTACAAGATGTAGTTCCTGGAGAAACCGGGATGCCCATACACCAATGGAAGTTATTACTGTAAATGGTTCTGAAATCATAATACATTCTCATTTATTTTCCATTATATTTGCTCTATATATTTTGTTAATTATAATCCTTTCTATATTTACTTTTCATTATCTATTACTATAAATAAATTCATATTCTCTACCATCCTCCTCTTCTCCTCTCATAATCGACACCCTTTTATTTTTTGAGCCAATGCTTCACCCTTTTCTTTATTTCAAGTCAGTAATTTTAATTTCCTCTGTTGTCATACATTTTCTTTCTCATTTTTGTATATTTTCACTTTTTACTTTTTTTCTCTTTTTTAACTAACTTTTATATTCATTTTTCATATAGGTAAAGATAGAATAAGCAATGAATCTAGATCGAGTAATGAAAGAAAAAGATCAAGAGTTTATAGTTGCGGTTTTACTATGGCTATATGAATCCTGTTGTACTTTGTAGTACTAAAATCGATGTGTTCTATGCATTCTGTTGTAATGCTTTTTTATTCCATGTTTAGTTGTTATTTGGGAGATGATCAAGGAACGGACTTATGTACTGTGATGATGAAGCAAAAATGTTCGATGATGTAATTTTAACTTTTTCTTTTTAGTTTCATATTGTATTTGAAATTCTTCTAATGATGTTACATTGAATTTAAATGAGTGCAACTTTATTTATAGTTTTTATCTGATTCCATTTCATGGAAACTTTCATCTATTTGACATAATCCTATGTCATCTAACATTACCTCAAAGTAGTTTAAACATAAATGTTCATTTCAGGAAAATCAACACATATTTATGTCAAGCTTGGAAAATTATATAATGATTATCATATAAAAATTAGACCATTTATGATTTAGATTGGGCTATTGACCATAAAGTTAAAAAAAAAAAAAAAAACCATTAGCTTGAATTAAAAAAAAAAAAAGAAATTGTTAATCAGTTAATATTACAATTATGATATTATTACTTTTCATTTGAATTAAGATTTTCTTTGTTATATTTCTTATAAACAATAACTCTTCGTTTTTCCTTAAATATATCCAACGTATACCACTCTTGTTACCATAAATCCATAAAAATTGTTGTAAAAATTTAATTTATTAGCTTGAAAGTAAAATATGAACCTTGAATTTAGGAAATAAATCTTTCGTATGTGTAATTTTAAAAATATTTGTTCAAAATGCATATTTGTACTTGTAATGTACCTTTCAAAATATTATGCAACTTTGCATGATTTAATATGTAACCTTTGGATGATTTAATGCAAAATAGTAGAACTTTTTGCATTCATAAAATTCGCTTTTATATTTTAAATAACTATGATGCTTTTTAAATGGACATCGTTATATTCCATGTAAAATCATCCACTAGTTATATAAAACTTCAATAGATTATATTTTTATAGCTAAATAATATTATTATCCCATTACTATAATTACATATAAATATATATTGTTACCATGTTAGTTGTAATAATCTTTTAAGTAAATTTATTACTTTTACTCGTATGTATTTTTCAAATCAATAACGCATATCATGTATGCTATTATGGTTTCACCTAGATAGCAGATAATAACAAATATATTGGCATATTCTTATATCAATTATTTTTTAATGTAACATCTTTATAGTAATAATAATTACTTAAACCAAAAATGTGAAATGACAAGTATTTAATAATAACAGCAGCTTTTGAAAAGGAATTTAATATTAAAAAGATAATTGGAAAGTGTTTAATAACAATTATGTTCTAATTTAACCTGTTTATAGTCAAACATTTCATCATATTTTATTTTCAACTTAAAAAGATGGTATTAATTGGTTTCAAAATAATATGTTTTTAATACTAATTCATTTTGCTTTTAAAAAGAAAATAGAAATTAGAATGATAAATACTATATTATTTTGATAGTACATATATTTTCACTTTTAGCATTCAATAGTTTAAACTCTTCTTTAATGTTTCTTAATATTTCATTATAGCGATGCTTCAATAACGTAAATATATTTGGAATTTTTTGTTATTAGTACATACTAATGTTTATTAAAAATCTTGATATGGTAATAACAACAATAATTTTGTATAGTTCAAAATTATATTTTGTTGAGGTGAACATATAGCTTGAGGATCTATATCAACTCCAACTGCACCTACCTGCCCCTAGCAATCAATTAAAAGTTGATTCGAAATTTGTACCTGGTTAATCAATCTAACTTCGGTTTTACAAAGAAAATGGAAGTAAAATACTCCAAGAGTGACCGTCAAAAATAGATAAAATAAAAAATAATGTTTCCAAGAATTTCTTTGACAAAGTAATTATGCAGCGGCACAACATGACTCGTTAACATTAACCATCCTACATCAACAGTCGTAACCGCATTAATAGAAGCAAGACCAGATTGGAAGTGAAAAGAACTCGACGGGCTATGGTAGCTCTACTATACCTCATCAGAATCCTCATGGTCTTCCTGTTCTTATATACAAGCAGAGCTTCCACCAAAGCATAAAAGAGCTTCAGACAGCAAATCCTAAACCATACCAAACCAAACCAAGCGAAAATCATGAATATCTCATCCTCCACGATGACAACAGCAACAGTAACAATAAAAGATACGACAGTATATCGTGTGAAGGATGAGGCAACATGATATACAAATGCAGATATGTTATGGATTAATTGATACAACGTAAAATATTTTTGCACATTTTACGAGAAACGGAAGTCGATGCTGATAGAGTTAAGTTTATTGTGACTGGACATTTCAGTCGGTCATCTGCCTACTGAAATCTAACTTACTGAATTCGGACAGTTATCATCAACGTTCAGATCTAGAGAGGACGATCTAAGCTATTAGACCATAGAAATCTCCAATGGATAACAAAAGATAAACAAGCACAATAACAAAAGTAAGAGCGAAACGTACAGAAGCATGTTATTAGCATATGGTGTAGCATGAGGAGGAGGAGGAGAAGGAGGAGAAGAAGAAGAAGAAGAAGTTGTTATTGGGTTTGGAGAGAGAAGAGGGAGAAGGAAAGAAGAGGAGTGGAGGGCGGGAATGTAACGGTAAGTGGCAAAATGCCATGTTGGATTGCAAAACTGATAAAAACCGAACAACTTGTATCATGTGTCATTTTATAAATATAAACGACTTTCTTTGCACTCTTGCGGTAATATTGAATTCATTTTCAATCTCAGTTTGAAATTTTAGATTTTGAATTTGATTCAACTTAAAATTTTGAGATTAAACTCAGATTTAAAATAATACACTAACTTAAATTCAACTCAATTAAACTTTATAAAACTCGATTATTTTAAAATATTCTAATTAAGATAATATTGGTAATTAGCATCCAGAATTTCTCCGTAAACTTTATTTTATTAGTGGATATGTCCGATCCAAATCCATACAACGGACGGCTGGGGCCTACGTCAGCTTGACGGTCCCGTTAACTTGTAGCCTTGTGGGTGGTACGTTCCTGGGACGCGGAACGCCTCACGGGACGCGTCCATCCTGAATCAGAGTTCCACGTTCGGTTCGTCCTTTTCCTTTCTTTTTAGTTTTTACTCGATATTAAATTTCATGCACGACGATGAATGATGATGCAACGTAGAAATCAGAAGAGCAATACTATTAACAGTTTAGTACCTTTTTCCACTCTTTAAACAGATTACTATTCACTATTTTTTTTTTTTTTGTCACCTAGCGAAATGCTGACTAAATCAAGATGCGCAAGATATAAAATCATATTTACAAAATCTATACTTTTCGTTTCCGTAAAAACGCGTCGAATTTATTCATATGTTATATCTGAGATCGTATAGCTAATTATGATTGTATATAACTTAACATTGGCTTAATTCAAGATAATAAAAATGAATAAAATTGCTATTTTTGTAATAGCATTTCCTTTATTACTAAAACTTCAAAAGCTTTTCCAAAGAATTATTTATTATCTTACATTAGGCGGTATTGTTATTGTTGATAGGAATTAATTTTCTATTTATTAATTGTTCTATATTTACAATGTGCTTTTTCCTTTTTATTAATAGCGTAATACTTCTGTTTCTGATGCTCTATTTCATTCTAATCTGTTAAAACCGGTGGAATGATTATGCTTGCCCACGATCTCGGCATTTATAAAACAAGCCCTAGCCTACGTATCCAAATATATATTTTTTCGTATGCAAAAGATCAAATGGATTTGGTCTCGATCGTCTAAAAATTATTATAACTCCTCACTCTTACTATAGAATTCAACAAATCGTATTTTACAAATAATAAGTTATTAAAATTTTTAACTTTTTCAATATGTCTATGTTCAAAATAGCATAATATGTTGAAAAATGTCGGTGGATGTGTTAAGAGTAATTAATAATAAACCGAAAAAAAAAAAAAATTTCAACTTTTTTTATGTACTTTATTTTTCCTAAAGCGTAAAAGCAACAATTAAAAGTATCAAGTATTTCCTTTTCAGCTTCTTAATAAGTGTTAACAAGGACGTGAATTTGTAATGGTTGATTAAATGAACCTAATTTGTTAAATCATAATATATAGATATATATATATGTGTGTGTATGTGATAATATTTAAAGTAAAGAGTTTATTATTGCTTAGTTGTTGATATACTTCAAACCAAAATTTACGTGCTTTTGTCAGTGAAATGAAATCTCATATTAGTATATCACCACATCTTCTTGAAAATTGTTCCAGCTTTCACTCTATTCGTCATAATCACGTAAGAATGTATCCTCAAAATTGTGGCGCTGAGGTCCCAATGCTCGCTGCTCATGATGTTTACTCTCACCAATCTTCACCTGAAGTAGTCCATACCACTTTCAATACTATGCATGAAATCACTAGAACTTATCATCAAATTATGGTTTTTATGCACAATACAGTACACGCAAATGTTTTTGCTGGATCACATGAAATCATCAAAGAAAATTCCAAGTCTAAGATGAGGTTATTAGACTCACTTCAGCCAGTATAACTAATCTAGCTGCTTTTATCTGCCCCAACAGAATTCCTCAGACTTGGTTTCCTATTGCATTTGCATGATCTCCCTGTTATCACCAGTTGTGAATTTGCTCGAGCCACTTTGATTCAAAGTTGTGCTTAAAAAGGAAAATCACCCTCAGGTGTAATCAAGCCTCTCTTCCTTTCCTCCTGCCCCTCACGCATGCCCAACCATCCATCTCTGAGACTGATATATCTTCTAGGAAACGTGAATAACAATCCATTATCCAGGAAACCTGAGACAGGGAAGAATTTTATTTTCAAATAGTCCAAATTCCAAGAGGAAGCTGAAAATGCATCCTAACAAATGAGCTGCCTCAATAGCGCAAATAAACAAGCAAATAAGGTCATGAAATCAATCACGATATTATTTCTTTCCCTAATGTTTATTTTACATATCAAGGTTTAGACCTCTGGTTAGAATCAAACTCTGCAAGCAAATTTCAGAAATGGGAATTTCCTTTATAATCATAGTTTTAAGTTGTTAAACATTGTCGTAGACTTGTAGGGATCCCCGGATGTTAGGATGACCGATAACTTTTAGCAGCAAGTGATGATGAGAGGTGAAAGGAGGCACCCAATGGCCGATGCTGGTAATTGATGAAAAAATGTACATCAGAAATGAGGAAAATGACTTCCAATGGTAATCTCTATGGTCGTTGACACCATTGATCCCAAGGTGTTGCTCGTTAATGCTTGCTGTTAAAAGCTAGTACTATTTGCAACCTTTTGAGAGCAGTACAACAATATTTGACTAGTTTTCATCGCAAAAAATAGCAAAACAAGTGAAGAAAAATAAAAATAAATTAAAAAGACATTTCTGCAAACATTTAATCTATGAAATGCTAGCTGGTCAGATAGGATACCAGAGAGACCAACAATTGCTCTAGGCTTGGCATGAGATACAATATGTTCCGCCAAGTCTAATAATGGATTTAAGAGTATATTTGCCACAACCAAATCATACTTTTCCATGTCAATTTCTGTATCTATATTTGCTCCTTTTAGGACTTGAGAGCTGATTTCACTGGAAACCAGGTGTAATTGAAGCTTCTTGGCATCAATGCTGTTCAAAGCTGCATTTTGTTGAGCTGAAGATATAGCTTGAGGATCTATATCAACTCCAACTGCTGAGGCTGCACCTAACTGCCCTTGAAGAATACAGTCTTAATGTGGCTTCAAGCAACTAAATAATCGATTAAAAGTTAATTTGGAATTTTATAGCTACTTAATCTAACTTCAGTTTTACAAAGAAAATTGAAGTAAAGTACTCCTAGAATGATCATAAAAATAAATAAAATAATGTTTGCAAGAAATTCTTGGACAAAACAATTATGATGTGGCCCAAGATGACTCTTCAGAAGCAACAGGCCTAGATTAAATGAGTTGATCCAGATAGTTTCATGATTCTAACCCTGGGCCATAGAGAACAGCCAACTTTTACATAATATTGAATTCTGCATATCAGACTGAAAAAAGGCCATGCTTTTACCGTTCCTTCCTTGAAATATGCTGCTCGAGATGGTATTTTCTAGGTCAATTCTAAAAAGAAAACATCTTATTTAATGTTTTTTTCTGGTAATAAGGATCCTATCAGATTGTTAATGAGACAGGTTTTTAAGTAAGCATAGGATTACAGCAGCATATTTTCTGGTAGGTTTGAAAAGGACTGAGTTGCGAAACCCACATTGCTGGTGGTTCTGCCAGGTTGCAAGATCAGCAGCACATCAATGGATGTTATCAAAATAACAAAAAAATTGTTAATGTACCTTAAGCGCTGCTATTGCAAGAATCCCAGAACCAGTGCCATAATCCAAGAAGCGCTCTCCTCCTTTTATCAGGTCATGTAGCAACAGCAGACATAACTTTGTTGTTGGATGTTCCCCCGTACCAAATGCCAATCCAGGATTCAAAATAACATTTTTAGCTTGAAGATTCTGTTATAGCACAGTCCAGCATAAAACAGTCATCATATGAATGAGGCATCAATTCATTCCCCATAAAATGTCAAGGATGTGGAGAGAACCAGTTGAACAAAGTGTTTAGGAATCGATCGGTCTTCTCCAAAGAGAGTGTCTAAAATAAATGTCAAGGGTCCTTATATAAAATGGTGCATTGCTAAATGAAAATAACAACTAAAAGTGTGTACTAAGAATTTTAAAAATATATATTAAATTAAAAAAAAGGAAAAAAATGAAAAAAGAAAACTCTTTTCTTTTACTACACAAGTAAGATAAATCATACAGGGGGAGTATTCCACTCGGGAACTATCCAAAGCCTTTCTTGTACAACAAGAGTAAGATAAATCATACAGGGGGAGTATTCCACTCAGGAACTATCCAAAGCCCTTCAATAACTTCAACGGGATGAAATGATTCCTGCAGTGCAAGAAGCAATGACAGGTCACTTTCCATGATATCATGAACTCCAAATGAAAGAATATTTAAACATGAGCACGGCTTGAGTTTGGCAAATTTTGATAGAATATAAATGTAGTGCCTAACGATCAAGTAAATACATCTCAACATTGGCAATATCACACTCGTGAGGATGTCTTTCTGTGATGAGTCATTGTCATAGTGCAGCAAGAAATATCAGAAATATATCAGCAGGCTAATGTCCTATTCCTTCTAGATTTTCCAGAATCTACACACGTGAGCTGAGAAGGCAGAGATCTTGAACAATATCTTAGATTCCACAGAAATAAACATAAGAATCACAACATATAGAACCTGAGTTTTTTTTATCCAGTCTTCTTGTACACCGATCTCAACCTCATAGTTCGGGATGCTCTTTAAGCCTATATAACTGGCAGCACTTGAGATACAAGTATGAACATCTTCATCTAGTGCAAAAGTAGAGTCAATTGAAACCTGCAGATTAAAATTTTTGTTTAAACTTTCATTGCTGGAGGAAAGGTTTCATGGGACCTTTTTTCCTTCTTTCTACACTAAAATGTTTCCAAAGCCTCAACCCAAAAATAGTAAAACTAAGAACAATTCAATAACCACTTAGTTGCCCCCAACCCCACCCACCCATCCTCCCCCTCCTCCCGTGCCCCCCCACCCCCCCAAAAAAAAAAAAAATACAAGGAATAATCACCTAAGAGTAGAACAGGGTTAACCCACTCTGTAAATGTGCTAGCAAAATATTAGTCAACTTATACATAAGTGTACAAGAATTTTCAATAATATAATTTATAGGAAACTCAAAGCCTACCCTCAGGTAAACTCAACAAACTCATTAACACCTTGTAGTATATCTTTCTGATTTCAAATGCTATAGATAGAGAATTCCAGAAAGTAAAGTATATATACTTTGACAGTAATTTTGTTGACATTCTAGGGTAAAATGGTGGTGAATCCAAAGACAATGTTGTATCGGAGAATAAAGAATCAAATTCAATTCTTGCATCATCATCTAGAATACACATTTAGTCTATGAAACAAACCAAGAGCCTTTCTAAATTTTTTTCAGTGCCATGTGAGACATGGAACGTTCATATATACATACCACGCTTACTTGTATAGATGAGGGCCTATTTCATGTATCAGGTTCAAATGTTATGACCACATCAATGGAAGCAAGACAAACTTGAATGCAAGAAGAACTCAATGGGTTATGGTGGCTATACCTGATCAGAATCCTCATGGCCTTCCTGTTCTTCTATGCAAGTAGAGCTTGCACCAAAGCATAAGAGAGCTTCAGACAGCACCTCCTAGGCCAAACCAAGCAAAAGTCTTGAATTTCTCATCCTCGACAATGACAAAAGCAACAGTAACAATAATAAAAACAACAATAAAAGATAAATATGACACGAGAATGCTGAGGCAGCGTGATATACCAATGCAAATATGTTATGGGTTGATACGATGTAAAATATTTTTGCACATTTGACAAGAAATGGAGTCAATGTTGATAGGGGTAAGTATATTGTCCAAATATGACTGGACGTCCCAGTCAGTGATCTGCTTACTGAAATCAACTTATCAAATTCTGGCAGTAATCATCAACAGTTAGATCTTGACAGGACAGTCTAGGTAACTAGACAATAGAAATCCCCAATCCATGAATAACAGAAGTTACTACCTTAAACAAGTACAATACAGACTTATAAAAACAGTGAAACATACAGAAGCATGTTTTGGACAGTGGATTCGAACGGATAGATACTTGGAGGTGAATGGCTCTGTTGAGTTAGTTGCTGAAGAAGTAGCAGTAGTATCAGCATATGGTGTAGTATGAGATGAAGCGGAAGAAGAAGAAGAAAAAGAAGCAGAAGAAGAAGAAGAAGAAGAAGAAGAAGAAGAGAAAGTTCTAGTCAATGAATTGTCGTTGGGTGTGGAGAGAGAAGAGAGAGAAGGGAGGAGGAGTGGTGGCGGCTTGCGAAAGAAATGGCGGGAGTATAACGGTAACTGCGACTGCAAGTAAACCAAGTGTTTGAAGAAATGACTCACTGACATTACGTTTATGGCAGTTGGGTCCGTGTTGGATTGTTTGTTGCAAACTGATACTGCGAGTTGGGTTTCATGATCCTTTATGGACACCGTCATGGGCTTTAGCGGTCCAATCCGTATTTTATTGCCATTTGGGCCAGTGGAGAGATTTTTGCCTTGTATTTTAGATTTTCGGTTTTGTTTAACTTGAAATAAAAATAAATAAATAAACATGTATCATATCATCATTATAAATAAATGAGTTTCTCTCTATTCTTCCGAGTAAAATTGAGACAATACATTACTTTGATTTCAAATTTCATTTTTTAATTTCAATCCAATTTAGGAATATAAATCTAAATTTGATTTAGAATAGCATTATGTTACTTCAAATTCAACTTAATTAACCTCGTTTAAATTCAATTCTTCTTAAAATATATATTTATTCTAATTAAGAGAATACTAATATTTTTAACTTAATTCAAAATCAATTAGCATTAAGCTTAATGTGGGCTTTATTAGACTTGAGAGTTAGTAAAGTCAAAATTTTTATTAATCTCAAGCTTAAATTGATAGATTACTCGAGTGATTCAAACTCCTTTTCAACTTTACTGTTATCTAGTGAAACTCTACCTATTGTCAAGTAGAAATAAGCAAGTAACCCTACTGTACAGAGTGTTTTACCGAACCTTACTCTATTGAGTAGGTTCTGAGTGAATATTTAAGGTTATAGGATAGTTTCTAAATAATAATTTCCTAAAATCTGTACTTATAGGATATGGTATAAGCATGAGGTGAAGATACCTTATACTCATCTTGGAATATATATTTTAAAGTATATAAGATACATATTCCAAGTTACTTTTATTCCTATTTAGAATAAAATTAATAAATAAATAAAAATTACCATTTTATTTGTATGAGCTTAAAAAAATAACAAAACACAATCCATTATATCTTAATATCAATCTCTTCCTTGTTATTCATTTTTTATTTCATTTTCTTTTCACTATATCTTCCTCATTTACTAAGTTCAACTCTACTAAAAAATAAAAAAGAGAGAATCTACATAAAGTCACCTAAATAAGATATGTTATTAACTATTTTTTTTAATGTAATAATTTATTTGTATTAGATTTAAAAAATATCTTGTAGTAAATTTATATAATATTGTGCAAGTCAAAATTAGTGTTTATACATTTTTTCCCTTGCCCAAAATTAGGGTTTGTACTAAGTTTGAAAAAGATATAGTTAATAAGTTAGGATTTAATAATTGTAATGAATGGATACTGATTGTGGATTCAAAGATTATAATTTATAATCTATGAATATTCTTATTATTAAAATAAGTCAATCCCCTACATAAGTCCAAATTAAAATTATTTATTTAATATTTAAAGTCGAGATCAAAATTCATTAAAATTAATATGTTTGTATAATAATAATCAATGAAAAAAATGATCATAAAGAAAAATAAACGAAACAAATTGGAAGGAAAAGAAAAAAAATAAAAACTAGCATATTAAAAGTTTATAAGAAAAAATTTTACAAATTTTATAAGATACCATATACCTTATATAATTTATGGGATATGTGATGGCTTTAGATTGCTACAAAATAAAATACGAATAACAAAATTTAAAAACTTACATTTACAAAGTAAGATATAAATAAAACCTTATATTGTATTCATTCTGTACTTATTCATTCCTATTACCAAGCGAAAGTTAGATAGTTTGCAAGCAATATACTTTATTTACACTCCTATTCCTACGATACTGATACTGTAATACATGTTCTCATAGCGTGCAATATGCCACTGAACAAAACCTGATCATATTAAACATGACTTGTCTAAATATACATGAGGATTTTAATATGCAAAATTATATTTAAAAAAAAAGAAGAAAAGGAAAAGAAGTAGCCTCTTAATTTTACAACCATTCAAATGGAGTGAAATTGGCTGGGTAAATTTTCTTTAGGGGGATTTTAAATATTCTATCTTTGTCCCATTAACTGTACTATTTGGATTAACTATTATGTTTCAAGTTTATGGATTTATACTAAGAAATCACAATAATTTACATTATCCCTTTATCAATTCTATTTCTTGTTCATGGGTTTAAATCGATAATTTAAATATATTTTAATATTAAAGTTCATAAAATGAAATGTTCTAGAATAAATCAATAAAATAACTATTAAATTTCTATTAAGTAACGTGTTTTCAGTATTATTTTCAATTTATTAAACTTGTGTAACAAATATTACATTAAGAAACTATAAAAATGTTTGTAAAGATATATATATATATATTTACAGTTACTTATATGGGCAAATCCAATAAAAATATAATAATTTAACAGTTCAATTATTATTAATTAAGAAGTAATGGCAAATTTTTCAGTTAAACTTTATCTGTAATTTTGCAATTTTACTAACTCAAAAGAAATCCATAAGACAACCTTCGCCTATTACGATATTCTAAGCTAATTTGTAATTTCATTATCGAATAGTCTTATATATCATTTATCATTAAAATTTATTTATTAAATCTATCGACAATAAATAAATAGCAATATAACATAATCTTATTTATTTGGAAACATATCCTTTTAATTTTCATCATTTTAATTTATCAAATGAATAGTTAAAATTATCTAATTTTTAAACTGTTTTATAACATCGTACTCGATACATCTGAAATTATTAATAAATTGATAAAAATCGGGAGAGGTAAACGGATGGAATGCATTTCCAACAGATTCTCAATATTTATTTACATAAATCATGTCAATAGTACTATTCAATGATGGCGCCAAAAGTACCAACTTCCTTGGGAAGTCTACTACATGAAACATCATAATTACGAACTTCCTCACCAAGTTCAGCCCCAATTCCAACCCTATATATAAAACCCCTAATCACAAAATCTTCAAGCATCATTCCCTAGAAAAGCAAAAGAAGCCAAGGGAAAAACAAAAATGTCCTTCAAACCCAATCCTCTATCTCTCACAATCCCGGACCCCACGTTCGAGACCTGGCTCCGTGACTCCGGCTACCTCGAACTCCTCGACCACCACTCCACCACCACCACCACATCCCTCCCTTCCACCACCACTCCCACCATTCCTTCTGCCGGATTCTTCTTCTCCGGGTCTCTTTTCTCTTTTCTATCCACGCTTTTCTCTCTCCTCACTATAAATCCTTTCGCTAAGCTTACGACCAACGATTTCGCAGCTGAAACGGCTTCATGGACTAATGGGTTCATTGGGTGTTTGGATTCTTATGCGTTCCCTTCTTCGCCTACTCAAGCGAGACTGAGAGTTCAGGAGAATGTTAAGCGGTTTGCGAGGAATTATGCGACTTTGTTCATTGTGTTCTTTGCTTGCTCCTTGTATGGTTTTGGTTTTGTTTCTTACTTTAAATTATCTGAACGTTGGAATTTTCGTTTTGCGTTAATTGGGTGCTTTGGGATTGTGTAAAGATTTGAATTTTTTAGCTTTTTGTTTGCCCCAATTGAGCTATGATATTGATTGCAATAAGATTAAGGAAAAGTTTGTGGTGCTATTAGTTTGATAATTTTAGTTAAAGAGTGTTGAAATTTGTTTGTGGTTAATTTGGTGCTTTGTGTAAATATCCAAAATTTCGAATTCTTTATCACTTCCCTTGCCCCTTTTGGAGTAACGGTTCACGTCCCGCCAATTATTTTGCGATTTAAACGGTCATATGTTCATCACGTGGTAGCATTTTATTGATGAGTACATGAACATAAGTGGGGACTGCAATTCTATATTCAGAATAGATAGCCAGTGATATTAATGTGGTGATGTTAACTGTCTTGTATAACTACTTGGGTGCTTTGGATATCTATAAAGATTGAATATTTAGTTTTTCCCTTTACTGTGCTATCATATCTATCGAACCTAGGAGGGGGTAGTATCTGTAAGTAGAAGTTATAAGTTAGAAGGTTCTGGAGATTTTAAAGAAAGGTTACATTTCAGTGAAGATGATGCTATCATTTACATTTGTTTATGTTATTGATTCACCAAAAAAAAAAAAAAAAAAAATACTAAAGATTTAATAGTTTTTTCTATTTTAGGATATGAATTATGGGTTAATTGTGAACTCAGAATCAAAAGGAAATTGGATTTTAATGAGATGGCTAAATGAGATTTTCAGAGATGAGGTCATGCTTATTTTATTTTCATAAAGGAATCGGGTGCAAAAGATTGTATCAACTGTTTAGTGTGTGTCTTTTGTTTCATTTAAGATGGAAACTTTTGTCCATTTGAAAATCGAGAATCCAGTGTAGGATTTGCATTTTTTCCTGTGGAATAGACCTCAGATTGATTGCCAAGTTGTTAACAATGAATATATGGTATTCAAGAGTGATGTGCTGCTTATGTTTTCTTTGCTGATTTAGGTACCAGATGCCGCTTGCTCTTGCTGGATTGTTGGCAAGTTTAGCACTATGGGATTTTTTCAGGTTCGGCGGGGATAAGTTGGGATTAAATCAACGCCCTGCTGTCCGCCTGCTCTTGGTTCGCATTGCCCAATGTGGTAAGCTTTTCTGTTTGCATTTTTCCCATATTTAGATAGAAAATGTAAAATCTTGATCAGCACAGATGAAACTGTCTCTGCTGTTTATCCAACCAAAAAAAGGAAAACGAAAAAATGAAAATCTATCTCTGCTCTTTTATCTGTCCGTTTTTCTTTAAGCTTTTTAAGCACAAATGTTAATCATGATATATCAGCTTCATAAAACTTCCTTGAGATCAATATTTGCAGCTGCCAGTGTTGTCAAAATTGGAAGTTTAGTCATATAATTTTTTATTAGACTTGAGATCAACTTGTCAAAAAATTGCAAAAGGCCTGGGTTATTGAAACTGAAATCGCTTACAAGAGTTGAAATAAATGGTGCCCGTATATTTAACCACTTCTGGATCTAACCAACCCTCATAGCCATAATTTCTACACAGATGTACCTATAATAGTGACAATGGCATGTTGAGGAGTTGGCTTTGCGAACATCTTCAGCTTCTAACCCCTGTTTACACCAGTCACATTTTTCAGACAGCCAGTTCCATACGCAAAAGTCAGTGGGTCTTTCTGTTTTTGATCTCCCATGCTTTATGGCGGTCTCATAACAAAGTCAGATATGAAAATCTTATTTATTTGAGAGCTATTATTCAGAAATACTAGTTTCTTGAACACTTTTCAGCTTGTTTGGTTTTTCTCTTTTATGCTAAGCATTTGCTTGTGCTTTTTGCACTACTTTTCATGGGTGGGAATTTCAGTTATTTAATTCCGTGACATGTTGCTCACCATATTGAGAAGGAGTTGAGTTGTGTTTTTTGGGTAAGGGAAGTAATATCATGTTGAATACCTATTGTTGTTAATGCTGAGTGTGAGCTACAAAAGCACTCAGTATTTGACGATTACTTCAGAGCTTAAGCATAGAAATGAATAATTGAATGGCACTGAGGACAATCAACCATGTTAAATAGTGTGGCACGACCTTTGCGTTCTTTATGTGACATTCAATACTTCTCGGTAGGATAAGTAAGCGTGAGAATTGAGCTTGCTGCATGTTATGAAGACATTCTTTCATGTCTGCAGGTGAATCCGTCTGGTTAAAAGGATATCATGTACCCTTCGAAACTCCCAGGCTTATAAATTATCAGCTTGGTTGTTTAGTTAGTTTTACTGTGTATTCAAGCATTCTGAAGTTGGTTGGGTGTATTGAAAATGAACTCATAACAATTGCATTTTGGTTATATTACAATTAATAGACCTCTATGTTGTTCCGTAAATCATGATAGCACGATCGTGACCTCCTTAGTTGTATCGTTTGTATTTCATTCTATGATAGACATAATGGATGTGATTAATGCCAAATTAGTAACATGCAGTCTGTTCTTTCTTTGCAGCTGCAGCTGTTATTCTGATATATTGCAATGTCCAGACGGCACTCTTTTGTGCGATTGCTGTTAGTTATTCAGGTTGGAATATCATCCTCTTTCTAGCTATATCACAACATGTTTATTTCCATAGATGAAGTCTGATTTATCATGTCGTTTCTAGTGTTGATTTTACATGCGGCACTCCGAAAGCTGACTCCTGCTAAGCAAAACTTGAAAAAGAGGAGTAGATGACTCAAGGGTACAGGAGGGATACTTAAGACTTTGCTATGCGCTTATCCCGAAGTTGATGTTAGAAACGGTGCAGTTTCAAATCGCAGTTGAGGGCAACGACGACGGATGACATGAAAATGCATCACATCCGGCTAAGGTTTGAGAACAAATATAGGGATGTATATATAGAGATGTCATGTTTTAAAATAGAGAGAATGCAATGCACGGGCACGGCTAATTGTTGTTATCAAAATAGAAAGGGGGACTCTTTTAACACGTTTCTAATAGTGGTATTACGGTGGATAGAGTTTAGAGCTGTCATATTAACCTAGTCACCGTATCATGTGACTTCGTGGTTGATTTTAGTGATGGTGTCGAAATGAAAAGTTCAAGAATCCTTGAAGAGTCTCCTGGAAGTACTTAAAAGCATTCAGAATTCATTGAGCTTTTGCTTGTGATTCCAAATTTTAACTTTTGCAAAAGCCACGATCGATAATGCATGTTGGATCATCATCACATCGCAATTCAAGCTTCACGGGATGGGCATTTAAATTAATTATTTTCCAGTGAAGGGGTTCTTGTTGGTGGAAACCTACCTATATGCAAGCGTATGTTTTTCAGAGAGAGATGATTATCAATAAATAAGAATAATGATACTTATACAATGTTGGTTATTGGTTTATAAATACCAAACCCTCACACAACTGCTCTACGACGCAACAGCGACAGATAAATTTTAGTAACAAAAATCAGTTTCTGATAAATACACTAATTCCTTAGGACATATATACATTGAATCGGAAAAATAATGCATAAACACACTATAAAGAAAAAAGTGCAACTATCAAAACCCATCCTTAAGCGGGATTAAGATCTCGTGATGCTAGGCCTTGCCATCTGCAAATACAAGGGGCTACATCATCAATGTTAAAAGTTACTCATAAGAAGCATGTGCCAAAAATAAAAAATAAAAATAGTGTCGTGATTTTGAACATGTCTTACGAACCTGGAGAGCAAAAATCTGGCTAATGGACTTAAATTATTGTTAGAATGGAGTTCTCTATTCTGTTGTTTCCTTCTATTATCAGCTTCAGCATTGGGATTCCTCATTTCTTCAGATGATGTCTTCCCCCTTGAAAATGTTCGAGCTGCAAGCTCCTGCAAGTCTTTCAATGATGTTTCCTTTGAACTGCAAAGGCATTCCATCTATCCATATGAGACAGCCCATGGCTTGGAAATCATCTGACAAATTATTCTGGGGAAATGAAGGAGCTATAGTTTAATGCAGGAAGTTACCGAACCTGGCCAATTTCTGAAGCACCTTGCTAATAAATACTTCAGAAGATCCAGCCCTTGTGTGCTCCAAATTCGCAAGTAAATTCACAACTGCTCGCACAAGACCTTCTGAATCATCACCAGCAGCCTATAATTAGAAAAAGGAATGCCCAGATGAAGTGAGATATCCTTGGCTATTACTAAAACCAACAATAATCAACATTGGCATAGCAATAGCAATAGGCATAAACTCATAATGAGCAACCTTACCACTCAATCGATGGAAAAAACCACCTTTGTTGGTGGTAAGATATTTCCTTCCCACCCCACACCCCCCCCCCCCCCCCCCCCAAAATCAAAATTCTAACACGCACATTACATGCACCCCTACAGAATAGGTCTTACAAACTCATAAGAAATCCTGAGTGAATTTGTTCAATAAGTCAGTCATCCTAAGAAATTCCCAATCTGTCAACAAAAACCTTCATAACATTCATTACATGCATCCCGAATTAAAAATTGTCCCATTTTACTTATATAACTAAACGCATCGACACTAAAATATAAATGCCTCATCTAGGTGCCCACCTCTTTCAAGGACGGAATAAGCAAAAGTGACAATGGAGCCACTGATGATATTATTCTATCACATTCCTCATCACAAATTGCCTGATTTGACTTTGAAAATACTTTCTGAGCATCATAATACTCCTGTGGATTCCTGGGAAAAAAAATAATTAAATAAATAAATAAAATTAGTGTCTTGCTTCAGAGATTGGCTGGACGAGATAATGCCATCATTCAGGTTTGTCTAGAGCAAATGCAAGGAAAACAATATTACCTTGAGGAATCATAACCTTTTGACAAATGTTCTCGACTGCCATTTTCCTGCCCATCACGCAACTTGCTTAGGACAGATTTTTCTCTTGCATTTCCTCTCCTAAAACCCACTTGAAGAGCAGCCTTTGCCTGAGATAATAACAAAGAAAACAATGCTCCATATCCAAAGGAAAATTTTTCATTTTGTAAAATTGAAAGATCACTCTTCCAGGACTTGGTTTGTTGCAAACTAAGGCATACAGTTAAGATGCTTAATAAAATTTTCCTAAAGGGTCAGAAAAATTGTTCATTCACCAACACAAACAAGCATGCACATTACATCCATTTATACATCAAGAAAACCTTGTGCTAAACTTGTAATATCTAGTGCTAAATATTAATGTGCACTTCTGTTTGGCTTGCAAACCATTTGAGTTCAACTCAATATTTACTTGAGTTTTAATTAGCAGTGAAGTGAGTCAAGCAAGTCAAGCTTAAGTTACTCAAGTAACTCATTAAGCCAAGCTCAAGCTTCAAATTGTTACAAGCTCCCAACCTAATTAAGTTTGAGTCAAGCTTAAGGCAAGTGCTCGACAAGCCTTAGGGAAGAATGGATTTTGAGTCCATGTTTCAGCTCTAATATAATTTTAATGGAATGGCGAAAAATTTGAGTCAAGCTTAAGGACACGCTCAATGAGCATCGAGGTACGATCAATTTCAAGTCAAGTTTAAGCTCCAATATAACTTTAATAGAAAGGTGAAAGGATATGATTTTTCTAAACAAAAGGGCCTAAATGAGTTTAGGGAGTCAAGCTCAAGCTTGTCAAGTACCCCTTTGAATCAAGTTTAGGCTGAAAAATTCAAGCTTGATCAAGTTCAATTCAAGCTCGAGGAGTTTTAAATTTTGAGTTGAGCTCGAGTTCAACATATGTTGTCTCGGCTCTTACACCCAAGTCATGTCCAGCAACTAGCACACAAGACACTTCATGGCGAACACAGCAGAAAGTATTGCATAAAATGATAAATATAAAACATCCAATACAGACAGAATTAGAAAAAAAAAATATGCACATTAAAAAAAAGGAAAGAAAGACGGAGAGAGAGAGAGAGAATAGAAAACCTCAGCAAGATTCATCAAACTATCTTCAGGGGAAGCACTTGATGTTCTCTCCTGAACTCCAAGTCTGGACTTCGGAGTCCCAGGAGAGTCATTACCATCTTGTTGTCCACGGAATACAACAGTTCCTGTGGTGGAAGCATCCTCGCAAGAAGCATATGCACTGCTAGACTACAAATACAGCAAGATTGATTAATGAAAAGCCTATTCTCAATAAAAGAAAGAAGATATTTGATGTTACAAATATTGAACAACAGCAAGAGGCTTACCACAGTACTTTGATCATGAAACAAAGAAGATCGAGATCCTTTTGGAGATCGTACAACAAAAGTTCCTGATCCACTCAAAGATGAATCTTCCTGTAAAATTTGATGCTCAAAGAACTTCCCATTGCAACTAAAAATAGCAAATAAAGCAATAGCAGAGAATGAATTCCAATTTTTCAACAAGAACAGGTATATTCATGGGGTCAACCTCTGGAACCAACCAACATTCTTTTGAAAAGTATCGATTTTATTTTGGCGCATTGCTCTCATTCCATAAGCTATGAGGCAATTCTTAATTCTCATATTGAAGCTGATGTTGCCCAAACTACTTTATTGTTTCATAGATCCATTGATTTTACCATAATCTCAATCTGTCAAATCTTACTTACAAATATCTTTCTGCATTCACAAACTGGAAATGCAACAAGAGAGAATATAAGAAAGGGTAGCCAATCCAAGCCAATGGAAGAAGCCAAAGTAGAAGAGATCTTCTGCAAATGTGTTAACTGGCAAATCTACTCATTTTCTGTGCAAATTTGCTATATTCATTATTTTCCCAGTTGGCAGCAGAAGTATGTTATATATAAGCGAACTTTCCATAGAAAAAGTAACCACCACATCACTATTCTCCTTTAATTACCTGGAATTGTCCAACTGAATTCGATCACTATATTCACTGTATAGATAATCCTCCATCCTACGAACTAGGCAGAGGTTCCTAGTATGCATGACCACTTAAGCAATTACAACATGTGTTAAAGATCAAAGCAATTTTGCTCAAAGGACAGCATTGTTAGGAGGTGAAACCACCATTCTTGTGTATATGGTTACTCATGCCAAATATTTCAAACAGGTAAGATCCCCACTTCGAGATGTTATCTATATCGTTTGAGTTCTTTTAAGAAGGGCAAAGGTAGATTCTTACATCATCAATGTAATGAATGGAATACCCCTTCTTATCATGATCCCGAGAATCTTCCATGATAGATTCTTCCTGCATTGCAATTCCAGGTGAGGGCAACCTATTATCAAGTTCTACAGCTCTTTTTGGTGTAACTTGGTTGCTTAAAGCTTCAGGTCTCCTCTCTCTGAACTGAGGTGGCTTCTCACTGGTTCTGATAGTTCCCATACCTTGTGTTCCACCAATGCTGAAATCCCATCCAGTATTCCTCATTGGTCTGCCTTGACCACTGCTAATAATGACAAAAGCGAGTTTAGCCAGAGTGAGCAACAGATAAGCAAGGCATCAACTCAAACCCACCTGGCTTTCACAGTATCATCTCCTCTCACATCTCTCTTCATTTTGACAGTATCAGATCCCTCTCCAATTCCTTTAGGAACTCTTGAAGTTTCCACATCTTCTATTTGTTGATATTTTGGACGCTCTCTATTCAAATGGGGAAAGAAACATGAAAAAAAAAGATACAGCAGGTATGAATCAACATAGCTCAATTAGACCATGCTTGTTCAGACATACCTGATTCGCTCAAGAAGCTTCTGACTCTTTCTAGCATTTCTAATAAACCGCAACTTCAGAAGTTCCTTGGCACTTGGTCTCTAAAATCATAGGAAGAGTGTGACATTAAGAAGTAGCAAAATTTGCACTGGGAAGACCATTGAATCATTTCTTCCAATGGGACAAGTTGGGTTTGGGAAGGGAAAAAAAAAAGGTCAAGGCTTCCATTGTCAACCATAAGATATCTTCCACAATTAAAGTTAAAAGGAATTAAAATTGATCTATTAAATATCATGAGTAACATATGAGAATTATTGGCCTTGAAATTTTTTTCCTTCTTATTAACATTTGTTTCTATATAAGCCCGTCCTACCAGTTATAAAGAGCAGGATAAAATTCAACTGTTTTCCCAACAGTTCTGATCAATAGATGCACACACCAAGGGAGAATCTAACTATAGGGCTTGAATAACTTTTGAAATGCCACAACACATGCACACATGCAAGGAGGAGGAAAAATTAAAAACGAGAGAGAGAGAGAGAGAGAGGAGGAGGAAGAAGAAGTAGTAGTTACAAAAAAGCTTCTAGAGTGCATCCAAAATGGAGAAAACACCTAAAAGAATCCCAAACGATATAACATTACAAACAAAGAATTCATAAGAGCTCACTGGATGAAGAAATCTCGACAATGATGGCTTCAGCGCACCAATAATCTATTGCAAGATATGTAATTCACAAGGACAACTCAATAATAGGACCTAAAAGTAAATCGGCACTACGACATGGATAGAATTATTTAGCAATGTCAAGCAAGGGAAAATTTAAAGTCAACCATCCCTCTTTTATATGACAGAGGTTGTAGTAAGAACATATGAAGCACAACGTAATGAAATCCCTTTTGGCCGACATGAGCACTTTCAGATATAACTGGAACCTAGAAGAGAGAAATACAAACACATTCTTTTTTCTTTTTTAGGTAGTGTCAGTATTGCACCCCCACCCCTACCCCACCCCCCAAAACAAAAAAGCTCTTCTCTTTCCTTTTTCATTAATAAAAGGAGAAAAGTTACAAAAGATGATACAAACACATTCTTGTGCTTGCTTTACTCTTTGAAAAGAAAACTCTTAAAATTAGAAAAATGTGAGACACTCAATCACCAATGTCTTTGATAATTTACCTCCACAGGTACTTTCTTTAAGCACATGGAAACAAATTCTTTCATTTGACGGGAAAAGTGGTCATCCAGCTGTTGAACAATCAGAGAATGATAATTACACAATGTAAGATGCAAAAGACCAAGAAGCAACTAACAATAAACTGAATAACTGGTTTCACCAGTGCAAATATCAAATATAATTTAAAACCTGTGGTGGATTTTCTCGAGGTATGATAAAAAGAACTCTCATGGGGTGAAGGTCTGCAAGCGGAGGTTCACCTTTTGCCATCTCAATTGCAGTTATCCCGAGAGACCAGATATCTGCCTGCACTGACCAAGTAATCAAATAGCGGTCAACGACTAACAGATCCCAAGTGTGTCTGATTAGTGAAGGACTCCGTGGGTTGGGGTTCTTTTGTTTTTTTTTTTTTTTTTTTTTGGGTGGGGGTGGGGGGTGGAGGTGGGAATATATATATATAAACCCCAAAAAAATAAATAAATAAATTGCTAGAGAAATACCTTCTCATTGTATCCTTCAGAATTCTGAATCACCTCTGGTGCCATCCAGAATGGAGTTCCCACAAATGTCTGGTATCAACAAATACATCAGCATAAAAAATTACAACAGAGAAAACCTACAGAGATGCACGAACAAACTTTCAGAGGTATCTCTGTATCCACAAATCCAAGTTAGTCATTAGATTAAGGGATAATACTCAAAAGCATAGCGTATTGAAGCAGCAGATCCACATGTCAGATGAAGTTTTTTTCTCACAGCACTATGAATACCAAAGCACTATTCAAATTACTTGATGGATAAATAATATCCAGACAAGAATGTGCAAGACCAAAACAATCACTATGACATTTTCCAACAGCAAGATTAAAATGAAATCAATCCAGCCAAGGACACAGAATTACCTTTCTCCTTGATATGGTTCTCGTTAATTGTGCAGAAACACCAAAATCTGCAACCTGAATGACAATCACCATAATGCCTCAGAAGACACCAACAAAAAAAAAAAAAAAAAAGAGCATAAAGCTCCATGTTTACTAGGAATCATCTTGCCGATGTAGTACTTGTACAGCTAGAAAAGCAATGTTAAATCAGATCAGACAAAAAGACTATAAATACCTTGACATCACCATTCTCAGTTAACAAAATGTTGGCCGCTACATGAAGACAGCAAAAGAATTGTTAAATACAATATCATATGAAGCTCCACTAACAGGGTGATCAATTTTGACCTTAGGTTGAAATTAGATAAGAGAAACCTTTGATATCCCTGTGAATCTTTCCTTCATTATGCAGATATTCAATTGCATGGAGCAAATCACGTAAAATGCAAGCAATTGACATCTCGTCTAAAGGTGGGCCAGATTGAAGCTGCAAGCAAAATTAAAACATGAAGACATTGCATTCAATCCACTAAACTATCAGTTGCAAATCAACAAGACAACCTACTAGATCAGCCACAGAGCCACCGGCCATGTATTCCATTATAATCCATAGCTTGGTCTGGTGGAGATAGGAACCATAATACTCAGTAATATATGGGGATCGACATTGCGACAGCACAGAGATCTCCTAAGATGTGATAATGTGATGGGTGAGAAAACTCAATTGCATTATAGCACTTCTGCAGACTAGCAAATGATCGAGAAAGAGAGTGTTACCTTTTGAATGTCCTCAATGTCATCCTCGCTGCAGGAAAAAAACACATCATCAAGTGTCACAAATTGCTCTAACATCCAAGTCTCCAAAGCGTCAACCACATAAGAGAACTTTCAGAAGGACAAAGCAATGAGTCACCAATATAAAACAACAAAGCAAGCTCAAAACAAGTAGTGCATGACAACTAATCTTCATTAACCAACTAGAGACTTCAGTCAGAGGCCTCAACTATTGGTTTGCCTCTGACAGAAAAGGTCCGCTGCTAACCATTTCTAAATTAGGGCAACCCAGTCTGATCATACTCAGAATAAAGTGGTGCATGCAATAATAAGGTAAGAATCAATGCTCCACCACCTCAAATTAATCTAGTATCAGAGTCTATATAACTATATACCATGAAGAAGCTCCAGTGAAATAGTTCATTCCTTGAACCATCAAGATTACAGCCCTCTGCCAGTATAATATATATGATTTAAGTTTGTCAACTATCATTCAGCAAGCAAATATTTAATGAATTTTTAACCTCCCAGTCGCTTAGGCAATGGTTTGATGCAGGACACTAATTGTTGGTCATTCCAAATCATTTTCGTATTGATAATTAAGTCATTGAGAATCTTGAAATTACTAAATGTTGATATTTCAGCAGCTCAGTAAGAAGCACCCAATAAAAATACACTAATGTACTCAGAAAGATGGACACCACTATGTAAGTAAGTACCTAGTTTCCTTGTATACCATGTAGGAGAAAAGGTAAAAGAAAAAGGAAAAGTGACTCCTGCTTGGAGAAAACATTCTTATAATCTAAAACAGAAACCAACCAACCAAGCCTATTGAAAAAAAACTTACGATTCCTCGAGGTCAATCACTTTAATAGCAACTTCTTTATTAAGTTCCTTATCAAACCTGCATAGAGGCAAGTCATCAGACTGTGTCCAAAACTTACCATATAGCCATTGACATCCAAGCCACAATTTATCACAAGAGAGCAAAAATTATAGGCTACAAAGCAACCTATGTTATAATTACTATTTTTTTTCATTTAATTCCATAATTAAGACCAAGAAATGAATACTAATGCTCCTTTTTTTCTTTTTTCTTTTTTCTTTTTTTATCATCGTCCGCAAATATGGAAGCTAATAAAATTTCTTTGCCAAAAAGAAGTAGAAGCTGATTAAAAACAGCAAGAAAGAAACAAGTTACAATCATAAGGTAGGCATTACAAGAGAGAACATTAGGGAGATCAGACTCTCCTTGAAATTTTCTTTATTTCTTTAACAAAAACCCCATGTTACACAATGTGATATAACTCTAGGAAGCAGTTCTTTCTATTTCCAACTCTAAGTATCAACTTTTGGGAGGACCTTCCCCATTGAAGACATAATCCAAAGAACTTCAACCAATATAAATACAGTTAAGAAAGATGTAAAGAGCACCAAAAACCTCCTACATTGTCCTCTCTATCAAGAGTTTTAGGTTATGCTCTTTGTGCTCATAGGCATTAGTTGGTAGCTGGGAAGATTTTTTCAAGGATGAGTTACTGAGAAGTGTTTATCTTTCTTAAAAAACGTAAAAGAAGAATAAAAGCTAAACTTCCATCCATATAATTCCAGGATGCTTTAGGGCAAGAAAACAAAAGATCCATATAAAACTCCTGCCTAATTATATCCAAGTTCTGGACAAGTAACATAAAATTTTTATTTTGGGTACTGTGTCATTAACAAATTTCATATCAAAAACTTGTATCTAAGATAGCCTAAGTGGGACTTAGTTCATTTCCTATTTTAGAGGAAAGACTTGTCACTTCAAGATTGAAGGTTCCACAAGCTTTGCAGGATCATGCTTTGAATTGACTAATCCTTTTTGGGGGGTAAACTAGAGTCAATTATTCCTTTTCATATCAAAACGGAACCTTTTACACAGAAATTAGAAATCTTCTCAAATAAAAAAGCCTTCACGCATACTCAAACCAGTGAAATGACATTCAAAAGATTAGCCTACATTCATATGATGACGGAACTTAACTGGATGACCTCACAACAAGCCAAAGATTCTTGCTTTAACATATGTTATGAATGCAAACATCACATCGACACAATTCCACCATAATAGGGATTTTATGCTAGTGGAAAGACAGGTTTAGCTCTTATCCTACATGGCAACTCTGACGTTAAAAGATTATTAGATCGAAATCCAAGAGCATTTATCATCCCTAAATATAGAAGATGAAGGTATCAGGAAGTCTCGAATAAGAAAACTAACTTTTTAATCATAAATTGGACTTGAGCTACAGTCCTACACAATGAATTAAAAGTCACAGACATGCTGTCCTTTTGCCTTAACAGATGATATTCTCAGAAATACACCAAGTGAATCCAATTCTTCCAAAAGGAAATGCAGCACATAAGCACGGCAGGAAAAGGTATCAACACTCAGGAAAAGGTATCGAAACTTACGCTTTGTATACATCACCAAAAGACCCTTTTCCAATCAGCTCAAGGGAGCTAAACCTGGCTCCCGCAGCTTCCATAAACCCAGCAGCATCAGCCATTTCCACACCCACAAAGCACACTAATCACACTAAAATCAAACTGACTCCGGTCAACACCTCATCAAAAACGCATTGCTCACATCGATTATATCAAGCAAATACAAAAGCCCGTCACATTGGCTGGCACATCAACAATAATGAAAACTAAACTCCCATATTATCTTTCCACATTCTTTACATCTCTCTACAATGTCCATGCCACGGAAACATGAATGCCAGTCATGAAAACCCTAAAAATCTCTCTCCACAATCAACAATGCCACAACCCACAGCAATTAAGATCTAGGGCAAAAACATTATGATAAAAAATCAAAACCGTAATAGAATCCAAATCAATCAACATCAATAAGCGAAACAAGCACTTGTAAGCAAAGTGACGTACGATTTCTGGTAGATGTTCACATAATCTTGGTAGCAGTTAGGTAAAGCGTTATTAATATCACGAAAAAATTGACAACCCAACCATTAGAAGAAATCGAAAACATCTGGACATGAATACATCCTACTGGCTGTGAAAGCGATAAAACAACAAACACAGCACTAAGCCTAACCCTAACCCTAACCCTAACCCTAACGTAACGTCGAACGAAGGACTCGATACGATTCGATATTCGTGATCAATTAATTACAAGAAATGTAGGAGAGTAATGGATTTGGATTTACCTGCCAATTGAGAAACATTTAGTAAAATTAATTAATTAATTATGTAATAGATCGAGTTTTGTCTATGTATGTATTTACGTGTGTATATGTGTATGCATATGTGCGTAGTTGATCGGGGCTTCGAGTGGATCAATGGATCCAGAAGGCGAGATCGAGAGAGAGAGAGCTTAAGGGATAATGAAGTTTTATTTTTTTCTGTAATTTTTCATGTCCTTTTTTCTTTTTGGTTTTACTCATTTTTTATTTTCTATCTTTTCTGCTGTCAAGAACAAGAGAAGGAGGTTTTTTCTTTTTCTTTTTTTTTTGTTTTGACATTATTAATTTTATTATAAAGTTGTTAAATGAATTTTGGGATGAGATGGATGAATAGATGAGAATAAGTATATGAACAGAGCAAAATTTAAATTAGATCATAAGAATATAGGATTCGTTTTGCTATCTTAATAACATTTCTAAATCTGTCTTAAAATCTTATAAAATTTATAGTTTTATATTTAAAATTTGTCATGTTACCTTAATAAAATACCTATTTATTGACCCATGAGACTTGTCTTGTAATATTTTTTTCAAAAAACTATCTTTTACTTCACTACTTATTACATTGAAAATTGATTTGTATTATTTATATTTATAAAATATGGGTAACATAATAAAGATATAATAGAGTAAAAATCATAAAAACAAATATGCTTTATTTATAATATAATTATTAATCATCAAAACATAAAGAAGAGAGTAGAGATGTGGGGAAAAAAAAAAAAGGCAAACTGAGATTAGAGAAAGAACTAGGTTTAGGAATGCAAGTTAGGGATAAATAAGTCACTTTTTATTTACATTTTTATTTAGTTAATATACTATTTTCATCACGTAACAGATCTTACAGCAATTTTTTTTTAAATCTTAAAATCAGTACCATAACTCTAACGAGTCTTTAACTATATCTCAGAATCAATCCTAAAACCCCATCAAATAGTACCTTATAGGGTATTTAGAGGGTCGACCAAATCAAGAGTCTTGTTACGATCATTCGTTTACATCCCTAGATGAAGATTAAAATTACTACAAATTATAACATTTTCTCATGCAAGTTTTTTTAAGCATAAGTGTGTTGACTTTTTTTGGCACTTTTTTTATTAATCATTTATAATTTCAAATTTCACTTCCATTCTTATTAAATTATAAGTACTCACACACTAGATTTGAAGAAGCTTGATTTTGACCTATTCATCTCATAGTAAAGGGGAAAAGAAAAGAAAACTTTTCATGGATTTTAAATAAAGGAATAATACATAAAATGTAATTTTTTTTTATAAATAGGTATTTCATTAATCTTAAGAATAATATACAACCATTAACATGGGAAATGCTTTCAAAACACAACTATGCTATGAAATCTAAGAGAATATAAAAACATGTCGTACTAAATAAGATAAAAAGAATCGAACAATACAATATAAAGAGAATAGGAAAATACAATTTTATTATACTATGTTTAATGAACATACTATTAGACATGAATTTGCTGTAATTGAAAAATTAAAAGATTTAATTATTCATAGTATAAATTAAAACAAAGTTCAATGTTATGAATAAGATTTTGTTGAGGGGTTATTTCTTAAGTTTTAAAATTATACATATTTTCTACTATGTGAAATATATTTGTACTATCAAGTATATAGTTCAATTTTTTGAGTTTTTGTTTAGTACTATAAGACCTCATTTGTTTAGTATTATAACTAATTCTGAAAATCAAATGGAGGATAAAAAGTTTTGTTCAGTCAAATACTTTAACATTACATCAACTAAACGATAGCCATGTGAAACGAAGTAAACTCATCAAAACAGCATTAGAGAAGAGTAACACGGTTAGTAATCTAGTTAGCTATAGAACCTTAAGTGAAATAAAGTGTGTAAAACCACAAAATTCATGAAGAAAAATAATATTATAGGTAATGACACATGAATAATTAAGTTTTATGTTTATGATAATTTCAAAAAAGAGAAAAGTATAAACCTTGCATTATAAATATCCATCTTTCAAGCAATCACACTCTTTCTCTCATTGACAAAATTCGCATCAACTAAGTAGTGACCCCAAACAAGAATCCCAATTGTAAAAAAGTGAATTTCGATTTCTTTAACAGCAAGTTATGTTGTATTTGTAGCTAATCATAGAGGATATTTATTTATAAGTTCTTTAGAGTTTTGTAGCACGAGTTTTGTTAGTACTATTTAGCGGCTTTAAATCAAGTGATGAATCAAGGTACACCTTAATCTTTAATGTTGTTGTTTAATTTATAAATATTGTTTGATTTGGAAAATTACACGTAAATGCTTCCCCTTTTGAAGAGTTTTGGTGTAAAAAAAGAGTACATTTTTGGAGTTTCACGATGCAAAGGTTTGGTGTGTAACAAGTTGTTGAAAGCCTTGGTCAAAGAAATAAGAAAACAAGGAGATATACTCATATAGCTCTCAAGCGATTGTTACGCCCTAAAGTAACAGAGTCGTAACAGCCCCGCCGTATAAACCATCCTAAGATAGAAGTTGGCTTTACAACCGCTATCTTAGACCTGATCTACATAAAGCGTCCACGACTAACTCGCTTTGAAGTAAACAGTTTGTAATTTATTACCTAAAAAAGTGAGGAAATATATATATATTTCAATTATTACAATTAGCGTTTTCAACGATAATAGCTTAAACCTTAAAAATATATGTCTGTTCTTCAAATGTTTTTCCTCACTCCCTAGGATCCAATAGCTGCTACCTTCAGAATAGTTATTTACCACTTCTTAGCCAGCACCTGCACGACATCTATAAGGATGTGAGCAACCACAGCTCAGTAAGTTAGGATGGAGGACTTAAAACCATACCATAAACACAATAAGGTTTTCAATCAACTCATTAGGTGCAATGCATGTTCAAGCAAATGCCATCTCACGACGTTGTCTGGCCCGTAGTTGTCACGCCCTAAAGCGACAGAGTCGTAACAGCCCTGCCGTGTAAACCGATAGAAGTTGGCCTTACAACCGCTAGAAGTTGGCCTTACAACCGCTAGAAGTTGGCCTTACAACCGCTATCTTAGACTTGATCTACACAAGGCGTCCACGACTAACCCGCTTTGAAGTAAACAGTTTGTAATTTAGATAAAGCATTTATCTAAGAAAGTGAGAAACTTTATATATATATACTATAATTCAATTATTACATTATTCAGAAATGAAAAGCAATAACATATGTGTTGATTCTTCAATATTTTTCCTTACTCCCCAGGATCTAGCAGTTGCTAGCTTCAAAGTAGTTGTTGCCGCTTCTTAGCCAGCACCTGCATGATGTTTATAGGGATGTGAGCAACCACAGCTCAGTAAGTTAGGACGGAGGACTTAAAACTATACCATACACACAACAAGGTTTTCAATCACTTATTAAGTGCAATGCATGTGCAAACAAATGTCATCGCACGACGTTGTTCGACCCGTCGTGAGATTAGAGAAATTTCGCCTGCTCTAATCTGGGTTGAGGAGTTGCCATTAATGCAAAGCAGCTCACGACCAAACCCAGGCTTGTGCAATGGAGACCTTGCTCCTCCCGCGACTACCTTCGGACCACTGACTTCACCCTCGCCGCGACCTCCTCTCCTGTCACTTAGTTCAACTAAGGATAAAGAAGGGACCATTTTACAATCTTGCGCTATCCCTTTCGAAGGGGTCGGTATTTGGCCGGAGAGTCTAAGTTCCCCTAATGGGTTGCCATGCATATCCAATTTTGATTACCGGTCATATATTTGATTAAGTCCAGTTTAGAGTGATCAATCATTTCATACAATTCATAAAATACATGCTAGAGCAACAAACAGAATCATAGCATCACCCATAATCAAGCACATGCACACATCCAACTATCTAACAAGCACAACCAAGCATAATCTCAAGCCTCCCAAAATACAGCATTATATTAATCCCAACTTACCTCGACTCCTCGATCACTCACTCGAGGTCCGATTTGCTCAGGCCATCGCCGATCATCCCTATATCACGAACGTGGTTTCAGTATTTCATATAATATTATAAGTTCATTTTATCCTATAACGCTTATTGTTAGGTTTTGTTTAAGGTTTAATATGCTTAATTATCTAGGTATTAAGTCTTTTATAATTATTTTAGATTTGGGGTTAGGTTCAGGTTCGGTTTTTTCATCAATTTCTAAATTAGGTTTTTAGTTTGATTTCTAAGTAATGTTTTAGATTCCAACCCTAGAAATCAGTTTCAACCCATAATGTGAAATTAATCACATTACTTCCTGATCTCCTAAATACGATCACTACCCTTAGTCAGCATTTTATTCCATCCGGTATACTTAAATCCGTATTATGTACCGAATTTACTTATGTTGTGAGAAATTTTTACATTTTTCATATAATTACCTAAAATTGAATTTTGTTTCAGATTTGTTATGTTCGGATTTTCATTATTTTATTATCTAATTAAACCTAATTTTCCATATTTATTAAATTTTCAATTCTACATATTCCTAATTTTCTACATTTACTACATAACACCTTCATTACTTACACTGAACACTCCATAGACTAGGATTAGGTTTCCACATTAGAGATTAACATCCCTAAACATTTAATTACTATCTAAATCAATAATTAACATCTTAATCACCTAATTAATCCCAAATCACTTAATTTTTCCATCATTTTAGGGCTAAAAATTAACTTAAAAAATTCAAAAATTAATTTTAAAAAAATGGCTTCATAACACTATTCTATATCACATGAGCATCCTACAGAAAAAAATTGAGCTCCAAACTACACTCCTAAAGTCATTTATTTCTAAACCGAAATGTGCTCGGTTTTGCATGATTTCTTAAGGACCCTATATTACATGACATGTTTTCATCAAAATAATATTTTTCCAACAAACTACATAAAAAATATTTTAGAATAACAAAATTCAAAATTTATAATAGTATTTACTATTTTTACAAAATTATACAAGAATCGGGCTAGAAATTGGACTCACCGATTTGGGTAGCTCCGGCCACCGCGGGCCGCCGTGGCCTTGTCGGCCGGTATGGGCGCTGCCACTACCATGTGGTGGTGGTGGCCGTCCACTTCCAGCTACTCGTCTAATGTGGGTTCCCTTTGAAATCCTTAACTGCACAGTTTTTCTTATTTTTTTTCTAACTCGAATTTTTCTCTTAATTTTTGCCTCTCCCTAATTTTTTCTGATTTCTAACTGTCTAAATGAGTTCCTGAATTTTTCCTACTATTTATAGGCATTTAGAGGATTTATTGTACATTAAATGGGACAAGACAATTGCCTTATCCCTTAATTTTTGCCTTTTATGTTGGCTTATTCTAATTGACAGAATTTTTTCTTATTTTTCCCAGCTGCCACGACCCAATTCTGGATCATTCATGATTTTTCCTGATTTTTCCTTATTTAATTATGAATTTTCTTTAAGTATTTTATATTATTTTAACACATTTCGCGTATTTTAAGAAATTACACGTATTATACTTACATGTAAATTATATATAGTACAAATAAATATTCTTAAATATTATTTAGGTCATTCTATTGTTTTTAGTATACATATAATCTATCTTTAGTAATTTATTAGTTATTAGATTACATTTTTTGCTTTTTTAGTAATTAGCAATTATTATGCTTAAAATTTGAAAATTTTATAGTCTCCTATTTTATTACTTATTTTTTTAAATTCATGTTTACGGAGTCATTTTTACTAATATTCCTCTTAATAGTTTATAATTTAGGCTTGATCGAATCTTTCAGCTAATCGAAACCTTGAGTGATTAGTTGTAGGGCTTATAGTAGTGAGATTAGAGAAATTGCACCCGCTCTAATCCAAGTTAAAGAGTTCCTATTAATGCAACAGTTCACGACCAAACCCAGGCTTATGTAATGGAGACCTCGCTCCTCCCGCGACTACCTTTGAACAACTGACTTCACCCTCGCCGCGACTTCCTCTCCTGTCACTTAGTTCAGCTAAGGATGAAGAAGGAACCAATTGCAATCCTGTGCTATCCCTTTCGAAGTGGTCGGTATTTGACCGGAGAGTCCTAAGTTCCCCTAACGGGTTGCCATGCATGTCCGATTATGATTACTGGTCGTATATTTGATTAAGTCCAGTTTAGGGTGATCAATTATTTCATATAAATCATACAATACATGCCAGAGCAACAAACAGAATCATAGCATCACCCATAATCAAGCACATGCACACATTCAACTATCTAACAAGCACAACTAAGCATAATCTTAAGCCTCCAAAATACAGCATCATATTAATCCCAACTTACCTCGACTCCTCGCTCACTTACTCGAGGTCCGATTTGCTCAGGCCATCGCTGATCATCCCTATAACACAAACATGGTTTCAGTTTTTCATATAACTATTATAGGTTCATTTTATCATATAGCGCTTATTGTTATGTTTTGTTTAGGGTTTAATATGCCTAATTATCTAGGCCTTAAGTCTTTTACAATTATTCTAGGTTTGGAGTTAGGTTCAGGTTCGGTTTTCGCATCAATTTCTAAATTAGGTTTTAGTTCGATTTCTAAGTAGTGTTTTATACTCCAACCTTAGAAATTTGTTTCAACTCATAATGTGAAATTAATTACATTACTTCCCGATCTACTAAATGTAAACCCTAAAGCCAAGCCAAGTAACCATATGATTGCACTTAGAACCCAAGGTTTAGGGCGATCGGTTAAAAAATCCGATCAAACCCAAATTATAAACTATTGAGAAGAATATTAGTAAAACTGACCCCGTACACTTGAATTTAAGAAACTAAGTAATAAAATAGAAGACTATAAAATTTTCAAATTTTAAGCATAATAAGTATTAATTACCGAAAATGCGAAAAATGTAATGAAATAATTAATAAATTACTAGAGATAGATTATATGTATACTAAAAATTTTAGAATGACCAAAATAATAATTAGGAATGTTCACGTGTACCCCACATGTATTTACGTGTAGATAAAAATACACGTAATTACCTAAATTGGCCAAAAACCAAGCAATTATAAAATAATTAAAGAAAATTATAAAATAATTATAGAAAAATCAGAAGATGATAAGCTTAATCAAGATCAGGTCGTGGCAGGTGTAGATCAGAAAAAAGAAAAACCAACCAATAAAATTTAGACAACTTAAAAACAAAAAATCAAGGAATTTGTGCAAAGTCTCGTCAAATTAATGCACATTAATTACAAAAAAAAAAATGTCTATAAATAAGGAAAAAATTTCCAGAAGTCATTTGGTCAGTTTAGCATTTGGAAAAAATCAGAGCACTGAAAAAATCGAGAGAAAATCCAAAAAATAAAAAAAGGAAAACTATGCAGATTGGACACGTGAGCTAAACCCACCACTCACCACCACTTGGGATCAAACCACCACCACCACCCTACACTATAACCACCGCCTAGACTGGCCGACAACCTTGGACCTGGCTTGGACGGCCAGAAAGCTTTGAACCGGTTAGTCTCTTAAATGACCCGATTTTGAATAATTTTGTAAAATTAGTTATTTCGCCCAGAAAATTATGAAACTTGTTATTCTGAGATTTTATTGTATGTAGATTTAAGGAAAAATATTGATTTAGTCTAATTACATCTGCAATTATAGGGTTCTTAACAAATTGCTCAAAACCGAGCATGATTAAAACCGAAAATAAATAGGCTTAGGAATGTAGTTTAGAGCTCGAATTTTTTCTATAAGATGCTCATATGGTGTAGAACAGTGCTATGAAGCCATTTTTTTAAAATTAATTTTCGAAATTTTTAAGTTAATTTTTAGCCCTAAAATGATGGAAAAATTGGGTGATTTGGGATTAATTAGGTGATTAAGATGTTAATTACTGATTTAGATCTTAATTAGATGTTTAGGGATGTTAATCTATAATGGGGAACCCTAATCCTAGCCTTTGGAGTATTAAGTATGGTTAATTAGGGAGATTAGGTAATTAATATAAGAATTTAGTAATATGTGATATTGTAAATTAATAAATCTAAAAAAATAGAGTTATTTAGATAATATTATAATAGAAATAAAAAATAATAATAAATCTGAAAATAACATTTAATCTTAAGAAAAAGTCTCAAAATATAAGATTTTTACACATCGGGAATAAATCCGATACCGCAATTAGGGTTAGCGTGTACCAAATAGATTAGAATACCAAATTACGACCCAATAGGATATTTGGACACTCGAGCTTAATGTGATTAATTTCACATTAGGATTCGAGCATATTTCAAGCTTAGAAATCAAAGTTTAAAATCTCATTTAGGATTTGAACACCGAAATAGAGTACACGAATAATTAGGATGTAATGGGCATACACGGACAAAAATGAATTAATATATAACTTAAAATATGAAACCGTAAATTTTAAGTACTAAAAAGACCTATTTGTATTATAGGACATCCAGAGACAAAATCAGCTTGCGGTTAAGGGATCGAGCGATCGAGCAAATCCAAGTAAGTTGGGTTATTGCTTATTGTAATAGAGTACTAGTTTTGTAGTATTCGGCGACTTAGGCTTGTATATGATTGTGATTGTAAGAAGGTTACGCATATGTTTGATGTATCTGAATTCGTGCTGAATTTGTATTGTGAGCGATTCTGTGACTGATCGAATTGGTATGAAATTGTTTGACCACCCTAAACGGAATTTAATATTAGTCGACCCCAAATAATTAATAATGTCATGCATTGCAACCCGTTAGGGGATTATAGGATTCTCTAACCAAATACCGACCCCTTCGAAAGGGATGGCGCAGGATTGCAAAATGGTCCCTTCTTCATCCTTAGTCGAACTAAGTGACAAGAGAGGAGGTCGCGGCGAGGGTGAAGTCAATGATTCGAAGGTAGTCGGGGAGGAGCAAGGTCTCCATTGCACAAGCCTGGGTTTGTTTGTGAGCTGCTGTATAACATGGAAACTCCTTAACCCGGATTGGCGCAGGTGAAATTTCTCTGATTTCACAACGGACCGAACTACGTTGTGCGATGACACTTGATTGCTGCATCGCATAAAAATAATTGTTTGATAACCCTGTTTGTGCTTGTATGCATTCATGAGTCTCCAATTCAACTTACTAAGCTGTAGTTGCTCATACCCTTACAGATCCTTTTGCAGGTTTCGATTTCTGAACACTCAAAGCACTATGCCGCCCTACAATTACCCCGAGGTTAGTCTGTTGGAAGCCAGAGGTGTGAGGATCAAGTTACTTAGTATAGTGTGTAACTAGAGTAACCATGTAATTAGGAATGAAAGACTGGTAGTTATTCTGTAATCTAGTAAACTGTTATGTTATGTAAAACTTTCTGGAAAGCTTTGTGGACATATATATATATATATAATATTGTACATGTTATTAGAAATTTGAACTATTTATCATATTCGTAGTTTAATTGTCCATCGGACTGTTTACTTCAAAACGAGGAGTCGTCGAGACCTTGTGTAAGTCATGTCTATGGTAGGCACTATGAGGTCAGTTACTATTATAGAATGGTTTACACGGCGGGACTGTTGCGACTCTGCAACTTCGGGGCGTAATACTAAATACCATCATTACTCCTAATCGGTATTTATTTTACCTCGTACACTTAAATCCGTATTAGTGTACCAAATTCACTCCTAATGTGAGAAATTTTTATATTTTTCATATAATTACATAAATTCAAGTTTCATATCAGATTTATTGTACATTTTTATTATTATCAAAATATCAATTTTTGTTATAATATTTTCTATTTATTATATTCTAATAATTACATATTATGTATTATTACCTTTTATGTATATAATACACTTCTAATATTTCTATCACTCTAATTATCGTCTCTAAACACCAATTATCATTTCAAAATGTCTAAATTCATCCTAAATTAGATTTTACTCCTAATTACCCTAATTTCCAAAATTAACTTAAAATTTACTATTTTTCCCTATTACTCATTTACTATATAATTAACCTAATAATTACATCTAACACCCTAAATGCTACAAGTATCATACTTCATCAAATTTCAACATCCTAAAACATGTACTTATTCACTAAATCAGTAATTAACCATCTAATTACTTTATTAACCATAAATTACCCATTTTATGCCTTATTTTAAGGCCTAAAAATTATCTAAAAATTTCAAAAATTAATTTTTGAAAACGGGCTTCATAGAACTGTTCTATATCATCTAAGTGGTCTACACAAAAATTTTGGGCTCGAAACTACACTCCTAAGGTCATTTATTTCTAAACCGAAACATACTCGGTTTTGCATGATTTCTTAAGGACCCTATATCACAAGACATATTTTCATCAAAATAATATTTTTCCTAAAAACTACATAAATATTCTAGAATAAGAAGTTTCATAATTTTCTAATAATATTTACTATTTTTTAAAAATTACACAAAATTGGGTTGAAAATCGAACTCACCGATTTTGGTGGCTCTAGGTATGTCGGCCTACTTGGGCGTTGCCACCATCGTGTGGTAGTGGTGACCGTCTACTCCCAACTACCCGTCTGGTCTGGGTTCTCCTTTGTGGCCCTTACTGCACAGTTTTCCTTTTCTTTTTTTTTTCTGAATTTTCTCTCAAAATTTCGAGTCTCTCTATTTTTCTCTAATGCTAAACTGTCCAAATGAGTTCTGGAAATTTCTTCCCTATTTATAGACAATTTTTGTAATTCTTATGCATTAATTAGACATGACTTTGCCCAATTTCCTTGATTTTTAGCTTTTGTATTATCTAATTTTAATTGGTTAATTTTTATTTTGCAGATCCTAACCTACCATGACCTGATTTGGATCATTCCTGATTTTTCTTGATTTTTTCTTAATTAATTATGAATTTTATTTAAGTATTTAGTATTATTTTAGCACAGTTCGCGTATTTTAAGTAATTACGCGTATTTATACCTACATGTAAATTCATATATAGTACAAATAAATATTCCTAAATATTATTTAGGTTATTTTATAATTTTTAGTATACATATAATTTATCTCTAACAATTCGTTAAGTACCATAATGCATTTTATGCATTTTCGATAAATAACGAGTTATATATTTAAAATTTAAAAATTTTGTAGTCTCCTATTTTATTACTTATTTTCTTAAATTCAAACTTACGGAATCGATTTACTAATATTTCTAACTTTACTTTATAATTTAGGCTCGATCAGGTCTTTCAACCGATCGAAACCTCGAATTGCTAGTTTTGGAGCTTACAGCGATGTCTCATGGGAAGCACGGATGTGATGGAAAAGAGTCAAAAGGCGCAAACTTTATGCATAAGAAAGTACATAAGCAAATATTTACCTATATACCTCGTTGACCCCTTTGGGTAGTAAAGAACAAGCACATATCGTTGGTTATGAGTCATTTTTCTCTCCATGTCTAAGGTACATGACCGTAATATTGACTACATATAACTTTTCACTCCTTTTTTTTTAACCTTTTTTTCCACTTAAAGTTACATTCCTTATTTCTCTAAATATTAATTTATAAGTTTTAAATAATTTATAATATATTTTTAAGCCTTGCTAAACGATCTTTAATTTAGATATTCATATACCCCACAACATTAGGTTAAAAATAGCGTTTCTCGATAATAGAGTTAATGATTTGAAATTCCAAGTATAAATTGCCAAGAGAACTATACTTTATGCAACACTTCAAGCGTAGATGTTAATCCAAATATTAATTTAGTTGCTTCCAACCTTAAGTATATGTTTACCATAGATGTTGATGTGCTTTGTAGGTTTATAAATTGAATGAATTTAAGAATTTTCTATCTAATAATAGATATTTGCTATTTGTATGTGATTAGACTTGTAGGCACTCATTTTTAACTCCTTATAATCTTTAAAATTCCTTGAATAAATAATAGGGTACTAATTGAAAAATAAAAAATACAAAACAATTGAAAAAATATAAAAAAAAATAATAATAGGGAAATAGAGTTATTAGGAAAATTAAGAGCCTTAGATCAACTTTAGAGCCTTTGGGACACTTTAAGATGGTCTTATTTATTTATTTTTTTTAAGGTCAAATGTGCATATCCAATCTCACAGCTTCTAAGCTTATATTAGAGAATATAGGGTTTTTTATTCATAAAAACCTAAGATTCAAATCAAAGTTCGAGTTAATTGTTTTGATACTTAAAAAAACTTTTTTTTTTTTTTGCTATTTGTGGCTTCAACTAGATTTAAATCAATCAGGTTAAAAAAATGACTTTTAAATTAACTGAATAAACAACACATTAAAGGACAACAACTAATGCAATCCAACTCTATCATTTTTTATCAATGCATCTAAGTTCATTTGGTATTGTTTCTATTTACTATAGTTTTTTTAAATCTATTGGGGATTTAAAATCAAGTAGTTACCGAAGGACTAAAACCTATGTAGTCCAACTCTATCATCAGCATAACTTCTCTCTCACTCTCTAAGATCTTCATATATGTCTTCTTCTTTTTTAACCATTTATACTATCATGATACATTACATATCAACACCATAAATTTACTCTTATAAATTAAGTTGATTTAAGAATTACATTTAAATCCCTCAAGTTCCATAAAATGAAAAAAAAAAAAAAAAAACTCTCAAATTTTCTTTTTTTTCCATGATAAGATTTTATGAATATTTTTATGAGGCACATATAACAACATTTTAACCAATTGCATATAGGATTAAGAATTAATTTCATATTTATGCATACTTTTCTATATTACACTATAGAATTAATTATAAAAATTACTAAAATTTACTTTTAAAATTCTAATTTTGAGAAATTATGAAATTAAAGTGTTAAATAAGTTATATAAAAAAAATTTGAGGGGGGGGGGGGGGGGGGGGGGGGGAGGGGTGTAGGGGTGTTTTAAAAGAACATCTATTAGAGCTACCATGAAAGTGATTCAATTATGCTAAATTAATAAAGCAAAATTAGTACTTTCAAATTTGATGAAACCTTTTCGAAAAATTACATAATTAAGATTGTAATAATGAAATTGGGTGTAGAACCTACTCCTGTGAAGTGTTGGAATTTTTAGGCTTTGAGTTGATGTTGAAGTTATGTTAAATTACCAAGGGTTTTGTTGTATTCCTTGTTGTCAACGAAGAAGATCGTTGGTGGAGAAAGTTAGAAAGTCTTTTTTGGATTTTTACATTATGCGATTTGAAGAGGAAAGGATCGAATAAAGGATAATATGTAATTTGGGCTTATACAAGACATTTAGGGTGATATAAGTTAGTAATATATAAAGCTATGCAATCGAGTTAAGTGAGTCAATGTGAGGTAAGACAAGTCGGCCCAATGAATCAACTTGCACAACTCTAGACATAACCGACTCATATCACCTTTTTAGTGCCTTTTATAAACACCAAATTACATATTTATAGTCATTTGATCCCCTCCAAATTGCATTATGTAAAAATCTAAAAATACTCTCTTAATTTTCTCCTTGAGAATCTTCTTCAATGATAACAAGGATTATGACAAAGCCCCCGACAGTTTACCACTGCTTCAACATCAACTCAAAGTCTAAAAAATCCAACACTTCACAGGTAGGTAGGTTTAACACCTAATTTCATTATTATAATCTTAATCATGAAATTTTTCCAATAGATTTCATCAATTTTGAAATTATTAATTTTTGCTTTGTTGATTTGGCTTTATTGAGTCCCCTATATGGTGGCTTCACCATAACCTTCTTTTCAAAATTTTTATATAGCTTATTTCACACTTTAATTTCATATTTTTGCCAAGTTAAAACTTTAAAAAAATAAATTTGAGTGATTTTTACAATTAATTCTCTAGTATAATATAGAAAAGTACACATGAATATGAAATTAATTCTTAATCTTACATGTAATTAGTTAAAATGTTGTTATATATGTCTCATATTAATATTCATAAATTCTTATTGTGAAAAAAAGCAAATTCGAGAGGCAATTTTTCATTTTATGGAACTTAGAGATTTTTTAATGTAATCCTTAAATTAACCTACTTTATAGAAGTAAATTTATGGTGGTAGATATGTAATATGATATATCTTGATGGTAGAAATGGTTAAAAAAAAGACATAAATGAAGATATTTACTTAACAAAAAAAGTAAGGGTCTACAAATTGATAGGGGTAAATTGCAAATGTAAAATGGAGGAGGATGGGAAGACATTTTGAAAAGGAAGTACATCATTTAGCCACCTTCTAAGGGTTGGGGTTTATATTAAAGCGAAAGAGAGAGAGTAGTCACACTAACAATGGAGTTAAAATGTATAGGTTTTTGTCCTTAGATAACTACTTGATTTTAAATCCCAAATAGATTTAAATAAATGATGATGGAGTTAGACTACATAGGTTTTAGTCTTTACACAACTAAGGAGCACACCCTACCTCCAAAAAAAAAAAATCAAAAAAGGGGGTCGAGTAAAAATAATTACGTATAGGGGGCTACAAAAGCGCCTTTAGGTTTTGCAAAATTAACACTAAAGGGGCATTTCGAAAAGACACCTTATTTGTTTTTATCTAAGAAGAAGGCTCATTTTAAAAATGCGTTTTCAATTATTTTGATATTATAATTAACGTATGGGCTAGATTGTTGACCATTTTTAGTTCCCTACCTACATAGGTAAACAATGAGTAGGTTAAATGATATACCAAAGCTTATATTTTGCAGATGTTAACAGGATTTGTGTTTGTCGACAAATCCAACAAACTGGTGCTTTCCATGTTAGTTCATTTGTTAGAGGACTTCAAGAGAGCCAGATAATATAGCTAGAGGTCCGCATGCCTCATATGACTATATAGATAACTATACAACTCTGTGCTAGAGATTGCCTATGAGATGAATAGTGTGGCGATTTTGCTTCAGGTGTGGACATAGGATAAGTTCCTATACATAGTTCCCCTACCTAGACATGGTATGGTCTTAGATAACGAAAAAGCATTCGATACCAAATAAATGACTGATCGAGACATGAGAATACACCTGACTCATGAAGTAGCAGACTACTTAAATGCATTTGATAGATAGACTCCGGATCAAGTACGTATTTTCTATGCTTTCATTAATATCTGTTATAATGCTTTGCTTTGACACTAATTATAATAAATTAGTCTTCTGGGTCATTTGGTAATCAAATTCGAACAAGCTTCTAGAGATCTTACCAGACTTTTTCCATCATGGTTACCATATTTAGCAGCTCAAGTGCTAGTCATATGTTTTTACATTATTGAGCGGTACTTACTCGAGCGTATGGTACGGCAATTTGTTAGATTGCAAAGGATTCTACCAGCATGCAATACAAAGGAAGCTTTGCATCAAATCAACTTACATGACCAAAAGAATGTTGTTTAGATCAAGCAGCATTTACCCCATATCACCACCTAGAATAATGGACATGTTTGAGTCATTCAGCTTGATGGACTTAAGGGTGTAAAGTGTAGGTACTGACAATAATATAAGAGAATTACTCGTCGATACATCAGTTAGACTAGAGCATTGCTTTGACAATTGGTTAGATGAATTTCAACTATGATTATTTTTTCTGCTTATCTTGCTCTATGTTGTCTTAATCCTCTTCTCTTTTGCAGGTTGAAAAATTCCAGCAAATTAAGATCTCTTTTGATGGGGCCGACTTCCAAGTAGCTCGATCCTCTGTCGAGTTATAGATTTGGTTGTTGTACGACTATCTCCCGGTCATTCTCTACTATCCACATCTAGCTCAAGTTGAGGTGCAATAGCCAAATGAGGACATATAGGAAGAGTATAACCCTTCAGATCTCCCTAAGCAAAGTAGACGTAGTCGAGGATAGAGACGTTAAGGTGATGATAGTATGACTCAACCTCTTAAAAGAGGTCGTTCGAGGGTACATATAGGGGTAGCATGTTTAAGACCTTAACTTTAGATATGCATGATGAATCCCATTTTACACTATCAGTAGTGTTACGCCTTAAAGTTGCATAATCATAACAGTTCTATTATATAAACTAACCTATAATAGAACTAACCTCATAGTCACTACCGTAAATATGATTTACAAAAGGCATCCATAATTCATCGCTTTGAAGTAAATAGCTCAATTAAAATTTATGCTAAAATTTACGTAAAAACCCATAAACTTTAAGTCATGTGTATGTGTGTGTGTAGGCTAGAATACTAGGCGCTACGAGTTATTGGTCTAAAGTAAGGTAATCAGTCACTTATACGCTTAATAAGATAATGCTACATACTGGAAGACTAATAATATAAATTTTCTTATGTTTATAATGATTAATGTCTCAAAAAACTAAAGACAATAAAGGTAATGATTTAATTGCATTTTATCCTTATTTAGAAGATACTGTAGAATTTTTATTTTATATAGTTTGGGTGCATTCTCTTGTAAGAGAAAGATTTTATTTGTTTAATATAAATTTTACAAGAAATTAATATTTAAATACATTAATATTGCATCTTCCTATTTCTGATACCAACTAATACCTAAAAATATCTAAACTATATGATATCTAAGAAATACTAATGAAATATTAAAGATGATAGAAATAGGAAGATGCGGTATTAATGTATTTAAATATTAATTTCTTCTAAAATATATATTAGACAAATAAATTTTTTCTCCAAGAAGAGAATATGCCCAAACTATATAAGCTAAAATTCTAAAGCTTCTTCTAAATAGGAATAAAATTCAATTAAATCATTACCTCATTATTTTTAGTTTTTTAAGATATTAATCACTTAAACATAAGAAAATTTATATTATTAGTCTTTCAATATATGGTATTATCTTGCTAAGCATACAAAGGATTGATTACCCTACTTTAGGCTAGTAGTCTGCAGCGCCTAGTATTCTAGCCTATATACCTTACTGACTAATTAATATAAATATTCTCAAACCACCACAACCTAATTTTCTATCAGTATTAAATGGGGTTTAATTAATATCTAATACCAATTACTTGTATATAACGATGGATAATACTATTTAAGAAATTCTACAACATTATCTAAATAATAAAAAACGTTAATATCAATATTAGATTGGGACATAAAAAAAAATAAACAACAAGATAAATAATAAATAAAACCACCACAAGCGATAAAGCCAAGGCTAGTGGAACTTTATACAACAATATTAAAGAGCATAAACATTAAATGCATAAAATGAATATTAATACAAAACCACCATAACACTAGCCGTTTATAGGGTCTTATAAATAATAAACATTAGATCTTGTAGAGTTATACTCAATTTATTTGGAGATTCCCCATACAAAATATAACTAAAAAAACAAAATAATAAAACAACAACAATTTTATTTCTTCAAAGAGTTTATACAAAATATGAGAGTATTACATTCAAATAATTAATTAAAATAGAAAAATTGGTAACAATGGAAGGTATAAGTATTATACCCAAGATCAGAAGTGTAAGAACACTTTAATAAGAGAAGGATCATATGTAAGAAGAAAAAAGAAAGAAAGAAAGAAAGTGGAAGATTAAAGATAGATCGAATATAGAAAGGAAAGAAGCAGAAGAAAGAGAGAAGAAGAAGAGAAGAGAGAGAGTGTGTGTATGAAGTGGTCTAGGAGGAAGAGAGAAGAGAGGATATATGTATGTATGTGCAAATCCGACCTGCCTTTTGAATGTAATGAGAGGAGTCGACCAAGTACTGTAGTGAATAGTATCATTGTAGCTGACAAGGTACTGTTTGTATAGTGAAAAATAGGAGACATTTTACTGTGTCAAACAGTAATATGTCAGATGGTGAAGTTTGACGTTATTGATGACATATTTGTGCATTATGATATATTAGTGTACGTATACCTACTGTATTTTACAGTACAGTATACATAAAAAAAAAAAATGCATTCCTTAATCAAGAATCACCTAGTTTGAAATAGTATTTGTCATCTACATCTTCATAGTTGCTTAATTCTAATGTTGATACATAATTTGAAGCTAATTCTTGGGTTGATTTATTAATGCTAGCAAGGGCTTTCTCTAGAATTTCTTTCATTTAATTCAAAGAACTAGCACAAGTTTAGAAAGACATTAAAAATCCTTTGTCATGGAATAGTGGTGCTGAGACATTGGTTGGAATGATTGAAGAACTGTGAGTCTTAATCCATGTTAGAATTGATTCTTCTTTAAGCTTATTCCACATTTTAAAACTATCTCACCATTTAACTTTATATATTCTGACCAAATTAGTGGTATTTGTGGTTCTATCAGATTTATAATAAAAAAACCACATCATAACCCAAGACATCCTAATGTGCATGAAATAAAACATTTCCTTTTGGAAACATCTTTCATTAGGTATAAGGTTATAATTTTTTATAAAAATATTGAAACCATTTTTGGCTCAATCATAAATAATCTTAGATTTTGCTCCAAATTATTCCCACCAGTGTACAAACCAGTAAGGAAGTTTTTTTTTTTATAAACAATTATAAAAAAATATAAGCCATATATGTGAATGTTTTGCGTTCATTTGGTAAAAAGCATTCCACCAAACCTATTTATAATCATAATAATTATAACTGGCTCAATGATTAGGTTATGCAGACAACAGATTTATTTGAAATTTGATTGGTACTGCAAGATGAGTATGTCATTTATTAAGGTTAATGACCTTATGAATTCTAACAATTGAGTAACTGATTATCCCATCATTTTCAAAATGTTTGAAATAAATTGATCAAGTTTTAATTAAAATTCTTTCATAAAATTGAATAGGTTTGTAATAATCAAATAAGACATAAAAGAAATCTTTTGTAAAAAATTTTTTTACAAATCCAAATTGATCATTTTCAAACATGTTCTTCTCAACTGAGAAAACATATTTGGAAATGGTCTTTTAAAAAAATTTTGACTCTTGAATTACTGATTTTTGCATTGAAGATGCTAAGGATGCTACTTCAATGATTTAAATATTTTGATTTCTTCTTTGTGTGTCCATTTGTTGAGGAATTCCTAGAATTATGGAGAGTACATTTTTGGTTGTAAAGCAACTTCAATTGCTTTAAGCAATTCGAAAGTAATTGCCAAATTAGCCATTTCAGAAAGGTTATCATCTGGTTGTGTTTAGACATTAAAAGATTGGATATTTTTATTATTAGATGACTGAACATTAGGAGAGATTAGTTTAGAAGCCCTTGAGGGTATTTGATGATTTGCATACATTTAACTATATTTTGACATTTGTTAGTCTCTTTATAGGAATTAATGGTTTCTTTCCCTTATCTTTTTCTTTGGAAGGCATCTCTTTGCAAAAATTCACAAGTAAGAAAATCGGGAAGGAAATTTAATGATCCATTGATATATTTTATTTTAAAATAAAAAATAGAAAGAATTGATTTTTATATAACAAAAATTTGTTTAGATACAATATTTTGAACATTTTTTATTAAAACATTTTTTTGTAACTTTGCAATCAATACGTAAAAAAAAAAATTTGATTTAACAAATCTCCTTGAAATTTGGAAATTGCTAAAATAATTGTTAAAATTTCCTTTTTGACTATAGAGAATTACATTGACATTCATTCCAATGTTTAGAAACAAATATGGTAATGTATTCTTGATCATTTCGCTTTTGTTTTAAAATTCCTCCAAATACTATATCAGAAGCATCAATTTCTACAATTTTAAGCAAAGATGGATCAACAATATGTAAACATGGAATTTCATTAACCTTTTGCTTAATTTGTTTAACTATATTAGTATAAATTTCAAACCATCGAGGGGGATTTTTTCTTAATCTTTGATATAGGAGTTTGCAAAGAATGTTAAGATTAAGGAAAAAGTTAATAACATAATTCAAACTTCTTAAAAACCTCTGAAGTTGATTTTTATCTTTAATTTCATTAGGAAATTTAGAGGTAAATTCAATTGAACTTTGTATTGGAATTATGGTACTATTGTGTATGTAAAACCCTAAGAATCTAAACTTAGTTTGAAATAGGCTAATATTAGATGGTAACACAAGTAAACCATTTTTTATTATTATATTGACAAAAATTTCAATATGTTTAAAATGTTGGTTTATATTAGAAGAAAATATTAAGACATTGTCAATGTAAATGATTATGAAATTTGAATAATCATTAAAGATTTCATTCATCATCCCCTTAAATTTAGAGGAAGCGTTTTTATGTCTAAAGGGCGTAACATTTCATTTGTATTGCCCAAATGGAACTATAAAGGTAATTTTGTATCTATCTTTTTCATCAATCTGAATTTATCGAAATCTAAATTTCATATCAAACTTTGAAAATATTTTAGTATTATGTAACCTATTAAGTAAGTCATTTTTATTAAGTATTGGATACCTTATCCATTTTAGAGTACTATTAAGAGGCTTGTAATTAATTACTAACCTAGGTACTTCACTTTCTATTTCAGCATTTTTATTAAAATAAAAAACGTAACAGCTTCATGGAGACTTACTTTTACGAATTAATTTCTTACTAAGCAAATCATTAATCTTATTTTTACAATAACTTAAAACTTCATTATTCATTTAGGATGGTTTTGCTTTAATTAAAATATTTTTCTCATTAAAATCATTTTCGTAAGTTAAATCTATAATGTGAGATTTATGATTCCAAAAGGCATTAGGTAATGTTGAACATATTGTATTTTTAATTTTTGATTCCAAATTAGAAATCTTTCTTATTAAGGTTTCATTAAGGAGTTGAGTTTCAATCCTTTTGAAATCTAGATCATTCATTAAAAACATTAGATATTTCCTTTTACATTTAATTAAACAGTTTAGTTTTGAAAATGAATCATTTTTTAACCCATTTAAATATTTGGTTTGTGGTTTTGAGACAAAATAAAAAAAAAAAAGTTTCTTTTCCAAATACTGGTTCTTAATTCCTTTGTCATTAACAAAAAATGGTTAGATTAAATTAATAAAAGAAGTTCCTAAAATAACATTTTTTTTATTTTTTAAATGAATAAAAATAGTTTTAAAGGAAACATTGTCTTTCAAAATTTCAGCATTGGATAGCTTATACTTAATTTGTAATTTGTTACCGAATGTAGAACTCAGAGATTAGGTCGTCTTTTCAAAATATCTTGTAGAAACTAACCCTTCTCTAATACAATTTAAATCCGCACTAATATCAAATAATACAGTTGTCTTTAATACAAATTCATTGTTAATCCTTATTTTAACATTTAGTTTCCATTTTCTTGTTATTATTTGAACCAGTTGCATTAAGTAATTAGAATGATCTAAAATTTGTTGATTGATATGATCATTCGAGGTTTCTGCATTATTAGATTTGGATTTTTTATCAGCATGTTCTTGAATAATTATTTTCTATTTTAATTCAAAAAAATCCTTTTAAAGTTTTGCTTGTATTAATTTTAAATATTTTATTTCTTGTTTTTGGATATTAATTTCATTTTGAAAGTCATTAATGGAGATGGATTTTTTTCTGTTTTCTTTTTCCCCTTTCAAGGATTTCATTAAGATTATAAGGTAAATTTGGTATAAGAGTAAAATTAGATTTACTAATATTTTCTAAATAGTTAAATTTTTCATTATCATTGTCTACAAGATCAACTTTACAAAGGATTTTTTATTCTTCGTTAATTAAGACCTTAATTTTATTATCTTCTTCAGATAGTGAAGATGATGAGGATTTAATGTCATTGACTTGGATTCCATCATCACAATCATTTTTTAATGAAGAGGGTTCATTATCTACAAGAATTTGAAAAATGTTTTCAATTGTTTTATCATCAAGATTTAATTTATTAAGTTTATTATTGATTTTATAAAAGTTTGCTATATGACTAATTTTCTTGCATTTATAACATCTTAATTATTTATAATATTTTTTCTTTTGTTTTTTATCCTTTTTCTCATTTTCCATTTTTTCAAAATTTTTAAAGAATTTTTCTTAAAATTTCTATGAGGTTTTTACATTCTTCTTCTTTCTTTTATCAATAAAGAAGGGATCATATCGAGCATAAAAATCACCAAAGTTCTAGCATTTTAAGCGCTGCTCATTTTTTAATTGTTTTTGCAACCTAATTGTTGTGCACATATTAGTCCCAATTTTATATACATATAATGTTGGTTCTCCATAAAACAAATTATCATAAGGGATTTCATTATTATTATTTTTCTGGATTTTATTTCTAACTCATTATCCTATTAATTTAGGTAAACTATCTAAAAATTTTTCTTTCTAGAAAGGTTGATTATAATCATTTTTAAGACTTTTTGAAATAAAATATCCTTATATTATCTAAGTTTTTCTAGAGACTTACATTTCATATTAGACAACAAATCTAAGGTTGTATCCCTAATATGTGAAGGGTCGCCTATGAAATATTAACTTATTGAGAATATTAATGTATTAACTATATCTTAAATTGGTTCATCAATTTCATTAAGAATTCTTCTTTCATTTTTATCAATTTTATATGAAGTTAAAATATTAAATCGTTACTTTTTAGTGGGATAATTATCCCACAAACCTTTTAATTGTTCAGTAAAATCGAAAATTAAAAAGAGTGTTACTTGATGATTAGTAACATTTGGAATAATTTTATTAGTATTAGAGAATATTATCATTTAATTAAGAATATTAAGAATTTTTTATAATTGGAGTCGAGAAAAAGAGTTAAGTTATAATAAATCGAGCGGATTGGTTATAACTTAACTACTGGTTTATCAATTAAACCATTTTATAAAACGATTTTTGAAAATTAGAGATCTGGTTCTAAAGATTAATTTATAAAACCTTAAATGGGTATAAGTTTTTTAACTTTCTAAATTTAACTTTGCTTTTCAATAATACACTTTTTAAGTTTTAAATGGCTAATCATATTACGTGTGACTTAAACTAATTAATTTACACGAATATCTACGAAAATGGAAAAAAAATAAAGCTTTTTATATTTTAAGACATCTTATATTGACGTACAAATACTTATGTACCCGCTATTCGGGATCCATAGTTCGTTCCCAAAAACATTAGCTAGTTGATGAATTTTAATTTTTGAAAGTTAGTCGGGTTTATGTTTTTTACTCATTTTGAGTTTATTAAAAAAAAATTGCCTAAAGGGTTCTAAATTGGAGTTTTTATTTGGAAAGTTCTAAAGTACTCCTAATTTAAAAGGGTTTATTTATTTTTATTTGTTTTTTGAAAAACTGATTTTCTAAGTGTTGGAAGGAACTTTATTATTTTTCATTGTTATTATTTATTCCCTTACTTTTTTATTTTTATTATATTTTTGGGTTATTTGGTTAAAACGTAAAAATAAAAATAAAAAAATAAATACCTCTTCCTCTTTTATTTTATTTTATTTTTTTTATTCTTCTTTTTCCCTTTTTTCTCTTTTCCTTTTTCTTTTTATTTTATTTTCTTAGTTACAATTACATATTGAAATAATAAATAAAAAACAATTAAAGAGCAAAACAACAACAATCTAATGGCCTTGGATTGGATCAGCAAAGGACAGGTTGGACTAGAGCTACGTATCGGGTCCAAGTTGGAGCAGGCCGATCACTCACAGTAACTTTGAGAAGACGCTTCCTAGGGCGATTTAGCCACCAAATCAAGTGGGAAAAAATGGTTTTGTGTGTTTCTAATTGAATTTGGGGGGTTTGTTTTGATGCCACCATGTTTGGTGGCCATTGGTGGTGGGAATAGTGTTGCGATCAGTTATGGGTTTGACAGTGACTGTACATGGGGTGGTTTACAGTAGAGATGTATAAGAGACTAATGTTGAGGAAAAGTGTCGATCAAATGAGAGAGAGAGAGAGAGCGTGCGAATCGAGTGACTAGGGATGTAGTGTTGGGTCAATAGTTGCTATTATGTTAGCTTGGGTTAGTGGAGTGTTGTTGTACGCGTCGTGTTATGGTTCGCAAGAGAGGTTCAATGGGTTTAAGGAATGGATGAAGGTCAAGTGAATTGGATGGTAGCAACGGTGGGTGGCTACATTTGTAGATGCTGGTAACTAAGAGAGTGGTGTGCGTAGGTGTCTTTGTATTTTGGTGCGTGGTCGAGAGGGTAAAGGAACGTGTCACAATTCAATCTGTATGTGTGGGTGCAATTCAATTGTATGTGGGTATAATTCGAGAGTAAGAGAGTAGTGAGGGTGAGAAAATGCAGTGGTTAGATATGTGTTGTGTATAATTGAGAGAGAGCTAAGAGTGGTTTATGTGTGTTGTTTTTCATGAGAGGGGGATAGTAGAGAGAGAAGGTTCAGACGAAAGAGAAAGAGAGAGAGAGTGATCATAAAGAGAGAGATGGTGGAAAGAGAGTCACCGTAGACCCCCTACTATATGTATTTGTGAGTTTGAATTAAAAAAATGAACTCTTCTCCCCTCTTTTTACTATGTTCTTTTTTTTTTTAAAAGAGAAATTAGGGGGGGAAGAAAAAGGAAAGAAGAGAAGAAAAAGGGGAAAAAATATTTGTTGTTACGGTAAATCACAATGCGCCATGTGTCACAATTAGACACGTAGCCTAATGATGCTTTAAAATGTGGCAATATGTAGGTTTTGAAAAAGAAAAAGATAAAAAAACATCTTCATGCCTCCAATGAATCTCAAGCCCTTAATCTCTCGCCAAACCCATATACAAAGTCTATGTGTTTATTCGTTAGGCCGTTGGCCTTGCACATATAGACTATGTCAATCTAGACAAGATTGAAATCTAAATTTAGGTCCAACGGTTGTCTATTTATTTAAATTAAAAAAACCTATTATATTTAAACTTTTTTAAAAATATATTATTATTTTCTAAATTCTCTATTATTTTCAATTTTTTGTGACATTTCATTTTTTTATATACTTTTCTAAATTTTTCTATTTTTCTTTTTTTTTTTCTAAATTTCTTATTTTTTGTGTTTTTTCTTATTTTCCTTTTTTTGTATTTTCCTAAATTTCATATTTTTAGGTTTTCTTACTTTTTTGTATTTTTTCCTAAATATCTTATTTTGAGGGTTTTCTTTAATTTTCATTTTTTTTTGTATTTTTCCTAATCTAGGACCATTTAACCTATTCTAAAAATTTTTAAAAAGGGGGCAAAAATAACGTATCTGCACATCTTAAATATTAATAACACGAGTAAAACATAATTATACGAATATAATTACTCATTACACGTTCTAAGTATAGAGGATACATACACATATGTTAGTAAAACTATTAAATATTAATATATCGTACCATAAATACCCAAAATTTCACTAAAATAATACCTAAACCTAATTTGAATGCTTGGAAAACATCTAGATTTCACCATGGCATTCGAAGAACTGATTAGATGATGAATCAAAAGTAGATTTGAAGGATTTTGACACCCTATGCTTAGAAATTAAGGAAAAAAGTAAAAGAAAAAGAAAGAAAAATGCAACTGCTTAAGATATGTATAAACAAGAGTTTAGGATTGCAATTTAGACATTTAGTAACTTATGAACTCAAAGGAAATTTTTAGAAAAATTATAGGAAATTAAGAAAAAAAAATAAGATAAGCACTAAACTAGCCTAGTTCTCTAACTAAACAGAGGCATACTGTGAAACCCCGTTAACCCTAGGTGTCTACAAGCTCAACAATTCATAAATAACAAATATTTGCTATTAGCTAGAAAACTCTTAAATTTATTTAATTTAAAAACCTATGAAGCACATCTAACATATAAGGTAAACATGTACCTGGTTCAACAAGGCAGTAAACAACTAAGTTGATATCTGGATTAACATCCATTCTTGAAGTATTGCATAAAGTACAATTTTCTTAGTAATCTATACTCGAATTTCAAATCACTAACTCTATTTTTAAGAAATCTTATTTTTAAGCCAATGTTGCGGGATAGATGGATATCTAAATTAAAGGTCGTTTGGCAAGGCTTAAAATATATATTATAAATTACTTCAAACTTGTAAATTAATATTTAGATCAATGAGGAATGTAACTTTAAGTGAGAAAAAGGGTAAGAAAGAGAGAGAAGGCATACATGGTCACCTTTGTGGCCATGTAACTTAGACCTATTAAGAAAAATGCCCCATAACCAAATATACGTACTTATTCTTTATCATCTAAGGGGGTTAGTGAGATACATGGCAAGGTATATGCTTGTGTACTTCCTTGTATCTAAAGTTCTTGCCTTCAACTCTTTTCCATCACACTTGTGCTTCCCATGAGACATTACTGAGAGCTATATGGCTATATCTCCATGTTTTCCTCCTTCTTTGACTAAGGCTTTCAATTATCCGTTACACACCAAACACTAGCATTATAAAATCCTAAAAATGTACTCTTTTTGACACCAAAACTCTTAAAAGGGAAAGCACTTAGGTTTACTTTCCCAAATCAAACAATAAGAAGATTATAAGATTATGGTGTACCTTGATTCATCACTTGATTTAAAGTTACCAAATAACACCGACAAAACTTATACCATAAAACTCCAAATAACCTATAATTAAAGATCCTTTATGATTAGTTACAAATATAACATAACCCATTGTTAGAGAAATCCTGATTCACTTTTTTATAGTTGTGATTCTTGCCTAGGGTCACTACTTAGTTGATGCGAGTTATGTCAATGAGAGAAAGAGTACGACTATTGGAAAGATGGATTTTGATAATTTAGGGTTTATACTTTTCTCTTATTTTTCGAAACCATCCATGAAGTTAGAACTTAATTATTAATGTGCCACTACTTAAAACATCATTTTTCTTTCATGAATTTTGTAGTTTTGCAACCTCTACCTCACTTAATGTCACATAGTCAAATCAGAGAGTTATAATAGCCTCGTTATATAAACCAACCTAAGTTAAAAGCTAACCGCTTTAGCTGCTAACATAGGTATAACTTACACAAAGTATTTATCATTTCCCTGCTTTGAGCTATCTAATTTTGAGTTTAATAAACATCAACTTGTGATGTAACTTTGCAAAATAGCTTTTGGAAAATAAACTTGTAGCTCAATCGATTAAGTAAATCAAACATTACAAATCATTTATATTATAAAATCTCACTTTTAACAAAGGTCTAAAAAGTAAATTGATCTAAGAAAATAAAACAATTAGAAAAGGGTTTATAAAAAGTCATAGGTTTATAGAGCATAGTAATAGTATCTATAAATTGAAAACTAGAAGGTTACTAGTAGAGACTCTATTAGTTTCCCTATAAGTTAATAAAACCAACAATAATTAAGAACGCAGTCTATTAGTCTTGAATCTTACTCTTTGAACTTGTTCTTTAGCCTTTTGGAACTTATTGTAATATTGGTGAGTTTACTGGAAACCTATAAGACAACTATAGTGGAGTAAGTAATGACTTACTTAGTAAGTAAGACGGAGATAGTAGCATGTATTAGTCATCAAATAATCAAGGTTTTCAAGTAAGGTTACTTAAATGCAATACATGTTCAAGCAAATGTCATCTCATGACATTGATCGATTATCGTGATATCAAATAAATTGTCCATCTCTAATCTTGGTTTTAAGGAGTTTCACGCTATGCATTTTGCAAATCAAAACTAAACTAGGATTTGTGCCATGGAGAAATATACTCTACTTGAGACTTCACTTCGAAACGTGGTCTCCAACCTTACTGTGACCTCTTCTCTAGTCACTTAGTTCAATTAAGGCTAAGAAATTGACTATTTTTGCTATCCTCATTAAAGGGTTTGTGTTTAGCCCAAGAATCTTAGTTGTTTTCCCTAGGAATCCTAGTTGTTTCCCTTAATAGGTCGTGATTATGTCTAGTTAGAAGCTAAATTGAGTATGAGATAGTTTGCCTCTTAAGGTAATCAAGCAATTTTCATACAATTTAATCAACACAAGACCATGATGTAACTAATACATAAAATCCAACAGTCTCTAACAACAATATAATATTTAAGCACATGTGTTGTATGCATACATGCTGATAACTTACAATTACAAACATGATAAATACTAAGATCTCCAAGTATTATTTAAGTAATACTCTAAAGCACAATGAAGTACTATTCTACTTACTTAGAACTTAATTGCTCGCTAACTTGATGTTCACTTGTCCTTGTGGGTGATCCCTTGATGCTTATCTTGAAGTAGGACTTTATTCTACATATAAATTATGAAATATTGCTAATTTATTCATTTATAATAGAATTAGGTTAATTAGTTGTTGGTTCATTAGCCTATGCCCTAATTATTAGAAGTTTAGACAAGTATTAGTATATGTTACCTTCTGAACTATCCCCTGAGTTAAGATATCCTCAAAATATTTACTAAAAAAGCCTTTGAGATATCCTCTGCACTAATTTGCTATTGAAGTTCACTACAAATTCATCCTTTACATCAATTTCTGAAGTTAGTAAATCCCAAGGATTTTCAATAAACACCGTATAAGCTAAGTATTAAGTTAAGTCATTCGTGAAATTCTTAAATTGGAATCTTTTGAGTCATATTAAGGTTAAGGCTTTAATAGGATTATCCTTTGAAGCATTCTCTAAGTCTAATAACTACCTAAGTTTTCCTACGAATTACCTTCTAAAACAACTTTTGAGTGTTCATACTCATATATTTTTACTTTAAGTATCTTCTAAGGTACCTTATGGATCAACCATGTAGTCTACTCAACTTTTAGATTTTTTAGCAGAGTATCCTTTGAGCTATCATCTGAGCTCAATCAACTTCCTATTCATTAAGAGTTCACTTTCGGACCTAGCTTCTGAACCTTTGTAATTATATTTCTATTAGAGTTTTGGCCTCTAATTGAACTTTTAAGTTATTATTAAGTAGACCATTTATGCCCTAACTTCCTTTGAGATACCCTTTTAACTTTGTTATCTTTAAAGTTTTTAAGAAAATCAACCTTTGACGAATCCTCTGCTTCTCCTGTTTTTACTTTTTTAGTCATTATTTTTGCTTCTAACTCACTCTCTAAGTATTAATTGAATGCAAAATAATTCATAGAATATTCTAAGTTATCTTTTGCCTTTAACCAACTTTCTACAATCAATTGATTTGTTCGCTTTTGCCCTAAACTCTAGCAAAAGTAATCAAAGTAACATTTCAACCAATATTACTCAGCATTATTATATCCAAATTTCTTGTATAACACATTGTCATTCACCAATTTCTCTAACTCCCACATTACTAAATTATTCACATAAGTGGCACATACTTGATTTTGCTACTTCGTCTAATAAAACCACTTCTAACATCACTCAATCATCACAAAATATGTCATTACTCCAGTCTACTATATATTCCATGTGAGGTCCTTAAGAGTAATACATTAATTTTTACCAAAAACATCATTTTAATCACAATTTAGAGCTCATAAATTTATAAAAATTAATTTTGTGAAAAATCTTTTCATAACATTTTAATATTTGTAGAGCAAAATTTATAGAAAAATTTCAAAGTCGAAATTATGTCGTTGGACCTGCTTATTTCAATATTGAAAATTGTTCAGTTTTATCGATTTTTTAAAGACTTATATTGTAGCTATTGGATTTCTACAAAATAATTTTTTTTCCTACATCCTACATATAAAAATGGTTAAGAATAAAGTTTTCTAATTTTTTAGGATAATTTTTATACTTTTACAAAATTATATAAAATTAAACTAAATTAGGACCTACCAGAATACTTAGCTTTGGCCACTATTGATGGTTACCACCTTGTCAGTCAATCCAAACGGTGGGTTTGCCGTCACTTGGTGGTGGCCACTTGTCCTTAGCATCTCCCTAATCGTACATACTTTATAAAACTCAATTTGCATTCGATTTTTATATAATTTTTCTAAATGTCTTCTTGTATCTTCTAATCTCCAATTTAATTTTCCTAACTTCTATTTACATATAAGATTTTGACTAAGAGCTTTCGTAGAATTTTATGAAGCTTTTGGATGGGTTTAACATTTTTTCTTCTCTCTCTTTTTTTATATTGATTATATATGTTGCATGTTTGGCTATATTAAATCCCCTATACCTGTCTTTATACCTTCACTCATCTAATCCAGGAGATAACCAAATTGTCCTATAAATTTATAATGAATTTTTATTAGTTTTCTTTATTTATTTTACCTTAATTTGCACTTAATTGAGTAATTTGGATAGTTACGCGTATATATTATTATATAAAAATTACACACACGGTATATATAATTACTCTATATGTTATTTTATGTCACATGATATTTTTATTAAATATATAATTCATTTCTAAATATTTATTAGCTATTGAGGCTTATTTTATGTGATTTCGATAAATATTACATAATATAGTTAAATTTTACTAACTTAGCCGTACTGTTATTATTTTATTATATTTTAAGTATTTGAGTCCATTAGGTGTTTTTAACTGATATTTCAAGTATACTGGCAAATTGTAAGCTCTGTAATCAGCTACTTGGACTTCGATTTGAGCAAATTGCTCCATCCAATCTAAATTTTATGATGAAGCTAGGATTATTAGTAGAAGTAATCCCATATGTTTGAATTTAGGAAAATAAGAAATAAAACAATTAATTAATATAATATTGAATTTTATGAAAATTATCTGTTATTTATTAGAAACGCTTAGAATGAATTATGATAATAAACAAATCGATAGAAATAAATTATATGCATACTAAAAATCATGAAATTACATTAATAATACTTAGGAATATTTATTTGTACCATATATGAATTTACGTGTAAGTAGAAATATGCAAAATTACTTAAAATACATGAAATATGTCAAAATAAGGTTAATTAATTAAATAAAATTCATAATTAATTAATAAAAAATCAAGAAAAATCGGGAAAAATGAGGAATGATCCAGATTTGACGTGTGGTAGCTTGGAAATAGAGAAACAAAATTGACTAATTAAAATGTAATAGATAGAAAGTGAAAAAAAGAAGAAATAAAGTAATTGTTTTATCTAATTAATGCACTAAAATTCATTTATATCTCTATTAATAGCCTAATTTTTATATGAGCTCATTTGGTCTATTAAGAGTTGTATAAAATTAGGGAGTACTAAAAATTTGAGGAAACTTAGGGTTTTACAAAAATTTCAAAGAAATCTGTACACTATAAGCATCACCACCACTTGGAATCGAACCGCTACTCAAATCGAACCACCACCACCTAGAATCGAACCGCCGGTACCACCCCACTCTAAATTGACCTTTTGGACTAGTTGACACACCTTAGACTGGCACAAGTAGCTGGAAGCTCAAGAAATTGGTGAGTCTACTTTTCTAAATGATTTTGCAAAAAAATATTAAAATTATTAATTAAATCTAGAAAATTATGAATTTAATTATTTTGATGTTTTATTATATGTAGATTTAAGGAAAAATAGTGATTAAGTTTAATTACATCTGTAAATATAGGGTGCTTAAAAAATCAAGCAAAATCGAACATATTTTAATTTAGAATTAAATAAGCTTAGGAGTATAGTTTTGAGCTTAAATTTTTCTATAAATTACTTAAGTAATATAGAATAGTGTTATGGAGCCATTTTTTTAAAATTAATTTTTGAAAATTTTAAGTAATTTTTTAACCCTAAAATGATGGATAAAATGAGTAATTTTTGGCTAATTAAGTAATTAAATAGATAATTATTGATTTAGTACACAATTATATATTTTAGGATGTTGAAATTTGATAGAGTATGCTATTTGTAGCATTTAGAGTGTTAGATATAATTATTAGGAAATTATGTAATAAATATGTAATAGGTAAAAATTAGTATTTTCAAGTTAATTTTATAATTTATGATAATTAGGTGTAAATTCTGATTTGGGATGAAATCAGACATTTGATATGTTATTGGATGATGAATGGTGATATATGTAGTATTAGAAGTGCTAAATAGGTAAAATAAGTCAATAATATGTAATAATACATAATATGGAAAATTGGAAATATAATAAATAGAAAATATTAGAATAAAAATTGATATTGTACTAATAATATGAATATATACAAAATCTGGTAGGAGATTTAAATTTAGGTGTTTATATAAAAAAAATATAAAATTTGATTATAACGGGAGTAAATTCGATAATTAAATTAGGATTAAGATGTACCGCATGGACTAAAACATTAGTTAGAGACTAAAAATAATATTTAAGATATCCAAAGATAATATGATTACTTTCACATTATGAATCAGAATGATTTCCTATGGTGTATGTATAAAATCCCTAATCTAAAACTAAGTTAAAAACCTAATTTAGAAATCAATACAAAAACTAAACTAAAACTTAACCTAATTCAAGAAGACTTGTAAAAGACCTAAAAACCTAGATAATTGGATATATTAAACCCTAAACCAAAGATAACAATAAGCGTTATAGGATAAAATCAATCTATAGTGGTTATATGGAAAACTGAAACAATATTTGTATTATAGGGATCTTTGGCGATGGCCAGTAAGAGTTGTACCTTAAGTAAGCAAGCGAAGAGTCCAGATAAGTTGGAATTAATACATTACTGTATTTTTGAGTATTAATTTGTAGTACTCAGAGGTTTGAAATTATACTTGTTAGATAGTGGATTACGCACATATGCTTATTTCTAAGTGATGCTATGATTTTGATTTGCTACTCTGCATTGTATTTATATGAATTGTTGTAATGATTGAACACCTTAAACCGAATCTAATTAAATAAATAACTTGAAAATTTGAATCGAACATGCATAGCAACTCATTAAGAGAACGTTAGGATTCTTTGGTGAAATATCGACCCCTTCAAAATGGATAGTACTTGATAGCATAGTTGATTCCTTCTTCATCCTTAGTCAAACTAAGTGATAGGTGAGGAGGTCGCGGTAAGGGTAAAGTCAATAGTTTGAAGATAATCGCCGGAGAAGCGATATTTCCATTGCACAGGCCTGGGTTTAGTTGTGAGCTGTTACATTAATAGAAACTCCTCAACTCAGATTAGAGCAGATATAATTTCTCAAATCTCACGACGGGCTGGACAACGTCGTATGATGGCATTTGTTTGAACATACATTGCACTTAATGATTTGGTTAATAATCCTGTTTATGTTTGCTATATGGTTTTTAAGTCTCCATCCTAACTTACTAAGTCATGGTTGTTTGCATTCCTATAGACGTTATTATAGGTGTTAGTTAGGAAGTATCTTACAATTACCCTGAAATTAACAACTGCTAGATTTTGGGGAGTAAGGAAATGCACATGAAGCATAGATATATCTTTAAGGTCTTAGCTTTTATTTAGAATATTTTATTTTCAAATAATGTATTACTTAGGAAGTATAGGACAATAAAACCATATAAACATTATTTGTAATGCTTGAATCTTAGTATATGTATATATCTCCCTATTTTCTTAAGCAAATAACTTATTTAATTTATAAACTATTTACTTCAAAGTAGGTTAGTCGTGAATACTTTATGTAAGTCAGGTATAAGATAGCGACTGTAAAGTCAACTTAGATCCTAGAAAGGTTTACACGGTAAAATTATTACGACTCTACCACTTTTAGGCGTAACATAAATTTTTAGATCATTCGGATTAGTTTCACTAGTACATTAAATTGCTCGCTTAATTATTATGTGAAAATTATAGGTCTTACACATAAGATTAAGTGGGTCAACCAACGATTTGTATTATTCATTATTTTCTGTGAACGCATTATATGGTATATTTATAAATCATTATTCACAATTTATCAATTCCAACGTACATATTTAGTTTTTATTTACTATAAAATTTAGTTTTATTTCATTTTAAAAAAAATTCCAATCTTTCCACGAAAATATATATACATAATATACATATACACATTTGCATCGATATGAAAAGGGAAAAAATCATATAGTTAATGGTATAAATGTGTAGGTATATTTATAACAAAATTTGACTATGAGATTTCCATAGTTACATACCAAAAGTATTTCCACTAACATCGTCATGGTTATATAAAAACCATAAGTAAAAACTTTGATTTGTGTATGATGATGTTATAATATTGGCATAACAAGGATATTTAATTTATGAAACTTTAAGATAATTATACATAATATATGTGTATATGCATTCATTGTTCATTTATTTATTTTTGTGAGTTGATGGGCCAACATGCTTTATAGTTAGTTGGTCTGCTTTAACCAACAAAGTTAAGTGAGGCGAGCTTAAAAAACCTGCTTTTAAATGGGCTAAATTTTTTTAGCCTAACTCGCATTAATTTGCAGAGTACATGAGCAGCACATATAACTTACCCTACTTGTTCAACTAGAGAGATATCGAAAATGCAATTTTAGTTTGTTTAATTGGCTATTAACGTTGAATAATTAATTTTAGGTACAACTTTTATTTTCTTATTAATTGGATCTCCTTCTCAAGATTGTACAACAATTGGGGTTTAATTGAATAAATTTTAGTTTATACATGCAAATCCTTTGTGATACTAACCTATTTTTGAAATCAAAGTTTTTATGGTGCATTTTTGTTAACTTGTAAAAATTCTTCATAAACCATAGTTGTTGATCATAAAAATAAATATCTTAAATACAAAATTTTCAAGGTTTATAGGAATTTTTTTCTAAATTCTATGTAAATTGTGTTGTTTTGCTTGCATGGTCAAATAATATCGTTTCCTACATATATTAAATAATTATATGCACTAAACTTCAGTTCTACTATAAAAATTTTAATTTCACAAAAAAGAATAATTTTCTAAAAATTTCATTATATTACATAATTTTTGTAATAATTAGATGTATGTACTAAATTTGATGTAATATGTGGAAAATAAATTATAAAATTAAATTAAGCAAAAATTATAATCAAGCATGTCAAGAAATTTGTTATAAATAATAGACAAATAGAAGAAATAGAACTTGTCTCTTTTTTTTTTCTTTTTTTTTCCTTACATTTTGTTACTTGCCGATTAAGTCTCGATTAATAATCTAATAATCTTTTATGTGAATTAAAGAACTTGAAATAGGTTTCTTGAATATTATTTACAAGAATGACGTAAGCATGGTGGAAGGTCTCGATCGGAACGTGAGCCATTCTTGTTATAAAAAATCCAAACATGACTTGTTTCTTGAATCAAAATTTAAGGCTTAAGATTTTAACTGCAAGTTTCTATCATTAGTAATCTTTGGAATTTGATTCCAGTGGTCTTCAATAAATATTAATGATGGTAAAATAATTTGGAAAATATATATTTCTATGGATGTCCTTTAAACAACATGAAGATGACGAAAATAATATAGACATAATTTTATAAAATATTGAAAGATAAAGGAAAGGAATTAATGGTCTCATATTACCATTAAATTATATGACCTTACCCCGTACAATAAATTTTGATGGTCTCGCATCATCGACCAAAGAAAATGCATCGCAACTTTTAAAGAAAGTAATTTCAATTATGTGTTTATCTTTCATTTATGTTAAAACCTAATAGAAAGACTATTTATAGAAGAGTCAGGTTGAACCTTATGATGAAAACGTAATATTACGGTTATTAATTATCATCTTGAAAAATAAAAGAAAAGGAAACTAAATAATATAATTAAACTTAATCGAATCTAATAAAATAAAAGATAATAATAACCAAATCTAACACAATTTACAAATAACTATTTAAATCAAATAATTAAATAATAAATCTTCATGGATTAATGGCACCATCAAAATCAATGAAAATCCATGTGCTAAAGTGTTAATATATATTATGGATATCTCGAAACTTGAAAATATATTAACTTGGCAAAATAATCGAAGTATGGATTTTTTAATTAAAATATGAATATTATTTTTTCTGAAAGCTTGTAAATATATCAATTTATACATGCAAGTTGATGGATACATATAATTCATATCTAATAACATTAATTCTCATCATTTTAGAAAAATAATATGTAAAATTTAGAAATTTTTTTGATATTTTTATGAGTTACACAAAAACTGAAAAATGTGCTAATTTTGTGCATTGTAATAGTATTGTCATGTTTATTATACTATTGTAGCGTGAAACTTGCAGAGTTTTGAAATTTGAGGTTAACAAGTAATTATTAAGAAGTTAAAATTTATATTTAAATTTAGGCTTAATGTAAAAAGTCACATAGATAAAAGAGATTGTAAGTAAAATTTGATAATTTCAAAGATATTAGTGTACCTACAGAAGCTTATGGAGTAAAATAGTAATTTTATATGTATGAAAAACACAATTAATTATAACTTTAAACTCCATATAAATTGAGGATTTCAACAGAATATAATAAATAACTTATAAGTATATGGAAAGTTAAGGTTTATGACATCTGAAGGACAATTTGGACATGTTATCAATTTTCCTCATCTATGTAATTTTTTTTACTCCAATTACATGTCGTTATACATTATATGATGAAATTATTAGTTAATTTTTCTTTTAGTTTTCCCAACTTTAAATGGAAAAAAATAGTATTATTTCTGAATAATAATTTTCTACTCCTTATTATGCTCATACTATTAAAATAACATACACACTGACACATATGTGTAATGGCATACAATAATCTAAGAATAGAGTAATTATGGTTTGATATAAATGTAATATGTCAATTGTCAACAATGTTGTGAAAAAACAAAAGCATTTTGACATTACTTCAACCGTTTAGCTATAGAAATTTAATATAAAATATTTTCATTAAAAAATATTAAGAGAAGCAAAAGTATGAAAAACTTTAAAAATTATATATTGTTTCTTGTAACATATATAGCATATGTATATATATATGTATAAATATATGATCATTAGGAAAGAAAAAGAAAGAAAATATTGATTTTAATAACTATGATAAAATTTAAGCATCTATCTTGTTTAGAATAACACTAGCAAATGATACACCTACGATGTGTATGTTATAACTAAATAAAATTTAAAATAACGAATCAAACCATATATATGACCTATGGTTTATAGAAAGAAAAAAATAATGTAAAAAAAAAAATTGAAAAAAATTGTCTAAAAGAAAAGAAGAATATATGTAAATATTGTAATACATTTCAAATGCATATATTAAATATTCATTAAACATGATATTTGCATTTGATAATGTTATATACATGTAAAATAATGGATGAGATATTAGTAAGAGATTTTTCAAAAGCAAAGTAATGATAAAGATAATAAAGAAATTTCTAAACTTAGAGAGAGAGAGAGAGAGAAAGAGAGAGGAGAGAGAGATTTATATAGGTTTAAATGTTTAAAAAATAAAAAATTCAATAATAAATAAACTAATGATAAATACGAATTTTTTTAGTGTAGCAAGTTAACAAGTATATTCATGCTTTGCATTCATCAAAATTTATATTGTAGATGTTAAACCATTTAACTTGTCTTTATTTAGTTCTTATGATCATTTCCTAACAAAAGTAAATATAAGTAAAATATTGAAAATGATTTTCATCTCAATCTTTTTTTTAATCGCTAGATTTTAATGCTAAAATCATATGCTTAGCCTTAACTTAATTAATAATTGATTTTATGCATTAATATCTCATTTACTAATAATTAAAAAGTTCATAAAAATTGGTATAATTAATGCATCAAAAAATAGAAATAAGCTTACTAAAAAAGAAAAAATAAAATAATACAAAATATTAGTTAACATGAGAGATTGTTTAAGTGCTTGCAAGAAAGATTGGATTAAAAATCCAAAGGAAAAGAAAATTTATAAATAATTTGATTGTTACGAATCACAAAATAAATTTGAATTGATTAAATCAATATAAATACGAACAATGAAACATAATTAATTGTAAGGGATTATTTATAGATAAAATGTTATATAAAAAGAACGAGAAGATTCTCATTTTCAAATTTTTATTATGAGTCATATGAGTGTTGATGGTTATTTGGTATGCTTAATATGCTAGAATTGCTTTGTTTTTGTCGATTTATTTTTCCATAAGGAGAATGTTTTTGATATATTATTAAAACTGATTGAGGCTTAAGTAGCCATCATACTCCAATTTATCTATTTACCCTCTATTTAATTTTATTTAATAAAAAATATATTAATATAGTTTATTAAAATCATAAATAATTGATAAATTCATTAACATATTTTCTTCCATTAATTCTCCCACTCTTAAAACTCACTTTCTTAATTTTCTTCTCTATCTCTCTAAACAACATGGTTTTATCCTCATGATCTCTCTCTAACGGTTTTTCTCTTTTTTGTTTTATCTCCTACCTACTTTATGTATATGTATTGTATGGCTAAAATAAAATATAACCATAATGATTATTGATGTTTATACATATGGATAATTTCTATTCATAATCTTGATTTGCTAATAAGTAAGAATTTAAAAAATTTAAAATGAGCATAAATAGGGAAAAAATAACAAATCTATATTTATATTATTTAATAAACATTATAATTTTTTATAAATAGATAATGATAAATTATATATATATATAAATTTAATGTTATTTAATCTACACATGTATCATAGTAATGTTGATTGTTGGTTTTCACTTTATAATATTATTCGTCTGCTAAGCTGATGAGAGGTCGAGTGACTTAGTTTTTGGCTTTTGTTATTTAAAGCTCAACCCACTTGGTAGGCTTTGGAGCTTGGCATGTTAATATGTTTGGTTTGAACTTAGAAAAGTGGTGCAAACAGTTATGATATGGTCTAATACGATTTCGCTACATAATTGCCTACTGTTCTTATATCTTAGACACGTGTTTGATTATGAGATCTTCATGTGTTTTACTACTAATGATTAACTACCATTACTGATACTTAACTTTCGCTTGTAAATATAAGGAGAAATCATTGTAAAAACTTTCTTAAGACTCTTATCTCAATATTTAGTCACTTATTCTTTTCTAGTTCACTTACTGACTTAGGCATCGAAGTGATTATACCAAATTAACTCTTGTACCCTTTAGGTCTTTTTTTTTTTCTTTACAAGAACAAAATCTTAGCCTAAAATAATTTAACAATAGGTGCATCACCCACTAGTAATTTATAAACATCAATTGAAAATTAAGGACCTAATGAAAATTTAATAAATTTTACAATGTTACCATTAGAAGCAACTTGAGTTGATTATAAAAATTGAATATAAACTACTTTAAGGGAATAGAGGGACAAAGTAGGCATATAATTGAAAAATCCTTCAAAAAGTCTATTTAATCTTTAAAACGATAGTTATATCTTATAACTATTTTATAAAAATAAGATTGGTTTTCTTATAAAAGGGTAGTATTGTAAAATCACAAATAAAAAATTATAAAAACTCTATGAAGATACTAAATGTAATGTGTTATTTGCTAGTATATATTTATAAATATATTTATGTATCCATATGTGTATATAATGTGTAGAACTTAATTAACAATGATGTATTTGCAAATTCTTCTCAAATTTTAATTTAATTTTTCCAAACAGCTTGCAAATTACAAATGTAGATCATATCTTATAAATACATTTAGATTACATATGATAACTTGTTTACTTGGGTGGTAACTTTAGTATTTCGGGTTGTTTTATAAATCAATTCTTATGAAAAAAAAATCGCAACTTAAATTGTTAAAATTTTTTAATATATTTAAATTTTATGTTGATTTTATAAATATAATCTTGATAATCATCTATTATTTTATGCTAAAAGAATAAGTTATATAGATAGTCATGGAATTTTATAGACACTATTCATAATTTCTCATTAGGAACAATAAGTGTCATATAATACAGTATAAATGATTTGTTTTATTTTATCTAAGAAATTGTGTTCTAAACAATATGAATTATGAGATATTAAAAATAGTATATTATTTATCAATTATAATTGAAATTTATAATAATATTTTCATATATTTATAATGGAAATTTGATTAAAGTTCTAGAATTGAAATATGAATGAATTATAGTAAGAAAGTGAATGCAAGAGCGAAAAATGAAGATTAAGGAATATAGAGAAAATATGGAATAATTGCAATCAACAAGATTACAAACCTTAAAGGGTTGAAGAGAAAAAAAGTGTATATTGCCATTTTTAGTGTAAGAGTGAATAATTGACATTTATAACTATAAAATGGGACGGAGTAAAAAACGTCGGCAAAGAGAAATTGAGGAAGAAGCGTGGCAAAGAAACGGGAAAGCAGTTATTTAAAGTGTAAACATTGCATAAATTCTAAAGCATTTTGTTTTAACATATAATTTTTAAAGGCAGAGTCAATATGCAATTGCTCCTTTAATAATAATAGATAAATATAAATAATATAAAATACTAATGTTATTAAGAGCAATTAGGGTAAAAGACAAAAAAGACACCAGAAACCCACATCTTGTTTTATTAATGTAGATAGATAGTAATATAGATAAGAGTACATTCATTTTAAAAATTTTATATAAATTATGATGGTTAAATCATTATAATTTAATGCTATCTTTAATTAGGAGGGTTTACGCTGCACTTTCCTTCCCTAAAGTTACGATATTATAGATGGAAAATGGGGTAAGTTGCGGTGATTGACCGAAGCGGAGTTTGCACGCGTTGGAATTGGGCATCGAGTAATCGTGATAACTTCAGGTTCAAAATGACGTAACGGTCAATAGTCAATAGTCAACAATCCACAAGATGAATAATCTAAGTCAAAGTTAACCACGCTTGAGCCCATTAAGCTCATCTGGGTTGCCGCGCTGAGGATGGTTATGGAGGCTTAAGTGGACGGGCCTAATCTTACGAAATTCTCCCGCCTCTCCCTTTCCATCCCTCTTGAAAGCATAAATCAATTTGAGAAATTACGAGTAATTTCCTTTTTTCTTTCTTTCTTTCTTTCTTTTTCATAAGGTTGTCTATTATTATAATATTTTTCATAATAATCTTCTTTAATTGTGAAAACCATTATAATATAAGAGTATAAATATTAGTCAACTAACTAAATGAATCAAATATTTATATTATAAATGCATTGATTTTTTAATTACTTGTAAGATACAATTGATCTTATCAGCCTTAATTAGAAAATATTCATTTGCCCAAGTTATAAAAATTAATAGAAGGTGATTTTAAAAAACAGAAAAAAGTGGATCCAAAAAGATTTTTTTTTTTTTAAAAAAAATTGCTTCAAAAATCCAATCGACAAAACCCATCAACAAGGAAAATACTTTAGATGGACAGCCCAATATAGGATCCAATAATCTCTACAATTTGTGATGCAACTTCAAATCTCCTCTCAAGACATCATCTTCCTTTTTAGATGGCTCCAGTGCATGACACTTCATGCAAGTCTCCCAAAACGACCTCACAATCTCTCTACAAAGCCCACCTTTGACTCTACACTTACTTCTCTCCACCACAACTTCCTTCTTACTCTGCCTAACCCTCTCTCTCTGTGATCTTCTGCTCGACCCCTCGCGGCTTAAACTCGGAGCAGCCGTTATATACTGCCACCTTTGTGATGAAGAACCATGCAACTGATACTGATGACGTGACAACAAAACCCTAGTTGGAATACTGTTATTATTATTATGGCTACGATGATGGTTTAACGTTGTTGTTGTTGTTGTTGTACCTCGTCTTGCATGGAATAGTTTCTTGTCGGAACTGTCGCTTGAGCTTGTCCTTGCACTACTACAGCTACTGCTTCTGCTGTTAGTGCTGTTGCTTCTCGAGGAAAGTAAGGAATCTTTGCTACTCACACTGCTTGCACGGCTTGTGGTACGAGAAATACTAGCAATAGAGAGGTTGTAGTTGCAGTTGTTGAAGTTTGTGGGGTGGATTTGGATAGGGAATTCATGAGGCAACAGCTTCCCATTGGAAAAGAGATGATCAGCTGGTGATGTGCTTCTATATGGAGATCCCGGGGTTAAAGACCCGAATTGGAACTCGGATGATTCGGGTTGATCCGGTGAGGGTGGCGAGTTAGGGATGAATCGCAACATGTTGCTGTTGTTGATATCTTTATTGCTGCTGATGAAACGAAAGTGACCGATTAAATTATACTGATCAGAAACGGAATGGATTAAAAATGAATTTAACACTCGACGTCAAGAACAACGGCATTACTTAGAAAAATCACTAACGAGGGTTATTTGGTTGATGAAGAAATGTTAGATGATTTATAGGGATGAGAAAGTGGGTTTGATTGTTTATTCTAAAGGGGACAGAGGGATGATCTGGAGCTTTGATTCGTTCATTTTGATGCTTAATGGCTCAAATCATGAGGTCCTACTCGAAAACATTGAGTAAATCTTTAAAATAATATCATTAGGGGTACATTATAATAATGTTACTGAGAAGACTGGGTCCATGAGATATTTCCAAAGATACGGTGTAGGAGCCGAATTATGTTAATTTAAGTCTTGTCAAAGTGTCTTTGGATTTACGTAGTACCATACCTACTAATACGGTAGGAACTACGAAGAGATAATAAATTATAACCAAGTTCATATCTTCCGAATTATTTTGAATTTTTTTAAAGGTGGAGTCAATTTCCATAAGAATAGCATAACAATAAGCAAATATATAAGGATGGTTGTAAGTAAGTCAAGTTGAGATTGTATAACATTAAGTTTTAACTTGATTTATATATTAAAAGCTTTAGTTTGATTAAGTTTATTATTTTAAGTTTAAACTTAATTTGAAAAGTTCAGCTCGATTGAATACTCCCCAACTTTTTTTTTTAAATAAAATGGATTAATTAAAATAATACTAACATCTAAATTTAACTTGAGCTTGTTGGATATAATATTATGGCCTATTTGAGTAGCTTAGATTCAACTTAATAATAAGCAAGTTAAACTTAACTATTTCGCAAATAAATTTAGTTTATTTTTATTTGTACCTATTTATATATAGGTGTATCGTGATCTTGATGTAGTATATGTAAAATTTATATACAATTAGGACCAAGCTTATTGTCTTCACACACACCGATTTGAAAATTCGTATTTTTATTAATGGATGACTCCGACAAGAGGGCAACATTAAATTCTAGAAAAATTAGGAGATGAATCAAAATTGGATCTGGAATTTTGCAAAAGACAGAATTAAATTTTTAATAACTTGATTATAATATTTGCGATGTGTTTGTGGATCTTATGATAATACACATTATTAATATATATAGATAGATCAACCAGTCTATTTTATTTTCTAACTTTACGAACCTAACTGGAATTAACGCTCTCCATCTTTCTTTATTTTATTATTACTCTTTTCTGAGTGTTTTCTTTTGTTATCATTTGATCGTTGTTCCACTTGCCTTTTGTTTGGTCCACGACACGCTTCACGAAAAATAGTCCCCCCATATAAAGCAAAGAGGGGCTTTTGGCATCATTGGTGCTTTGTTTCAGAAAATTCATGTGATGATGAGATCAACGAAGCTTCACTTATAATCTCGTGGAAGCAAAGGCTCCTGCCGAAACAGAAAAGGTCCCCGACATGTCCCCTTATAAATTCTTTTATCAATATACGATAATTAATAGATGTTTCGGAACTCTTCTTAAAAATCGTGCAAAAATATTTTTTAATTTTAAAAACATAAAATAATTTTATTAATTTTAGTGATGTTTTGAAATTATTTGATAATTAAAAACTTACTTCTTCTTCTTCTTTTTTTTTTTTTATTTTTTTTTATTTTTTATCTTGTTTATGATTTTGTAAGTCATCGAAGGCGATCATGATTTATAAGAGTGCATTCCACTAGAAGTGGTGAGTCAAAGTGTCATTTATTTTGAAGGATCCTAAAACTTGGGGACAAGAAGCTCTATTGAATTTCATTGTCTCCCATATGGGTTTCTGTAGGAGGACTTGCAGGGCCACCCTAGCACATTTTGTCAATTGGACCACCAGTCAATGTGCTTAACTCTCACATTTCACCCCCACACAAAACGATAAGCAATCCTTTTGTTAATCTAAAAGTGTGTCTTACATCTTGATCCTCTAATTATTCCATGTGATGGGACCGAATAATAAAGTACAATGATGAATGAAATTATCATATAACTATTGAGTTGCGATCTGTTTTGGCTAAGGAACAAACTGAATTTGTTCCCTGTCCCAAACTTTAGTTCTTTCTAAATAACTATGAGAAAACCATTGCGCATCATAAGCATATAAAAAATATAAAATTGTGTATAGTGGTGCTTAAATTAATGATTTATAAATCTTTCTATTTGTTTGACTACTTCAAGATCCTTTTTCTAGCATTACTTGAAGCATTTAAATCATGCATTTGGTTATAAATATATGAATGAAATATATAAAAATATATACATATACACATGTACATATAAACCTATGTAAGAAGTGGTTTTAAACCACAAACTAATTAAGAATTGGTCTGACTCGGATGGGAATGAGCTTGAATTGGTCGATGAACTATTGAACTCTAAGGATCTAAACAGTTTAGCTTTACAGAACTGTTGATTTGATAGGCTCTTGAACTGATGAGCTAACTTAGCGGTTGAACAGACAGTTTGTTGTCGGTTCAAGTCTGCTCGATCTTCAATTTAGAAAAAAAAATCACTACGCTTATACCATCAAAACCAATTATTTTAGATAAAAAAAAAATTTAAATCGAAAATAAAAATGAACAATTCACATATCATTATATATCCACTTAAAGTATTAGAATTATTTAAGAAGAAAATAAAAATACTTAAGTAGAAAACAAATTATTAATAATAATCGATGGAAATCTCGTGAAAATTTGATTTGAAAAAAAAAAAAGTAAAAAAAAAAAGCACAGTTTAAACTAGGCTCGTAACTTTAAGAGTTGGCCTTGATTTAACTAACTGCCGACTAAAGTTTCGGGCTGATTTAGCCTGGTGTGTACCTCCACATACATAATTGCTTTTAGGGGAGAGCTCAAGATCATTTGTCTAACTCTAAAAATCGGGTAAAACTTGGTTTTACGAGTACACTCGCTCCATAATTGAGAGAACTATGTACTTAGCTGTTATATCATATTCTGTAAAAGATTTTTTTTTTTTTTCTTTTGCAAAGAGCTTGTTCAGATTCTATGTTTCTATCTCACATTGATTAATAATTCAAAGTCCTAGAACCACAAAAATTAAGAAAACATTCAGACTTTCTAGTCTCACACCACTTACTGCATCAACCATAAAGAAAGAGGTTAGGGAGTAGGAGGACGGTTCCGCATTATAGCAAACCCCATCTCTTGGTTTGGTTATATTTCTTTCTCATCGTATATAGGAAAAATGTTGTGCAAATAAATTTCTATTGTCTTTAAGGGGAAAAAAAAAAAAAACTGAAACGGAGATTCTTGTATCATCTTGATTGAAACTATTTTGAATCAAAATTATTGAAATAATGATCCGAATCATGAAAAAGATTGTCTAAACTTCTTTGACCAACCATAGTTACTGAAAAGACATGCGTAAATAACGACATAAGATTTGATATAGTCAAGTAGACTAGAAGATATATCAGCCCGTCCATATACATTTACTAATGACAAAATTGATATTCATAAAAGAGAAGAGAAAAAAAAAAAATGGAGGTTCTTTGCTCTTTTTAGAGATGTTCCTATAATTTACACCTTAAAGTATTGGGTTCTTGCATTTTCCTTCTAGGCAAAATAGTTCTTCTTTAGAAAAATTAGATATTAGACATATATATATATATATATATCTTGTCTAAAATTATTTATAGGCGAGTCATTTTTTTTCCATGACAAATAAAATATTAAAGGACCAAGTTATTATATGTACATTAATTTAAGATAAAGCATATCAACGAGAAATAAAACTATCATAGCGTGCGCATTGTTATGTATTCTCTAATTGAATCATATATATTCAACATTTCTAACTTATAAATCATAAAACCCACTATCCTACGGTGCGATAGCTATTGTATTATGTTAATCTAACAATTAAAATATATTAAAATTCTATAAGGATTTGCTCCTACGTCATTCCAATAGAAAATTAGTGACCATCCCCCTATTATGAAGGAAATGAATTTTTTTTTTTTGTGATATGTTGTAAAACTTGGGTATTTTCCATTGTTAAATTCTTGGAGAGCTTGGTTGCACATCAACATATCAAATAACTTTCCTTATTAAAAAACTCTCTACTTTATCTATAAGATCATTGAACTAAGTTTCTTAACAACTTTTCTATACCTTATTGAGTCTTGTATTAAGTTTTTACAATTAAAATAAAAATATAGGACCTTAAGCACCTTACTTTTTGAGTTGCTTTAAGAAGAAACCTTAGAAAGTTAAGGAACTTGGATATTGGTTGGAGTTCCTCAACTTGAATTGCTTAAGCTAGAGTATCGTGCCAAGTAACTCCCATAAAAATTGTCTCATAAACTTTACAACTTAATATGAATTGCATGGAGATTTGAGATTTTAATTTTACAACCTTTGATTTTTCTCAAAAATCTTATATTTTCTTTAACCTAACCATATCATGACCGTAGAAACAGGTTATGACACGATAAAATCAAACAATGATTCCAACAGTGGAAAACACAGCCGTGGTGCATGGTAACATATAAAAACAACTGATGGCTAATTGTGGGTGTTCAAAAGCAGCAGAGAAGGAAGCACCACAAAGCTAAGGAGGGATGTCTTTGGTCAAAGCCGAGGGAAACTTGAAGATAACTTTCTTTGTTGAGAAGATTGCCTTCAGTTATGCTGACATTTTCACTCAATCTTATGACACCCCGACCCATCAAATATTTTGTCTTGATTCCATTGAACTTTTTGTTGCTGGACATTTGTCATCTGTTTAATTCCTAAAAGTTGACTGTCTAAGGATAGTCTGTAGACATTTGAATCTCCACATAGTGAATTTCATGTGATTTTGAGATGGAAAAAGGGATTAAAAAAAAATGGGGCAAAAAAGGAAATCTTCATGTATTTTGGAATTCAGCTTAGTGGCATCAATGAGCATGTGACTAGAACTGTTCAGGATCCGATCCTATTAGAATCATCTCCAATTTTATGGAACTTTGGAGGATTCCCATAGTATTATATCAGCATTTTAACAAAAAATTTTCCTTGAAAAACTTTTCATTTTATTTTAAGGTCCTTCTAGAGACTTTCTTAGCATTCTTTTTGAATTTTTTATCGATTCCATACTATAATCACTTTCAACTAAACCTCTTGATACTTTTTCAAGCTAATTCCAATGTAAATAACAATTAATAAAATTTAGTTTCGAGAAATTAAATAAAAATGCAAAAACCAAAAGTAATATATGTATATTATTATTTAATGTATTAATTAAAATATAATTAAAAATAAAAATAAGAGTCAATGTTGCAAATTGTACTTAAACTTTGATAAGTGTGTAATTTACTACTTATAATTTGAAAAAAAAAATTAACTTGCTATCTAGTTGAAGTTTTTATGGTTATTTTTACCACTTGAATGAACTCTATTAAGTTTGTTTGTACATATAGATACAAAGAGGAATTAAGAACCAACATATGATGGTTAGTGGATTGAACAACCCACTTTTTTAAGTGGATCACAACTTAATTCATCTTAAACAATCGTTTTGGTCACTCCAAGGCTATGGAGCAACCAAGGGCCACTTGGTGGATGGTTGCAAAACTCTTTATATATGTTTGCTGTTTTAACTTTGAAGTGTCTGTAAGGATTAATTTCTAATTTATCTTTATGCTTATGTCAATAAATGGAAATAACAAACTTAATTTAGATAATAAAAATGACAGTGAAAACCTTAATTAGTAAATTACAAATTTGAAAAAATTTAGATATCATTTATAATATTAACCTAAGAATAAAATCACATATAATTTCTCACAGAGGAATAGACCTCCAATAAAACATCTTAATTGATGAGGGAACTCTAGCCGGATTCCTTTTGTTTAAAAAGGTGTGCAAATAAGATCCTGTTAGAGATGGCCCATAAGACCATGTTCATCTATGAGGTCTCTTTAATTCCAGCATATTAGTCCATTTACACGATGTAAATAGAACTTTTCCTCTAAGAAAGAGGTAGGAGTGAAAAAAGGCGTTCCCTCGTCAAGGAAACTTGGACCTCGATATGAAGATCCTTCATTTGGATTCTTAGCGGAATCGAAATCACCATTATATAACCAAGTTTTTAAGTTTGTAATTGCTGTTCCCCCCCCCCCCCCCCAACACACACACCCAAAACCGTACGAGAATTAATAAATAAAAACCTTATCAAAGCTACACATATTCATTTAAACTATCTTCTTAAACGGTGGAGCAACTCTTTTTTTCTCAATAATCGAGTCATATAAAAAATGATTGGGAAAGAAATAACACTCGTTAGGAAAGTTGATACCAATAAAAGAAAGAAAGAAAGGAAATTGGATACATATCATTTGGAGTTTGTCTTTAGAAGTAAAAGGTTTTGAATAGATATTGTAAGATTTCATGGTTAAGTGTCTTATATAGATTGTGGGAGGTTGTGGTACTAATTATAAAATCATAATTATAAACACCTTGTTAATATAAGCATGAAATTTTTGGATTAAGTGATTGAAATGTGTCAATTAATATTTGTTGATTTGACTATTCATTATTTTTAGCCTAGAACATTACAAATGGTATTAGAGTAGACCTTACCCATAAGTGGATGATTCGGATTTGAATCCAGTTTAGAGAAGGTCTAAAGAAGGTGAAAAGTGTTATAAGGGTGTGACTTTTTATATAATTTTAGGATGACCTATAGATAGTTGGTAGTTTGAATTATATATCGAAAAAGGATGAAGATCTGAGTCCAATTATAAAGTCTCGTGATAAGGATGTCGTGTTTAAGAGGGAAAGATTGTAAGATCACATTGTTAAATATCTCTTATGAATTATGAAAAGTTATGGTATTAGTTTATAAAGTCATAGTTATAAATACACTGTTAATATAAATTTCAAATAGTTAAAATAAGTGTATTCATGTTTATTGAGTTGGTTACTTATTACTTTTGACCCGAGTTTTATAAAAAACTAGGTTTTTTTTGGTGTGTAACTATCTGTTCAATTCATTGTAAATGTTGTTATATATTTAAGTATGACCAGTAATTATATAATATAAATATATACTATAGCCAATACTGACATGTTCTTTAAGTATGACTTATATTTGTATGCTATAAATATGTACCGTGCATTGAATCATTTTGGTTTTTGTGTGTGTTGATCATTCGGAAAAAGAGATATAAAGATAATTTACATTTTTACTTCATTAACAACTAATTAAAAGCATGAAAACTTCAAATTTTTAATCTAAACTTTATAACTATAAACGCAGGAACTCTAAGAAACAAAGCTTCCAAATTTTAAACTTCTATCATGTCCTCCACCTCCTGCACGTTTCCTCAGATCCTCTACGTTGTCTAACTATGTGATCCTTCTTCCAGTCATTATCGTCGTCATTCGGACCTTCTTTATAATTAGTACCGTCATTAGCCATAGCATATATATATTAATGATACAATAAAATATTGAATTTAGATGTGAAAAACAACAGCAGTTGTGCATGGCAAAGAAGCACAAAGGATGACCAAATTGAGAAATTATACATACTTCAGCACGTTCAAAAGCTGTAGAGAAGGAGAAGGAAGCACCGCAAAGCTTAGGGATGTCTTTGGTCAAAGCGGCAGGAAAATTCAAGATAGCTTTCTTTGTTGAGAAGATCGTTTTCATTGATCCTGACATTTTTACTTCAATTTTCGTGTCCCTCCATTTCTCCTTATTGATTTATTGTTTATATCATGATTTAATCTCATGTCATGCGGTGAAATATGATCAAACAGGGCTTTCAGACACGTTTCACCATTGAGCTGTGCTGTGGTGACGGACACTTGTTACTTTTGTGTCATTCCTTGCGGATGCCACCTTGTGTCTCCAACTCTACAATGAGAAATCATCTACCCCATATCTCCATTTTTTTCGTTTTATAAATATCGTGTGATATTAATATCATCATTTTTTTTATAATTTTAATTATTAATTATATATGATAGTATTTTAAAAAAAGAAGAAAAATAAATAGATAGAATCTATTTTCAATTAAATTTTCTAGAAAAGATTATACGTTTTGCATGAATGGATTGGTAATTTATACTTATGTATAAAATTTCAATACGTAAAATATAAATGATGGTTTTTTTTAGAAATTATGTATTATTAGATCGTTGCAAATCACTTTTTCCATGATAAAATCTCCTCCTCCTATGTTTAAGTTGTGATTATATTTTTCATTTTAAAGATATTGGGATAAATCATGTGGATCTCCTCTATGAACTTTAGTAATTATGTGGATATTCTCTAAGCACTTACATTTCTAAAATGGATGTGAAACCTACATTACTTAAATAACATATATTTATTATGTATATATATTAATAATATATATAAATATACAATAGATTGATATATTATATTTAATTTACTAATAGTATCATGGTAATTTATAATGCACTCATAGTTATAACATAAAATTTGAAATTATTGCTATGTCACATATATGAAAGCATAAAAGTGTTATTAGTATATTTTATATTTAAGACCAGCATATTTCATTTTTGTCACTGAAATAGAACTATAAAGAGTGTCTATAACTTTTTATTTAGTTCCTCATCAATTTTTATAGTACCTTTGCATTATGTTTTAATGTTTTGTGTTAATTTTTTTTTTCAAGGATTCTCATGTTTCTAATTTTACTGAGAAATATTCTTCTTAAATATATTTTAGTATATCTCTATTTATTGTGGTTTTACCATTTCTTTCTATGATTTCCTTGTATTTATTTTAGATAAAAGAAAGCTATAGATACCTTTTATAGTGTTATATATGTGAAAAAAACAAAGCATGCAAGTCTTAAATGTGAAAGACACTAATATGATGTTTATGCTTTGATATATATATATTTCATGATAATAATTTCAAAATTATATATTATAATTACGAGTGAATTATAAATTACCTATAGTATTATGGTAATATTAATTATAATATATAAATCTAATATAAATATATATTATTTACGTAACGTGGATTCTACATCCATTTTAGAGGTGTTGTAGGTGCTTAATTTTGAAAACAAGGAGTATCCGTGCAATTATGAAAGTTTACAAGGAAGGTCCGTGAAATTTACCCAAGATATTATTTGTAAAGATAGAATTGTTAATAATCTTCTCCAATTTGATAAAAGAAATTCTTTTACTTTATTCATCCAGTTTTTTATTTTTATTTTGTTTTTATCGTTGTTTTTTTTTCAACATCAGTTCATTTCAATGTGACAAAAACTTTAACATCATTGTAAAATGCGGTTTTCGAGCATCTAGCAGCACTTAGCTCAAAAACGAATTTGATTTAACAGTGGGTATAGCAAAACCATAGCCTTGTGCATATTAGCGATGTTTTTGAATATTTAAAAGGGTAAGATAGTGGTAGCCCTTGGCCTGTGCAACATGCAGAGAAAAGAAATGAATGGAAAAATATATGTTAAGTTTATACTTAATTTATAAAAATTTTTAATTTCAGCAATCAATCTTATAGCTTTCTGAATATCAACAATATATTCCTAAAATATTCAATTTGAAGATAATTAATAAATGGAAGAATAATTAGGAAGTCATTGTTTTTGAACTAATTAATTTCTAAACATTTTTAATTTCAGTAATTGAATCTTAAAATATTCCCCATATCCGCAATCAAGTACAAAAACATTCAATTTTAGGAATTGAGGTCTAAACTTATTATCATTACACAAAAAGTTCCTATATTGCAATAATTTAATTTATTAAAACTTTGCTGACACAGTAAAAAATACAAGGAAATATGTTATATTAGTACGGAATGACGTGTTAGGGGTAAATTATATCTCTTTTAAACTAGAATATACCTAATATTCAAATATCAATAAAATTTTAACATATATAGGGCGTGTAAAATATAAATAACAATTATTTTAAGAATTATCAGTTCCACTATTATATGTGTTTTACTGAGGCGATATAAACAATTCAATTCCCCTCTTCTTTCTTGCAAAATTATTACTATAGAGTTTAGTTGAACTTTATATACCAAATAGGTACCTGATATAAATTGCTACAATCAAAATATTGAATGACATTTCATGTACTCTCATCAATTGCTATTCAATGGTCTGTTAATTATCGTTGCCATAAATGCCTCTATGGCATATAATGGATATTTAGATTTTATTCCAATTTAATTTATTACATTGTTTATAACTAAATAATGTAATGAACATGTAACAATTATTATTGTTTCTATTTTAGTCCTATTGAATTGTAGTTCAATTTCTTCCTTATTGTATACAATAAAGTGAATGGATAATTAAAGTCATGTGAACAAACATGTGATATATAATACGATGCTCATATGCTTATAGTTCTTGTCTTACAAACTTAACGAGAGGAGAGGAACTGGATATACCGAGTGTGGGCTTGATTCTATCTCTGCTATCCTTTCGTACTACATTGGGATCAGATGAGCTTTTGGGTAGTTTGTTTTATCACTTCATTTAATTAAGTTAATAGGTTTACCTGGACGGGTTGGATATGATTTTTGTCATTTTGATGTTTATGAGTGAATACATGAAACAAACCCATACTTTTATAAGGGATGCATTTCTTAAATAAAAGATTGACGCATGCTTCTTCTCTTATTGTGATGATCTTGATAACTTAATAGTCAGCAGCACAACCTTTGTCAGGGAAAACGTAAGCCCTGGTTCTTTGAATGAGAGTACTGCTGAAAATCCAAATCCATTAAATATTTCGTCGACTTAAGGAAATAGGAGGTTTGATTATAGAGAAATGTAACAAAATTCTGGTCGTATTAATGAAATGGTTCCATGGTCTAGTGGTGAGGACATTGGACTCTGAATCCAGTAACCCGAGTTCAAATCTCGGTGGAACCTTTTTTCTCGTACGTTTTTCTCCCTAAGATATTTATTGTCTTCTTTGCAGCCATGCCATGATAGGTACCATTGAAGTTAGCCAAAGTTTCTTAAACGCGCAGTGTATTTTTGCTCAGGACCATGATGTGGAAGGTGAGAAGACCTCCTCCATTACTGAGAAAGGACGAAATCTATCTAAAATCGATGTGCTTTCCTTGGGTTTGCTAAACAAATTAGGTTTCCATGTCAAATGGTCAGACATATGTCTACAGAAGTACACGTTTCCAGTCAGAAATGTATAGGCTAGATTCAACCCGCTTCATAAAACTACATCCCATTGTATTGCGCCCTCGACTGAACCAGGCGCTATTACCTTACAAACTGAAAACGAACTGCCTACTTCCATGCATACGTACCACATGTAGAAACATATAAGTACAATGCCGTTGTCGAATCGAGATTGCATTGTATTGGTAGCTACAGAATTAACACCTCAGATGAAATCTATGAAATCCAAAATCTAGTAGAAATAGGGTAAAGTGGATTGGAGTTCACCAAGAACCGTTTTCGAAGTAGAATTTTCACCATTCATAAATGCCACTATTTATGGCATAGCGAGAAAATTGCTGACAGAAGCAGAACATAGGTTTCATCTGAAACAGTCCGATGAAGAGCTGCACAAGTCAGACAAGTTTTCCATACTGCAGAACATGAGATGTGAGATTATGTGTGCAACTAAGTTTGATATTGATGAAGAAAAACTAAAACACCATCAGATTGAAATTCAAAAATTGCTAAACAGCAAGCAGCAACTTTTTAAGGTAGCAAACAATGTTTAGCAATTACGCTTACATATTTTATTTTTTGAGTCATCACGCTACATCACGAGGAGCTCTAACTATGCGCTTCCCACCGTTTTCATAACTTCGACACCACTAATCCTTCTCGCCACCCTCCGTATCAAATACATAAAAATGGCAAAGATGATTTTAACTAGCTGAGCTCATTAGTTCTCGACTTAGAATAAACTCGGCATAAAGCAACAATCTGGCAAAGTGCAGAAGAAGTAGTAGAGAAACAAAACCGTCAAATCACTTCTTGTCTTCTTCTTTCATCTTCTTCTCCCATCTGCGCTTCTTATAAGCCAGCAACATCTCTGGCATTTTCTCCATTAATCTAGCCGTGTTTTCTCGTTTTTCTGCAGCTATTCTATCACATTTGTGACCCTTTCTCTTGGTTCGCATCTCTTTCTTCTCTGGATCAAACGGCCAATCGTGGCCAGCAAGGAGTACTTCTTTACGTAGCCTAGCTCGACGACGAGCACTAATACCTAGAGGTTTCCATGCCCCAAGGTGCCAATAACCCCAAACGCCCTTTGACAACTCATCCTTATATTTTAACAACTTCTCACGCCAGGGATATTGGTACTCTGAAACTGCCTTTGCAACAGTTTGCCCAACTTTACCGGCCATCTAATCACTTGAGTTTCTGTGAGCAAAGACCAGGTGATTGTCATAAGTTAAATCTGAACAAACGCATTAAGATTCCAAGTCAGGACACAGATTTCAAGAACCTGAAGGAAAATGCATATATGTTATGTCTAAAAATGACTCCTTTCACAAACACCTCGATGGACAATAGACATACAATAAAGATTCCTTTGTTACTACTTTAGTCCCATCTCCCTACTGCTAATAGAGATTCACAAGTCACAGTTATGTGCACTGGAGCAAATGCAGAGGATTTTCTCATCAGGTAAGTTATGTGTGAGTGTGTATCTAATTTGTCATGTTACTTATTGTTTGTTAACTCTCCACAAGCAATTTCCTTTTTATTTGATTCGAAACAAAATTAAAACCTTCCCACATTGCAGGCACTTGCGAAAAGGAATGAAGTGCCAACGATCAGTACCAGCTATTTTGTGAAACAGATCGACAGCAGAAACACTCCTGCATGCACATGCACATTGAAATTTAAGACAGAAACCACTAATGTGTAGTGGCCACTGGCCATTATTAAGTATTCATGTTGGTGATAAGCATTATCAAGACATGATTGGTTTTTATAAATGACAATTTTCATTGCGACTTCAAAACCAGAAATTCTGAAGTACAATGTTCTTATGCTGCTATTAACTGTAACATGACACAACTCTAGAACAATTTTAAAGTAGCATACTTTCACAAGAACCGACTACTATCAAGCAGAAACAGACCTGCTGGCAACACCCATTCTGTATTTCCCTCACTTGATAGTTTTACCAGCACTCTCTTGAGATTTTTCTTTCAATAATTAGCATTTTATTTACGGTTCAGATAATACTAACATCGATCGCACCAGATAGCCCTTTTAGTCAAATGGCAACCGAGAAGTTCATCCATTTTCATGTAAAACATACAAAAGCCTTAAAAAACTGAATTCAGTAAAAGAGGCTCAGATAATCTATCGAATTATACCCATCACAGCTTGGAAGATTATTCATTACACCAAAATCACCAAAATACACAGCGCAAGCTAGACTTAGCTGGTGCATAAGCCAGGTGTTTAGTTAGTCTGTAGTCGGTCTAGTAACAGCCATATCATCATTATGATTCAGGCTCTGCTAACATATAAGTAGTGACCGAATGCTCTAAGATTATTTAAATAAAAATAACAAAACACCTCAACTACAAAACCCATTTGTTAAAAGTGAGCAAAATCATTAGAGATGATATGTAGGAGAAGAAAACGAGAAACATAAACAAAAATTTGATCACAGAAACGCTAGACCTAGTATATTATCAAAAAGATAAACGTAGAAAACACAGAAAATCTGAGGATACTTTCTTATCAGTTTCACAGTAACCAATAGAATACGAATTAGAGAGGGAGAGAGAAAGAGGACCACAGAGAGCTTAATCGAGAGGTTCGAACCGTACGACGTTTGGTGTCCACCGAACGACGGTAAGGAGCGTAGCGGAGAGAGAGAGAGAGAGAGAGCTAGGGCTCCGTCTCGAGTCCAAAGCGTAAAAAGTTCGGGCTTGGCTCGACTAGTTCTCGATAGATACTAACCCGGCTCCGGTTAGCACATGTCCAGATAAATGGGCTTTTTTTTTTTTTTTTTTTAAAACCAAAAGTGGGTTGGTATTTAAAAATCCAGATTGGCATAAATTTCTAATATTAATTTGACTCGAGAAGTTTGGGGGAAGGAAAGAAAAAAAAAAAAATACAGGATTTAAAAATACATTTTAAAAGTTATGTTACTTGAAATTGTCTTTTAAAAATGCAGTTGTTTTTTGAAAAAATAATTAAGCCGATCTAAAATAAAATCACTACTTTAAGAGACGATTTCGATTTATTTTGAAATCACTTTTATTTTATTTTGGATTAAATCGAAATGATTTCATTTTAGATTGGTTAAAATCGCTTTTGTAAGAGCGATTTTAAATGTTGAATTTGTGAAAATATTTTTTCAAAAATAGTATTTTTAGATTTTTTTTTGTTTTGCGTTTTTATTTTTCTTTCGCCGGAGAAGTCATAGTTTATTAATTGTATTGAGCACTATTTATACATATCCGTTTATCATAACGTATCGTGTCCAAGTTGATTAATCAAGTGCTAAAACGTCAGCCCTATCACCTTTATTAATTTTTATGCATGGTGTTATTATATTCTAAACGACTTCTTTTAAACCAAAATACATAGGATAAACCTTAAAGACTTCACCAAATATATATCTAAGTTCTTGAACTTAATTGCGTGGATAAAAGTCTATATATATAAAATAGGTCTGAAACATTTCAATTATAACAAAATGAAAAATTATGCCTATTATATTTCCAATTAAGATCAAATTTTACGAAATTTAAATCCAAAAGTTATATAATATTTAACCAAAATAATTAGAGCTACAATGTAAGAAAGCAAAATTCAAATGTCGATTAATAAGAAACATTACTAATAAAAGTTTTCAATTCATCATATTTGAGGGGGCTATTCAAAGTCCAACTTTTTAATTGCATAATGATCTAAACAGCCTATATTCTATTTCGTCTTAGATTTACTTCATTTTTTTTTATTTGTAAAAGGGGCTTTCTAGTTCTTTCCCAAACATTTTCAAAAATTTAATTGATTTATTATATTTATTTCAATACTTATATTTATAACATTCTCCTTTTAAAATCTCTTCAAAAAGATTTTAAGAATATATATCATTAAACAATAAAAATCCTTGAATTAAAGCAAAATTCATTCCCATTGTTTCAAGACATTTACCGATAGTGATTGAGCTTTGTGCGTGGTAAGTTTGTAAAATAGATCACTATAAGGGGACGTCGGGATTTTACTTGGCGTGGTTACTCCAATACTTAAGTTAGTAGTATATTATAAAAAATAAAAAATACTTAAAAATAATAGGTTAGCTTTAGTGCACAAAATGTAGAGAGTTTTATCATTAGGTGATGATCTGATATTTATAATGGAATGACACTAACAGTTGGAGGGTAATTAGTAAGAGATATCTTCTCCCGCAAATATAGAAGAGTGAACTCGTGGTCTCCAATGTGTACCATATATATTGGAGGTAGTCATTGACTCGATTTCTTTTCCTTATCCTTACCTTTTAGCCGATAAAATATTTTTTATGCTCAGTCAAGTTTGACTTAAGGCTTAAGTTCAAGGTGATAAGCCCTAAGTGGTGAGGTATGTTAGATTTAGATGGTGCTTGAAGGATGCATGACTAAAGAATTTTGTCAATAATTCTCAAATATCATATGTTGATCGAGCCCCTTAATACAATGAAGCTCTTATACTTCTTACGATTTTGTTAATTTGTTTTTTTATTTTAGTATTTATTTTAATATGGAGAAAGTAACCTTGCTAGATTGATTTGCCATAATACTCTATTCAATGTAAATGAAAATTTTAAGTATGAATATTAAATTGAAGGAGAAAAAAGAGAAAATAGTTTCCATAAATCAATCATAATGTAATAATAATTAATTAAGATAAGATGTTTTAAAAATGATTTTCATTTATTGGTTTTACTCATATACATTTGGTCAAATATGATTTTTAGGAAAATATTTTATGGAAAAGGAGAAGGTGTGTACAAATATGGAACAAATGGACGGGGAAGGAAACGTTAAGTTTGATGTGATCTAGTACGTATTTTCTTTTTGAGTATAATATATAATGATAATGGAATAGAATAAAAAGAAAAAAAAAAAAGGATTTCATATAGTAGGAAACTCTACTTCGCCTCATTAATATTTTTGTCTCTGTAATGTCAAATATAAAACGCAGAAATAAGAAGTCCAGGAACCCGAATAAACCATTAGTATAGATAGATGATAATAAATAAGTAAATAACTACATGTAGGACAAGCAATGTGACATGCAATCTACAAATTTAGACATGATGCAATTATAACTAAGTTTGAATATGTAAAGCCTTAAAAAATAAAAAAATAAAAACGAAAGGAAAATGAAATGAAATAAAATAAAGATATATTAGCGGAGCTTTAATTCGGCATGTAATTGACTAATACTTATAAGAGTATTTAAATAAAAAAAAAAGTTTAGAAACTCCGTTTAACCTTATTAACCCTTAATCTTGTTAAACCTTATGCTTAACTTAGCCAAAACTTTTTCATCATCTTGTTTATTAAGGTGCTAAAATTTGGATAATTGAATCCTAAGTATTGAAAATCACAAGAAGAGGATAGATTGCTACAAGAATACGAGTAAAAAGGTGTTAAAACAATGCTTGGGTGTCGATCTAGCAAGGAAACAAGTAAATATTCTTAAATACGATGTTTCAAGTTAGTCTCATGTAAATAGAAAAATTTAGGATTGATTTGATGTGTGTTGGATCTAGATTTGTCCAATCTTGGCATTTGAGGGGTTGGTTTTGACTATATGGAGGTTGGATGATTTGCTGGAGCTGTGAGTGGTGTTATATAGGTACTTTGGGATGGTGTTTAAAGGAGGAAAATATGGTTTGAGAGGAATACGGCTAAGGACCACGGGTATGATTGTGATCGTGTTCTTCCTTAGGGGTTGTGTTAAGTTGCGTGTGAAGGAGGAAAAGAAAAATTTAAGACGAGAATCACAACCATCTCACAGCTAAAGTCCATGACTATGATCCTTACTCGTATTTTTCCTATAGTACAAGGATAGGAATTATAACCAAAGTTTATGGTCATGATTTTTGGCCATATATTTGTACTACCTTTTATTCCATTTTTTCTTTGATTCCAACTCTTCTAAATCAAAATCCAAACTAATCTAAACTATTTTAAGATTCCAAATGTGTCTTGAAAATATAGATAATAGCAATTTCAACACAAGATCTTAAGTAAAATTTAGAAATTTGAGTAAGACATAAAATGACATTATAAAAAGTAGGTTCTAAATGTTTTCTTTATTTTTGTATACTAGGTAATAATCTTGGACATACTTTTTGCTTAGGTACAAGTGATAATAATGACTGCTCTTTGAATCTAGGTATGGGGCACATGCATGTTGTGTTGTACTTGTTTAGTGTAGCTAATTAATTGGAACTAAATCAAACTTAGCCTATTAATTTCTATGTTGCATGTGTTTAGCTTCGACCTCCTTGTGATAAGGTTTATTGAGTTGGTGATGAACTTGGTAATCATGCGTGACTCGTCTGATGGGAGGTTTTGTATTGAGATAATTCAACTAGATTTAAGAAAGATTACATCACTGATATGTAGGATATATACAAAGATTATTATCTATATTTCGTGTTTAGGAGTTATGAGTTACTTTAAGTTTTAGGACGTTAGAATTGTTTTGTCTGTTGGTTAAATAAAAGATATTAAAATGTGGTTATTACATTAGTTGTACGAATGTTTGCACATGAATTGCTGTTATGTGTGTAATGCGCGCATGCAAGTTTAGTGTTCCATATTAGGCATAACTTACCATTCGAAGGTTTGTGGTTTTTCAGTTGTAGGTACAGATGCTATGAACTCTACTGAGTTTTATGACAAAACTAACCTTGATTACTATTATTATGATGAAAAAATTGGATACTATTATTTCGATGATGGAACAAGTTTCACTTAGAGTTAGACTTTCTATTGTTGTGAATAATTTAAAAAGATGTAAAGAGTATTTGTTATGAATTTTATTTTGGGAACTTGAAAGGGTTGCCTATGATTTCCTACTATTATTTTATATTGTCGGGAGCATGTTACTTTTAGTTCAAAGTCATGAAAACTATTTAAGTTAGATGTTAGACATTTGAAGAATTTCAATAGTTAAATTGAATGATGACAGGTGATTGTATTTAAGATAAGTGGTGAAATATACTACTCTTGAATAAGGTGAAATTTCATGTAAGATAGAGATATTGCAGGTTTTAGAGAGGTGACAAATTATTAGATGTCTTAGGTGGTAACTGTTAAAGCTGACACATGTTACAGAATAAACAGAAAATGATATAATTAATAAGCATGCCATTCATCAATATGTCTACAATCAAATCTAGTACTAAGCTCATTTAATGAATAGGTCCCATCTTTGTGTCATATGTTGTTCATACTCCAATCTCACAAGCGATGATACCGAGTGACTTCTAATGCGTTGGGAATGAAAGCAGATCATTCTTATAACTTCTAATGCGGGTTTTCATTGATACATACCAAATTGAAGGCATAATACATCCTTCCGAATTCCCGACTATGACTCGATGCTGTATTATGGACTTATTATAGATAAATAGATTCAACCTAAACACAGAACAGCTTATTAATCATTTCAGGCTTTTAAATACGATTACAAGCTAAGGCTTTAAACACAAACTACTAAAGCTTGAATAAGAAACACGATTTATTAATGTCCACTGTCTACTTTGCTCGATTTGAAATGGTTTTCATGTAGGATTATGACCGGAAATCGAACTGGATTGAATTGTTTTTTAGGCTTTCATGTTTTTCAGAGAATTAGAAGTTACAAGCTCATAATTTTTCTCTAGGATACTGCACTAAACTAACCAGCAGCCACACCACAACATGAAGAATCCTAATCCTAAAACACGAAACACTCGGCTCAAAGTTGCTGATGCACTACTCCCATCATTCATTCAGCTTTTAATAAACAAAATCTCAATCAACTGTTCATAATACGATTCTGAAGCAGAAGCATACCCTATGATTTCGCCTGCTGAGAAGAACATCAAGAACTTCTTATTTTATGTGGAATTAGATGGCTAGAAAAGCCTACACATACATAAACTTAACTACTAAGTATACATTAATAAACACTTCCTTTTCCTCCCCCCCCCACTTTGCTTAAAACTCGTGCAGAAATTTGAAACACTATTGACTATACTTTTGCATCTATATACCCTTCTCCAGTCTCCTCTTCACCGTTGCAAGCCCTCAAATCCAATTCCATCAAGCCACGACACCACTTGCTCAATGGAGGGCCTCCTCCTTGGATCCCGGTCTGTACAACTACAGGCAATGCCTAGCACTTCCAGAAGCTGTTTTTCATAATCTTTGTCCCATATTGTCGCATCTATTATCTCTTTCTCCTTCTTCTCGGCCTTCATCTGAAACACCCAAGCAACCAAATCCCTACACCCTTTTCCTTTGCAGACTTCCACCGGCCGTCTCCCCGTAAGAAGCTCAAGCAGAACTACCCCATAGCTGTATACATCGCCTCTGAAGGTTGCTATCAATGTCTGACTGTACTCGGGTGGAATGTACCCGAGGGTTCCAACCAGGTCCGTTGTAACATGTGTGTCATAGGGACGAAGCAGCCTTGACAGGCCAAAATCGGCTAAATGAGCTTCAAACTTTTCATCCAAAAGTATATTGCTAGTTTTGACATCACGATGAATTATGCTTGGCTCACAAACCTTGTGCAAGTAAGCTAATCCATGAGCTGCACCTTGAGCTATCTTGAGTCTCACATCCCATCTAAGCGAGGTTCCATCATTTATCTCATGAAGCCAGTAATCCAAGCTTCCGTTTTCCATGTAGGAATATATCAACAGCCTATCAACACCGTGACGACAGTAACCTTGCAAGGAAACAAGGTTCTTGTGCTGAGCTCGTGAGAGGGCCTCAACTTCAGCTTGAAATTCGCGTTCCACCTGACCACAATCCCCAGAAAGCCTCTTGATTGCAACTTTTGTCCCGTTCGGAAGGTTGCCTTTGTAAACCAGACCAAATCCACCGCAACCAATGATGTTTGCTTGGTTGAAATTATTTGTGGATTTTAACAAATCTACAACTGTGATATCCCTACAGTCTGCACTCTGGAAGAGAACTAGCTTTGACGATTCGACAACCCCAGATAACCTGTGAGGCCTGCCAAGCTCATCATTGAACTCATCGACTAGATCCCCACGATTCCTCTTTGACATCAGGAGCAATAAACCGATCAAGAGTAATGAAACTCCAGCTCCTATACTGACAGTTAGGAGAACGATATCGCTTCTAGGGAATTTGTTCTTAGTGTGAGATGCAAGGCCAGGCTTCAGCCCCAAATTGCCATTAACTTCACAAGGAGACTGCGTTTGGCCACAGAGTCCTGGGTTACCCTCGAAGCTTGAGCTGGGAAAGCTCCAGAACTGTCCTCCTGTTGGAATTGGTCCACGTAAGCTGTTGTTCACCACGTTAAACTTTGACAGGAAATTAAGCTTCTGAAGTGATGCTGGGATTGGACCATAGAGATTGTTATTAGATAAGTCCAATACCTCCAAGTTCTCCAAGTTAGATAAGGAGTCAGGAATGATTCCAGTTATGTTATTCCTGCCCAAATCCAGGACAAGAAGCTCCTTCAATTGACCAATTTCAGGCCATATTTTTCCACTGATCTTGTTGTTGCTCAGGTAGATGGAAGGTGGGAAGCTTGAGACCTGTCTGTACTGAAGACCATTAGCACTTTGATTTCGCTTAACATAAAGTGGAATGCCAGTGGAACCAGTGAGATTTGATGAAGAGTAATTGAGAGAAATCAGGCTCTTCAATTCCATCATACTTTTCGGGATATTTCCTGTGAGCGAGTTATTCGAGAAATCCAAATAAAAAAGGCTCTCCATCTTTCCAATCCATTCAGGAATACTTCCGGTGAGGTGATTCCAGGATAAATCAAGAACTTGCAATTTATGGCATCTCAATAGCCATTCCGGAACTTCACCGCTAAGAGCGCAATTCCCTAGTGCTAGGAGAGTCAAGCTATCAAAGCCACTAGCATTTTTGGGCATTTCCTCTCCACGGAAATTCTCAGTTAGAATGAGTGTACTCAGGTTCTTGCACTGCTGGAGCACAGCCAAAGCCCCGGATAAGTTGCTAACACTGTTGTTAGATAGTGACAGAAAAAAGAGAGACTGGAGATTCACATAACTTAGTGGGACTTCACCACTCAAGTTATTTTTAGCAAGGCTCAGGACTTTTAACTCGTGGCAGTTGGATAAAGAATTAGGAAGAGGCCCAACGAGATGATTGGAGGAAAGTTCGAGGTTACAAAGAAGGGGCAGTTTGCTGAAATCAAGATCTATGGAGCCGGTAAAGGTGTTGTTACGAAGGTTAAGAACGTGCAGTTTTGAACAGGATGAGAGGGTTGATGGAAGTGAACCGGAGAATGAATTTGACTGAGCAATTAACTGTTCTAACTGCGTAAGGTTTGCAAAAACATTCGGGAAAGTGCCTGAAAATTGGTTTCCACTGAGGATTAAGGTTTTGAGACTAGAGAGCTGCCCGAGTTCTTCACTTAACTGGCCTGAGAAGTTATTACCAGATATTGACAAGTGCTCCAAAAATGGCATATCATAGAGGAAATCAGGCACAGGACCGGATAGAGAATTCCCATCCAAATGCAGCTGCCGGAGGGACGGGCTACATTTCTGTAATCCATCAAGATCACCCACAAGACGATTGCTTGACAGGTCAAGCACACGAATATTTCTAGAAGCATTACAAAAATTTGAATTAACCCTGCCAGAGAACAGATTGCGGCTCATATTAAGCATGAGAAGATGCGGGTAACTTCCAAGCTTGAGCAAATCCCCTGTTAATTCATTGCTTGAAACATTCAGCAACCGGATGGACATCAAACCAGACAATGCTCCCCAAGCTGGTCCCGAGAACATGTTATAGCTTAAATCAAGAATGGTTAACTGCTTCAACAACGAGAGTTCGGCAGGTAATTCACCACTCAAATGATTGTTGGAAAGATCAAGCCATTTTAGCTGGCTCAAATGGCCCAACGATCCAGATAAGGGACCGACAAGTTCTCGTTTAGGTAGGACCAGCCTGGTAACTCTACTTGCAACCGAAGCATTGCCTACATTCTCACACAAAACACCATCCCATTTGCAGCAAACTGAATCATCCACCCAAGTATTGATAATGGAACCATTTCTAAGGTTCTTGACAAATTCCTTCAAGGCTGAAAGATCATTTGGGTCGCATGGTTGCGCGGATGCATAATGGCCTAGAATTAAACAGATGAAAAAGGCCAGTAGAACGCATCTGATCGAACCCACTTGGAGATACCATAGCCTCACCATTGCTAGGATCTATGACAATTTCAGTTCTCAACTCAATTCAAAGACATGTCCAATGAAGCAAAATTGAGAATGCAACAGAGCAACACAAAAGAAGCGAACTTGCACATAAACATGCCAAATTATGCCCCCACCTAGATAACCTAAAATAACCAACTTGTAAAAGAAGCAAAGAGCAGAGACTACCTTTCACCAATCCCTATCTGAACCAAAACACTCCCAAGATCTCCAGATTAGGAATCTGAAAACCCAACTTTTACTTCAAGCACACTTTTTTTTTATTATTTATACTCATGCTCTTCTCCCCAAAACACCTCAGGAACCACACAAGTCAAAATTACCAACTAATAAAAGCTCGCTAAAGAAAGCAACATTACTTAGGAGCAATTAATGACATAAAGCTACGGCCTTTATCAAGTAATTAAGATGTTTTCTCGTCCAACTCAACTTAGACCAAGGAAAAAGAATACTTTACTAAGAAAACTCCACAACGAAGCTTCAAGCCCGGATACCCAAAAAAGCCAAAGCCAAAGAGAAAGACAGCTTGAAGTTGAAGCAACAAAACCGTCCGAAATCAAATCAATCTCCACATGGTATCAGATCCCAATATCAGTATGACTTTGAAGAAGTAGCCAAAAGGGAGAAAAAAACGTATTAAAGAAATGAGCTTTACCGGTTTAGAAGCAAGGAAAGAACACAGAGAAATGAAGAAAAAGAAGTTTCGCTTGTGAATGAAGTAAGAGTTTGCTGTGAGCCCAACATGTACAGTATCAATGTGTTTAATTTCTTTGCCAAGTGAATCTCTTTGTTTTTTTTTTTTTTTTTCCTTTCTTTTTTGCTAACTCTCAATTTCAAAACATAGGGCAGGAGGAAAAGAAGACAGAATCTCAGGAAAAGAAAAGGGATGGTGGATGTTTCAAATCAAAGCAACGCAACATAAGTAGGACTTGGACATGGAAAGACTTGACGTAAAATGGTGCAAGTATGGTAGTGTCGATATGATAATAATAATAGTGGGCCCTTAACGGCGATCGGGATTTTTTTTTTTTCTTCCCCAAATTGATCTGCATACTTACTTATCTAATTTAATAAAACAGGTACTATCAAAAGTTATTTTATTTAATTTTTTAATAAGTTAAGATTATTTTAACTTAATGATATTATTAATAATTTTTTATTAAAATTAATTAAGGTTTGAATTCTTTTTTCTTAGTTAGCAGAAAAAAAAAAATCAATAAATAATTATAGCCACTCGTTATCATTTTTCATAATAATAATAAATATTATGCTAATAAGTTCTTTAAAGTAATCTACTAATGAGAAAACAAACTTTTCCTAGCTTTTTATGGATATCACGATTTGAGAAGCATTACAATACAAAATGTTTTTCTATTTGAGCTTTTGATGGATTTCTCGTTAATTCATTGTCATTTTTCTAATTAACAACAATTAAATGGATTTAAAAACGCTTTCTAATAAGGGTTTAATAAAATATTATGGACTTTCATCTTTTTTAATAAGTTTCTCGGACATATGTTATCATTAACGTCCTAATAATAAGATAACGTGAGGTGCTAATAATATTCTAGAAACTTATTAAAACATATTTGTGCTTGATGGGAATCTATTTTGTTTTGTATATCAACTTTATACTTATTATATATTTGTATCGTTTTATTTCTTTAGTTGTCCTATAGTTCAAAAAATCCATGTCAAAACGAAATGAGTGTATGAATAAAAAGGAGTCTCAACTTTACATAATAAAGAAATCGTAATAAATTAAATAAAATCTTTTAATGTTTGATGCGTGGTATGGGGGTGAGCAATTTATTTTATAAAGGAACCCATAATAATACGGGAATAAGAGGAAAGTTCTCTTTTTTTCGTGAGAATCATTATGATAAACATGGGGACAACCACAGAGTCCACAGAGAGAGATGTTGCTTAGTGATTCGGAAATTGAAGACGCAAGAGCTGACTTTTTGGGGCACTTTTTCAATAGTTTGGGTCGGTTTTATTTTTTTATTTTTTGCCTTTTTGTGATTAATATTTTTCTTAGGGTTTTCACCGGTCTATAGGTTGTGGATAGTACACACATTGCAGACTCTGGTCTGCTTTTGATTATTTTCAATATTCAGTACCTAATTTGTCCTTTCTCGGCTCTCTTTTCCTCCCTTCTTTGTCTATACTCCAATCTAATCTAATACTTTCGCCATGTTGAAAAAAACATATATATATATATATATATATTAATATGATTAGGGGCATGGCAAGTGGTGGTGGGGAAAGTGACATCGATGAGCTTGGGGTGGTCTCACCAGGACAAAAAATGTCAATTCATCAAATCCCAGTTTCGCTTGGCCTTTTTATGTCCTGCGCGTGCACTCGCTAATCCCTGCTAAAAATTTCCAGGTAATTTTAGGATCTGTTCGATTTCCATTACATTATCTTTAAGATAAACTAGACAATTGAATTACAGAATAAAGGATGATAAAAAAGAATAGTTCGAAGAGAAAAAAAATCCGATAAGCGTATTTTTTTATATTTTTAAGATTGGCTATATATTTTAGAAAAAATAAATAAATAGAAACATACGGTGATCTCTTTCTTCTTTTTTTTTTTAATCTTAATAGAGAGGATTATTAGAATAAATAGCTACTTTGGACTTGCGATGGTCTAACTGTGGAGATTTTAAAGGAAGAAAAATATGATGGTAAAGATCTAAAGATGGTGATTAATTTAAGGATTAGAGACTTTTTTACGTTACCCTTTTTTTTCTTTGGCCAACTAGGTCACTGTTTGATGGCTTATCCGACTAGCATTCAAGGAGTTACGTTGGGGTGGGGAAAGTGGTAAGAACGCAGTGTAATTGCTTTTCTTCACACTTAAAAAAGAAAGTGATAGAAATGAGGTCGATAGATATTCGATTTAAGTGTAAAATATGTCATTGTTTAAATGAATTCTTTTTAACATGTTATTTATTTATTGGAATGATAGTTCCATTTTATTCCAAAATTTCTTCTTCTTTTTTTTTTTTGGCACATCATGTTTTCAATTAAAGGGGAAAAATGCAATACCTATACATTTTTCTCTCTATTTTCCATCTTCTTTTCCAAACAAAGCCTTAAGTTATCTTCTTCTCTCTATTTGTTAAGACGATATATTTCTATCAGTTATATTATAACATAGAAAAGAGAAATTTAAATTTGATTTATCCTACTAATATATAAGCATTCATGTTATTACATTATAATGATCTCAACGTGAAGACTATATTAACAATATAGTTAAAAAAAAAAAGAAAGAAAAAAGACATAAATACAAAAAAATATATGTAAATGTTATCCATATGGATGCTACAACCCGTGCTTCCTGCTCAGCATGCTACTTCCATCTCTAGCCAATTTATTATTAACTTGCAGTTATAGGATCCAGTCAAGTTAGGAGGTTCAAATGTGTCAAGATTTAGCATATGTAATTTGATGAATTGCTCAACTTCTTGCAGTTATCTATGTTTTGATCATCCTAAGTTACATATGAATTTCTCTTGGAAAAATTACGATAAAAGAGATTAATGTTTAAGGGTAAGTTTAAGTAAGGAATTAACGTTTTAAAAGTTCAAATAAGAGATTAACGTTTTGAAAATTTTAAATAAGTAATCAATATTTTACAAAATAGTTCAAATAAAAGATTTATAATAGCCAATCTATAAAATTATTTGAATCGTTTTATAAAATGTAGATATTTTATTTAAACTTTTCAAAACGTTAATCAAAATCTTAAATTTGTGAAAACAAATTGAAGATTCTTAAATTTTGAGTTATTTCAGTCATTTTGCGGCCTGGTAAAGGTGGGGAAAAATTGAGGGAAAAAAGGGGAGGGGGAAGTCATGAATCCTTTTTCGTATTCTCATCATATTTATTTTGAGAGACTTATTTTTATGAATCCAAGGAAAAACTTTCACATATAAATTCATTCTCTTATTTTTCCTATACTTGCCTAACCAAGGAAAAAAAAAAATGATATTTCTCCTCCATTTTAAGAAACCATCAAATATTTAAGTGGGTTCCTTGAGTATGGGATAAGTACATCAGAATTTTTGTGCCTTCATAAAAAATCCAATTAAACTCATTTTTTAAATGAATCATATAAGTTTTTTATGTTTGTATTATTGCATCAAATAAATCCATTTCTTTTTTTAGTATTTCCTTTCATGTAAACTATACATATAAAACTTATATGGATAAAAAATATAAATAGAGAAAAATTAATCGAATCTTTTTACATATAACGGATTTTTTTTTCATTTTTGCTTTTGTCTTCGTTCTTTATATTGCTTATACAATACTATCCATTTTGTGGGAATTATTACACTTACTATTTATTGCACTAACCATAAATGGTAGAATGAACTATCTTTTTTTTTTTTTGGAATTATTATACTTACCATTTATTGCACTAACTATAAATGGTAGAATGAAAATCGTCTAATTTTGTTTTGATCATTGATGAGTATAATTTACTAAAATCAAACATAATTTATCATAATATTATGATAATATTATTTTATCAAAGAATTTTTTTAAGAAGTTGTGTTAAGTGTTTTGGCTTTTTTAAGTGATGTAAATTTTTCTTTTTGTTATATAAAATACATGTTACTGATAAATATATATGTGTATATATAACTTAATTGTATCTTCTATATTTTAATCATGGTGGTCAGTATAAGATGTAAGATACCAAAAACCTCAATCCCTTTTAATAATGATAGAGACATCGTCGCTCCATCTGAGAAATTGAGAAAACGATAGGTTAAACAATTTTACCGGCGTGTGTGGGGGTGGACGCGCTCCCATTGCACGTGAATTGGGAAATTGAAGTGGGGAAACAAGGGGCGTGAAGGTCAAAATTGCAGGTAAGAAATTGAGGAAAGAAAGGACATGAGGATGAGGTGACGTGACCGGATATATCCGGGAAATTCAGCGGACGTCACGGGCTGCAGGCTACAGGTCGTGGTTTAAGATTTTTAAGGTCTAAAATTCAATTGGCAGAGCAAGACCAAGGATTATTAACCTCAGCCTTAGCCTCAGCAACTCCATTTGCTGTCCGGTCAACAACTCTTAACCTACTTTTCATGTGATTTCACCAAACCAATTAACCGAAAGTTTCCACTCTTTTTTCAGTTTTTCTTTCATTTATTTCTTTTCAACTTTTCACATTACTCATGTGTTTCCTTTCTCTTATGTGTGTGTGCTTTATTTTTTTTTTTTGTAGTTACGCATGCATTTTTGGGACAAATTGCGGCTAGCCTGAATTGGCATTCTGTCAATCTTCAATTTTCCTGCATAAAGATCGTGGGGGTGGATTATAATTAGTGTAATTGTGCCGGTGCAAAAATTATTTACCAACTCTATTTGATTTTATATATTTTTGATGATCGATAAGAATTTAATACGAAATCAGATACAAACACGTTTGATCAGCACGAATTGTGACCTTTACATTTAGTTATTCTCGCGAAAAAGTTATTAACTATTGATGGGATTAAAGAATTGGCCATTATTGATGAATATATTATTGTAAGAATATTTTTTTTAACACTTCAAACAAAAATAAATTAACTAAGAATTTAAGCAAAATCGGAAAAGGAAAAATTTCAAAATTTTACAAAACCACCCATAATAAACTTCTATAAGTACCATAACACTGTAACGGGAAATAGCACTACTAAAAACCTAAAATTATTATCTAAATACATCGAATTAAAATATAAATCATTACATCACCGGTGACCTTAATTTTAGAGTAAATTACAAACTTATCTCCTTATGTTTACTCTACATGTGTTTAGTTACCGTGTTTTTTTTTTTCTTTTTTTTGCCAAAAGCTACTATGTCTTTGAAATTGAGTTTTTAGACCTTATAATTTTAAAGCATGCTTTTAAACCCTATTTTACTATTCTCTCCACAGTAAAATATTAAAAATATTAAAAACTAAAAAATGACATACAATCAAAACAAGAGAGAATTCCTTCTTTCATTATTTTTAGTTATTCAAAATTTTGTTTTACTCTTTTTTTTTTCCTTTTTGTTATTTTTTGAAGGGTAAAATATTAATATGAAGAAAAGTAACATCTACATATTTGACACAGTATTTTATATCTTATAAGTTTTATAAGATATAAGTTTCTCAATAGTTTTAAAATGCTATAAGTTAGATTATAATTTTAAAATTCAATAACCTGTAATTTATATATATAGTGGAGTATGAACAGGATTTTATACCCTATTCATTATATCTCGCTCACTTCTACCTTCATCCATATGTGTTCTCTGTACGTATTAGGCAAAATCTTAAGAGAGCTTCTTCACCAAACAAAAATATTCTTGTCCATACATATTATATTACCTTTGGTCCTTTTTAAGGACGCAAGTCGCCTTAACCCGTGAGTGTCGTATAAACGTCAAGTGTTTCAAAATTGACAATGCTGCATTTATAGTGGAAACCAACTAATAGCTAATAGCCTATATTCTAGCGGGAGGAAAGTTAAGCAAATTCTGAATTTTGATATACGAGAAACAATTGAATAAGGAATATATATATATATATATATATATATATATATATATATATATAGTAATGAATTTTGAACATTCAATACGAATTGCAGCTCGAATCAAATCTAGATATGGAGAAAAATCAAGGATATGTACATACACTCTTTATGTCTCCTTCATATACCTCTAATTCTTTATTTCCAAAATTGAATGTTTGAACCACTAATAACATGTTTGGTTAGGAATAGAATAGAATATAAAAATAATAGATATTTCTTTTTTTTTTTATATAGTTTTTCTAAGTTTTCATAGGTAGGTGAAACGAAAACACATTAATAACTCTAACATAAGTGGGTGTACATGTGATTTTATGAAAGAGTACCTCCCGCAGTATAACACCCATAATGCATAGGCTTTAAAAAAAAAAAAAAGATATGGATAATATATAGTAGAGTACAATGATGACATTAGCATATAAACATAATGGAAGAAAAAAAAGAAGTAGGGATTTATAGGTTGGGATAATTATATATTTAGGACATTGTGCAATATTTAACTATATCAAATGTCTTTTTTTTTTTTTCTCTCTGTCATATAGAGCTTATTAGATAAAATGAAAAGTACATTAAATTCTATAAAGAGTAAGAGTAAGACACAAGAATGACACTTTCTACTTTAATAATATCGATGCAGTGAGAGTATGAATAGTAGCAAGCCTTCGAAACTCGAAAGTGGAGATAAAACACATACGCATAGCAACCAAATGAAAACCGAGTAAAATCCTTTCATTAGTATACACTCATCGCAATAAACATTATCTAAATTTTACTCAAACCTAGTAGCTGCTTAAAATATGCTAGTTAACGCTCCATCCACACTATGAATACTACAAAATGATAAATAATAAATGAAAAAAAAATCATATATATGATTGTTTAAGGAAATATAAAATTTCATCATTTTCCCCCTTAATTCAAGAAAGAGCAAACACGTATTTATATAGCCACTTTAAATAAATTCTTTCTTCTACTCTTACTCTATATATAACCACCTTATACTGCTACTTCATTTGAAAAATATATTTTTAAGATGCTAAACCTTCATTTGAAAAATATATTTTAAGATGCTAAACCCCTTCCAACACTATTAATACAGTATTTTATGTCTGTGGAATTGGATCTATGTCTATGCTACTTTCATGGCTTTTCTGAAGAATCATGTGATTCATAATTTAACTTTAGGTTCCAAGACACATGACTAGAGTTATTAAAATGCACCGCATGATGGAAAAATAAAAAATAAAAAAACAAAAAAAAAATATGCATAAAAGAATCAACATTGACATAAATATTCATCTTCTTATGTGTACATTTCACTCTATTCAATCGTAACATCATCCTCGGTTATATTGCTTTAATAAAATTCATCATATATATTAAAACCATTAGAATGTTTTATCTTATATATAAACTTATTGTCCAAAAGCATATGTAGAACTAATTGCTCCATGACAGAAACTTTGCACATTGATATATTATCCATTTAGTGCTAAATGCTAACTATTTTCAAGAGGTCACTCATCTTTAGATTACTTCCTATTTAGACAAACGAACTCTAATAAATCATTACACCAAAAGATGCATTAATCATGATTATTAAAATCATAAGTTAATTTATACCATTCTATAAATTTATAATTTTATGAGGTTTTTTTAACTAAAACAAATTTATAACCATTTTGGTATAGAATCCTGGTGGAATTGCAAGTTTATATGTATAATTTAGTGACTTTATTATTTTATTGGTCCTATTTCTTATCATGATCCGGATCTTATGGGCCATCATAACTAAGACAAAGAACTAAGCTTCTATAATTCAAATCAAGGTCATCAAATCATGAATTAAATGACACTGTAGCTTCTTTAACTTAAATTGATTATATTATTAGTTTTAGTATTAAAGATTTCTCATCTAATGATTAATGTATTATTGAGGAATAAGATCTATTCAATTTATCCGGTCAGGATTGATTAAGTATCTTTTGAGGTTTAAAGGCTAAGGAAAAAAAAAATGAAAGTAATACCATTGAGGAGATTGGTGCATATATAAATTTAGAGAGTTATGGAAGTAGAAGTCAAAATAATTTGGAGACATAATATTAATATTATTGAAGATGAACTATGAATAGATACTTTAAAAAACTTGTAATTGGAAGATATAGATAATTTTAGTAGTAGTTATAATAATGACGTTAATAAACGATAATGATGGGAGAGCTATTAGGAGTTGTAATGCCAATAAGGTAATTAATTGTTAATGATTTGTTTTAATTTTGATACTATAGCAGAGTGATTTATATCTTAGTATATTCTTTATTGGCACAATTATTTATGTTTTTAATTTTATGCCTTAGCAAAATGATTGATAGTTTGATTATTTGTAATATAACCTATATTATAGCTAAAATTTATGTTGAGTTTCTTCATTTCCATTGTATATATTTCAAGTCTTTTTATGACCAATGTAAACGTATTTATAGTTTCAAAAGATAGTTTACATAAGTTGCCATGTTTTGATTTTATATTCCAATTCTACAAGTTTTGAAAATTTTAAGTAAGATCACAAATTCAATGACCTTTACCTCTTACATCACACTTTACTAAAAGATATTGCAATCTATTTCACTTAACAAAATTGACCTCCTCCTAAGTTTTGTTATACATATTCAAGACTACACAAGTTTGAAAGTAGTCTAGTTAAGGTGCTTCGTTATAGATTCAAGAGGTGCTGTTATGGTTTAACACTTCACCGCACATGGTACTTACCCTTTTCAATAGGCGAACTGCTTTGATATCATTTGCAAATATAAAAATTTGAAATTCTATAGACCGAGCTATTATCCATTTTGATGTGGTACACTTTATCATATTATCCTCATTATTAACTACTTCTCATGAAGTCACCTATATTGAGACTGCTTCCAATGAGTATGCTTATCTTTAGAGTTTCAATAAACTCTTAGACCGTTATACTACAAAGCTTGTCGATAATTAGAGCTCTATAATATTTTGTTGTTGTATATGGCATGGTTAAGTGGTTTAAGATCCATCTTTTACATACTAATGGTCGTGGGTTTAATTCTCATAAATTTTTTTTTAATTTTTTTCGGTTCTATTTATTGTTCATCTCTTAATAGATTATTTCTTCCTTTTTTAGGTATTTTTCTATAATAACTTTTTTATTAATAATTATGCAATACAATTATACATTATAGGTGTTACAAGTCCTTTGTCTTACCACTTAATAATAGTCTTATTACTAATGGACTATTTTTTTGTTTTACAATTCATATAATGAAAATGAATTTATATTGAACAACTCATTGTATAATAACTTATATAAAAAAGAGAGTATTATTTTGATAGCGTGACTAATCCAATAATCTTATAAAGTTATCATAAAAAAATATAGAATAGGCATCTTTATATTATGCTGTACTTTTTGTTCCACTCATAATTTTGTGTAGATATCTTTTGTCATATATTTTTATCATAAAAAAATTATACAAATTTGATGTGTTAATTACATATTTTTTTATAAGTTGATAGATAAATTTCAATTAACATATACGGCCTAATAAGAAGATACAAAATCTGTTCTTTTAACTTTTTATAGATTACACCGACTACTTATAATCGTATTGTGAAAAAAGTTTAAAGTTTCATTCTTATCAAATATTATTAAAAGTTTTGCAACGCACTTATTAAAAAAGTTCTTTTGTATACATAAGGTGGAGTATAAGTAAAATAATATTTTTTCTAAAAATATTTCTAATATTAACAATAAGGTAACTTTGGGCCCTTCTGCTGAGTTCTTACGTAATTAAAAATACAATTTTCCACGTGTACGTAATCGGATTATGAAAGATATAGGTGCCATCTAAGTGAAACGGTGTTTTCAGAGAAAAATTTCGTGTGGGTATTTTTTAATGTAAGAAATATGTATGAAGATGAAGTGCGTCTTGCGGATGGTGGCTAATCAGTATGACCCGTCGGTGCGTCATGAAAGATACGCTACATGCATGCCTGACAACCAATTACTTTACTGGGACTCAATAAATATTATCAGTTTTTAAATTAATATGACTCGTCGGTGCATTATAGCATGTTAACTGTCATGTACTGACACTTAATGTGGCTTAATTAATTTAGTTTGCCCTACTGATTTATAATACAACTGATAAGAATATCTAATTCATTATCTAACCGGTTAAAATAGCACTAGAAATTAATGTAATGAGGATTTCAATAATTAAATGATAAATTTGATTGTCCTTTCAATGGGATTATAAAATAATCTACCATAACATTAAAATGTTTTTTTTCTCTTTTTTAATGATTTTTATAAATTTTTTAAAACATATTATAATATTAACAAAAAAAGTTATAATTAGATTCAAGTTATCTAACAAGAGAAAATCATCTTTAATGGTATAAAGTGGAATGGAATCAACACGGTATTGACTTTGAACTCGAGCTAATTCGACTCAAAAAATCAAACCTTAAGCTTCATAAGAATTTGATCTAGTTTAGAATTTAAGTTCGAGTTAAATTTTAAGCGATAATTAGTAAGCTTGAGATTGACTCTATTAACCTACTATATTGATTATTTTTTCAACTAAAGCAAAAATAATAAATAAACTCGAGTCTAGTTTATGATTTTATGGAGCCAAATATTTATAATTTGAATCCAATTTCAATAATTTAAATTTGAATTTAGTCCAACCCTATTTAAAATAAAGTAAAGCAAATATCGAGCATGTTTTAATAGTTTGTAAATAAATGGCTTATTAATATTTACAACTATATGTATAACAGTTAAGGAAAAAAGATTTCTTTTAACATAAATTGTATAAATAAAAGTATGCTATTGTCTAAACCTGTTATAATCTAATAATGTTACCATTCATTTTTCGTTAAAATGAACTAGAATTTAAATTTCCGTAATATAGTTGAAAAAAAAAAAGAACGCTACTGTAGTCGCGTTGGGGAATAATATTTCAAATTTTCTGGTGAAATCGAAACCGACTCCAATAATGGAGGTGACATGGTTTCTCAAAGTCCACGTACTTGCTAGTACGCCTAATATTTGAATAAAAAGAAAAGTCCTCGACATGAGACCCCACATCTTTCCTGCTCCCTTCGTTATTTCGGATCATATTTTCTTTTCTATTTTTTCCCTATTTTACCGTTTATTTTATACTTTAATATATTTTATCTTTGTCTATATTTAAATTGTCTTTTTAGTCCTTAATAATGCTTCAATTCATTAATATCAAAGGGAATGAAAGATATTGGTATCTTATATAGTTAGAATATTATAGTAATGTAATAAATAAATAAATAAAAATAAAAATTTGCAATAGAGAAGATTAATATTTGAAGTTAAGTTTAAATATAAAATTAACATTTTAAAAAATTTAAATAAGAGATCAAATTTTCATAAAGTAGTTTAAATAATAAATTAACATTTTAAAATAATATTATGAATCAAAATTTTGTAAAACATTGATTTTTTATTTTAATTTTTCGAAATATTGATCTCTTATTTGAACTTTTTAAAATGTCAATTCTTTGATTGAATTTTTGGAAAAATACAAAAAGACCTTAACGTTTACTTGTATATATGAATTAATTGTTAACATTTCATTTAGTTCATTTTAGTATTCAATATTTTAATAAATATATAAAAAAGATCCTCTGTTAGTTTTACTAATAAGTATTGGTACATGGCAAAATCTGATTTGGTCAAATAATTAATTTAATTAAATTAATTAATAATATATATGATATAACTAAAATATTATAAAAATAATAAGAAATATATAAAAAATGATAAAAATTCAAAAAATAAAATAAAATTTGAAAATAGTACACATATATTATTTAGTAATACATATTTATACATTAATATTTAATTTAAAATAAATTATTATAAATTAACCAAAGAAAAAAAAAATTATTTTCTTACCATACTTATAAGTTAAATGGGTTTAACAACCTATTGATGGTTGTAGGTGGCCGCCTAACCTTAGGAGAAATCTCTCCTTAGGTGACCTCCCCCCTAGGGGTGGTCTAAATGTAAAAACAAAAGAAAAAAAAAATGGAAACTTCACTTTTAAATTTAGTCTACCACTCCAAGGTTGGGGTATAGTTGGTGGCCACATATGGGTTTTTACGATCCCATGGCCTTAGAGTAGTTGAAAAGTAATTTCTTTTTTTATTCTATTAATGTATTTTCAAATAAATTTTAATTTATATATGTATATAAATTTATATAATTATTATAAATAAATTGTAAGATATACTAAGGTTCTTTTAATTTTACTTTTACAAAAAAATTTTATTTTTTATTTTTTATCATTATTTTTTTATTTTTATTTAAGAAAGCTGTGTTCACAAAAATGAAAAATTTAATAGAGTTTAATAAAATGACTTATTTGATACGACTTAAAAAATGTTTATGATTGAAATGCACTAAATAAAAAGTTAATGATTGATTCATAAAAACTTAAAATATTAGAAATTTTTTTATATTTTTCCTTTGAATGTTCTCCTAAATGTTGATATTATCTATTGTAATTCTCCCAAATAACAATGGACAACAAAAAAGTTATAATTGGAATGGAAATTTCAATTAGCATGTAAGTTACACTTATAATTATATATAGAGAGTTTCAATTAAAATGAAGGTTATAGATAGAGAGAAATGAGAGAGAAGTTACACTTATAATGTTATTATAAAAAAACAGGAGAGAGCTTACTGTATCATTATTGTATTCAATAATATTTTTACCCACTTGGTAAAAGACTATATTTCAAGAGAAGTACATGTTATAATTTTGCGTTGCTTTAGTAGTTGGAGTAGAACTGCAATTCTACTTCAATATAATTCTCATGTTTGATTTATAATAACTTATATCATAGATGATGCGTATTTCATATGATATGCAAAACTAACAATAATAAAATTTCGAAAAGTATGATATAATACCGCTACTTGAAAACATTCTCGAAAGCTCAAAAGCATTGTCAAAGTATATCAGATTAAAATATAAATCATCATATCATAAAGGACTGAAATTTTATAAAGTTATTTCATAAGAGAGGCACCGAGTGAAGGATAAATGTACGATGTTTGATATTGGATGCCGTTCAAGAATTATCAATTTTAACATTGATCGGATAGTATGAGAACAATTAAAAGGAATCAAGGTGAAGTAATTAGATGAAACTTCTTTTCTTTTCTTCTTTTTTTTTTTTGTTTTTTTTTGTTTTAAACATAATGTGATAAATTTATGCAAAACGAAGATCGAAAGGGGAAAAAAATCATACGTAGGTCATAAATTGGGAGGGTTGGGCCTTACTATGATATCCACTACACATAAAAAAAATGATAATAAATCTCGTCGTTCATAATCATTAAAATAAATATAGATAACTATTTACCAAGTAATCAAATATTCACTTTCTTAATATTTAAAAGTTAAAAGTCTTTTATAATTTAATTTTTGTCTTTCTTGATATTATATTTATTTATTAGTAAATTTAACGTACTCTTTGGTAAAAATAAAAAAGAAGAAGAAGAACAAAAAAAATAGTACATTTTGACTTAGAATACTTTGTTTGACATAATAAGAACTAAGTTAGAATAGTCGAGTTAATTGACCTTTTTGGGATCATTTTTAATGAAGGATAAAGAGGTGGATAAGATTAATTTCTATAGAAGACTAAATTTAAAATTAGGTTTCAAGCATATTAATTAATTGAGTTCGATTCTTTAGGCTGATATGACATGGTTAGAAGAGTTAAGCCTATATATATTTGGAATGATTAAGAGATATCTGGTGTGGTGGGCTTAGAATAAAACTTGTTAGATCGGTTTGCTTGATCTAAACTTTTTTAATTTGCCTTGCAATAAAAAAATAAAGTTGCTATTGGACCTAAACTCAAGAAGTAGAGTTTATGTGGGTTCCACAAAAAAGAAGGGATTAAATCTAGCCATTGATCATTAATGTAATCTAATGGGTTAGATCAATGTTGAACTTCTATAATTACCTCATCTCCTCCCTTATTTAGACAAGAGAATCCTAATTAATGCTATCTTGCTATCGGATTCACTATTCAAGCAGATCAAATACTTGAATATTTAAAAAACACTAAATACATTTATTACATAACTTTATTGAGACTACTTATTTCTCTTCTTTATTATAATTCACTTGATAATCTTACAAATATTATTTAAGTCAAGTTATTTTTCTTAATCACGTATAACGTGTTTATTATGCATTACACATATAACCTTTATATTCGAACCTTCTCATCTTAATTAGATTGACTATGGTTGGACCAATTGGATCAGCCTGTATTGATAATATTGCTCTTTCCCAACCATTTCACTCAATAATTTGGCAGGTTGCTCTATTAGTTTGGGGCATACTGAAATTAATTTTTTTTCTATCCTGTGATCATCCTTGATACAGTTATAAATCATAAGTCTTTGCCTCAATATATATGGCACCAAAAAATTTGCGACAAATACATGATAAGATAGTCATCAATTAAAACATTCTTCGTACGTATTCGGCAATACCTTAAGATAGAGTGAAACTTCATCGGCTGATCGGCGAACGAACATATTCTGTTCCCACTCTTTGTCAAAGGATAAGAATAACCTATTTCTAGAGGGCGGGAAAGTTGAGCAAATTCTAAAATGTGGGTACACGATAAACAATTGAAATAAAAATAAGGAAATTTTAATATTTAATATAAACTAATGTCTGCTTTTAACAAAAAAAAAACAAAAAATAAAATCCATAAATACCAAGCCTAAAAACAGTGAAAAATCGAGAAATGGATATTTCTATCCTTATAAAACTGAGACAATGTATATTCATGAAAACTAAATAAAATCCGAGTAAAATATTTTTAGGATAAAATGTTATAGAATGGATAGAATATAGATTCTTTTGGTATATCTTAGCCTGTAGGTGCAAGTAGGATTTGATCATGGCCGATTAGAATAGTCAAACACTTCTGATTTTGACCCTATTGGCCCCCATGAAATCGACGAGGTAAATTTGGATGTAATTTTGCCATATTGAAAAATGTTTTATCTGGTAACTATCCATTTAAATTTTAGGAAGGAGAAAATTGAATTTAATCTATTTCATTAAAAGATTAGTATTTATTCCATTAGTCTATAACAGCTTTAACTATAATTAAAATATTTAAATAATTTTTTAAATAAAAATTATTATGTTTTTATAAAAAACCGCAACTAAATTCAGATTACATTCATGGAGGTGTATTAATTAATGACAAGAAAAAGAAAATTTCTAATTTAACAACCGGCTAGTCACATCATCGAGGGATAATCTGTCAAATTTTCTGGGGAAAACCTAAACCAAATCCAATAATAGAGGTAAAATTGTTCTCAAAGTCCACTACTTGCTTTACCACCTAATTTTGACGAAAAATTCCCCCACAGGAGTCCCACATTTCGGCTGCCGCCTTTGTTATTATTTGTTTGCAGTCTTTCACATCGAATAAAAGATATAGAACGAGAGGGGAAATAGAGATACAGATACAATTAGGAATACCATTATAGAAGTAAAACATAATAGGAGTATTATATGAATAAACATGATTTTATGTATTTTTATTGTCAATATGAGATAGGGCCCATGTATTGTAAAATTACATCCAAATTCGACTTAGAAATAGACAATCCAAACATTTGATGCTAATTTGGAGTTTGACATTGACATGAATAATCATTTCTTAGAATCAATTGCTGCTGGGTATGGTGTGAAAAAAGGCAAGGTAGAAATAGAATGATGGCCATGATGCTGTTCTCTTTGGCAAGCACTATATGTATATTTTTACTTTAGGTCGTGGGGTAAAAAGAACACATGATTATACTTAGTCTCCAAGCTTAAGAGTGCAAAAGGAGGTGAACTTTCAACTCTCATTGATTGGAAGTCTTCCCAAAAAGATACCACACCATGATGGATTTTTGATGAATTTTTCTTTTTGCTTATCAGTACCCCCGAAAAGCCGAGAGGATGTAAATGGAAATTGAAATATTTGGCACGAGAAAATTTTTATTTCGAACGATATGTCCCACGAATCGCCTAGTAATATGTATAGGCAAATAAAATTTCAATACGTGAGATCGTTTGTAACCATTAGTGGTAGCATTTTCAATATGGTGGCATATATATCAAATTCATATTTATTCTTATGCACCATTAAATTTTGTTCATGAAATATATCACTCTTAACAAATATTTTTATCATTGGATGGATTGTAATTTTTACTTAATTATTCCCTAATATCATTGGTGATTTTGAATCACTGTATTAATCATTATCTAGATCTCTTATATTTAGAAAGAGATTAAAAAAAAAAAACAAAAGTAAGTATAATGATTGTTAGTGAACTTTTTTGGTATATAATTCACCCTAATAAATTTTATTTAATTTTACATGTCTTTATTTATTTTTTTTCTAACAACATTAAAACTTGAGGGAGGGGGTTCGAACATAATCTATCATATAAGAAGACCAATATTTATATTATTAGGTTACAACAAACTTAACTTAGTTACAATTTTGAGTGAAAAATTTTCTCTCATGAAATTTAAGAAATCGTTATGTCCTTGTACTTATTTTGTGTTTATTTCATATAAATTATTTAGAACAAAATTTAGTATCTATTATTACTTATCCACTTTTCTTTTCTTTTCTTTTTTTTTTTTTTTTACAACTACTCACACATAGTGGTAGTAATTTTCTCAATAAATTTCATTACCGGTGGCTATATGATTAGCCGTAACATGGAAAGAGATACCATTTAAAAATAAAGAAATTTCATTTATATGCATAGTTGAGGTGGTAAATTAAGACCAAAAGTAAAGTAAATATATCTGGTTAATCACAAAGTAAAAAGATAATGAACCAAAAAAAATAATAATAAAAAGTAAACAATTAATTTTCCCATTTAGTATTGATATTTTATTCACTTGGATCATCTTTATTGGTAACAAACTCTAAAAAGGTCCTTAAAATTATTAAGGATCCATCCACTTTATCCAAAGGTCTTTCAAAAGAGTTCCATAACAATTATTATAACTCAAGGCTGCTAATAGTTCTTAACTATTCATGATTACTAAGTCAAGTAATTTGAGCACTAAATTGGGGTAAATATTCAAAATTGTTTTCCATAAAACGCACCCTTGTATAAGGAATCCATTCTTAGGTAAATTTTAAACTTTCTTGGTGCATCATGAACAATCATACAATAATCTACTCTTACAAGAATCACATTGCTAAATTGATTTGCTAAAATGTTAATATCTTTATAACTCGTCTTCACTGAGGACTAGATATGTTTGATCTCTCTTTTCACTTTATCACATAAAATAGGCGGTTTAAAAGATAATAAAAGTTCGGGTACAGCCCCATTAGATTCTCCACTTTCAGAATTGACAAGAGAACAGACAAGGGTGGATGAAGATCCTCCGTCTTATAAGCTGGTTTTCATGCCTCATGATTTCAGCTGGCAAAGTTAGGATGCTTTGGCACGTAAAATCAGCACTCCACTTTAGATGACATGCTCGAACATGCTTACTGATTTGCATCCTGACCCACTCACTACTTATCTGACAGTCAAACATAAATTTGCTTTGTGCATTCACCCCAGTAGCCATTTACCCCGCGTTGAGTTGGATGAAGCCCACAGCTTTTACTAAATGTTGATTGAAACAACGCCCCCATTTGTAAACGTGACAGGTAAGTACTAATTAGGTTTAAATATATAATAATGGTAATTGGGGGTAATTTCACCGTTTATACTATTATGTGTTTAAATTTCATTATTTTTTATCCATCATTTGAATATTTATTAAAATAGCATTTTATTATAAAGATTGGATATGATAAGTAAAAAAGGACCGATTGGTATAAGCTTATTATATTAATTTGGTTTATACAATATTAGATAGAAAATTATTTGGTTTATGCAAGTACTAGATTTATTGTTGTATTTTGATATTTATACCCTCAACATTGTTTAAAATATATTTTAATTATGTTTTTATATTATTTGAAATACCATTTGAATTGATTATGGAATTTATATAATTAAAAAAATTATATATAATATTTAAAAAAAGTCCTAGATTTGCTAACTACTCAAAAACTAATTATTTACAGTATAAAATAAATAATTTTTTGTAATATTTAATAAAAATAATGTTAATTTGGAGTAAAGCATGAGTGCTCTTGGAGAGAAAAGTAAAAGACGATGATGAAAGAGTATTTTTAAGCATACAAAATAATTTCTTTTTTTTTTGTGAATTTCATTTTTATACCATGAAATAGATTAAACAAGATTTAGATATTTTGTTTAGTTTATTAACCCAATTTTTTTATTCAGCCATTAAGTAAAGTTGAAAACCAAACATTAGACAAAATTTATTGTCTAATCCAATACTATAAAAATTACGTAACCAAATGTTATTTAAATCATTTTACTTTTAAGTACAACAATATAACAAAGGAATTGTGCTCAATTTGTTAGTTATAACCTTTTTTTAGCCTTTCAAATAATGTAAGCATTATCTCAAAATGTCATCAAGATTATCTATTTCGATTTTGGAAGGATAATTAGTACGTTGTATTTGGTTTAATAGAATGAAATTGTGATTTTACTTTTATTTTTGTGGAATAACTATTACCTTATTTATTTGCAAGAATTTATACTATAAATATTGTATTTTCCATATTATGCGAAATAGATAAGGAACTTTTGTTCCTTCTATTCACAAAAGAATTACTACTCCTCATATATATAACTCTACTCTAAAAATGTCACTGGCTATAATATAAAATAACACGAGAAGAGTTACCATTACCTTCTGCAAAACCAAAAATAATATTCATGCTAAGAAATGGGTCATAGAGAAGTTGCAAGACCCATACCACAAACTAGGGAGATAACTGCTCAATACAAAAAATCAAGGTACCTATGTACGTAAACCTGGGCAGAGTTCGAGTCTAAACCTGTAGCATCGAATCAATATGCCGATTCGCGAATTTGGACCCGACCCATCTTGATGATTCTAGAACATTGGACCAAGAGTTCGTGGAAAAAAAAAAAAAGTAAAAAGTTTAATTATAGTAAAAAATAATTTTGGCCATATCATGGATTCAAAACTTTTTAAACTGGCATCGAGACTTGTGAGAACAGGCAGGCCGGAGGAACTGGCCATGAAGGGCCTATGCCCGAATCCATATGTACATAATTCTAATTACCTCATTAGAAAAACCACTTTCATGTGATGCTTCTCTATATATCTTAAATTTACACTATGTTTGGTAAACTTTATAAGAAATGAAATGAATAGAAATCAGTAGAAATCAAAAGAAAGGAAGAGAGTGGAAATGGAAATGGAAAGCAAAAAAAAAAAAAAAAGTAATATTATTTTGTATTTAGATATTTAAGAAGGAAATAGAAGGAAAGGAGTAATTTAATAGACTATATTACCCCTTACTTTTATTTAACAAATATATAAGAGAGGGATATTTTTATAACTTCATTTCATTTCTATCCTTTTCCACCCGTTTTTTATCTAAAATTAGAGAGGAACATTGTGGCTTTAGAAATGGAAAACTTTCCACTCTTTTCCTCTCATTTCCTTAAATTTTCATCCTCCTTTTAAATTATCAAACATGAACTTTCCAATTATTTCCATTGGTTTCATTTGATTTCTACTTATCTAAATACAGTGTTAATACATTGAAGCATTTCTTGATTTTTTTTTGTTTGATGTGTTTTTTACGCTAATCATGTAAGAAAGTTCTTAGATCTGTCTTACGCATGATGAATTAGGATCGAGCTGATCACAATTACAAGATCTTACAAATGATCCTAGAGACTCGTGTCCCATGTCAGTTTAACGATGTTGTCTTCGTAGATCGTCATTATGTCTTATTTATGAATTTGATGCTTTGGTATATTAACGCATTCTTTAATGTTGTAAAATCAACTTAAAGAGCAAATGTTCTTATGATTTAATGGTATTATTATTAATCTTTCATTTAGAGGAATTAAATTATATTCCGTCTTCTCAGTGAAATCATTAGAGAAAAAAAAAAATGGAATTAGATATCTATAAAACACATAAAAATGGAGTAACAAAGATCAGTAGGTTCATTTAATAGAAGGAGAAAGGAGAAGGAAAAATAAAAAATCATAGAAAGCATTTACATATACTAAAAAATAATTAACTCTAGTATCGTTATTAATCCATGAAAACTTTGTCCGTTGTCCCTGATTTGCTTCACCCTATAACCATTCGTTTCTTTGATTTACGAGAGAAGTTTCATTAAGTGACATGTGATAAGTATTGCGATGTGGTAGATGATTAAACAAGAATTTAACACCTGTAAGTACTTATAGCCATCAAAGTCATCATGATAGATCAAGCATTGAACTTTCGTTTTATCTTACATATCACTAGATATTAGATGTGACAATTCAAAACTATCCTACATCAAAAGATTTTTTTTTTTTTTTTTCCTATTACCATTTCGCTTCACAACATCTGAGTATATGTTTGGGATTGAAACATTTGCGTGGAAACTTCCTCGTGCTTATAGTCAAGTCCGTAATATTCAAAACTACCCTTTTGGACATAATTTTTAAGATAGCTGCCAGGTTCCACATGCATTCCAAGTGGATTGAGGCATTAAATTTATGATATTACCAAAGTAAAAGAAGATGCCGTGGATAATTTAGCCAAAAATCAAAATCCAATATCATATATATCTATCTGTTGATTTTTTTTTATGGAGGAAAAGAAAAAAAAGGAAAATAACTTGCTTCCTTAAGGATAAAAAAGCTATAGTTGATGAGTAATATGTTATATGGAATTGTGAGCGCTCGATATAGAATAATAAATTGTATTAAGGTCATTATAATTGAATAGATGAATATTAGTTTTTTAACGGAATAAATTAAGTTTAATTTTCTCCTTTGGTAAAGTTATAATTTGTAGTGATTGGAAATGGAAAAGAAAAAAAACACCATACTAGTTGACTAACTATATGGCACATCATTAATATCGAATCTTCTTCTTTAGATTAAAAATATACTCAAACTTTAAATAATCACTATAATCATTCAATCAATTTATGGAATATCTTCCTCGTGTTTGTTCATGAGTTTTATGCTTAACTTTACTTCCATTTCATCTGAATCCAACTCAGATAAATGAACGAATTCAATGGGTTACTTAGATAAAAATGATTAAAGGGAGGAGAAAAAAAAAAGAAAAAAAAAAAAGAAGCCTATACCAACGATGAAATTGGATGAATCTCAGGGGTTATTTAGCATGTGTCATATGGGCCAAAGATGGAGAGTGGGCTCTTTTGTCCTTATCACCAATGAGCCCATGGCCTTTCCCACTGGAACTTTTAATGCACTTCTGCCATGGCAGGCTGAGATATCAATTTTCTTCTGTTCTCCATTTACTTACTCGATCTTTCAATTAGATGGAGCCAATAGGAGGCTCATATCTTAAAGGTGTTTTATTTTGTTTAATCTTAGAGGATATTTCAAAATCCATGGGAGGTATTGGGTTATAGTGGTATGAATACTAATATTTATTTTGGCTCATTCTAATATATAATATTGCTAAAGAAAAAAAAAATCATAATAATCTGGTATACATTGGCTTATGTAATTTCGATAGTTAGATTGCATTATTCTATAAATGTCTAACAACCGATAAGCTTAGTCTTATAAATAGTATAAATAAATTTTAAAAATAAAAAAATCAAGAAATCCTAAAATAAGAAAATCGTTAAAATGTTTATAACTCGACTCGACTTAAGAAGTTTATTATGTTTTTTAGAGTTAACGTTGTTTCTATATGTAAAATTTTTAACAGGCAATGATTTTCTTAAGGGAGGATGATAAAGTGTTTTTTAAGAAAAAAAACCTGATGAGTAAAATTGCAATTTAGTGCATTGACGATGTTGAATATAGTAAAATGTGGTCTTACCACAGCAAATCAAAGTTAGGAAGTACTAATAATTGTTAATTTTTTTTTTTTTGTAAAGAAATAAGATATTTAACCAATTAGCAAAAGGACATTATTTTAATTACACAACATTTGAAGGGCATCTCCTTCTATAACACAAACAAGACCTTGATAGACATGGGATACAACTTGAGCAAAAGTTTGATATAAAAATTGGAACATGATCAATAGAAACATTATCCAAATTAGAGTTAAGTTCTTCCTTTGCTAATCTGTTAGTAGTATTATTCAGCTCTTAGTTGACCTTTTTAATGACAAAATCAAAAAAGGATGTAAGTAATTGCTGACATTATCTAAGAATAGGGTAACATATCTCTAAGTCCACATTAATATTTTGAAGTTGAAATAGTGTATGCTGGGAATCAATCTTGGATAGTACTTTATTGCCCCTTAACGTTTTTGCTAGCAACAATCCTTCTCTAAAAATGTATAACTTTGACTCTAATGGTGATAAATTGAAATGCTTTTTATAAATTCCTCCCAAAACTACTCTTATTGATCCTTACATATTGCACCAATTGCCAATTTCCTACTATTCTTGACAACTGCACCATCACTATTGATTCTAATCTAGTTACAAGCAATTTGTCACGATGTCTAAATCCGTCTCCTATCTGTAACTTTCAACTTCTCCTTTTGAGTAAAAGTCCATCACTCATTTGCTTCCCTCACAATGTTTTTGATGACACAAAAATAATATATATTTTCTATGGGTATTTTGCGCTAATTTAGACGTTATTTTTATTGATTTTACGATGTTTTGAGCTTAATTTGCTTATTTATTGTTTATAGGGACTTTGGGAGTACTTTATAAAGTTTTGAAGGATTTTTAGGCAATTTTGAGCTCAATTGGAGTAAAAGCATGAATCAATTTGAGCTTAATTGAGGCAGAAGAATTTCAAGAGAGGAATGAAATCCAGTAATGACAATGGTTGAAGACCATGCTTGTAGTCCCTATCCGTAAACCTCTCGTCAACAATTTCTTTTGAATTTTGAAACTTCACACGAAGAGTAAGAATATGCCTAGCCACTACGGCTATATTCTCTAGGCATAAAGTTATTATGATTTCCAATCTTCTATTTTTGTCACGTTTTTTATGTAATCTTAAGTCCATTGTTTATAAATACATTATTAAGCCTAAGGTTAAAAGAGAGAGAAGAGAGCCCCTTGAGTAGTCGTTAAGTTTTAGAATTATAAGGGGGCTTCTCCATTCTATTTCTTTTCTTCTTTTTATTATTATGTTTTTTATTTTAATTAACGTAGTAAATTATTATTGAACCTTATATTTAAAAGGTAATTTTTCTTTATGAAATGTAATATATGATTTTGCTTATTGTGATCTGATTACATTGTTTTTATTGTCATTAAATTAATATTACCCGGGTTATTAATTTGATGTCTGAGTTTGTTGAAGAATTGAAAGGTATATTGTAAACAAACTAGTATAATTAGAAGAGATTAAATACGTTATATGCTAAAAGATTAGGTATTTAATCTTTTTAGATTAGGATAATGTAAGACCTCATGGTTAAATGTCTTATATGGATTGTAGGAGGTTGTGATATTAGTTTATAAAGCCGTGATTGTGATTACTTTATCAATATAAGCTTAAAACTTTTGGATCAAGTAGTTGAAATGAGTCCATTAGTGTTTGTTGGCTTGGTTATTCATCACTTTTGACCTAGGGCATTATAAATGGTATTAGAGCAAACCCCTTACTAGTAGGTAGATCATTTAGGTTTGGCTTTAGTTTAGAGATGAGGTTCAAGAAAGGTGAGAAGTGTTATTAGGATGTGACTTCTTGCATACTTCCAAGATAATTTATAGGTAGTGAGTGACCTGAATTGTATACTCAAAAAAGGAGAAGATCTAAACCCAATTGTAAAGTCTATGGCAAAGATATTGTACGTTTAAGAGAAGGAGATTGTGAGACCCTATGGTTAAACATTCCATATGGATTGTGGGAGGTTGTTATACTAGTTTATAAGACCGTGGTAGTGAAAACTTTGTCAACATAAGTTTGAAACTTTTGGGTTAAGTAGTTGAAGTGAGCTCATTAGTGTTTGTTGGCTTGGCTATTAATCATTTTTAGCTTGGGGCATTACAGATAACTTAATAGTGGGATCCAAGTGCTTCTTGCAATCTTAAAACGCTTCATTCAGAATCGATTTTGATAGAGAGGGTTTTAGGGTTAGGAATTAGCTAGAGATATTAGTCTGGTTAATTCAGAATCTGACTTTCATGGGAATAGGATTATGAATCTCTACAATTTAATAGAGTGATTAAGATCGAATGATTTGCTAGAACTAGGTAATAAACAACAATAAAGATTTACTAAGGAAAATGTTATATCTTAATTACTTAGTTTATGTTCTTACATTATTTGATATTTTGATATTCTTATGTTATTTAGATATTTAGTTATTTAATTATTTTTCTTGTTTGTTAATTTTTTTAATGTCTTTATTTCTGTTGCTAGTTAAATTTTTTATTTCATTACAATCTTAATTTTCTATCTTTAGTTTAATATATTAAATCTTCTATTGTGAGAAATTAGGTAATTGAATAATTTATAGGTATCACCATTAAAAATAATTATATATACTCACATAACTAGTTCCTCATGGGATTATCACTTGGGCTCAATATCCGTTTTAATTTATATTATAACTTAATTAGATGCACTTACTTATTAGAGTGATATACGCCCCATCATGTTTTGCACTCATTTATGGCTAGCCTGGTGTATCCGAAATATCCTTCGATTCCTTTCTTTATAGATTCATTTCAATGCAAATACCAATATAACTTCTCTTGGAGTCATTGTTAAAGACCAATTCTTTTTAAACTACCTACAACAACTCTTAATCTACTTTTTTAGTTTATCAAAAGAACATTGACCACTTGGGATGGTTACTCCTAATTCTCCTCATAAGTTCCAACTCTACTAACACTGAATGAAAATATGCATAATAGATTATCTCTCACGGCAATGCCTTTGTGGACTATCCTTTAAATTAGAAATTGAATATTTGAGGGACCAAGCATTTTCTAGACCCATGTCCAAATTCCTTTTTCTTGTGTTTCTTTAATGTTATACATTTGCAAATAAGTTGAATTTGACATTAGCTTATCTCCCATTTCATAAGACCATCTATAGTAGTTTGTTGCCTCACTTTTAGGATCCAAGACAATTTTTCTAAGCCTACTCCAAATTTCATCATCAATTAGGTAGCCAATAACCTCCTCCTTCTAACAAGCGTCATTATCCCATACTTGGTTAATCAACAGATTATTATGATGCTTATTTAGCGCCCCATATGCCTAATTCCAAACTTTATCTTTTCCATTCCAAATATATGTCTAAAAACTTGAAGATGCTTTATTTCGTACTTTTAAGCATATCTTATATTCTAACCATTTTACAGCCTTGTACAGTTCTTGGTAGAATCGAGATCTTTTTGTAACCCTCTTATTTGCATTATTAGCTTTGGATTTCTACTTGATGAGCTCAGTTCATAATAATTTTTTGTTCTTTAAATGCCATGCTTGATGTGCGCTTAGGAGCTAAATTGATCATTAGGACTTATTGTAAGAGCCGTAATCAAATGAGTCTTTCGAAATATCGAAGAAAATGAAGATGGATAGGTTAGCAAACATAATAGCATACATGAAGCTGCTTGGAGGATATGACGCATGAATGAACACGATACTTCACCTGATATGATGTATAAGTTAATATTAAAGTTCACTCGCCATTAGTCTTGAGCTACTCGGTAAGATTAAATAAGAGTGTAGGAGAAAATGTACTTGGAGAGGAGTATCTCATAAGAACAAGAATATTCATTAATTATAAGGTGTAAGATGATTTCGGCTATAAAAGACAATGAGACTATTATAGTAAGTTTTTAAGGCAACAAGAAAATATATGCAATTACAATAAAGGATAATACAAAAATATTAGCTTAGTACATTGCTAAAATGGAACAAAAGGTACAAAGGAATATAATACATTGTTAGAAAAAAGAATGACAAGTAGCATGCTATGATTGGGTTCGTGTTCTGGGATCTTGGGGCATTATGTTGGGAGTTGCTGAGGTGATTAAAGGATGCTATAGCTCTGTATACTAAGAGAGTAAAGTTCAATGTATGGTGTCCTTGGCCTTGACACTCGGAAGGTTAGCTTCGGAACTTAGTAGTTGTATAGACTGGAAGAGTAAGGTTCAGTGTGGACTGACTTTGGGCTCGGCACTTACCCGGTTGGCTTTGGCACTTGGTAGATCGGCTTCAACACTTGAGTAGTCAATGAATATACAAGAGTTTGAGTAAAGTAGAGCAGAGTGTGTCCGCTTTGGGACCTTACAGAGTTCATCTACAACTTTTCTATGTGTAAGAGCTCGTCTTAAGTAGGCTGACAAGATAGTTTCCTCCTTATGAGAGATTGTAGGCCTTAGAGACGGGTGTAAGTGAGTGGTTCGGAAGTTAGCAATCCATCGGTTCTTTAGCGTTGTTGAAGATTTACCCTCGAATCTTGGTCTTCCTCTTCTTCTCTTGGCACATAGGGTATCAGGTTAGTAACTATGAAAGTGGAAGACCCCCATATCCATCGGGTAGTTCTAGCTCATAGATGTTGTCATTGATGCGTTGAAGGATCTTGAAAGGGCCAACTAACCTTGGTGATAACTTGCTTATCCTCTTCTTTGGGAATCGTTCCTTAATGAGGTGGATCTAGACAAAGTCACTTAGGCTGTACATATAACTCGCCATCTTCCTCGACTTCCTTACTCTTTCTATCGGTCCACTGTCTCGGCCAATTGTTTAGCAACCTTCTTATGCAATGTATGAAACTCCTCAGCGTGTTGCAGGTCGATCTGACTTTCTCTTGTGGAAGTTGAGCCAGTAACCATATCTAACGGTAAGTTCAATTGAGTCCATAGACGATCTTGAAAGGCGTCCTTCCTGTTGAGCTAAGAATGGAGTGGTTGTTAGCGAACTTGATGATGGGCAGGCAAAGATCTAAATCATGTAGATTCTTTCCAATAATAGCTCAAAGGAGGCTACCTACTGTTCTATTCATAACTTCTGTTTAGATGTCTGTCTATGGATGATATGAAGTAGTGAACATGAGCTCAGTGCTAAGCTTCTTTCATAGTGTTTACTTGAAGAAGCTCGTGAACTTTGGATTACGATTAGATACAATATTCCTTAGAATTCCATGCGGTCATATGATTTCCTAGAAAAAGAGGTTAGCAACAAATAATATATCATTGGTTTTATGGCAAAGGATGAAGTGGCTTATTTTATTGAACTGATCGACCACCACCATAATAAAGACATGTTTTCGAGGTATTTTGGGTAGGTCGAGTATGAAATCCATGCTTACCTCGATCCACAATTGCATAGGTATGGGCAGAGGTGTATATTCTCTATATAGCTCCTTTCCTTCCTTTGGCTCCTTGTACACCTCGTACTGTTCAAGAATTTTGCATACATCCTTCATCATCCCAGGTCAATAAAAGTGTTCTTTTAATAACTTGGTAATCCTCTTCTCACCAAAAAGTCTGTCTAAGCTACCAACATAGATTTCTTAGACAAGTAAGACCTTAGCAGAACCACTTGGCACACATACTTACCTTCCATTTGTTGGAAATCCTTGGCTTAAACAGAACCCATCCACTGCTCCTTCAATGTTGCACTTGGCCACTAAGGGTCCAAAGTGTGGATCATGCTCATATTAATTAGATAGGGTCACAAACCTAAGTATTCTAGCCTACAATGTTGTGACAAGAACATTTGGACGAGAAAGGGTATTGGCTACAATGTTATGACTTCCCTTTTTATACTTTATGACATAGCAAAAGGTTTCCAAGTACTTGACTTATTTAGGATGTCATCGAGAGAGTTTCTGTTGGCCCTGGAGGTGTTTGAGGGACTCATGGTCTATGTAGATGATAAACTCTCTCGGTAGTAAATAATGTTGCCAATTCTAAAGTATTCAAACAAGGGCATAGAACTCCTTATGATATGTCAAGTAATTCAGTATAGTACCTCTGAGCTTTTCACTGAAATATGCAATTGGTCGGCGCTTTGGCATGAGAACAACTTTAATGTTGACTTTAAATGTATCATATTTTAGTTCAAAAACTTTCTTGAAGTTGGGTAAAATGAGTACTAGGCTAGAAGTCAACCTACACTTAATCTCATCATAACTACTCTAAGCTTTCTCGAACCATTTGAATTTAGAGTTCTTCTTGGTTAGCTCAGTTAATGGAGCAGCTATGGAACTAAACTTTTCAATGAATCTTTGATAAAACAAAGCTAGACTGTGAAAACTCTTTACTTCAACTGTACTAATTAGCGTTGGCCATTTAAGAATAGCTCAAACTTTCTCGTCATCGACTCTAATACCTCTCTCAGAAACAACATAACCGATGAATACTACCTCACTTTGACAGAACACACATTTCTTCAAATTGCTGAATAATTACTCAGTATAGAGGATATCAAATACAGATTTTAAGTGCTCGATATGAGAAATGAGGTCGGCACTATAGACTGGAATATCATCAAAGTAAACTACAACATATTTACCAATTAGGGATCTCAAAATATGACTCATGAGTCGCATGAAGGTGCTTGGCACATTTGTAAGCCCAAATAGCATCACCATCTACTCGAACAGACTATCCTTTATTTTGAAGGCAGTTTTTCACTCGTCTCCAAGTCTCTCAAATTTAGTGGTAGCTACTCTTTAGATTAGTTTTTAAAAATACTCACGTACCATGTAACTCACGAGCATATTATCTAATCATATAGCGGTACTTAACAGTGATTTTGTTGATTTCTTGGCTATCAATGCATATTCTCCATAAACAATCCTTTTTCGACACCAAAATAGTCGGCACACGATAAGAGCTCATGCTCTCTTGGACATAGTTGCATTTAATCAAATCGTCAACTTGCTTCTTTAATTTGGTTATCTGCTTAGGATTATGTTTGTAGGTTGGTCGGTTAGGCAAAGCAGCTCTAAGCTAAAGGTCAATGCAATGCTCTATTTCTTTCACAGGGGGAAAACCTCTTAGCATCTTATCAAGGAATAAGTCGACATATTCTTGAAGCAATGCTTGTACCTTTGCACGTAGGCTCCAGTTTCTTTTAACTTGAGAAGTCTTTTGACTAACAAAAGTATACATTCTTCCCCCTTGACATCCTTGGAAAATTGGGCTTGCAAAATCACTAAGGACTTCCTCTACAATGATCTAGTAATCTTTTCTTTTGACTCCTAAACTTCTTTAGGACTCATTGGGGGTCAATACAACCTTCTTCTTGTCTTTCTAGAACATATTAATGTTCTTATTCCCATCATGGAGTAACTTATAATTAAAGAGTAATGGTTAGCCTAGTAGTATGTGTGAAGCACACATGGGTAAGACATCGCACAACACCTCATCTTTGTATTTATCTCTAACATTGATCCGTACTTTGACTTGTTCGGTATCAGGTAGACCTCCCTTCTTATTTAGCCAGTGAATCTTATAAGGCTTAGGGCATGGGTAGGTTGACAACTTCAGAGCTTTCACTAATCCTTGTGCTATGACATTAGTATAATTCCCTCCATTGATGATTAAAGCACAAAGTTTTTCACTCATTCGGCAATTTGTATGGAAGAGGTTCTCTCTTTGCTCATTTTCATTAGAGGTAAAGGTATTAAGGGATCTCCATACAACCATACAATATTCTCTCATTTTGGGTCAGATCTGGGCATCAAAATCATCTTGAAACTCGTCTAATAGGTGCTTAACATCTGCTTCTTCTTCTTCTCATTCACTAGTACTTTTCACTTTGAATTAGGGCTTGTCTCCCTTGATGGTTATGACATGTCGATTCTAGTACTGACTAGCTGTATGTCTAAAACCAAGGCACTTGAAGCACTATCTCTCAAGTCTTCCTCCCTGAGCTTTGACCTTGATCCTTCTTCACATTGGGCTCCTTAGCCTTAGTCTTACCTTGGCCATCATTAGGTCTGCTCGGCATATGACTTCGATGGTCCACCTCAAAATTGTACTGACCTCGGTCAAAAACAGGTTCGCTCGGCATACTAGTTTTGCTCGGCAAGCCTACCCGGCTGCTTGATACTTGGCTGAGCTAACTTCACCTTTGCCTTTCGACCTCTGTGCTACTTGGATGGTCTTATCTACATTTCCTAGCCTCTGTACTTCCACTATATTACTAATCTCTAATCTCAACCCAAAAAATGAACCATGCTATTATTTGTGCTTCAGGTTCATCAACATTATAGTAGATCATCAATAGTTGGAACTCTTAGACATATTTATCCATAGATCGACTACCTTGTCTAAGCTTTTGAAGTGTTTTGCTCATAGTGTTCTGGAGCAAATTTAATCCTTAGAACTCTCTTCATCTCGTTCCATGTTCGGATTTCACATTGAGCGTATTGACGTATATTCTACAACTTCTTCCACCACATTGTTGCATATTTAGAAAATTCTAAAATAGCTACTCTAATGCATACTGAGTTTTCGTATTCATAGAAATCAAATATCTTTTCAATCTTTTCCTCCTAGTCCAAATAGTCATTGGCACTACTAGACTCATTGAAACTCAAAATTTGCACCTTAAGATGTTTGGCTCCTTTAAGGGCATGATGCTTGCGTTCTTCAAATTCATCATACTATTCCTCCTTCCCATACTCCTTAACATCATCTAACTTAAGTCTTCTCCTCGCAAATCTCTCGACATGTTGCGGTAGAGTTAAGTTCACATTTATGGCTTTCGGTGCTCTTTGTTTAGCTACTTGTCTTTTCGGCCTGTCCTTCGCTTCTAGGCCTCATTCAACAAATCTCTCTTATGGTTTAGTTTCCATTACGCTTTGTACTGATATAGCCAAGTTGGCTACAATAGCAGTGAGGTCTTGTAACTGTTTGTCAATAGTTTACGGGGTTTGTTGGGTAATACAACCATGACCATGAGTATCGCTCTTAGCATCATTAATCTCTCCTTAAACATTAGGATTTGACATTCCTAATACAAAACTTTAGGAAGTCTACTACTTAATAGAAGATTCTCATAAACTTTCAAAATATGATTTCATATTGTGACTTAAGAACTTGTTTTGTTTTCCACTTTAGAAATATTGTATAACAAAACATACATACTAATAAGAAATAATTCAACACTAAGCTTTCAATCACAACCTCAAGCTCTGATACTAGGCTTATATGATGTGTGCCTAGGATTGAGTTGATCATTAAGACTTATTGTAGGAGCGGTAATCAGATAAGTCCTGTAAGCCCTACAACCAGTCACTTAGGGTTTCGATCGACTGAAAAATCTGATCGAGCCTAACTTATAAGTAAAGTTAGAAATTTTAGTAAAATGATCCCGTAAGTTTGAATTTAAGAAAATAAGTAACAAAATAAAAGAATATAAAAATTCCAAATTTTAAGTATATAACTTGTTATTTATCGAAAATGCGTAAAATGCATTTCGATAATTAACGAATCGCTAGAGATAAATTATATGTATACTAAAAATCATAGAATAACCTAAATAATATTTACGAATATTTATTTGTACTATATATAAATTTACATGTATGTAAAAATACGCGTAAGTACTTAAAATACGCGTATTGTGCTAAAATAATACTAAATGATTAAAGAAAATTCACAATTAATTAAGGAAAAATCAAGAAAAATAAAGAAAAATCAGGAAAAATAAGGAATGATCTAGATATAGGTCATGGAAGCTGGGGAAAATAAGAAAAAAATTAGCCAATTAAATTAGAACAACACAAAAGTCAAATTGGAAGAAGATAAGGCAATTGTCTAATTAAATTAATGCACAATAATTTCCCTAAAGCTCCATAAATAGTAAGAAAAATTCAGAAGCTCATTTGGTCAGTTTGGAGAGTGACAAAAATAGGGAGAGGCAAAATTGAGAGAAAAATTAGGGTTAGAAAAAATAATAAGAAAAAGTGTGCAATTAGGGCTATAAAGGGGAACCAACATCAGACGAGCAGCTGGGAGTGGACAGCACCACCACTACACGGTGGTGGCAGCACCTAGACCGGCCGACAAGGCTACGGCAGCCGGAGTCACTCAGATCAGTAAGTCCGATTTTTAGCTCAATTTTGTGTAATTTTTTAAAAAATAATAAATATTCTTAGAAAATTATGAATTTTGTTATTCTGAAATATTTTTGTATGTAGTTTTTAGAAAAAAATATTATTTTGATGAAAATATGTCTCGTGATATATGGTCCTTAAGAAATTAATCAAAACTGAATATGTTTCGATTTAGAAATAAATGACCTTAGGAGTGTAGGTTTGAATCCAAAATTTTTGTATAGACTACTTAAATGATATAGAACAGTGTTATGAAACCTGTTTCCAAAAATTATTTTTCGAAAATTTTAGATAATTTTTAGGCCTTAAAATGAGGCATAAAATGGGTAATTTAGGGTTAATTAAGTAATTAAATGGTTAATTAAGTAATTAAATAGTTAATTACTGATTTAGCAAATAATTATATGTTTTAGGATGTTGAAATCTGATGAAATATGATACTTATAGCATTTAGGATGTTAGATGTAATTATTAGGTTAATTATATAGTAAATGAGTAATAGGGAAAAATAGTAAATTTTAAGTTAATTTTGTAAATTAGGGTAATTAGGAGTAAAATCTGATTTAGGATGAATTTATAAATTTTGAAATAATAATTGATGTTGGGAGATGGTAATTAGAGTATTAGCAATATTAGATGTGTATTATATACATAACATGTAATTATTGAAAATATAATAAATAGAAGATATTAGAATAAAAATTGATATAATGATAATAATAAAAATATACAATAAATCTGATAGAAAACTTGAATTTATATAATTATTTGAAAAATGTAAAAATTTCTTACATCAGGAGTAAATTTAGTACACTATTAATGATTTAAGTGTACTAGATATAATAAAATATTGACTAGGGGTAATTATGGTATTTTGGATATCTAGAAGTAAACCGATTACTTTCACATTATGAGTTAAAACAAGTTTCTAGAGTTCGGGTATAAAACAGTACTTAGAAATCGAACTAGAATATAATTTAGAAATCGATGCGGAAACCGAATTCGAACCTAACCCCAAATCTTGAATAATTGTAAAAGACTTAAGACCTAGATAATTAGGTATATTAAACCTTAAACAAAACATAACAATAAGCGTTATAGGATAAAACAAACCTATAATAGTTATATGAAAAACTGAAACTACGTTTGTGTTCTAGGGATGATTGGAGATGGCCTAAGCGAGTTTGATCTCGAATGAGTGAGCGACGAGTCTAGGTAAGTTGGCATTAATACGATGTTGTATTTTGGAGGCTTAAGATTATGCTTGGTTATGTTTGTTAAATAGTTTGTGGTGTGCATGTGCTTGATTATGAGTGATGTTATGATTTTGTTTGTTGTTCTAGCTTATATTGTATAATTTGTATGAAATGATCGATTACCTTAAATTGGACCTAATCAAATATACGACTTGTAATTATAATTGGACCTACATGGCAACCCATTAGGGGAAACCTAGGACTCTCCTGCCAAATACCGATCCCTTCGAAAGGCATAGTGCAGGATTGCATAATGGTCCCTTCTTCATCCTTAGTTGAACTAAGTGACAGGAGAGGAGGTCATGGCGAGGGTGAAGTTAATGGTTCGAAGGTAGTCGCGGGAGGAGCAAGGTCTCTATTGTACAAGCCTGGGTTTGGTCGTGAGCTGTTGCATTAATGGCAACTCCTCAACCCGAATTAGAACGGGCGAAATTTCTTTAATCTCACAATGGGCCGGACAACGTCGTGCGATGGCATTTGCTTAAACATGCATTGTACCTAATAAGTTTATTGATAACCTTGTTGTGTTTATGGTATAGTTTAAAGTCATCCATCCTAACTTACTGAGTTGTGGTTGCTTACATCCTTATAGACGTTATGCGGGTGCTGGTTAAGAAGCGGCATATAACTACTCTGAAGCTAGCAATTGCTGGATCTTAGGGAGTGAGGAAAAACATTTGAAGAACAAATATATATTTTTAAGGTATAAGCTTTTATTTTAGAATTTTTTTTTTCATTTTTGAATAATGTAATAACTGAATTATAGTGTATATATATATTTTGTCACTTTTTAGGTAAATGATTTATTTAAATTACAAACTGTTTACTTCAAAGTGGGTTAGTTGTGGACGCTTTATGTAGATCAGGTCTAAGATAGCGGTTGTAAGGCTAACTTTTATCTTAGAATGGTTTATACGGTGGGGCTGTTACGACTTTGCCGCTTCGTAGTGTGATAGGTCATTTGAGATATTGAAGAAAATGATGATGGATAGGTCGGCAAACACAGTAGCTTTGGTGAAGCTGCTCGGAGGATATGATATACTAACGAATACAATACGACTCATTATTTTGCTTGATATAATGCGCAAGCTAATACTAAGGCCACTTGTCACTAATCTCGAGCTACTTAGTGAGATTATATAAGAGTGTCAAAGAAAATGTGGTCGAATAGGGATATCTCATAAGAACAAGAATATTCATTAAATGGAAGGTGTAAGATGACTTCGGCTACAACAAATAAGGGACTATTAGTCTCTAGGATAATAAGGAATTATGTGCAATTATAATAAAGGGTAATACAAAAATATTAGCTTAGTACATTGCTAAAAAAGGTAAATGGGAACAAATAGCATAAAGGAATACAGTACGCTATCAAAAAAATGAATGACAGGTGACATGCTATGATTGGGTTTGTATTCTAGGATCTTAAGATGTTATGGTTGAGCGAAGTTGATGTTGAGGCTGTAGTTGATGAGTTATGCTAGAAGCTATCGAGGTAATTGAAGGATGTTGTAGTTTTGTACACTGAGAGAGTAGAGCTCGACGTGTGGTGTCCTTGGACTCGGTACTTAGTAGGTTGGCCTTAGCACTTAGCAATTTTGCAGACTGGAAGAGTAGGGCTTGGTGTGGAGTGACCTTAGACTTGGCACTCAGCTGGTTGGCCTCAGCACTTGGCAAGTTGACCTTAGTACTTGAGTGGTTGGCGATTAGATAAGAGTCTAAGCAGAACCGAGTGTGTTCAAGTTGGGACCTTAAAGAGTTTGTCTACAACTCTTCTATATACAAGAACTCGTCTTTGGTAGGTTGATAAGATAGTATGCTCCTTGTGAGAGATTTTAGGCCTTGGAGATGGATGTAAGTAAGCAGTCCGAAAGTTATTAGTCCATCAACATTAGTATCACAAAGTTAGCCTAGTTTCTTTTCTGAATGCCTAACACCTTAAGCCTTCCCTTCTCTTTTAGTCATTTTATCTTAAACCAACTAATATGATCTATCTTCCTTAACTCTTTAATTGAGCCCCAGAAGAAAGTCTCAATGAATTTTTTCCACTTTCTTCAGTAAATCCTTTTGTAAGAGGAATCCCTTATGCATAATAATTAATAATGCTCTCCATAGATATGGATGCCAATAGTTTCTGCCTTACTAAAGTTAAAAGTTTGGATTTCCAACCCGATAGCTTAGTTCTTAATTTTCTTAGGATGAAATCTAAATCCTCAATTTTAAGTTTCCCTTCATTCTTGATTGGTATACTAAGATATTTCCTAAAGATTACATTTAGTCTAATCCTAAAAATATCTACAATTTTTTGCTTCTAAGCTGTCTCCATATTGCATGAAATAATAATGCTTGACTTTGCATAGTTAACCTTTTGCCTTGAGAGTTTGTAGAAGAAACCTATCATTTCTTTAATTTGAGATGCATTTTCTTCTAAGGCTTCCCCCGTTAGAAGAAGATCAATCGTGAAGAATAAATGTGATAATTCAATACTTATTCCTCTTATTTTCATAGGTTTCCAATTGCACTCAATCACTTTAAAATTAATCATTCTACTTAGCATCTCCATTGCCAATATAAAAAGTTATGGGGATAAGGGATCCCTTTGTCATAGCCCTTTGCTTGATAGAAACACCCGCGTCATAGCCTAATTGAAAACAGTCTAGTATTGGATTGTACTCAAACATGAACTTACGTGCTTCCACTAATGCTCGGGGAACCTTAAGCTGTTCAAAGCATGATAAATAAATTCCCATTCCATCATGTCTTACACCTTCTTAAGAACAAGTTTGATCACCATTCCCTTCCTCCTTCCCTTTCTTTTGTCTAGAATATAGAGAACTTCTTGAAAGATTATAATATTGTCCCTAATCAAACATCTAGGAATGAAGCTTGCTTATTCTAGGCTTATTAGTTCATTTAAAAGTAGTCAAATTCTATTTACTAAATATTTACTAACAACTTTGTATAAGGTTATGCATAAATTGATGGACCTAAAATCCTTTACTTTATTTACTCCGACTATCTTTGGAATCAAGACAATAAGTGTCCTGTTGAGTACTTTTGGCATAATTTCACTTCTCATAATGTCTTTAATAGTATCACAGACTTTCCGACCCATTATATCCCAACATGATTTGTAAAATTCTGCATGTAGACAATCTATGCTTATGATTTCCTATGCATAAAACCTTGTTTTATTTCAGCATTTGACCACTCCTCTTCTAGTTCCCCTCTCTCTTCTTCAAATAATTCTCTTTGTCCACTTATCCATCTTGGAGAACAATTATGACTAGCAATTCTTTCCAATGTGAACAAGTCCTCATAATACTTGATGAGTAAGTACTTTATCTTAGTTTCATCACTTATCCAATTTCTTACCGAACCAAATAGTTTATATATTCTTGTTTTTAATCTTTAGGAAATCACACTTGCACGAAAGAACCTGGTATTCTTCTCTTTATGTATAATCTAGTTTGAATGAGCCTTGTTTCCCATAACTTTTCTTCTTATTTCTCAATTAATTTTAAGTCTTCTTACAGTTGCCTTTCCTTGAAAGTCAGTTGTTGACTTAGTTGTTGTAAAATTTGATTTTTGACTCTTTCAATTTATTCTGTAACTTTCTTTCGTTTGTTTGACAATAAGCTAAATACCTCCCTATTCTAGGATTTTAATACTTCCACAAAATTTAGGAGGTCTTTAATAATGTTGAACCGAGGCCAAATCTAGTTTGATGCTGCCACTTCTTTAAAAGATGGATGTGCCAACTAGATAGATTGGAAACAAAAAAGTTTTGGTCCCTTCCTTAACTTTGGTATTATACTTAGAAGCATTGGTAAGTGATTAGATTGTTGTAATGGAGTTTATAAAACTTTTGTCTTTAGGAAAGCTTTCCTCCATTCATAATTACCCTATGCTTGATTAAGTTGAGTTTAGATCAACTTACTAAGATTCTTAGATCTTTTTCACCAAGTAACTCAGGGCTCTACAAAACCTAAGTCTGCTATGCTACAAACATTCATGCAATGTTAATATGCCATAACCTTGTTGTAGTTTAGGTCTATCCTAACTCACTTTTCATCTTTAGTAAGTATTTCATTAAATTCCCCCATAAAGGGTTAGGCACCACTTAATTTACTTGCTTAATTACAAAGATCTTCCTACAACAAATATCTATTTTTCCAGTTTGGATTGGCATAAATTGTTGAAAAGTGCCAAACACAATTTGAATTGCTTACCTAAACCTCCATCATAATCTACTGATGTGAAATGTGTTGTATAAGGATAGCCACATCATAATCTCCACTTCATTTACTAACTTTTGATTCACCGAGTCTTCCCTTCTTTCTTTTTCCTCAACATTCCCTTCTTTCTTTTTCCTCAACATTGATATTATACAGGCAATTAAATTTATTGTAGCTTAAACTTTCACTACTTTCATACAATCTCGGGATGCCTTCATATTAGATTTGATACTTATAGTTATTAATGATTAACGTATGTTTCAAGGGAGTATTTATATCCACTTGAACATAAATACGTGTAAATCTTTCCCTCTTAAGTCTTACTATATATGAATCATATGGTAAGACTGGGTTAATTTTTTCACCATTTTTTCTAATAGCCAATGAAGAGTAGTATTCCATTAAGAGTCCCACTATTCGTACCCATACTAGTATAGAATTGAAACATGTTTAATTTGCACAAAAATTGAGTTCCCATTTTTTAAGCTTTAAATAACAACTGTTTACATATCATGGTTCATTTTTTATTACCTATTGCAAGTCCAGGTTGTTATCAAGCACTAATAAATAAATCTCCAAACCAACATTTATAATTTCTAGATCATTGATAGTCTCCATAATCTTTTTAGTTGTTTTGGAGAGGATTTTGAGTCTTGAATTTGGTCTTATAACTTTGCCAATGAAGATAAATTACCAAGGTGCACAGATACTATCTTTCTTCGCTTTCGAAAAAATAACATGGCAAACTCCTGGTTCGACTGAATCATTTAGTCTTATTTCCTCTTTGATCGCGTTCTCCTCATCAATTGCTAGTCGTTTTCGACTACGTTGGCCATGGTTACTGGTGTCATCGTTCGAGAAGTTAGGGTTTTCACAGTCCATTTTCTTGATAATTATTAACTCTTAAAAAAAATCTCAAAATTGAAGAAGTTAATAATTGTTAAATGTTGCTCATAATCTATAATGGAATTTATGGATAAGATTATTAGCAAATAAATGGGTTGGTTGGATATATTCAAATTAATCATATTGTTATGGAAATTTCAAAAAAAAAAAAATGATTAAAAAGGGTCAAAATTAGGAGTGTATGTGGTGATACATCCCATTTACCACTACTCAAATGGCACCATAGGTCCCAATATAGCTAAATTTATGATTGATATATACAATAACAAAAATGTCCACTAGTTACTTAAGGTAATATTTAATGTGTATCTTATTCGTATCCATTCTGTATCAAATATGTATTTTTTCGAAACGTAGTATTTGAAAAATTATCTTTTGTATCTTATTAATTTCCATTTCACAGTAAATAGAGTATGATAATTGAAAAGTGAAACTTTACATACTTTTAAAAGAAAAGATTTTAAAAAAATATATAAATTTTGTGCATTGAAAAAGGATATTTAAATTAGTAATAAAAAATAGATAAAGTAAAAGGTAAATAAGTTTGACTTTATAGGAATCCATTAGGTATTCAATTAAAGAGAGATATATCTATAATTATATTTATATCTTTTTGGTTCTTATTTTTATCAAATTCAAGATTCGAATAGATGCTAAAAGGACATGAAAAAGATAGGAAAAAAAATAAAATGAACAACCCTAAATATTTGGAAAAAAAAGGGACCCTAAATATATCTTAATTTTTTTTTTATAACATTACCAAAAGGCATAATTATTTTTTAGAAGATAAAAGCAATAGATAAGTACAACATGAACATAAATCATCAAAAAACATGTCTTCACCTATTACATAAAATATTCATGCACATAGATGTAGGTATGGGTTCAACTTGCTCCGGACTTAGACTCGGAACCAGCAAATCATGGTCTTCAAATAGTGCAACTGGAATTGGCTTGTAGGGGCCAGTTCACAGGGCATGTTCGTTGAATTGTCGAGTCACGGGATGATTTTTGGACTTGTAAATAATAATAATAGTAACTCTGTTCGAATATATATATATATATATAGGTCATGGTCCTAAAAAACGTTAAATTTTTTTTCCATTTCACGTGTTATTTAATAATAGTAACTCTGTTCGAATGTATAATATATATGATGATTACATTAGAATTTAATCCTAAAAAAAAAGTAGAGGTTTATTTCATTGATGGAGGTCACAAATTACGCAGTACATGGATATTTTGCAAAAATAAAATTATATGTTACAATTTGAAAATTAAAAAAGTGTACAATGAAGATTTACTAAATTGTTCGAAAAAACATAAATGTTGGGGGGAAGTTTTTTTAAAATTTTAAGGTCGCCTTATAAGTGCCTTTGTATTAATTAGTTAGAATCAAACTCTCATAGTTCAGTAATTTATTTTTGAAAAAAATTTAGTGTATTTATCAATTTTAATTTCCAAAAGAAAGCCAAGTTTATGTGATTAATTAGATTATTCATATTGAGGAAAAATCCCAGAAAGTAGTATAAGTTTTGCTTGCCCAACATTTTAAAAATGTTAATGGTAATATCCTAATCTTGAAAACAACTAGTTTAGTTTATTTATAATTATGAAAATATTTTTTCCTGGTGTCAACATTTTTTAAATTTAAAGTTAAAGCAGTTAATCACTTCCACTTTGTTAATGCTTAAGTATAGACCCTGCCATGCTTCCATTCGATGTATTGAAATCACTAAAGCATTCATCATTTTCATTGGATTTCCCACATGATTCTTGCCATAACCTTTTTGCTTTTACTTGATATTCGATGCATGCAAGGGCTTTTACGGTTAATGTCTATAGCAACACTTTACGATCTTCTAAAATTACTTTAGTTGTGCTAAAAGCTTGTTCAACAACAACTGTTAATATTAGATCTACAAGAATATGTCATGCTTGATAACTCTTATTTCAAATACATTTTACATGGTGATTTTATAGCATTTTTTTTATATTTTTCGTTTTTTTAAAGAAATTAATATTTAATTAAGTAAAATTTTGATTTCGAGTTTTGAAGGCGTTCTCGGATTAAAAAAAAAAGAAAAGGAATCAAGTTTCACTTAATTTGGAATTCAAATGAATGAATTATGAAGTTTTGAAATTACATAAATAATAGGAGAAAGTGGCAATTTTTTATTAGAAAGTTATACAATTTGGGATACAGTTGGACACAATTGTATCCCCAGGATTTGTTCATGTAAAATGATTTTTGTGCTAAGGTTAGTAAGTTACACAACCGAGGGATATAACTGTTTCCCAAGTTGTGTCTGGTGACGAAAAAAGAAACTTCATAATACATTATATAAAGAATTGTGAGGGTTTTGCATGGAACTTTGGACATTAAAAAAGAGAAGAGAATTGAAGAGAAGAAGGAGAAAAAGGTGGAAGCAACATCTAACTTCAAGATTGAAGAGATTTCTCATCGACAAAAGGAGTTTTTCATGTTTTATTTCTTAATTTTGTTGCAATTTTCTTTTAATTTTATCATGATAGCTTAAGATTCTAGTATTTAGGATTGTGGAACCTAGGGTTTCTTGTGACCATTAGATTTATTGATAATTTTCAATAAAGTTTATATCTTTCTTGATTCAATTAAGTGTTTTAATTGTTAATTGATATTTTTAGGGTATTAATCTATGATATTATGCATGACGATTGAGAAATCACATGAATAATGAGATCTTGACATAATTGAAGAGAATTAAATGTGTACTTAGAGATAAGATACATGATTCTTTTAGAAAGTTATTATTTTTGTGTGGGAATTCATTGAACATTAATGTGATTCTAAATTATATAACTAAGTGAAGAGATTTCGATAAATAATTTAGGGTTAGGGTTAATATGCTTGAGAAAGGTATTAACTTCAATTGTGAATCCTTCCGGTTAAGAATAATAGAGATTGAATTTGATACATTTTAAGTGGTGACATGTTAAACACTAGGAAAAACAATTCCTAAATACGTTATTTGCCTTCTTGAAGTCGTTTTTAATTTTATCGCTTCCTAAATTGCTTAGTCAAGTCTCATAATTAGATTTGTTTAGTAATTTTAGTATTTTTAATTCATTCAACCCATCACAATTTTCCGATTAGATAATAGAAGCTAAGGTTAGTATTAGTACTCAAAGTTTCTGAGGGATCGATTCGGACTTACATCCGCTATATTAAAACTAATAGGAGCATTTGTCTCGTGTTAATGCAATTTGAGAAAGGATTAGAAATGTTTTTGCATGCCTCTTCCATCAATCAAGGACATTAAAGTCTCAAATATGAATGCTGTTACCAAATTCAAAATTTATGTTAAGGTAGATATTAAGTTCTATCGAGGCCCATCAGAGCCTCTTTACCATTTCAACCTCTATGAAATTAGACAATCTGTAATAGGTAAATCAACAACACTGTTGGTTTGGGAATTAGTAAGGGGCGATGGACTCATTTAAACTTAGCTACCGTAAACCTATGAAAAATGTTGGAACAACTCATACAATTTTTGGTTCATTCATCGAAGGAAACTATCTATAAAAATTATGTAGACATCTTGCATGTTGACATACTCATAGTAACAATTTATTAATCAGGCAAACCATTGATTTTAGTGCAAGAAACTAATACAGTAGTAAGGAGATAAATATTAAGAATGTCTCTATAATAAGCTAACCATTCATCATACATATTGTTAATAGATTCTTGGTAGATTGGATTGTAATGTGTGTCCGCCAAATTAGCTAGTATGTTTATAACTTCCATAACAAATAAATAAGAGTTAGGCTGGTACACCTGCGACAATATCTTAGTGCAATCATAAAAAAATTTTAATAGAACAAGTAATCTAGTGTAGATATCCCAATCACTTGGGTGTAACGGAACTTCTTGGATATGTTGCACGAAAAATCGGCATAGAACATCTTTGAGAAGGTATAATGCTCTGGATGAGCTTATAGGTTGAGTTTTACCTATAAGTTCTACCTATACTATACATCTCTTTTGAATCTTTTGCGATATTTCCCTTAGCTTTTGTAAAATTTTATGAACTTCTTGTGAATCTTTGGTTTATCTAAAATTTGATTAATTACCTGTTTGATGGGAGATATTTTGAAATCCAAACAAGCCAGGCTATCCTTGACACATGTGTTTACTATGTAATATGTACATCGAATGTAGAAGAACGTGCTGCCAAGCATGGCTAACAAAGTCTTTACAAGTTAGGTATTGATGTTGTTTTGGCTGTACCTGTAAACCCCACAACTAGCCATTTAACGTTTCGATCGGTTGAAAGACCCGATCGAGCTTAAATTATAAACTATTGAGAGAAATATTAGTAAAAATGACCTCGTAAACTTGAATTTAAGAAAATAAGTAATAAAATAAGAGACTATAAAATTTTCAAATTTTTAGCATAATAATTGCTAATTACCGAAAAGGCGAAAAATGTAATCTAATAACTAATAAATTACTAAAGATAGATTATATGTATATTAAAAATTTTAGAATGACCAAAATAATAATTAGGAATGTTCACATGTACCCTACATGTATTTACATGTAGATAAAAATATGCAAAATTACCTAAATTGGCCAAAAACTAAGTAAATAATTAAAGAAAATTATAAATTAATTATGAAAAAAAAAAAAAAAAAAAAGCAAAAGAGGATAGAATAATCCAAATCAGGTCGTGGCAGGTTAGGATCTATAAAAGAAAAATTAACCAATTAAAATTAGACAACACAAAAGCCAAAAATTAAGGAAATTGGGCAAAGTCATGTTTAATTAATACATAATAATTACAAAAATCGTCTATAAATAGGAGAAAAATTTTCAGAACTCATTTGGGCAGTTTAGCATTAGAGAAAAATAGGAAACCTAAAAAAATCGAGAGAAAATCTAGAAAAAAAAAAGAAGAAAAGGAAACTGTGCAGATTCTAGTAGTGAGAGAAACCCACACATCACCACCACCTGGGACCGAAGCACCACCACCACCACACCACTCTAGCCCCACCGTTTAGGCCGGTCGACAGACTTGGACCGGGTTTGGACGGCCAGAAAGTTTCGAACTGGTTAGTCTCTTAAATTTCTCAATTTTGAATAATTTTGTAAAATTAGTTATTTTGCTCAGAAAATTATGAAACTTGTTATTCTGAGGTTTCATTGTATGTAGATTTAAGGAAAAATAGTGATTTAGTTTAATTACGTCTGAAAATATAGGGTTCTTAACAGATTGTTCAAAACCGAGCCTGATTAGAATGAAAAATAAATAGGCTTAGAAGTGTAGTTTGGAGCTCAATTTTTTTTTTCTGTAGGATGCTCATGTGATATAGAACAGTGCTATGAAGCCATTGTTTTAAAATTAATTTTTGAAATTTTTAAGTTAATTTTTAGCCCTAAAATGATGAAAAAATTAGGTGATTTAAGGTTAATTAGGTGATTAAGATATTAATTACTGATTTAGATAGTAATTAGATATTTAGGGATGTTAATCTCTAATGTAGAACCCTAATCCTAGCCTTTGGAGTATTAAGTATGGTTAATAAATCTAAAAAAAAATTAGGGTTATTTAGATAATATTATAGTAAAAATTAGAATAATATTAAATCTGAATTAAGATCAAATTTTAGGTAATTATATAAAAAAGTAAGATTTTCTCACATTGGGGATAAATCCGATACCTTAATTAGGACTAGCGTGTACCGAATAGTTTCGAATACTAAATTAAGATCCAATAGGATATTTGAATACTCGAGTTTAATGTGATTAATTTCATATTGGGATTCAAACATATTTAGGACTTAGAAATCGAACTAGAACCTAATTTAAAAAAAATTGATGCGGAAACCGAACCCGAACCTAATCCTAAACCTAGAATAATTGTAAAAGACTTAAGACCTAGATAATTAGGTATATTAAACCCTAAATAAAGCATAACAATAAGCGTTATAGGAGAAGATGAACCTATAGTCATTATATGAAAACTGAAACCACATTTGTGTTATAGGGATGATCGGCGATGGCATGAGTAAGTTGGACCTCGAGTGAGTGAGCGAGGAGTCGAGGTAAGTTGGGATTAATACGATGCTGTATTTTGGAGGCTTACGATTATGTTTGGTCGTGCTTGTTAGATAGTTGGATGTGTGCATGTGCTTGATTATGGGTGATGTTATGATTCTGTTTGTTGCTCTGGCATGTATTGTATGATTTGTATGAAATGATTGATCACCCTAAACTGGACTTAATCAAATATACGACCAGTAATCATACCTGTTGGGGGAACTTAGGACTCTCTGGCCAAATACCGCCCCCTTCGAAAGGGATAGCGCATGATTGCAATTGGTCTCTTCTTCATCCTTAGCCCAATTAAGTGACAGGAGAGGAGGTTGCGGCGAGGGTGAAGTCAGTGGTTCGAAAGTAGTTGCGGGAGGAGCGAGGTCTCCATTACACAAGCCTGGGTTTAGTCGTGAGCTGTTGCATTAATGGCAACTCCTCAACCCGGATTAAAGCAAGCGCAATTTCTCTAATCTCACGACGGTTCAGACAACGTCGTGCGATGGCATTTGCTTACACATGCATTGCATCTAATAAGTTGATTGAGAACCTTGTTGTGTTTATGGTATAGTTTTAAGTCATTCATCCTAACTTACTGAGCTGTGGTTGCTCACATCCCTATAGACGTCATGTAGGTGTTGGCTAAGAAGCGACAAACAACTACTCCGAAGCTAGCAACTGCTGGATCCTGGGGAGTGAGAAAAAAAATTGAAGAATCAACTCATATTTTATTACTTTTCATTTCTGAATAATGTATAACTAGGAAATATGTTACGGAGAATTATTGTAAACTTTAATTGCAATAATTGAATTATAGTGTATATATATATTTCCTCACTTTCTTAGATAAATGATTTATTTAAATTACAAACTGTTTACTTCAAAGCGGGTTAGTTGTTGACGCCTTGTGTAGATCAGGTCTAAGATAGCGGTTGTAAGGCCAACTTTTATCTTAGGATGGTTTACACGGCGGGGCTGTTATGACTCTGCCGCTTTGGGGCGTGACAGTACCATTACCAAATCTAATGGAGAATATCTTTCTACTTAACTCATATTCTTTTAGAATAATGTATAGAATGCATAAATATTTTAAGCCGTATGGTGTTCATTAAATTTTCGTAATGCAAGCAACCCTTTGTATAGTTGCCACTTTTCATCCACTTAGTGACAAGTAACCTCAATGTATATGTTTTGATTTCATCTATCCATCCATATGTTCACATAGATGGAAACATGTGTGTTAAGTGTGCTTAGCATAGTTGTTAGTTATTGCTTATAACTATGGTAAAGATGAATATTTGTTTTACAATGTTTCCAAAGAAAACGATTGAGTGTTGGGATTTAAAATTCTTGTTTGTATTACACAAGAAATAAGTTACTACCTGCCTCAAAAGAAATATGCATATCGGTTATCATTTTACATAAACCTTCCTTTTATGGAAAGACCTTTGTGAGGCGGATGGCCTTGTTATTTGTTGTTATGTATTGTTTATTCCATATTTGTTGTACTTCCTCAACATTTCATATCCATCACTAGATTTTCATACATAGTTTTTGTTACAATAATTGCAAAATACACAAATATTTCCATCTTCACCTGCTACTTTATGGAAATGTTTAGTAAATATATTTGATTTCAATGGCCTTAGTGGCTTCCTTACAACTACCCTGAGTGCCTTCCATCTCTCCTTCCAATTGCTCTTCCTCCTTTAGTTCCACCTCTTCCTTTGCATCTAAGTTATTTATAGGCATCATTTACTCAAACCTTGATGGAGGACTTTGCATTACATTGGGGGCTTGATCCTGTGTAAAGTCTTGGAAATCATATTTTACTCCATGATCTCTATGGGGATTGATAGGGATCATGGACCAATCACTTGCTCCCAAGCTTGAGGTCTCGCCTATATGGTTTGCTGAGCTGTTTAAGGGGAGTTGAACTCTGAAGAACACTGCATTCTCTAATTTGACCTACCGAGTTACTCTACTCTCCATCTGTTAGGAATTAGTCCACGATAATCACCAAGCTGAAGTTAACCTGTCCCAAGCCTACACCGACCTTCCGGAAGTTGAAGTTAACCTATTTTAACTTGAGGCCAACTTGTTCAAAGCCAAGGTCGAGTAGCTTTTGCCGAGGCTGAGCTAATACTAGAAGATTGAAGGGAAGAAAAGGAGCTACTTAGCATCAATTCTATTGTCTGTTAAGAAGCCGAAAGACCACACAATCGAGCACTCTAGGCTAAAGAATAGCTTGGTACAGTACGGGAAAGTTTATGTTAAGCAATCTATGAGTGCAACAACTGTGGGCCGACCTTAACAAGAGCTTAGCTAAGCTTAATAAGACTTCTAAACATCCTACCTCTGTTCAGGCACCCGATTGCCAACTGGCCTATGCTTGGGCTCAATCTTATAGACAGCTTGGATGACTACATGCCGACCACTTTGTTAAATGCACAGCTTTGTATACTTTGTAGATATTTTCCTTATTTCAATTATGGGTCATTCTTTAGGGTTTAAGGCCTTTACATTTTTGCTACTAGGGTTTTAGAACTTGCTATAAATAACAACATTTGTAATTAATAGGCAAATGATTAGACAGTGAAGAATATATATACACTTAGAACTTTCATCTTTTGAGAAAAGTTATTCTTGAGCTCTTAGAGCTAGCATTGCTAGGTTATTGAGTGATGGATAACTCTTTAATTTTTCTTACGTTCTTATCAGTCTTATCCTAAGATTGTGGTGAACCTCTTCATTTGAACGAGTTAGTGAGTCATACCTAATCTTTCATTTGAAACCTGAGTGACATTTAGTGTTTATGAGTAGTATCGAACTCTATTTAGAGCTCAACCCTTGATTGTGTTTGTGTCTTAGTGCGTGATATTCATATACATTCGCAGTCAAACCCCCTTCTACTTCCCATTCCTTATCCCACTTGAACGTCGCATACTCATTCATGGTTTGTGTCTGTTATGTGTTCATGGATTTGCATTAGTTTCACTGGTATCAAGGCTATGGGGAGACACACGTATAGTGTTCTTCAAAGTTTACTTATCATTTGAACAGTTGATTAGTTGTCAATCTATAGTATGGTGTGTCGTTCGTATTTTTAGTAGTCATAGTATTGTACTGCTGATTAGGTTGAGTAACAGTAGTTTTAGTAGTTGATTTTAGTTGCTATGGAAGTGTTTAACAGTTGTGGGTAGCTATAGAAGTCAATTAGTAGTCATTTCTGTGTTGCTGTAGTTGTGTTTTGCTAAAATTGTGTTTGTTCAAATTTTCTTTGAAATTATTGTGCGAATAAGAATGTCTAAAGACAGTGTCAATAACAGTGGTGATAGCCTTCGTGGAAGTTTGAGGTGACGTATTGACAACTTAAAATATTATATTTAAAATCTCATCGATTTTATTTACGAGCTTACTAGTTTAGTTAGAGGTCACAAACATGCTGGGCGAGGTGAAAGGAGGGAATGGACACCCACCAATAGAAGTGGCTCCAATGAGCTTGATAATGATGAGCAACAGCTGAGAAGAGTTGCTGAGCTGAGGAGAAGAGAAAACCAACTCAAGTCGAAGAGAAGCAATGACAGAAGTAATCACTCCGAGGTAAACCAAGGAGCTTAAAGAAGAGAGTCGAGGTTGAGAAGAAATATAGCCGAGTAAAGCTCCAACGGAAGTGGCCGATCTGAGATGAACCGACTAGCTAGGAATGTAAGGGATGAACCCTGTGCACATAGTCGAGGACTTGACAACATTAAGCTTAAATTGCCGACCTTTAGTAGAAGTAGTCGACCCGAAAAGTTTTTTGATGAGGTTCCTCAAGTAGAGAAGATGTTTGAGTACTATAAGTGTGATGACGAAACCAAGGTCAAGTTAGCTTCGTTAGCCCTTGTTTAATATGCAAGTCTTTGGTAGGATAAATTGATTGTTAAGTGAGATGCTAAAGGAGAGGAGCTGACCGGAACTTAGAGGCTTATGAAAAGGTTAATGAATCAGCACTTTGTGCCAAGCTACTTCAAGCAAGAGATGCTCTATGCCTTCTAGCACTTGAGGTAAGGTCAAAACACTATTGAAGAGTACTTGCAAGCGTTTGAGATCTTAATGACTAGATGTGAGATTGCTGAGCCCCAAGACCATACTATTGCTAGGTTCCTAAGTGGACTCTAAGATGACATTGCTGATGTAGTCGAACTGTAGCCGTTCAACTCATTGGATGAGTTGATCAGTTTAGCATTAAGGGTGGAGGGATAGAGCAGAAGATGGCATCAAAGGTCGACTAGCTGACTACAACAAGGTAGCCTTGAGCCTATGAGGTACGTTAAGAGAAAAGGGCTAGCAAGGAGGATGGAGAAAGGAGAGTCTAGCCAATCTAACCAGGTTGATGCTAAGAAAGTAGAGAAGGAGAGAGTGCCCAGCACCAAAGCCTGAGAAGTTAAGTGCTTCAAATGTTTGGGTTACGGACATATTGCTTCCTAATGCCTGAACAAGAGGGTAATGATTCTGAAAGGCGAAGGATCGGACACTCAAGTAGAGGGTCATAGCGATTAGAGTTCTAGGGTTGAGGAAACAATAAACGTTTACGCTAAGATAGGAGAACCCTTATCCTTAACGAGTAGACGAGCCAACATGAAGGACAACTCAAGTTAAAGGGAGAACTTATTTCACATCTGATGTTTGGTGAATGGGAAGACCTGTTCCCTAGTAGTTGATGGAGGTAGTTGTACTAACATTGTTTTTGCCGAGCTACTAGAGAAGATGAGATTATCGACTTACCTGCATCCCAGACCATATGGATTGAAGTGTTTTAATGATAAGGGTATGGTTCATGTACAAAAGAGAGCTCGGATAGCAGTTAAAGCCAGGCAATGCCAAGACGAAGTTGACTTTGATGTGGTCCCTATGAATGCTGTAAATTTACTTCTTGGTCAACCATGAGAGTATGATCGGAAAGTGATCCATGATGGCTTCCTTAACACCTATATGGTTCGAAAGGATGGGAAGAGCTATTGCTTAACTCCCATGAGCATTGAGAAAATCCAGAGCCACTCGGCACCTATGGTGAAGAGAAAAGGGAAGAGAAGTTTGTTTGGCATCCAGGCTTGTGCTTATAATCTAAAGTCAAGGATGACTTCTTTTCAACCCCATAGTGATGATAGGAATTACTCCATGACGATCTCCAAGCCGAAGTCGACCTGTCTTAAGCCGATGTTAACCTTTTGAAAGCTGAAGCCAACCTAATCTAACTCGAGGCTAACTTGTTTAAAACCGAGGTCAAACAACTTTTACTTAGGTTGAGCTAATACTAAAAGATCGAAGGGAAGAAAAGGAGCTACTTGGTATCAATTTTGTCGTCTGTTAAGAAGTCAAGAGACCATACAGCTGAGTACTCGAAGCTAAAGAACAACTCGGCATAGCATGGGAAAGTTTGTGCTAACCAATCTATGAGTACAACAATTGTGGGCTGACCTCACCAAGAGTTCAACTAAGCTCAATAAGACTTTCAGCCACCCCACTACAACTCAGTCCCCCCCACTACCAACCAGCCCTTGCTCGAGCCTAATCTTATAGATAGCTCCAATGATTGCATACCAACCACTCTATTAAATGCACAGTTTTGTATACTTTGTAGATATTTTCCTTATTTCAATTGTAGGCCATTTTTTAGAGTTTAAGAACCTGTACATTATTTACATTTTTGCCACTAGGGTTTTAAGACTTATTATAAATAGCAACATTTGTAATTAGCAGGCAAACGATTAGATAGTGAAGAATATACATACACTTGGAACTTTCCTCTTTCGAGCAAAGTCATTCTTAAGCTCTTAGAGCTAGCATTGTTGGGTTATTGAGTATTGAATAACTCTTTAATCTTTCTTGCGTTCTTATCAATCTTGTCCTAAGATTATAGTAAACTCCTTCATTTGAGTGAGTTAGTGAGTCACGCCTAATCTTTCATTTGAAACCCGAGTGACATTTAATATTCGTGAGTCGAATTAAACTCTATTTTCAGCTTAACCCCTGATTGTGTTTGTGTCTTAGTGCGTGATATCCATATACATTCACTGTCAAAACCCCCTTCCACTTCCCATTCCTCATCCCATCCGAACGTCGCATGCCCATTTGTAGTTCGTGCCTGCTGTGCATTTAAGGATTTGCATCACCATCTCATTAAAGAGACTCCCGTGGTACCTGATTTGTTGTTGAGCCGACCCCTTCATAATATATCAGTTCGAGGTTAAGCATTGAATGTGCTTGTTGCCTTCTTGATACATCATCGAGGTTGTATTGCCTTAATCCCAAATCGACTCGATAATAGGCCGCTCACTGGACTAATCTTTCTTGGCCTAGAACATTCAAGTTACTGAGCATCCGACCCTAACCTAATCTGCTTAAAGCCTGTCTTACTCGGCAAACAACATCATTGGGACTACAGAATGGACAGTTGACATGCGCCCTATTTTTTGACATACGTACTGTCCTTTTGTAACTGAATATCATTTTTATTTGTTTACAGCTTTGCCTTCATAAACTATGTATCTTTCCTTTTCCAATATGAATCCTTTTTTTGTAAATTATGTAAACCTAAGACTTGCCCTAAATTTGTCATATAGATACTTGTAAAATGTAATAGCTAGAACAATTAATGAGATATCATTGAATTTCAGACTTACTTTTCTTTGTGAACTAAGTGCCCTTACTTACTCTCGATTACTCTTATTTAGTCCATTGTGAGTGTGGATAGTGGCGAGTGCCCTCCAATCACACTTGTGTGTAATATCAAGTGTGACTTGAGCTCATGTGAAGCGTTGGTACGTCCTATCCACAATCGGTGCATGAGGATTCCTGCTCAACCTTTGATTACTATTTAGTTTTTTGGATTGTCTTAAGGTTCAAACCTACCCTTTTGGCTCGCATGATATCTATAGCTGTATGTTATCCTTCTCGGTGATTCATATCATCTTGGTATTGGCTACGTTTGAGCAAGTTTCTGTTACTTTGTACTTTGAGTGACTTATTACTACTATAGTATGTTGTAGAAATCGTCATTCATTGATGTAGGAGTTTGAGGATTGAATGCTTTATTTTCCCTTATTTATTGTTTGCAAAATAAAGTTTTAGTGTTTAATTGGTTTTTTGTGTGTAGTTGTAATAGCTATTGGTATGTTAAGTGTTGATTTATTGTTGTTGTTCGTGGGAAAGAATTTTAAGTCATGTTGATGTTAATTTATTATAATAAACAATAATGTTTGATTTTAGTGTTCAAGAAACCTTAGGTAACCAAGAGAGTGGTACTTGAAATGGCTAAGGTCAATGAGGAAGTTTCATACCCTAGTCTACGAATGACCATTTGGATAGGCTTACTAACCCAGTAAATGCCATAAACTGTCATGCCCCAAACTAGGATGTCGTAGTAGCTTCGTTGTGTAAACTAACTTTAGCTAGAAGCAAACACTAGGCCTTTACCACTCTATAGCTTTGAGTCATCCATATCAACACTTGTTTGGTATCAACTTGTGTTACAACTGTCTAAAATAACTATTGAAAGAGATTCTAGGGTATAAAAGTTTGAGAAGAAAACAAGTTTTGTAAATAACTTCAGAAAAAGACATAATAAGGGGAATATAGTACCGGTAACAATAATTGAAAACCAGGGAATCACTTGCAGAGATCCTATTAGTTTCCCAAGGAGTTAGTAAAGTTAATAAATGAAATAAGAGTCTAGCCAATTGGTCTTGAATCTTACTCCCCAACTTGATTCTCTATTTTTTTAGAACTTTGAGTAGTACTAGTGTATCTACTGGGAAATCCGCAAAACAACTATAGGAGAATGAACGATAACATGTTCAGTAAATGGGATGGAGACAATAGCATATATCCGACATAAAGCAATTAGGGTTTTCAGGCAAGGTTAATTAGATGCAATGTATGTTCAAGTAAATGCCATTACACGACATTAACCCGTATTCATGAGATCAGACAAAATTGCACTCGTTCTAATTCGGGTTTTGAGGAGTTTAACGCCATGTACTTACGAATTGGTTATCAAACTGGGGCTTATGCAATGGAGAACACTTTCCGGCTAAGACTACCTTCAAACCATGGACTCCTAACCTTGTTGCGACCTCCTCTCCTATCAGTTTGTTAGACCTAAAGTGCGAGGATGACCATTTCTGCTATCATCAACAAAGGGTCCTAGTTTGGCCCAAACATCTTAGTTCTTTTACCCTAGTAGGTTACGATGTAGGTTCAGTTAGTAGTGACGTCAAGTTTATGTTAGATTGCTTTTTGGGTGATTAAACAATTTCAAATAGTTTAAAGCATGTAATATCATGAAGCAATCAACACAAAAATCTAACACTTAAAATAGCATAGCAATATTTAAGCACATACGTTGCATGCGCTCAGGCAATTAACTTACAACCACAAATGAGACATTAACTAAAGCCTTTAAGTATTTTTAAACAATACTTCAAAGTGCAGTAAAACGCTAATCTCACTTACTTGGATATGTGACACTTAAGAGTCTTGATAGTTGATCTCGTATGCTTTCATTGTTCTCCTTAAAATATATAATATAATTGCTTTAATCTTACTAAATAAAGTGAATGAGTTCATTTTAATAATTTAAGTGCAATTGTGAATTATCCTTAATAAGTCGTGTGAGCTTGGTATTGAGTTGCATCTTGCTATTGAATTGTCTGAACAAGGTTCTGAAAACTTGCTTAATACCAAGTTTCGATCTCAGAACCTTTTGATGAAGTCTCTGAAGTTATCCTAATTGTACTCCTTGCTTTTATCAATTTTCTGAACAAGCCTCTGAGGTTATCTCCTCTAAGTATTCCACACCAATTAAACCTCAGATCAAGTCCTAAAGCTATTTTGACTAAATTTCTATTACTAGATACTTCCCAAACAGGTCTATTAGGGGGTATAGTTATATCCCTTTTACTATTAAACATTTTGAATTAGAGATTAGGTCTTTTATTTACAGACTAACTCTTTAAAGATGTCTTTGAAGCAATTTTATCTAAGCTTTCTAAATCAACCAACTTTCTAGTCAAGTCTTTGAACTCAATACAATTACCTTTCTTTTATTAAATAGCTAAAACAAAACTCCAGCATATTTAGAGTTAAAATCCTTTCGTGCACCAATATTCTAAACATGTCTCTGAAGTCATCACAACTATGTTTCTTATACCAAATGTTGTCATAACTAAGACCCTGACATTATTATATCTAAGATTCTTAAACTACTTAACATTTTGGTTAAGCATCTGTACCCTAATTTTAAGTTACTTTTTTTTTTTCTAGATCAACCATTTGAAGAATTCTCTGAATAGGTTCAATTCACTTATCTATGTAAAGTGACTCACTTCAACCTCTTATTACAGTTTACAAGCATGACAGATCATGATCATACAACAGGTTCTTCATACACATAATCACCATATCACTCCAAACTTCCAAATCCTCTTATCTTCACTTTACCACATGTATACCACAATAAGTAATTTGTATATATATCAAATTCCATTCAATTCAACCATCTCTAGACCACTCTCCATAGAGAAACACACCATAACCAACCCCTGGATTTGCTGCATGTTATTTTCTACAAGGTTAATTGCATAAAATTTCTGAAAAATGGAATTTTTAGTCAATTTAGAGGCTCGAAATTCCTTTAAAATCATAGAAAATATTGTTGGCTGAAGAATTTTCATGAAATTCTTGCATGTAACGTAGGATTATTCCAAAAAAAAAAAAATTGCTTCAAAACAACACCAATAAGGCCATTTAAAATAACTTTGATGATTGTTTGGATTTGGACATTTTCTTAAGGAGATCATAAATCTATTTAAAATTTTAGCAAACTAATATTTTTCTCAAAAAGTGTATTTAAAAATACTTCAAAATAATATTTCTCATAATTTTTTGAATTAATTTAATATTTTTATAAAATTAAGTAAAATCGGGTTGAAAGTTTACCTCATTGGAGATTGGTTGTCCGGCTACCTTATTATCGGCACAACCAGGTGCTGCTACTATTGTTAGGAGGTGGTGGTGGTTTGCTTTTAGCATCTCTCCGAACCCACATTCCTTGAATTAGCTTGGTTTGCGTAATTTTTGTTCCTATTTTTTTTTCTAGAATTTTCCTTCAATCTTTCTTCCTCTTTCATAATTTTCCTAGAAGCCTAACTCTTAAAAGAATCTACAATAAGCACTTCCTAATATTCTAAGTATAGTTGTCAAAATTGCGATTTTAATGTTTATTTGAACTTATAGAATCGATAAAATCGTATAGAACTGATAAAATCGTAAATCAAAATTCATAATTTTATTAAAAGTTTGTACTTTAATGATACTATATCTATTTTAACTAAGAAAAACAACATAAAATTATAAATTCGTAGAATCATACCTTTAACATGCAATTTTGACAACCATGTTCCTAAGCATGCATGTGTGAAAAGGATGCATTTTCTCTCTCCTAAACCTATTTATACCCCTTTCTAAGTAAGTTCTTTAGGTATCATTAGCTTATATCTCCATACTAATAAGTGTCGGAGCTGATTCATGCCTTTTGCTACTTTTGTATATTTTTTAATGATTTTCACTTATTTCCCTTAATTGTTTTAGTTAGTTTTATATAATTTCAAGTATTGTTTGGAATTTATGTGTGTATATCTATATATATAATAATTACAACCAAAGTACGTGTACTACATTTACATATTATCTTATAATTTAATGAAATTAACTATTTGTAGCTATATTATTATTATTTTATTATAGTTTTATATTTCGAACCCACACGATATCCTTAACTAACTCCTTGGACTTACACATAAAACATCACCATGTTCGACCAACTATCATAGATGCCTTAAATTACTTGCTCGAAACAGCTATATGACTCACATAAACGAAGATCGACAATGAGCCAGAAATGACTCCTACAGAGGACGAGCCAATGAGCTGTAAGAGAGAGACAATGGTTGGTACAGTTAAGCTAATGCCCCAATTCGACCACCTTAAGCTAGAGGAGTGGATAGAGTTGTTAGATGTAGACTAGCATTAGATGAGATTAAAGGAGAAGATGAGGAAGTAGGTGATGAAGCAGAAGAGTATTATGAACCCAAGAAGAGGAAGTTCTGAGCTCTTAGAGTGAAAGGGTTAAGGATGCATATCCCTAGTTTTTTTTGGGAGTGGTGATGCTAAGGACTACTTGGACCAAATAAATAAAATTGAGAAGTAGTTCAAATGTCATGAGATACTTGATAACGTTAAGGTCAAACTTGCTATGTTAAAGTTTACTAGCTATGCCACCCTGTGGTGTAAGAATCTACAAACCGCTCGTAGAAGAGAAAGAGAATCAGAAGTTAGGAGTTAGGAATTATATGTAGGGTGCCTTCAAGAGATTACTGGAGTTAAGGCAAGGAGGATTAAATGCTGATGTGTATGTGAAATAATTCCAAATGTTAATGATCCATTGCAAAGTTGTTAAGCATGAAAACCGAACTGTATCTCTATTCATTAATGGGATAAAGTACAAGATTAGAGATATTTTAGAGACTATGGAACTTGGTTCACTTAATGAAGCTATCTGAGTTGCCTAAAGAGTCGAGAGGCATTAAGTAGGAAGATTCCGAGCTCTTGTTAGTTGACTTACCATTAGCCGATTTGTTCCAAGCAGACTTGTACGATTGAAACCAAGCAAAGTTGTTGAGGTTCGACTTGCTCAAAGAAATCTCAAGGAAGTTTGAGAAGGGCCAAAGCTCAGGAAGAAAGACAAGTGAGATAAAGTACTTCAAGTGTCAAGGGTTTAGACACATGCCTGTACATTGTCCAAACAAGCAAGTAGTGGTGATCAAGGGAGAGTTATTGACCATTGAGGTCGATAGTACTGATGAGGAGCTTGAGGAGCCTTAAGAATCTGAATACCCAAAATAGTCCAAGGAAGAGGAAATCATTTATAATGAAGAAGGTAATTTTATGCCTGCAGCTATGGTTTTGAGGCAAGTGATGAGTGTAGGCTTAGTACCAGAGAATAAATAGCATAAGAATTTGTTCCACATGGGCTATAAGGTGAATGGTTTATTATGCACATTAATTGTTAATAGTGGTAGTTGCACCAATGCAGTATCCATCTTTATAGTTCAACAATTAAAATTGCGACCTTACCCCACCCCAAGCCTTACAAATTGCATTTTAGTGACAAAGAAGCCTTACAAGTAAACAAACAAGTAGCCATGCTAATCTGAATTGGAAACTACCAAGATGAAGTGCTTTGTATTATGTTACCTATGAATGCATCTCATATTCTTCTTGAACGACCATGAATGTTTGATCGGAATGTGATATAAAACGGAAGAAAGAACAGATGTTCCCTAGAGCATAGGGCCAGGAAGGTAAATTTAAGCTCTATGATTGCTGAACAGGTTAAAAGCTTATAGACTCAATTGAGCCAAGTTTTGAAGAAGGAGGCTTTGGCAATAACCCAAGTCGAGTTAAAGAGAGAAATGGAGGTCGAAGAGCTGACCTATCTATTGGTTAGAAGGATATTAGAGATAAGAAGATCAGATGAGGAACTACTACCTGCTAAGGTGAAAACCTTACTAAGTGAGTTTATTGACTTGTTCCCAAGCGAACTGCTAGAGGGTTTGCTTCCTATTTGAGGCATTGAACATGCGATAGACTTGCATTCAGGAGCTACTATACCAAACAAGCTTGCCTATAGGTTGAATCTTAAGTAAGTTGTTGAGTTGTAGAGACAAGTAGACAAACTACTGAAGAGAAGGTATGTTTGAGAGTCCTTAAACCCATGCGTTATGCTAGCTCTGTTGGTACCTATGAAGGATGAGACACGAAGGATGTGCGTGGATAGCCGAGTAATCAATTGCATTACCATCAAGTACATGTATTTTATACTAAGCTTGATGAGTTGAATAGAGCAAGAATATTCTCCATGATTAACCTCAAATTTAGATACCATCAAATCTGAATGCAAGAGAGAGATGAATGGAAGATCGTGTTCAAGACTCGTAATGGACTATATGAATGGCTTGTTATGTCCTTTGGATTATAGAATACGCTAAGCAAATTTATGAGGCCAATGAACCATGTGCTCTAAGAACGGATACGAAAATTTGTTGTTGTATATTTTGATGATATCCCAGTCTATAGCCTTGACTTCAAGACTCATTACAAGTGCCTTTAAATAGTCTTTTCAAAACTTCTAGCAGAGAAGCTGTATACCAACCTAGAGAAATGTAACTTCTATTGACTTGAAGTGATCCTTTGAAGATTTATTGTTAGTGGTGGTGGTATACGAGTTGATGGCGAGAAGATAAGAGCGATTACCGAATATCCTATGTCGACTTATTGAACCGACATACAAAGCTTTCATGGCCTAGCATCATTCTATCGCCGATTTATAAAGAACTTCAGTCTTGTTGTGGCACCACTCACTAAGCTATCAAAAAAGAATATGGAGTTCAGGTAGGGAGGGAAGGAAAAAAGGAGTTTTGAAGAGGTGAAGGTGAAGCTAAACATTTCTCCTGTTTTAGCTCTTTCAAGCTTTGAAAAAGTATTTGAAGTAGAGTGTAATGTATCTAGACTGGGCATAGGAGTTATGTTGAAGCAAGAGGGCTGACCTATTGCCTATTTCAGTGAAAAACTTAGAGGAGCCACACTTAACTACTTTATGTATGACAAGGTGTTTGACTCCTTGATTGACGCTCTAACTGTTTGGCAACATTACCTATTACCTAAACAATTTGTGATCTATACTAATCATGAATCTTTACAATATTTGAAAAGCTAGCCTAAGTTGTCCTAAAGATAAGCTAAGTAGGTAGAATTCATGGAGGGATTTGCTTATGTCATAAAGTACAAGAACAACAAGAACAATGTAGTGGCCGAAGCCCTATCAAGACGACATTCCCTTTTGATCGAGTTATAGACTAGGTTACTTAGTTTCTCTATGATTAAGGATTTATATGTTGAGGATCTACATTTTGGCTCAATCTATGCCAAAAGAGAAGAAGGTTGAACACTTGATGACTATCACAAGGAAAATGGATACTTGTTTAGAAAGAGGAGATTGTGTATCCCAACTTGTTCTATGTAAGAATTGTTGGCGCGCGAGGCATATGGTGGAGGATTGTTTAAACATTTTGGCAAGCATTGAACTCATGAGGTATTAGCCTCTAGATTCTTTTGGCTAAGGATGATGGGAGATGTCAAAGCTGTATTAGAAAGATGTATTACCTGTAGAAAGGTCAAGGGCAAAATTTACTTTTGCCATTCTTGACAAAACCATGGTTCGAGTAGAGTATGGACTTTATATTAAGATTACTGAGGACATCTTGAGGGAAGGACTCCATCATGATAGTCGTGGACCGATTTACTAAGATGGCACATGTAAGCCCCAAAGTTCAGCTAAGTAACCGTAGGATTGAACTTAGAACCTAAGGTTTAGGGCGATCGGCTAAAGAATCTGATTACACCTAAATTATAAACTATTGAGAGAAATATTAGTAAAAATGACCCCGTAAACCTAAATTTAAGAAAATAAATAGTAAAATAAGAGACTATAAAATTTTCAAATTTTAAGCATAATAGGTATTAATTATCGAAAATGCGAAAAGTGTAATGAAATAACTAATAAATTACTAGAGATAGATTATATGTATACTAAAAATTTTAGAATGACCAAAATAATATTTAGGAATGTTCACGTGTACTCCACGTGTATTTACGTGTAGATAAAAATACGCGCAATTACCTAAATTAGCCTAAAACTAAGCAAATAATTAAAGAAAAATACAAAATAATTATAGAAAAATCAGAAGAGGATAAGCTGCAACAAGATAAGGTCATGGTTAGCAAGAAAAAAAAAATAACCAATAAGAATTTGACAAACAAAAAGCCAAAAATCATGGAATTGGGGCAAAATCCCATCAAATTAATGCACATTAATTTCTACAATTGTCTATAAATAGGGGAAAAAATTCTACAAGTCTTTTGGTCAGTTTAGGATTTGAGAAAAATCAAAACACCGAAAAAATCGAGAGAAAATCCAGAAAAATAAAAAAAGAAAAACTGTGCAGTTAGGGATTTTAAAGGGAACCCACACCAGAAGAGGAGCTGGGAGTGGACGGCCACTACCACCACACGATGGTGGCAGCGCCCAGGCCGGCTGACAAGGCCACGGAGGCTCGCAGTGGTCGGAGCTACCCAAACCGGTGAATCCAAATTCTAGCCCGATTTTTGTGAAATTTTGTAAAAATAGTAAATATAATTAGAAAATTATGAATTTTGTTATTCTGGGATATTTTTGTATGTAGTTTGTAGGAAAAATATTATTTAGATGAAAACATGTCCCGTAATATAGGGTCCTTAAGAAATCATGCAAAACCGAGCACATTTCGGTTTAGAAATAAATGACCTTAGGAGTGTAGTTTGGAGCTCAATTTTTTTCTGTAGGATACTCATGTGATATAGAACAGTGCTATGAAGCCATTTTTTTAAAAATTAATTTTTGAAATTTTTAAGTTAATTTTTAGCCCTAAAATGATGGTAAAATTGAGTGATTTAGGGTTAATTAGGTGATTAGGATGTTAATTACTGATTGAGATAGTAATTAGATATTTAGGGATGTTAATCTCTTATGTGGAAACCTAATCCTAGTCTATGGAGTGTTAAGTGTAAGTAATGAAGGTGTTATGTGGTAAATGTAGAAAATTAGGAATATGTAGAATTAAAAATTAATAAATATGGAAAAATTAGGTTTAATTAGATAATAAAATAATGAAAATCAGAACATAACAAATCTGAAACAAAATTCAATTTTAGGTAATTATATGAAAAATGTAAAAATTTCTTACAACATGAGTAAATTCGGTACACTAATAAGGATTTAAGTGTACCGGATGGAATAAAATGCTGACTAGGGATAGTAATCGTATTTAGGGTATCTGGAAATAATGTGGTTAGTTTCACATTATGAGTTGAAACAAATTTCTAGGGTCCGAGTATAAAATAGTACCTAGAAATCGAACTAGAATCTAATTTAGAAATCGATGCGGAACCCGAACCTAAACCCAAACCTAAAATAATTATAAAAGACTTAATACCTAGATAATTAGGCATATTACACCTTAAACAAAACCTAACAATAAGCGTTATAGGATAAGATGAACTTATAATATTATATGAAATACTGAAACCACGTTCGTGTTATAGGGATGATCGGCGATGGCCTGAGCAAATCGGACCTCGAATGAGTGAGCGAGGAGTCGAGGTAAGTTGGGATTAATACGATGCTGTATTTTGGAGGCTTAAGATTATGCTTGGTTGTGCTTGTTAGATAGAAAATGTGTGCATGTGCTTGATTATGGGTGATGCTATGATTCTGTTTGTTGCTCTGGCACATATTGTATGACTTGTATGAAAGGATTGATCACTCTAAACTGGACTTAATTAAATATCTGACTAGTAATCATAATCGGACATGCATGGCAACCAATTAGGGGAACTTAGGACTCTCCGGCCAAATACCGACCCCTTCGGAAGGGATAGCGCAGGATTGCAAAATGGTCCCTTCTTCATCCTCAGTTGAACTAAGTGACAGGAGAGGAGGTCGCGGTAAGGGTGAAAACAGTGGTTTGAAGGTAGTCACGGGAGGAGCAAGGTCTCCATTACACAAGCCTGGGTTTAGTCGTGAGCTGTTGCATTAACAGCAACTCCTCAACCCGGATTAGAGCGGGCGTAATTTCTCTAATTTCACGACGGGCCGGACAACGTCGTGCGATGGCATTTGCTTGCACATGCATTGCACCTAATAAGTGATTGAAAACCTTGTTGTGTGTATGGTATAGTTTTAAGTTCTCCGTCCTAACTTACTAAGCTGTAGTTGCTCATATCCCTATAGACGTCGTGCAGGTGCTGGCTAAGAAGCGGCAACAACTACTCTGAAGCTAGCAACTGCTGGATCCTGAGGAGTGAGGAAAAATATTGAAGAATAAACACATATTTTTAAGGTTTAAGTTTTTATTATTTTTCATTTCCGAATAATGTAATGATATAGAAAAGTACTATGGAAAAATATTGTAAACTTTAACTGCAATAACTGAATTATAACATGTATATAATTCCTCACTTTTATAGGTAAATGATTTATTTAAATTACAAACTGTCTACTTCAAAGCGGGTTAGTTGTGGACGCCTTGTGTAGATCAGGTCTAAGATAGCGGTTTAAGGCCAACTTCTATCTTAGGATGGTTTACACGGCGGGGCTGTTACGACTCTGTCGCTTCGGGGCGTGACAGCACACTTCGTGCTCTACTCCAAAACTGACGATGCTTTAATTATCTTTTTTCTTTTCTTATAGGAGGTTGTCAAGCTACATGGAGTGCCTAAGACAATTGTTTCAATACGTCCTACCATCCACAGAAGGACGAACAAACTGAGGTTGTCAATAGAACTGTAGGAACTTTACTTCGAGTAGTTATTAGTTGAAACATGATTGATTGGGATCAATGCCTACCCATAGTTGAGCTTACCTATAACAGGACCGCTTATAGTGCCATGAGCATGTTGCCATTTGAGATTGCCGATAGGTTCAACCCTGAGCTCCCATTGGATTAGATACCCGATCCAAGCTAGGACGAAGATTAACCAGCTGTAGAAAGATTTGAGACCATCAAGACAATATACCAGAAGGTCATTAAACAACTGAGCTAGGCTATTACTAAGCTTGAAAGGTGAGGCAAGGGAGGAAAGGATAAAGAATTTCAGCCTGATGATTTGGTTTGGGTCCACCCCAATAAAAACTGATTTCTAAGATTAAGAAAGAACAAGCTGTCTCCCAAAGCTAATGGACCGTTTAAAGTACTTAAAAAGATCAATTCTAATGCTTATAAGATTAACTTACTTGAAGAATATAGAGTCTTCGACTCTTTTAACATTGTTGACCTCCATCCATATGTTCCAAAAGATGAGCAATGTGTAGCTGAACCAAATTTAATCCCAAATCTCAGATAGCCTAGAAGGGATCATAAGGATTATAGACCAATCACTTGCTCCCAAGCTCGAGGACTTGCTCATATGGTTTGCCGAGCTGTCCGAAAGGAGTTGAACTCTGAAGAACAATGCATTCTCCAGTTTGACCCGTTGAGTTACTTTACTCTCTATCTCATTAAAGAGACTCCTGCGGTGCCTGACTTGTTGTCGAGCTGACTCCTTTACAATATATCAGTCTAAGACCAAGTACTAAACTCGCTTGCTATTGACTTGATACATTATCAAGGTTGAGTTGCTCGATCCTAAGACAACCAGCCAAAGCCGACTCGACAATGGGCCACCTATTGGACCAATCTTTCCTTAGCTTAGAACATCTGAGTTGGCAAGTTTTCGAGATTCGAAGCTAACTTAATATGCTCAGAACTTGTTTTACTCGGCAAACAGCATCATTAGGACCATATAATGGATAGTTGACACGTGCCCCTATTTTTTGATATCCATACTGTCCTTTTGCAACTGAATATCCTTTTTGTCTATTTATAACTTTGCCCTTGTAAACCATATATTTTTCTTTTTCCAGTCGAAATCCTTTTTGTAAATTACGTAAACCTAGGACTTACCCTAAATGGACCATATAAATACTTATAAAATGTAATAGCTACAACAATAAATGAGATACAATTGAATTTCAGATATACTTTCCTTCGTGAGCTAAGTGCCCTTGCTTACTTTTGATTACTCTTATCTAATCCATAGTGAGCTTGGATCAGTGGCGAGTGCCCTCCGCTACACTTATGCGTAACATTACGAGCGACCTAAGCTCGTGTGAGACGTTGATGCATCATATCCATTATCGATGCATCATATCCATTATCGATGCATGAGAACCCTTGCTTAACCTTCGACTATCATTTAGTTTTTTGGACCATCTTGAGGTTTGGACCTACCCTTTTGGCTTGCATGATATTGGTAGCCGTATGTCATCTTTCTTAGTAATCCGTATTAGGGACATTGGTTCATGCTATTGCCTTACCTTTGCCAGTACAATACTTTTTGCTGGTAACTCTATGAAAAAAACATGTCATATTCTAAAACGCAAGTTGCTTAAGGAAAAAAAAATTTATATGATATTGAGTGTTAAAGATTAATATGAGCTGGAGATATGAAAGCAAATAATGTAGGTACTAGTATATTGGAATAAGAAATTGAATGCGTTAGTATAAGAGCTTAAAATTTGGATGAAAAATTTGAGCGTGTTATGTAAGGTAAATAGCAGAGTTGTGTGGTTAACGAGTATAATTCTCTAATTTATAGAGTGTGTGTGATTCTATGAACACTCCTTTGAGGCTTCGAAAATTGCATCCTTCTTAACATTCACCACTTTTAAAATCTTCAACATTCACCTATCTTCATTCAATTATCAATATCCCTTTTTTTTCTACTTTTCAATTATCAAATTGTTCGGTTTACAACCTTTTTAGATGCATTAACTCTCCAATTCAAAATTTGAAATTACAATCCTTTGTTTATTAGTTTATCACTACAATTTCATCTGAATTCTGATTATTGAGCATCTATGTCTTTAATTTTCAATCATGTAGTCTCTTCTATGTTTTGGCTTCATCATTTCACTCTCCAATAACTCTTTTTTTTTCCTTTTTATCTCTCCCTCTCATCTACTCTCCTGAATAATTTATGTGGCTTTGTGCAAGGGTAGAAAAAGCAAAAGAAGCTAATAGGTTTGCATTGGTTTTGTTCTTTATAGGCTTATAAACTTGTGACTTTGTGAATGAGGTAGGATGAATTAAATTTACATGTATAACTTTGTCTTTTAGCTTAATGTCTTATTACTTTGCAATAATGGAGAAATTTTTTTTTTTTATTTCTCTTTTTAGATAAAGATTAAAAAAAAAACTAACCGAATGGGTCAACTTGTCGGGTTAAGGCGAGTTGAACCCATTAGTACAAGCTAGGTTAGGGACTTTAACCCATATAAGACCCACCAAATCGGCGAGTTCTTATAACAGGTTGGAATTGCCCTCATGGGTCATTGTTCGGTTTAAGAGCTACTAGGTCGATTCCGGTCTAAATCACAATTTCAAACAGAACCGTACCTATGTCTAAGTGCAAAAGCTATTCCATTGCTAGAGTGATCAAACAAAGCAAAAAAGTAAGTTCTCTTTTTTACTTCATATGATTTTGACTAATGATTTTTTGCTTTGCATGATTCCATCTAATGGGTTTTATAATATATTTTGCATTCATGTAACTCATAGTTTTAGCTTGTGTAAGTAACTACTTGGTACTAAGATTCTACATGGTTATTTTCTTTCTTCTTTTTTTTCCCTGAATAATTATTCTTTTGAATTATTCTATTTTATTATATATTTCCTAATTATAAAATAAATCACCTAATGGCAGTTTTCATCATAAAATAATTAGGTACAGTTCTAGAATTGTGGAAACTGTATCGTCACACCTTAGAACCAAGAAATGACAACTCCATTACATTCTCTTTTTAAATCATCAGAATATGTAAACTTATCTCTACACTTGGAATGAAAGATATAACAATTTTTCTTGGATTTATCGGTCTAAGTAGGAGACAATATACTTTAATATTATTGATTATTTTTCTATTGAAAGAATCATCCCATCTTAATTGAAAATGTAAATATCTTTTTGGTATGAGTATATTTAAAATCTCATAATATCCTACTAAATCTACAAATATATGACATCTAACCACAAATGCTTTCCAACGGAATTACAATACATATATGAGCCTCCTCCAATAATCTATTAATTAAGTATCAAACCCCACTATCTAAATAAGTTTAAGAACATAATCCATTAAACCTACGTAATAAACATGATCCAGCATATAGTTTGAAACATATACATTTTGTAACACGAATCCTCCTTCTAAACATCATAATACTCGAAATAACTAACGTTAGCCTTGCTTTCCGATAGAATCGGTCGAAAACTATGTCGGTAAACATTTCCTAATTAGCCATAAATATTTGCACTTGAAAAATATGGTGCTACAAAAGGGTAAGCAAAATAATCTGATATGATAGCCGCTACATGCGCATGATGAGTAGAAAACAACGCATGCATTCATAGTACTAATGCAACAATCAACCATATATTATCTGTTTTAAATATATATATATATATATATTTATTGCAGTCTCGATAGTTGTCTTATCCTAGAACTATTATATTAGTCATCAGTAGAATTGATTTACAATTACCTTCTGAAATAATGTCAAATTCCACTATTACAACATGCTTATCTCTTTTTTCTAGAAGATAAACTCATATCATAATATTAACCGGTTCACAACCCCACCTATTAGCACATGGTAGTTTGCCGCCTAAAACTACCATCGTATCACCCCCAACTTAATGTCATCGTAACATGATAAAGTTGGTAGTAATATTCTTAATCCTCCTGGTATAGAGGTGAGCATAATCAACAGTCAGTTATATAGTCTTGATAATATTAGATTTACTTACTTTTAACATTATATACATGGACAATCAAGCATGATAACTATATATTTAGATAGCGCTTGTTAAAGTCATCTATTACATTAAAGGATTACCTATAACTAATAATTTTGTATCTTATAATTTTAACACATTAAATATATTTGCATTAATGGTAAAAATATATATATATATATATGTATATATTTGTATTACAATTATCGAAAGAATTTAAACTCATCTGATAAACTTCTCGACTACCTTTATTATTTAACGAATTCATCGTTTACTTCTACGGTTGTTGCTCTTTTATTTGATTTCATTATTTTAATTACTCAATATTACTATTATTTGAAAAATTTATTATATTTTTATTTGATCGGTATTTACTATTGCTGTAAGGACTTTTTTTTAAAAAAAAATTATTACGTTTTTTTTTTATTTTACCAAAATATATTATCAATATTCTTTTATATAATAGATAATTAGACATATTAAATGTAATAGATTCATAAATGGATATATATTGTAGATGCGGATTATTACATAGAAAATTATAGGAAGATGAATAGATGTATAAGATAAGTGTTGTGGATTGAAGATTATATCTAAGACAGATTATAAATATAGAAACATATAAATATTGGATAGATTGTAAATTTGAATTTCACATAGAGTTGAGGGATTATAATATTTATAACACTTGTATATTTATTGATTGATCTATAATTTTTCTATGAAATTCAATTTTATAAGAGTTATATATAAGTGTTGAGTATAGATAGAAGTCTATATAGAAATAGATTGTTAATATAGGAAGACATAAATATTCGAAAACCCTTGTTGGTAAAGAATTTTGAGTGATATGGTAAGCTCCAAGAGAGGAAATGTATTTGTATAACAGCTTATATTGTTTCGCTGCCCTAAATAACGCGAAGGATATTGTTTTTCACGGCAATCTATCTATTTCGCTTTCTTCTGTTTTGTTAATGGACCTTTTCGGCCGAATGATGTAGGGGTATTTGTTTTTGTTGTGCATTGGTCCGAAGTTATGGACTAAGTTTGTTTGAATTTTATTTAGTCGTTCTTGTTTTGATTTAAGAAATGGAAATATTTTAGTTACCATTTTTTTTTTTTTTAAAGAAGCATAGATATAGATGAATCCTTACATAGATTGGTAGGCATTTAGAGGTTAAAAACTTCTCTACTAAGAAACGTATTACAGATGGAAGGATTCAATTGGTATGGTTAGGGGTGTGCCGTATGCATCTTATGTTTCATGATATGGAGATAATATGTGGAGATGACTTTGAGAGGATGATGTAAGGAATTAAAAAGAAATTTGAAATTATATTAATTCTTGAATAATTGTTTGTAAAGAAATAAGGAAAAATGCAAAGAATCTATTTATATTTAACAAAAATCTTTTCCTTTCTTTTCTTTTTTTTACCGACCATCTAATAGAAATATCAAAGAATCCTTAAAATATTACTTAAAAATAAAGAGGGCTGGTAATGGGCCTTAAAGTGCATTTTTCAAGCCCAAAACAACATTAGTTGAGATATATAAGTAATAGACAAAAGAGTCTTCCTTGAAAATCAATTCTTAAAAACATATAATAATAATAAGAAAAATCCTTTTTAGATGAGAAGTTATGTTAGTTTGAAGCATAATTGGAAAATTGTTTAATTTATTATGTCTACACCATAGGGGCAATAGATAGTTTCAGCGTCTCAAATGTACCAACGATAGACAAAAGAGTCTCGAGTTTTGACTTTGCAATTCTTGTGCAATTACGCTCATTCTTTGTCTAAACAACCATTTAATTCTTAAGGAGCAAAGCTCCTACGATAAAATATTGTTTATTTGATCTTGGAATTGAGTCAAATGAGAGAACTTAATTAGGTATTTACAAATACTTGGGCTTGATTATCTACAAGATCTCCTTAGCGATCAACCAACAAGATCAACTTTACTTATTTGGGAGTTATTTTAATGAGTTTAGGACTTGTATTGCTTAAAGAGAAAGTTTTCTCCTCATATAAAATTAAAAGTAATATGTCAAGCATTTATCTTTAGTATTAATTAAATCTAGAAGTGATTTTACCCCTAATTAGGTTCTTTAGGGCTTATTATAAGTTAAATATGTTCCCCTAAGATTAACTTGGTTGAATTGCAAGTGTGGGGGGCTTATAATAAAAATGTCCATTGAAATAGCTTCAATTTCGTTTTCCTTGTTCACCACATCAACTAGTATATAATTAAAAAAAAAGGTTAATATCATAATTTATATCTCAACTTTATTACTTTTTGTAATTATACACCTGAAGTTTTTAGTTATTTAATTATACACTCAATTAAAAATTTAATTGTTACCATTTATACTTTAGTTAATTCTAATTTACATAATTAGTTTAGTCAGTATAATTTATCAATGGGGTAGCTAGTTATGGCGTTAAGGTGGTTACACAACCCTCAGAAAGTGACCATCAACTACTACTTATAAAGCAGTAAGTCATGCCTTACTTAAAAAGTATGAGTCACAAGACCCAATGGTGGCCATAGGCGATCGTTTATGGCCCCCAAAGTGGTCGCGTGACCCCTCTTAAGGTCATAAGCTATCACCTCAATGGCTAATTGTGCTAATTGGATTAATAATGTGAATAGGAATCACTAAGGTATATACAGTAACAACTAAATTTCTAATTAGGTGTATAATTATGTAAATTGAAACTTTAGATGTATAATTACAAAAAATAGCAAAGTTGAGATGTAAACAGTGATATTACCAAAAAAAGAAAAACAAAAATCCATGTTGTTATTTCTGTGAATTTTGCTTAAGATTTTGGGCATTCAAGGCGTTTTTCAGTTGAGAAAAGGTTGTTTGAGTGCACATTCTAATATGTTCCAGAATTAGTAACATGAAATTTAAAGGCGGGTTGCATCATAAAAATTAAAACTTTACACTATATATCTCTCTTATTAAGTTTTCCATTAAATAACTAGGGGATTCGATTTTATGGTGGTGGGTTTAGTCAAGCTATTGGCCAAGATTTGTGGCCCTTTGCGCCTTTATGGTGTTGGTGGTCATCAGTGGTCAGATGAGAAAAAAAGAGATCTAAAATCGCATGGTCAAGTGAAGCTTATTGCTATATATCTATATTATTAAAGTTTTTTGGGGTTTAAATAACCACTGTTTTCTCAAATTACAATTTAATCCTCAATCTATATATAGATAACAATAAAATTAACACTAAATTAAATTATTAAAAGTATAAAGTTGGATGATTTGTCAATTTATTAATATATAAAATATTTTAAATAATATTTTTATTTTCTTTTTTCAGTCTTCACACCTAATTTCTCTCTCTCATTCTTGGAGACCATATTCCACTTTCTTCTCTCCCACTTTTTTATTTCTTTCTTCTCACAAATTTCAATAAGGCTACTTTTTTCATTATTTTGATGATTTCTCTTATTATACTATAATTTTTGAAAAGAAGTTATTATAGATTATGTAGATATATTAAAAGTAAAATTTATAATGATAAATAGAAAATATTTTAATATAAGTTTAAAATAAATATATATTTTTTATTAGATGTGAAAATAAAACTAATTTTTGCAAATATAACGTGGATACATCGATTGTTAAAATATATATATATATATATAATTAAAGCGGAACCTTATTTTTAACCACCATAACTATTAATATTTGATATTTTATCATTTTAATTTATAAGTGATCATCCTTTTTTCACTCTTAGGATTTCTTTTTAAACATGATTATTCAATAATTATTATTTTCGACTTTAAAAAATTATTATTTTCCATTTTTAAATTTAAAATTGTAATTTACCGATAGCTATATTTGGCCTTTCATTTCTCTTTCTATTTTGTTTGGCAAGCAAGTGTTTGTGTTGAATTTTTGACTTTTTTTTTTTTAAAATAATCTAGCATGCCATGCTTTTTTCCTTTTGTTAGTACGATTCTCTTTTAAGATCATAAAGTAAGATTTAATAATTATATTATGTTTTAAAATAATTGAACTTAATTTTGGCATACAGAGTGAGTACATATCTACTAGTATATATATATATATATATATATATTGTTTAATGCGGGCAGTTATTTTATGATATTTTTTCCAATCAAGACGATTAATATTATTGATACTGCAGACAGTAATGAGGGTCCATTTTTGGCTATGTTTTTCGAGACATCGGGTGGTGGCTTGGCCGTAAAAGAAAGGGTGGTGGAGTAATAGTAGGCTTGGATTAGTTGTTGGATCTGGGTTTATTTTCAAGGATCAGTGAATGTAGGGAAAAAAAAAAAAAAAAAAAACGAGAGAGGACATTGGGGGTTGGCGGATGGTATCCCGTCAAGAGAAAGAAGGAGGGGAAGAGGAAAAAGGAAACAGAGGCGGCTAACAAAAATACAAAAGAAAGGAGAAAAGAAAAAGAGAAACGTCAAAGCTAAGCTGTTAAACCTTGATGCTCTGAAACTAAAATTGTCACGTGCTTCTAACTTTTTGAAATAAAATACCTATAAAAAAAAGAAAGAAAAGACAAAAACAAAAGTTGATATTATAAGTTAGTAAATTTATCTTATAGAGATAAAGTGTAATAAATATTATTCAATAACTACTATTTTTTATTAAAAAAACTATTGGTTTTCATTTTTAAATTTAAAATTATAATTTATGATAGCTACATTTTTTTTTTTCACTTCTCTTCCCACTTTATTTGGTAACAGGCATGTATCTGTTTTAAATCTTTACCATTTTGAGAAGAAAAGAATCATCTAATATGCTACTCTTTTTTTTTCTTTCTTTATTTACGATTTTTTTTAAGATCATAAAGTAACATTTAATAATTATATTATATTTTAAAATAATTGAATTTAATTTCGCTACACACAGAGCCGATACATATGTACAACTATATATATATATATATATATATTGTTTAATGCAGACAGGGTACGAGGGTTCATTTTTGGCAGTGTCTTTCGAGACATCGAGTGGTTGCTTGGCCGTGACAGAACGGGTGGTGGAGTAATAGTGAGCTTGGATTAGTTGCTGGATCTGGGTTTATTTTCAAGGATTGGCGAATGTACGAAAAGAAAACGAGAGAGGAAATTGAGGCTTGGCGGATGGTGCTCCGTCGAGAGGAAGAAGAAGAAGAAGAGTAGCATTAAAGAAAAAATAATTTGCTTGTAAAACTTTTTTCTGTGATCTTGTCTTGAGACGAAACTTTTATCGTACTTTTAATTTTATATTAATTAAGCTTAAACATTTATAGTATAAACATAATTAAGTTAATAACTCAAATTAAGAAGAAAATGTAAAATTAAACACGAACAGAATTGTAAAAAGACAGCAACCTACAAATGCAGAAAGAATGGAGGGATTTTGCGTCTGATTTTTTGGAAAATATGTCAGGGATATGCATATGCTATCCATATCCTTTGGCTGTTGAACGAAAATTTTTTATAGACATGCCTAATACACGTGTTTTACATCGGTTTTTCTTTTACCGAAAAGGGCTTTATTATTTTCATATTATACTGTCCATGTGTTTGGCCGTTGAACCAAAATTTGTGGGACGTATGCCTAGTTAAAAAAAAAAGAAAAACTTTATCGACTTTAATATTATATATATATATATATATATATATGATGAGAGAGAAGAAATTGGATTTTTCCCAGAGAAAGTGAAAATTGTATTGTGGCGGCGTGGCGTAGAAAATTCCTTTGTTCATTCTTTTACGTTCTTCTTTTTGCTTTTTTTTTTTTTGGAAATGACGTTGATCTATCCTAATTATGTTTGGCCCAAAAAAAAAAAAAAAATCTATCCCAATGGTGAAATGATATATATATACACACACGTGCCTGTCTGTTTCTTTTTTCTCTTTTCCTTTACCAACGCATTTCAACCATTCCTCGCGTCCCACTGAACCGAAGCTGAGTTTCCGTCACAGTTGAGTTGGCCTTTTTTGGCTTCATGTTGGGCCCGACGACCGGTCGGTAGACGGCAACGTCGCACCGCAATTGAACTATAAGTCTTAAGAGAAAACTAACTAGAAAAATGGATGGCGCATGCATATGAATTTAATCTCTACGACATTGGCATATAGCCCCTTACGTATCTTTCGACATACAGAAAAACATTCTCACCATTTTCCTCTTCTTATGTAATAATCATGCAAGTTAACCTTAGAATGGTATATAACATATTAAAACCGTTACAATTTAGTCGTATCAATATTAATCTTCTTATGATGAATTAAATTTAAATTTTCTTATTTTTAGTTGGTATGAAAAAAAAAAAAAAAAAAAACAGACCAGTAGACAGTATAAAAAGCGACCAAGACAAAATGATTATTATTACTTGACCTAGAATGTAAAGAGAGAGAACAGGTGTAGAGAAGTGCGCTAACGACTGAAAAGGAAAAACCAAACATGTCTTCATCGACTACATCAAACGTTCCCTTGCTAGAGGGAGACTATGTTGATGAAGGAGAGGGAGAGAAGAGTGTGTGGTGGAAGAGGATTTTGGACGTGGAAGAAGCAAAGAAGCAAGTGTTGTTTTCGCTTCCCATGATTCTTACCAATGTTTTTTACTACGCTATAACCTTAGCCTCTGTCATGTTCGCCGGACATCTAGGCGAACTTCAGCTCGCCGGCGCTACCCTCGCCAACTCTTGGGCCACCGTCACTGGTTTCGCTTTCATGGTAATTGATTCTATATTTCCGTTTATGAGTTTGTTGTTATTTTCTCACTTTAATCTATCGTTATTAAGGTAACTCTATAACTTTGAATCAATTATTTAATATATCACGAATTCTATTATATGTTTTATTTAGTTTTGACATACCATCACAACTGCATCGTCGGCTAGTAAATGTTTACCTGAACACATTTTTTATATTGACTGGAAAACTAAAAAAAAAAAAGAAAGAATTTATCTAAATTTAGTATTTAAAAAATTAAGGGTATATATTCTTACTTATATAAGCAATAATTTCTTCATACATTAAAATTTTATTAAAAAAATACTTAACCTTTAATTGAATAATTATTTCATATATCTTTTTTAAAGATTTATATTATGCAAATGCCTTTTATTATGTCGAAAACCATATCTAATAAAACTCATGCTCATGCTCTTAATGGTGTCTTAATTAGATTAAAGAGTTTCCCTAATTTATATAGCTTCCATGAATTTTATGTTACAAAAAGGGAACCAAGGACAATGGAGGTCAAGGTTAAGGACCGACATGAACATGGCAATAATTTCTGGTTTTCCTTTTTTCCTTTTTCCTTTTTTTTTTTCCCCTTTCCTTTGTGCCACCAGGATAATTTTTAGCTAGAGAGCATATCTAGACGTTCCTAATTTGTTCATTTCTGACCGTCCGCTTATAGCTGCCAGTGTCACGTATTAAAGATAGTTTGGCAGCATGTGTACATAGGACAATAACATCGAAATTTGTTCTCTCCCTGTCTTCTATTTTAATAAAATCATTTTAACTATTTATATATATATATATTTAAATTTAAATATTATTCATAATTTATTTAATAATTTGATAAATAAATATAAGTTAAAAATAGAATGGAGAAAGAGATGCATCCTCTAAAAAAAAGAAAATATGAGACCATAAAAAAGTACAAGATAGGTGATAATTTCTTTTTCTTTTCTTGTTTTTCTCTTTTCTTTTTTGTCACGAGGATAAATTTTTAGTTAAAGAGCATATCTCCGCGTTCCTGATTTGATTTGTTCGTTCCCCACCGTCCACTCGTAAATGTATAACACCAATAAAAATAAAAAACAAACAAGTCTTCATCTTCTATTCCAAACATTCCGCCGCCAGAGGATTATTTGTTGGTGGAGAAGAGAGACACGAGGTTGTGTAGTGGAAGAGAATTTTGGCTTTTGGGCATGGAAGAAGCAAAGTCTTGTTTTTGCTTCCCATGATTCTTAATTACCTGTGTCTTACCATGGTATCACGTTAGCATTTATGTCACAATCGCCGGAAATCTTAATGAACATTAGCTCGTCCCTGTTACCCTCGCCAACTCTTGGGCCACCGTCACCGGTTTCGCATTTATGGTTGAGTTCGTCTGACAACTCTTCTTTTCTTACTTATTCAAGTGCCAGTACTCGTCCGAAAATTAAGGAAAAGAATTTATTTAAAGTTAGGGCTCCGTGGCAAATCAAATTTCGTCCTTCAATGGACAAATAGTGAGAGAAAAAAAAATTTAATTATATTAACATATTATGTGAATTATAAATTGTATTTTTAGTCATTAAAATCATATATTGTAGTTAACACAACAAAAACTTAAATTTGAAAATTTGTGAATGTAATGAAAATGCCATGAATATAAGTCTTATTTATTCTAGAGTTAATTACAAATATATTACTTATAATTTCATAGTTTTGTAAAGACGCACTTGTAATTTCTTTTCTAACAAACATATAATTTGTGTTTTTTAATTTCATATTCACCACACATAGGGACATGTGACAATCTTTTAGTGATTGTATCTATAATTAAATTGTTTAATTAATAATACAATTAAAATTATTTAAAGTTACATAAATAAAATAAAAAAGAAAAAATCTAAAAATGAAAAAGAAAGAATAGCTGCAAAAATTAAAAAAAGAAGAAAAAAGCACAACCAAAATATCCGTCATCTTGTGTAGATCACATGACCCACCTTTGTAGTGGGTTGCAGCCCCAAGGTTTGCGAGGCTATTTGTCAACTACCTTTTAGCCTTAAGTGGTTAACAATGGCTAGATCTTGGGAAAAGTCGGATCTGGCATGATCGACGGTTCCGAATTGCAGGTGGATCTATCGGGTTGGATGGGTCATCATGGGTTTTCCTTCTTGACCCTTCGAACTGACTTGTTGAGGAATAGGACATGTAAATTAGCAAGTTGGCCTGCGATCCGACCCGGTTTAGTTTAAAGACTGCATCATGTAGCAGCAGCATTCAATGCTGCGTGAATAAGGATTGGGTAGAGGGTAGGAGGGGTGGGGGTGTGTGTTAGAGCTTAAAAAAGAAAAATCAAGGTGCTGCGTGATAATTATTAGAAAAAATTAATGTTTTCTCTTTTTTCTTCAGTAAATTAGTTTATTTAGATTTTAATTAGGGTTCTTCTCCAAAAAGGATTGTTTGACTATGAAACTAACTCTAGAAGTTGATGAAATCAATGTTTTGTTCTTAATTGGGGGTATAAGTGAAGATTGTTTCGATTTTATAGTTTCATTTTATGAAACTTGCTATTTTTATTTGAAGTATAATTCTTATCCCGTTCTAATTTAGATGACAATAATAGAGTAAAAGAAAGAAGTTCACAGTAGCTCGACCCCAATGCAAACTTCCTCTCTTCATCCATTGTAAGTGATCTTTTTGTCGGAATTAATTGTTATTTGAATTCCGCATTAGATGATTTCCTAAAATGTGGTCTATTAAATTTAGATTTTCATTGAATTGGTTCTCTAAAATATTGCGATAAAAGGTTGCTGGATCAACGTATCACAATGACTTGAAATTCAATTCAAAATGCTCATTCTAGAGTCATACAACATTCATTTTAATGAATACAATGTTTTATTAAAAATAACAAATTTAATTGTTTTATTAAAATCTAATTCAATTTTTTTGTTAAAATATTTCTTTATTAAGAAAAAAAATTAGAGACCGGTTTATGAGCAGCTGAATTGGCAAGCTGAGGGAAACAATTTGGAACCGGCCTTGACTCTTCAAGGTTGACTTGGCTTGTGACCAAACGAGTTCGGGATAATTTCAAGCTGAGTTCGACTTGACTCTAGGTCTAATAATGTTCTTGAAAGCCACTATGGCTATGCTCATATTTTTTTTTCAATTGTTTTTTTTATTTAATTAATTTATTTTAAAAATAACTTTTAGTAATATTATTACTCAAAATTATTTAATAATATGATCAATCATTAAAAGATCACCTCGTGTCTCTTACATGTGATCAACATAAAATTAGAAACGAGTTATGTATTTGAAAAAAAAATTAATAATAATAACCTCGCTGCAGAAACACGAAAACACAAATCATAATTTTATAATTTAACGAATATTCTAATATTCTAACAATGGATCATGCTTAGTTTTCACAGATCGATCCACTAAAATACGGTCTAATACAAGGTCCCCACATATTGTAGCCCTTCTACACGACTCTCAATGAAGTTGTGGTTCCATGATGTCTGATCATGGCCCTAAACGACAGTAAATTCAATTTAATGCGAATCGTGGATATGTCAATTGGGATATCGACCAATTAAATCAACACATTTCCGCAGTGTTTCTTTCTTTTCTTTTATATATATATATATATATATATATATATATATATAAAATATCCAAACGAAACAAAGCTAACTGTTCCTTATATATATATATATGTATATGAAAGAATAAAACAAAAAAGATTGAAATTAGTAGCATAAATCAGTTGAAGCGAGTCAAGAAGGGACAGCATGAAAGTCAAGCTTGAGATTTAATAGAAGCGGTAATCAATAAGTTCGAATGCAACACAATAAAATTTGTTTAGAATTTTTTATATTGAAAAATATTTTTTTTTAGTCAAATAGCATATTGTATAAACTTTGCTTGAGATTTAGACTTACAACATTTATCTTTAAGACTTTAAGGACTTATTAAAGTTGCCAAAAGATATATGAGTAAAAATTTTAAATTTTCAGTCTTCTATCTTCAAGTTCATCTCTTCACTTATATACTTTTAATATTTGAATTTCAACAAAATTGCATAAATACCTTATTTTGTCTACTTTATACGTGCTTAACCCTTCATTTTCGAAAGTGAAGGTTTTGATCTTCAAATCTTTGAGAAATATGCTTTAAAACCCATTTCACTATTTTACTATTTGACATAATAAGAAGAAAAAAATGAAAAATTGTATAAAATTAACAACAAAGTGGGATTGTGTGAATTCAAATGTTTTTTTTCCCCTTTTCTAAGGATTTAGGGGTTTAATGTATAGTTTTAAACATGAGGGGCTAAGAGCACATAAGCAAATATAAATAGGCATATCTACGGTTTAGCCATGAATTTTCTTTATGTGATATTAAAGCATTTATCTTCTCAAAGGAATGTGAATAAAAGAGAAACTAAGTATTTCATGTAATTTTTCCTAAACACCAACTAAGCACGAACTCATCTCTTCATGAACCAATTGTAATGTTGCTCCACCACACATTTTGGCAAGAATTATCAAGTTTAAGCTATTAAAATAAGGTAAATTTAGTTCTTTGAAATTTTGTTAAGGATGAAATTGGAGAGCTTTACTTACAATTTCCACCATTAATGAATTGAGGCAACATATTAAAGATTATGTTGGGCCATATATGGCTCTAATAGCTCTTCATTCTCCTTAAATAGTGGTTGTATAACAATATCAGCTTCTCCATTACAAAGGATAATGTAAGAGTTGAGATAATGTATGGTTGTTTAGAGTTTAAAAAGTTTCTCAAAATCATGTGAGAAGAATCACTAAGCGGAAAATAGAAGCATATGGTTGTTAATTAGAACATTTAGAATTTATGAGAGTAGTAAGTATGCATGCCAAAATATCTATATAATTGTAGCTTAAAAAAAAAAAAGAAGGTTTCAAAATCCATAGTGGTTCTTATAAGAATTTTGAGTCACAAGACTCGATAGAAGCTTAGGATAAGTTGAACGAGACTTTAAGGTAGTAAAACAAGATAAAGAATGAGAATTGTATATCTTTTGAGAGAGTTTGAGCAACTTAAACTGAGTCCAAGAACAGAAAGGTAATGTACATGAGCTCATGAAGATAGTCAATCAAATCTAGCAGTTGTGAGAAAATTTGTTTTAGAAGGATTGTCAATAGGTTCTTATGAGTATTTGAGAAAGATTCGAAGCAAAAATACCCTCTTTAGGAGATTTTGAGGATCTTAGTAAATTCTCCATCGATTCAAGAATAAAAGGGCTACAAGACAGGTTGAGCAATTTGAAAGATATACCTTTGGCAAGTTTGAAATGGGATGATAGTGGATAGAGGGATAAAAACACCAAAAAGAAGTTTTCCTTCTTTTTATCGTTGTAGCAAAACTATACATGGAGACATTTTTTTGCTATTATAAGCCTAAGTAAAAGTGCAAACATTGCAACCTTCATAAATGTGGTGGTAAGAAGGTGTAGAAACAAAAATTCAACTTCTCAACATGCACATATTATTGAAAAAGAAATTCTACATCATAATAATGAAAGAGAAATGTTGTTTGCTATAATATATTACATAGTAATTCAAGAAGTAAATGTTTAGTTGATTGACCATTGATGTACACATCATTGACCCCAAATGAGAAGCATTTTGCCAATATGGATAAGTCTTACTCCACTAATTTGGGAAAAGCTAAGAGTAAGAGCTTTGTATGAGTTAAAACATAGTTTGGTACAAACTTTATTTCTCGAGTTCTATTTATAATTAAGTTATGCAAAAATTTACTTAGTTAAGGTTAATTATTAAGTAAACATACATTTTCGATTTTAAGGATATGTAATGTTTTGTGATAGTAATCAAGTCCTTAGAGCAGTCACTCGTAGTCGAGCTCTAAGCCTCTAAGGACTCTACAATGTATTCTAGTTGACTAGTGAACACAAGACAAGATTCCTTTATTTTTGTAAGGTGTCTACCACTCTTCTAAGTCGAGACAATTGACCATCATCATAGCTAGGATGTCTTCCAACTTGTCACCATTCGCCCTAACCTCCATCTACTATTATCCTACCTATTCTCAACATTATTGTTAACCTGACTCTACCTAGCATGGCCAATCTGATTCAACTTAGTGAATCTGACCCTTCCAATTCTTTTACTTATCTTGAGCTATTTGAGCTAGTACCTTAGCTAGTTCATGTATTGCCAACTCACCAACTTTAGGATAAAGTATGTTTTTTGCCTTTTGCTTTTATCAGACGAAGCTAATATGAAATTAACACTTATACCTAACACTGATCCCAAAGATACTTCTTTTCTAACATATTCTTTTTATCTTTTTTCGTTTTTACCCCTTATACAATATTTTAGAACATGTGTTGCTACTTTATTTGGAATTTTACCATTTTTGTAATTTCTCTCACATATGAAACCTCAAGGACAAAATATAAATAGTCTCGTATGTAAGCTTGCTAAATCGATTAATGAATATTCACCCTTTTATCTCCTTCTTCTTGAGTATTTTCCTTAAGTTTCTTTACTTTAATCTAACTCCTTTAGCAAAAGTTAATAACGAGTGAACCTAGTTCAATGCTTATATGTCATATCAACCATTGATTTAGGTCGTGTTGAGTTTTGTGGTGCACGATGTCCTCTAAGTTGCTTACGATCTAGCTAAACCTTACCTAAAACTACTTCATTTCCCCATTGACCTACCATTGCAAGTGCGCATTCTTAATGCTCTTGTGTATTTGATCCTAAGATGTTTTATTCTGTCAATAATTCTAATAGGAATTGGATCATAAGGGTAGCAATGCACAATAGGCGATTTTGTATTGAAATCAACCTTAACTTACAATTTTTTTTTTTTAATAATGTGCTAGTACATTAAGATAGCTAGCTGCTTCCATAAAGCAAGAGAAGATACATACATTACGTTTTCAATTATTAAGGCTAAGGTTCAAATCATAGAAAAAGAAGTGTCATTGTTCTCTATTCATTTTGACTTCATTTTAGAATGAGACAAAATGTATGAATGGATTGAAATTAAAGTTGCACAAAAGGAGCAATAGCTTTAATTACATAACTTTCTTATTAATTCATAGAGGGAGAAAAAATTATAACATATGATAATATTTCTTTATCTAAAACTTACGAAGGTCATGTTGAGGACAAAACTTTAGTCACATATCAATTGCGATAGCAACAACAAAGATTAGCATTTTGTACTAAAAATCGATAGGTATAGAATTGCAAGCTTCTTGTGTAAGTGTTTACATAAGGTGCATGGGCAACTCGAAAAACACTTTCGAGGTCTTTTCTGTTGGTAAGGATACAAAAATAAAAAATTTGAATTGCTATTATGAAGATCAATTTGTTAAGAAAAAACCTCTATGAACCAAGTTAAAGATATAAAGGAAGAAACTTATAATTTCCTTTTAACAACCTTAAGTCATGATGTTAATGAATAAGAATGTTTTGAGAACCTAATGGTCTTTATCTTTTATTTGGTAAAAGATAAATTTGATCTTTTATCTTATCTTTTATCATTTGCAATGATTGCGTTTATTCTTTAAACTTTATATAAAAGTTTGTTTATGCTAATGAAACATGTGCAAATAAAAATTTATATTTGTAGTTCTCTTATCTCCAAGTTTCTCTTATCTCGTGTACATATATTTCAATTTTTTTAGGAACTTGACTTAGCGATGGTCAAGGCAAAGCTCAACTGAGTCCAAATGGAAAATTAGTCAATTTAGTTGCTCTAAGCAATACAGTTACATATAACTCTCCACAAAACTATCTTACATTTCAATAAAGAAAGACTAATTGGTTGAATTTTCAATAGGTAGTCTCATAATAGAAAATCCTTTAGAGTTGTAACACCAATATCTTTATTTATTAGAATTTCTAATTAATAACTTGATCTGTTTGTCCCATTGTTCCACTATTTGGTTGAACGTTAATAATATAGTTTCAGTAGCATTATGTTAAGAAAAGTAGACATAATTGAAATATGCATTGAGTTGATTTCAAAATCCATTTGTAGTTAACCTCTAGGATTTAAGAGATGATGAGTTTATATCGATTGTGTCGTAGTTTTAAGAAGATTCATGTTGTCAATTGCACATGCTACTTCGTTTATCATTTGCATTTCTTACTTGATAATTTAAGAGGAATAACATGTCTCTTAGAAATCTTTGTTGACTAACTTTCTTATTCTTGTGCTAGACTGGATTAAGTGGAGCACTGGAAACGTTATGTGGTCAAGGGTTTGGTGCAAAACTATATAAGATACTTGGCATACATTTACAAGCATCTTGTATCATCTCATTTTCATTTTCTGTACTTATCTCTATCTTTTGGTTCTTCACTGAACCAATACTAGTTTTCCTTCATCAAGATGAAGAAATTTCAAGAACAGCTGCTGTTTACATGAAGTTTCTCATTCCAGGAATTTTTGCCTATGGGTTTTTACAAAACACCGTGAGGTTTTTTCAAACACAAACTATCTTAGGGCCTTTAGTGATTCTTTCCGGAATTCCTTTGGTCATTCATATTGGAATCACATATGTATTAGTATATTGCACATCACTTGATTTTAAGGGAGCTCCTTTAGCTGCTTCCATTTCCTTATGGTTATCTTTTCTTGCTTTAGCTCTATATGTTAATTACTCAAAACTATGCACACATACATGGAACGGATTTTCTTTTGAGTCATTTAGCTACACCTATGCAAACTTGAAGTTAGCCTTGCCTTCTGCAGCAATGGTATGGTAAGCTCCTTACCTTTTTCTAGTCTTGTAACTTTTGTGTGAAACCAACATTTGTATTATTAATTCTCATATTCGAGAAATGAGAACTTTACCTCGTGCTAATTTTTTTTTTTTTCATTTGCTTGTAATTCTTCAGCTTAGAGTATTGGGCTTTTGAGATTCTAGTTATTCTAGCGGGATTGATGGAAAACTCCGAAATAACTACTTCTTTGATAGCAATGTGGTAAGTTCCCCTAATTTTCAATATTTCTTTTAAGCTTGAATTCTAAGCAACATGCCTTCTTGTCCTTCTTTTATATCCATCTTTCTAGTTTTGATGTCTTACTATTGCTATGGTAAATATCTTAAGTGTCAACACAGAAGTAATTGCCTACATGATAACTTACGGGCTAAGCGCTGCTGCAAGGTTTGTAACCAAGATTCTCTTCCTTGTTCTTGATTTCACTATAATTATTTTTACTGACATAATTACACATTTTTGCAACATGATTATCTAGTACAAGGGTATCGAATGAGTTAGGAGCGGGCCACCCTAATCAAGCTAAAAATGCTATGTTCGTGACTGTGAAGCTCTCTATCTTGCTTGCTCTGATATTTGTGCTAGCCTTAGTTTTTGGTCATGACATTTGGGCTAGTCTCTTTAGTGACAGTTCCACAATAATTCAAGAATTTGGTTCAATGACACCCTTTCTTGTGATTTCAATAACAATTGATTCTATCCAGGGTATCTTATCAGGTTTGTTATTTCAGTTGATTCAAGAAAGCTTTTGTACATCTAACCTTATGTAAGCTATAAGTTCAACGTTATAAACTAATTTAACTTAGTTTCCATGAGTTAGGCGTTGCTAGGGGGTGTGGTTGGCAGCACTTGGTTGCATTTGTAAACTTGGCGACGTTTTATTTTGTCGGGATGCCAATTGGAGTGCTTCTTGGATTCAAAATGAAATTAAATGTCAAGGTGAGGCGATTTTTATAATATAATATAAATTTGTGACCAAGTAATGCATCATCTATGTTTGAGGATTGCATAGCATTATATTGATCACATGTAGTGCTAGCAAAAAAGCACTTAATTCCACATTTTTTATGTTTAGGTAGTGGTAATATATTATGGCACGAAGTGAATCATGTTGTTGTTGTTATCTTTGTTTTTTTCTTTTTCATTACCGATGTTGTTTCTTAGCTTTTTTTTTTTTTTTTCTTTTTCAGTTGTTTCATAATCTACTTATTTTGTAATGTAGGGTCTGTGGATTGGTGTAATTTGTGGTCTCTCCATACAAACTGTCACTCTCTTGGTTATTACTTTGCGCAGAAGATGGACCAAGATAGATTTTTCCAATGGTGTTCACGAGGAGGAACAAGAGACCTTATAGATAAAAGGGCAATTGCAACTGTACCTGCAAATTTCTTGTTCTTTCTTCTTTTTACCAAACTGGAAAATTTTTATTCATGTATGGATAAATCCTTAAACTATTAAAGTATGAGTTTATTGTTCCGTACCATTTGAAAATATGCATAAAATCTTCCAAATTTTTACTAAAACCTTAATACCGTCGGTAAAACAACCATTAATAGCGATAATTTTAGGCTTTATCAACTATTTAGTGTGTGTAAATTATATTAAAAGTTACGAGGAAATGAAAGTATACTTTGGATATTTGGAAGTCCATCCATACTTATATTTATTTTTTATACTCACAAGTAAAGAACAAAAATTCCGTCAAATAATGAAAGACTGGTTCTTTGTAAGTTAGCATTAAGTAGAAAGTTTACGCAATATCAAACATGGCAGTTGTAATAGTTATGCTGCTGCAAAATCTGAGAGGAAAGAGATGAAGATACTGAACAGTAGGTCTATCCATGCATTAATAGTCTGGTGAGATGGTTGTCCCAAACTTTCAATACAAAATATCTTCATATAGGGTGTTTGCATTAAGTGTTGCTCCTTTTAGCCAATGATGCAACTAACTTTTCTACCTTTCTTATCAAATCCCCAAAACTCTCTATCCATGGATCACCACTAAAAAATAGGGTATTTATTTAATGGCATCGAGCCAAGCCATTAGCCAAACAGTAAGCATTATACAAAACAACGAAGTTTGGTTTATGGTTTGATTTTCATGAATTGGTTTCGGTCTTAAACTATATTGGAGCATCGCATTTTTGACCTGAAGATGCTTATTTTAGTAAAAGTATTTATATCATTTTATTTTATCAAATCTAAACTAATCTAATTAAAAAACAAAACTTCATTGTATTTACCTCTTATGAGTGAAGGATACTAAACTAAATTCAAGAGGGGTGAATTGAGTTCTAGGATAATATGCAATTCTTTTTTATATAACCAAATAAATGTAATAATGAAAGTAATCAACGTAATAATAAAACGATAATAAGTACATAAATTAAAGGAGATAGGGATAGAAAAATTCAATATTAGATATAACATGGAGTTTGGACTCCTCCCTAGTCTCTGCGGACTTACAATGTCTCTAACCGAAGACTTTACTTCACTTTATTAATTTTAGAACTTAATGCTCCAAGAGCTATACAAGCTTACACAATCTCTTTTACACGCAACTAACTCAAGTATATCATTTTCTTTACTTAAGATTACAAATGTGAAGACTTTCAAAGACTACAATTATATTTTTTTTGTTTGATAGCAAATAAGTATACAAGGAATCAAAGAAGAGTAAAATGAGCTCAAGAATGTAAGAAATGTTTTTTAATTACAGTAGAATATCAAATCTTAATTACCTTTGGTTGAGTTGTTGAGCTTTTATATCAACTTATTGAGTTCTTCTCGTTACTACACATTAAATGCTCCAACAGCTACTTGAATTAGATTTACTAACTTGCTGATTCCTTGTACTACCGGAAAGTTGATAACAAGATACTCTACCGACATGAACATCGACAATTGAACTGGCATGATAGTTCCTTCAAGCCAGTAAGTTTTTCTTTATGTTTTTTAAGGTTTTATACTGTTAGTCTAGTTCTTCCTTAAGCTGTCAACCTGATAAGCTAAATATCATCTGAATATTCTTTTAACACATAATAAACAAATGCACTTTGTAATTTAACTTTAAAATCATTTGATGACCATTCAAAAGATTAAATTTCTTATAGAGATAATTAAAATATTTATTTTTTAAGTAAATTAATTGATCTTATTCAATTGCTTCAATATAAATAAATAATATTTAGATATATACTCTTTGTTCTCATTAAAATCAATTAATGAATCCTAGATTCACTAGTTTTAGTTCTATATAACTGGAAAATCTTTTCTATCCTGGTAAAAGATGTAAACCAAATTATAAAATTCAGTTTCAGTGCAATTGATGATAAGAGACGTTAAAACGAAACCATTGATGATGGTAAAATGGGAAACAGTACAAAATAAAAGAAAAAAAAGTAAAGAAAATATATGACTGCAGTAAACAAAACTCCCAACTACTTTGAAGTGGTTCAATTCGCTTTCAGTAAAAGTTTCGATTTGGTTTTCAAGCCAAACCAATTTTCTTTCCTATGTAAATTCTATGAAAGAAATAAATTACGACTTCTTATCCGAGTTGTTGAATAGTACCACATACTCTCAAGCTAAGATTTTATTCAATTTAGGAGTGAAACTAAACAAAAAAAAAAAAAAGATACAAAATTAATTTGAATGAGTTAAACTAATATCGTAGAAACATTATCGAAATAAGCACACGATGTTACCTAGACAGACCAAATGAACAAAATTGCGCAATCCCGATGGGTCGATGAATTATTAGATTTGTGTGACCCGAAAAAAAAAAAAAGAAAAATTATGAGATTTGGTTGTTTATTAAAATTTCAATTAATCTCTCCCCAGCAGCGGACTGTTTTATTAATCTCGAATCTTATCTTTGGATCGTTTGTAATAGTTAGATTTTAGAAATTGATGATTCCACAATCCAAATTGGTATTTTTATTTTTTATAAATTATGCCGCTTTTTGGTAGTTCTAAACAAAAGGGGAAAAATAAAAACTTACGTTACGTTTTCATCCTTAAGTCACTAACTGATTCCATTAGTTGATTATGCAATTAATCACATAAAGACTATACATCTATATTATTAGAGTGAATTGGTTCATAAACGTCTCTTTTTTTATCGCAAGAAAATTAATATTAAAAATAATTTATTAAAGTTATAATTATTTTATACTAAAAATAAAATTATCATATTAATTCAATCTCTTCACTATCTACCTACACAACATAATGTTTATCTTATGATCTCTCTCTCATTGATGATTTCTCATTTTCTATTTTGTCTCCCACCATACTTTATGTGTGCATATTGCATTACCCAAATTTAAGTTATGATGAAATATAATCATGATGATGATTGATATCCACTCTTATATATAGATTTTTGTTCGTAATCTTAATTTGCTTATAAATAAAGAATTAAAGAGTTAAAAGTGAATGTAGATAGGGAAAAAAAAAGAATAAATCTATATTTATATTATTTAACATAAATTATTATTTTTCATTGAATAGATATTAATAATTTTAAAGATATAAATTTAGTGTTATTTAATTTGTACACGCATTAGGGTGTGTCGTCCAATACTATACATATATATATATGTATGTATGTATGATTTAACATAATTAAACAAAAATCTATTAACATTTTGAAATTGAGTGTATTAACGTAACAAAAATATTAAAGAAATAGGAGGATAAATATAGATAACGGATTCAAATATATATATATATATATATAGCCCTTTTAGGTTTAAATAACTATCAACATTATATTTACCTATTTAACATTTATATAATATTATTTAATAAGAAAAATAATATTAAAATAATTTATTGAAGTTATAAACGATGGCTAAAACATGTCACTTTCTTTTTTTTTTTTTCCTTTTCTTTCCTTCGAATCCTCCTTTCCACAAATCACGCCTTTGTTCTCTATTTCCTTTTCCTACCATCGGCTTCTCCCTCACTGTCTCTCTCTCTCTCTCTTCACGTTTTCATGTTCCAGAAGGAAATCAACAAGTTGCAAGCCTCTCTCCTTACTTTGTATGCCATTTTTTCTGTTTCATCAGTTTTTGTACATTATCCCACGTTCTCAATGGAATACTCCCTTAACAATGCACAAACCGTCCAAAAACAGCATGGTCTTGACACATTCTCTTTGACCTTCTTATTGAGAAGCAATTTTCTCTCGGATCACCTACGTGTGCACACCTATGACAATTTTTTCCACTCTCCGATTGTCTCTCACAGACTCTCTCTCCTTTATGTCCTCTCTGTTCTCCATCCCTATTCCAAAAATCACATATAATTCATAACCTTCAAATCGACTACGAAACTCAACTGATCTCTTACTATTACTTCCCGAGTTTATAGTTACTTATGCATCAATACATGCTGATTTGATAAATGTGATATAACTTTAGTTAATAATAAATTAGATCATTTTTCTTCATTATGTTTAAATATGCATAATTTTCTATTTTAGAAATTTTTTTTATTATTATATATTTTTTAGAACTAATTTTCAAGTACTACAAGGAAATCAACGAGGCTTGCTTGATCGATGTTGTTTGGGGCTTTAAAAAGCCCTTTAAGACTTATTACCAGCCCATTTTATTTTTAAGTTATATTTAGAATTGCTTATGTCATATTAAAAATATGATATAGACTTAGTTTTTTGGTAAATTTTTTATGTAATTTATATTTGTGTAATTTTTTTTTAATTTTAATGGTAAATAAGTAATTTTGTTATGTATAGACAAAAAAGCCTTAAGATTCTCCAAAGGAAAACCTGGACTTAATTAAGCAAAACAAGTCAAATAAGATTCAAATAGTAAAAACAGGTCTAATTCAACTAAAATTCGTTGCTTTAAAGCTACATGCTAAGACCATGAACTTAAATGATACTAATCAGAGTTAAATTACACTAATAATTAAAAGAAAAGAAAAAAGCTGAGTGGCAAATAGATCTATTCATTTTCACTTCATGTGCATCTTGTCTCTATATTTTAAATTGAGTGTTTAGACCTCCTAATTTTTGAAAGAAGTGCATTTAAATTCCTTTCTCTTTTTTTTTTTTTTTAATTTTAGTATTTTTCTAGAATTTTGTTTAAGGAAAAAATAGTAAAATAAGATCTAAAAGCAAATTTTTAACAAAATTTAAGATTATAAATGTTCAATTTGACAGATGAATGAGGCTAAATGCATATAAAATAAGCTCATGTATCCGGATTCACCCCAAAGAATAACATTATATATACTATACTTCATTGCAGCAACACCGTGCTTGTTTCTCCCTCTAAAACCTAGTCATGAATTTAGACTCTATTTCTCCACTGAATCCGTGACTTTTGTTTGACAAAGTCCCGAAATACGCTTTTCTTTTCTTTTTTTTTTTCTTCCTAGATGGTGTCGCTTTCTGTATTCTGGGTAATCATATATTGATTTGCATGAACAATATGTAACGTACATCCCACATTTTGTACTTATATTTTTCACTTATATATGATAATATGTCATCGGATAGTATGTAGAGCGAATCTAATCCGGGAGAAATAAAATCATTCTCAATATTCAACAAAAGAAAAGGAACTTGGACCTCAATTTCTCTTTTCCTTTTTCTTGAAAGGCCATTCTCAGTTTCTTAACAATGTGTTTGGTGATTCTTGAAAGAAGAAATACGAATGAAAATGGGTCAAAAGAAACAAAAATGAGTTGAAATGGATGGAATTTTAATTTCACTTCGTGTTTGAGAGTGTGGGAAGAAAGTGAAGCGAAATGATTTTATTTCCTTCATCTGATTGGTTTTATAAAAAAAGCAATGGGGAGAGATAAAATCAATGTTTCACAGAGTTAACCTTGTTTTAGTTTAATGAATATTGTTACAAGGAGTAATTTTATAATTGGTTGGACTTTAAAATTTCGCTAATCTCCTTCATTTTCCTCTCATTTCAACTCTTTATTTTCATTTAGATTATTTATTTAATATATTACGATTCTATCCATATCTTTTACAAAGTCATTCTAATACTTTATCACATTATTAATTTAATATAAATTAAATATTAACGGTTGAAAATATAATTAGTTTAATAATTTAGATTTAATGAGCATTAAATTAAAAATGCAGAAAAAAATTCAACTAATCTCATAAATAAAAAACATGATGAGACTATACAAAAATCTTTTACACAATATTTTTCTTCCATTTTTACCGATTAACATAGATCAAAACTTGAATGATAACTCATCAAGGCCCCGTTGTCCTCTATGGTCTTAAATCACGCTAGCCGATTGCATCTGCTCGATTAGAAATATAGTCTCGGCCCACAATGCCATTAAACTCATCCGGACCCCAGTTAATCTTTTTTTGATCACATGATATCCTTACCACGTGCCTTTTACGTTCCATAACCATTGTCTCGAGAACCAATATGACCTGTTTGCTCCAGTAAGTTCCGGCTAAGACAACTTCATCCTTTGTGTTCAAAACAAAACAACGGTTCAATTCGGCTCATATTATTATAAGTTTGAGCTTTTGATTCATGAGAATGTTATTGCGACCTTGTCCTCATAAAATCTTATTGATTTGTGCTATTTTTACTTTAAAAAAAATATCGAAAAAAAGAGTGGATGTAAGTTGATTCGGTTCAGTTCGGTTTCTCTCCAAATCAAATCATATATATTTAATCCAGTTTTTTATAACTTCCAAATCATAAAATTTTAGTTTTGTTCTATATGAGACCCTATAAAATTATGATTAAGATCTAGCATATAAATATAGCATGATTATAGGAGCTATAAAGATAATGGAATTATAAGTTTTGTACTCTAGGTTTCAAGTATTTAGTTTTAAGGTATTTAAGAATGTGGAAAGGTTAGACTAATATATTACAATTGAAAAAAAAAAAGTGAGATCCGGCAACTAGTTAGAATTCAAATCAACATAGCACATAAACTAGAGTGATTGTGGAGGTTCTTCAATTAAGCTCGAAATTTGTGAGGGGTCATAAAAATTAGTCAATGTAACCACATATAGTTTGTTTGGCAAAATGAAAATTATAGAGGCTTTAATTTAGTAAAATATAAAATTAACAGCATCTCTTACTTTGAGGATACTAATTGTTATTTATTGGAAACTCAAGATTTAAGCTCCAAGATATAACGGGACTTTGGAAATAAGCTAATTATCTTATAAAGTTAGGAGTATGTCCCGATTGATATCCAAAGTGCATGAGAGTCCGCTATACACGTGTGGTATTTAATAAATATACATATATGTTATTATAATGATCAACTATGGATAAAATTTGGTTAAATAAACTTGTATCTATATATATATATATAGTAGCAAGTGTAGCAATGGACTTGAAAAGAAAAAAGAAAAAAAAACAACAACAAAGATACATCCAGATAAATATTAAGTTGTATCGTACATAGTCGAATTACCACAATTTGCTTAGGTTTATATATTAATAATGATCGTAAAAGCAATTTACTGGGAATATCAAACAAATGGATTGTCATAGCATGCATATACACATTTTATAATAGATATCTAACATAGGAGTTGTAAATTGGCATTAGCTTTGCCTGGCTCTTGTGATGAATCATAATATATGATGTATGTGCGGGATAAGGGCTTAAGAAATTTAAACAACCAACAATTGTGAGAGTTGAAGATATCTTCCCACATGACAATGTTACGTGCTGCTTTATGTCTATTGGACTGCGTAAAAAATAGGAACACTTGGAGACTCATCACAATGCTAGAAATTATTAAAAGAATTAACTAATATAAAATATTATATTTAGATTATGAATTAGCTCTACAAAATGGAGCAAGATTGAATCACTTGTGGTGGATAGCAGAATCAATAATATGACACCTGTAGACCATAAATATTGGCGGCATAATTAGAATGTAACAACACAATATCCATAATGGCTTCTCTATTGGACCGATAGAAATACAAACACCACCAACATGTGAATTAATATGGAACACCAACGAGAGGATCAAAGAAAAAGAAAATAAAATTGCTAGTTGGAAAAAAAAAGAAAAACCTCCATTTTGTTTCTGAGTAGCTAAGCAATATTAGGGAATAGATGCTAAATATTGGACTGGAGGTATGGCAAAGTACGGGCCAAAACCTTGATCCTTTGATAAGCTAACTCCATGTGGTTTCGATGAAATAAAGGAAGACTACACCTATTCCAATATTAAGAAAGTCAACGAGGAAGGGTTCTGTATAACAGATCTATAATTTCAAGTAAGTGAGTTTCTCAAATGTTGGGATATAGCAATTATAATTTGAATGCAATTCCAGTACAATAACATAATATGTTATAGTAATTCAACTAAGTATTGTATGGTTTAGTAATTTATGTACTATGAACAAATGATTATAGCTTATATATACATATATTAGTTGTATGTTAGAATGTGGAATATTTTTTTTTTATGAGCATGAAAATGTTATAGAGGCATTACGCGATGTTATTTTGACAAAACATTAGGAGGGAACATTAAGTTATTGAGGGAAATTATGAACAAGACTAAATTGCATGTTGTAGCAGTTTGATGGTACATTTTCTTAGAGTGTTTTGACAATGTGTAGCAAAGCGTGTCAAATTTTATGTATAAAATTAGTTGATTCAAATCGTAATGGCAAAATCGTAATTTTATTCTATTAAGTAACTATGTTATTTTGACTACATAAAAGGGGAAATTGGTTTTCAATTATATCTTTTAGAAGTTATCTTTTAAAATAGAATACGTATTGTCGAGTTCATACAAAACCAATAATAGTAATTTTGTTTAAAAAATTAGATAATTTTAGGTAATAAAATAGGTATTTTTCTAATATTACAAAAACTATTGTCCTATAATGATCTTTTTGTAATGGAAATGTAAACTTGACTAGTTAAATGTACGTTTTGGTATAACAAACAATATATTATAGGTAATATTATAACTACATATATTGTTAATGTGTACTAACTTAATATAACGCATGTAACAAAGCTATTATAAAACTATACTTGACCTACAAGAATAATATATCATCTACAATATATATATATATATATATTTATGTATATAACTTAATATAAACAATATATAGAACCCTAATGTTTTCGTAAATGTTACAAAAACTAAATCTGAGTTTTTGTATACATATAAGATCTTCCAGTGAACAAAGCATCAACGATACGGACCTTCTGCAATAAGCATTAATATAAGTAAGTGGGATCAATGCTTCATCGTATTTTGGGGTATTATTTCAGAATATCTAGAAACTTTGGTATGTATTGGCTTGTGATTATAGTTAACTGTTTGTGCATATACAACACTTGTGATTGGGTTTCAATTTACTATGATGGGAACTAATCTCCATATTATGTTTGAATTATTTAAGTTTGGTTGGTTATCTTAAAAAAATGAACTAACTCACACTCGGCTTAACATTTAACCTGATATGTATCGCAACCAACTCACGGTTAGGATTCTTGGGCTAAACAGGGACTCTTTTTTATAAGGATAGCTGAAATGGTCATTTCTTCATCCTCAGTTGAATTAAGTGACCGTAGTTCAAAGGTGGTTACAGGAGGAAGGTGTTCTCTATTACACAAGCCCCGGTTTGATCTCGATTCGCTAGTATGCGATGTCAATCTCTTCAACCTGGATTAGAACAGGCAAAATTTATTTGATCTCATAACGGATCAGATAACATTTGCTTGTGTATACATTGGTATTTGCTTATGTATGCATTGCATTTAACCAACTTGGTTGAAAACCCTACTTATGAGATGCTAAGTGCATACTTCTGTCTCCGCTCCACTTACTGAGTAAGTTGTTGCTCATTCTCCTATAATTTTTTTTACAGGTTTCAAATAAACTACAAGTGCTTACCTAACACCAGAACACTAGTAAACTTGGACGGGGAGTAAGATGCCACAAAAAATGGCTGATTATTACCTTTAGTATTAACTTTTTATCTTTTAAGGAAAACTACATGGAACTCCTTAAGGGGTTTGGTAGTTTTTGATATTTTGGTATGTATATGAAATGACAGATATTTACGGGATTTATTACCACTCTTTTATAAGGTCATATTGCAAGTTTATTTTTAACAAATTATTTCAAAGGATTATTTCACAAGTTTATATCAAATAGATATTGAATTGGACGCTTCAAATGGGTAGAGTTGAATATGCCTAGTGTGAACTAAGTCTAAAATAGCAGCTGTAAGGACAGTTTCTATCTAAGGATGGCTCACACAGCGAGATTATTATAACTTCACCTTTTCAGGGCATAACATTTGACTTGGCTTACTATTCAACGATAGTATGTAATTCAGAACAGTATATTTGCATATTATATGAAAAGTATCAAATTTGTTAATTATCAATAAGTATTGGTATCATAAAAGTGGTTAATGAAGTCATTAATCATGTAATTAGGTAATTTCAAATGTCTATTAACAACTACTTTTATTTATAAAGCTACTGTATAATATAAATTTGGGTCAACCTAAATATAAATTTTATGAATTATAGCAATAAATTAATATTAATGTACTAATAAGTGAGTAGGTATCTAGACGGTTCTTTAGAATGTTTAAGTTGTAAATGAAATGTCATTCAAAGACTTACTTAGAAGGTTTGAATCTTTTGAAAAAGAAAAAAAGTTTAGAAAGTATTTTGAAAGTTGTTTAGAAGCTCATAAAAGAGGAGTTAGTACAGTACTTCCAAAAGATCATCAGAGACTTTGAAGATAAATAAACTGAGACATTTTCAAAAGCTTATTCAGAAGGTTGAATGGGAAGAATGATAACTGGAAGAATAACAAACCATTAGACTCAAAGTAAACAAGCCCTAACTCCACTAAATTTAGTATATTAGGGAAAAACTCTTAATACCATTTCACTAAAGTTGGTATTGAGATCCACAAGGATTTTTCAAGGGAATTAATTTTGGAGTTATAAGAAAATATCTAATATTGCATAAGGATTAAGCTAATTTCAAAAAAATCAAAGATATCAAATTTATATCATAAGTTTATTTAGAGTTGTTGACCAAAGTCTATCTGTTAAGGGTGTGAATCAAGTTTTAAATTCCAAGATCTTCTCAAAATATCTGGGTAACATCTTTGAATGTTGGAGATTGGATAAACATGAGTCAATTAATATCATCAAGAATCAAGTCGTTAAATACTTCAAGTATAAAAGAGGAGGCGATTAAAAAATTCAATAGATTTGAGAAGAGAAAAATATTACTCTATCATTGTAATCATTGCTTACTTTTTGAAAAGAACACAATACTTTTCAAAGATTACTTTAGAGAGTTGAACTGAAGCTATATATTCAACAATCTTCATTTCTGTTTCCATGTCAAATTAATTGAGAATATCATTGCTCTTCTCGCATCTGTTTTGTAAACATTATTTATTGTTAGAGCATTGTGAGAGAGGTTTGATTTGTACTATATAGATTTGTAATTAACTTAAACTGTAGAGATACTAAATAAGCAGAGCAAAAAGTTGTAAAGGCTACGTGTGGCAGAAACTTGTAAACTTCTCTTGACTTAGTTTTGAATTAGTAGATCGAGTAAAACAACACCAATGAGGAAGACTAGATCCTCAATAGTAGAGCTAGAAGAGTGCAATAGACATAAAGTCGAAGCTCTTTAAATCTAGAGCTTGATTTTCTCATCTCTCTTTTCTGTTTTTAAGTTTTTTTTTTTTGTTATTATTTGTATGTTGAGTTATTAAAGTACCATTATCCACCAAATTAAGTTATTAAGAGGGGTAATTTCAATTGATATTAAAAAAGTTTCTAAAATTTTTTAAAGATATCAACTCACCCTCTCTCTTGATATTTTATATGGGACCAACAATAAGTTAATTACATATATATATATTTCAATAAATGTAATCTAAAAATTCTTGTAAGTACTATCTTATATAAAAATAATTTTTCACTTATAAGTAAAATACTACTATGTTTTCTTAAGTTGATTTGCTTGGTTTGACGCATTGGTTTAGTTTAACCTTTTAAACTAATCATAAATTTTTGGCTTTATTCAATAGGAAATTTTTCTAGGCTAAAGTGCAAAAGAAAAAAAAAATATGATGAGAGGAATATTGATTGATTCAATTTAGTTGATTCTTTTACCATTCCTAACAAATTGTGATTTGCAATATATAATGAAATTTGGCTAAAGTAATATATATATAAACCGTTTCAACCCATTACTAATACGATGAGAGGAATATTGATAATTAATTGAAAATCTTTTACCTCATAGTCTTGATTGTATCCTACTCGTCGTAAGTAAAGTCTCTAGTCAAATTATATTACACATTATTTGCATATTACATTTTTAACCATTATTTGTATCAATTTGATGGTTCTCCTGTAATTCTTAACATATCTAAAGCATTTTAAAGATATATAAAACTCAAATTATTTGTTGTACACCAATGAATTAGGTTACATTTCCTCTTTTAAAATACTAAAGTCTACTCGCTCTTTCTATGTTGCTATCCAATTAGAAATAAAACACTTGTATTGATACTATCTAGCAGAACTTATAGCATGAAATCCCAAAGTTATGGTCTTGCTGATTTAAGTCTCTTCCATAAGACTTAAGAAAAATCTCATTATTAGAAAAAAGGAAATGGATATATTTGATATTGAACTAAAATTTGATAAGAAACCATATAAAGGAACCTTAGCTAATAATGTTTAAGGAAACTCCAACATCATCATGTAAGGAATTACCTCAAAATATGGTAAAATATAAATCGGGACACACATATGTTGTGGTGCTAAGATGGAGAGAGAATATAAGGCAAACTACAAGGAAAGATTGTTGTTTGCTTGTTGCTAAGAGCATGTACAATTGTCTTAGCCAAAACTTCCATACATAAGAGTAGTTGCAACTACAGTTCCTTCCCATGTTGATTTAGGGATAATAAACTCAATACCATGCCTTAACCATTATAAGGCAAGTGTTTCCCAAGGTACATTCCTTTGTGTAGTATTAGGCTCAACAAGTGAAGCCTAACTCTTGATAGCAATAGGGTTTCTATATAATCAAAATATCTACTTCTCCTCTCTCTCTCCTTTATTCTCAATTATTCTTTGTTGTTGTAAGTTCTTTCTCTCTTTCTTTTCTTCTCTGTTATAATCTAAGATTTGGTCTCCTTATGAGATCCAACCCTAATCTCCTCACTAAACTTTTGTGTTTGCTTTATCTGTTTATTAGAGCTAACACCCTCTTCATGATTTCTTATGAGGTAAACCGAGATAGCTTATTTAAGTTGGTTAGTTTTCAAGAAAGGGAAAGGAAGAATAGGCATCATATTTTCTCAAGGGGTGTAAAAGTGTCCTCCCCTTTACTCATACTTTTTATTTATACTATATTCGTTTAGTATAATATTCGATATGCTTTACAATTATTTCCCACCCATTTTCTATTACATCTTGCTATATTTGTGGATTACAACTAAGATCTATATCTAATCTGTTTATTACAACATGTAATTAGTTAGATCTGTTGGTTTACAATTTGTAAACCTATATTTTGTTGGTTAAGTTTTACTATACCACGATATAGTCTTTGTGCCATTTAAGCTCTCTTAACTATCTATCTCTTCTAACCATAACATGTAGGAACGTTGTTTATCCCTTTTAAAAATAAAAAAATCTTACTAAGTTAAGAGTTTTTATTAGGACCCATAAAAACTTTTTAGAAAAATATGAGAACTTTTGTGAAAGAACTCCAGAATGAAGTAATATGTTTCTTGAGATGATAATTCCTTACCTTATTGATGTGACACCTAAAGACATGAGATGGGCTTCTTAAGAATGCACTTCGTCTAGGGAACTTAGTTGCGTACCTTCAATGTTGCATGGTGTGTCTTTCTTGATAAATGTTCTTCTATGTAGGAATGTGCCTTGTGGTTTTCTTTTTTCTTTTTTAAGTTTTGATTGGTTAAATATTTTATTAGGATCTATAAAAAAAATTTAAAGAAATGCTAAGGAACTTTTGTGAAGAAACCTGGGATAAGTGGTAAATTTTTTAAGAAGAAAGTTTTTTAATATATTGTTGTCATTAACTTATTAATGTTACACCTAAGGACATAAGATGGGTTCCTTAGAAATGCACATGATCTAATAATCCAATCATCCCAATCATTTCCAAAGCCTCGCTTCGTTAAGATTAGATTGGCCCAACTTTAAGTCGTAGACGCTTCGACCATAAGGTTGGACCTCTTTCTTCAAGTGCCGAATTGTGTGACATCATGTTCTCTAAATGATGATAAACTTCCTCAATCTTCACATTGAAAGATTTGAGATGTCTAATAAACACGAAATCATTAAGTCCATAAGACCATTAGTTAATAAAGAGTCATTCTCATTATCCTATACTTTTTATGTACACTTGTTTAGGTACCAATCAATTACATGTTGTTATATATAATTTGAAAGAACAAAAAGAATCGATTCATAATTATTGAAAACACAAAATTAACTGAAGGTTCTTGGTCATTTGGTGAATTATAAACCATTCTAGTGTTTAACTTTGGCAAATTCGATTAAAATGAAAGTGATTTCTAAAGAGAGAATTTAGAACTTACGGAGAAGTCCACTGGGTGCAAAATTTATACTGTAATATTACAAGAAGCTTGCGCTTACCCAATTTAAATTTTACAATTTTATTTTCTACCTTGATTTGATTTGGATTTTGTAATTAAGACGTGTATTTTATTCCAGATGGAATCCTTACTTCATCTCCAAGAATAATAACGTCAAAATTTTTATTGATGCATTTCAACCATCGTCCTTATTCCACCGTAATTGAGCTTCCATTATTGTTCTGAGCTTGATAATGGAGTGGACGGTTACGTCGACTTCAAATTGGATTACCAATCTTGAAGGAAAACCTAACTTCAAAAAAGCAATAAATTAAATGGAAGATGCATACAAATCTAATCTTTATGGTCAAAAGAAAAAAGATTAAATGAGTAATATATACTATGTATTATATACACATAATATATAAATATCAATAAAATATTAATACGAATTATAATAAAAAAATAATTTTTAAATTAATTATTATATGTAATTTATATACTATATATATATTAATATTTAATTAATATTTATATATTATATATATATATAATATGTACTATCCATTGAATAATTTATCTCAGATGGGCTAGTTGCTTACGTCTCATCTTTATACATGATACATGCTTGCCATTTTAATTTTTCTTATACAATAATGATATCCCTCGTGACTATTTCTCACTTTCATCTTCCTCTCACTATCTAGCACAAGAACAAAGGATACATACCATGTTACTCCAACATAATAACGACAAGTAAACACCACCCTTACTACACACCACAAAAAGATCAAGATAAATATATATAGACATACGTGCACTGACACTAAAGAGGAAAAAACAAACGATGTCTTCATCATCATCTACATCAAATTTTCCCTTACTGGAGGGTTATGTTGATGGAGGAGAGAGAAACGAGGTGGTGTGGTGGAAGAGAATTTTGGATGTGGAAGAAGCGAAGAAGCAAGTCTTGTTTTCGCTTCCCATGATTCTTACCAATGTTTTCTACTATGGTATCACGTTAGCTTCTGTCATGTTTGCCGGACATCTAGGCGAACTCCAGCTCGCCGGTGCCATCCTCGCCAACTCCTGGGCCACCGTCACCGGTTTCGCTTTCATGGTAATTGATTCTATGTTTCTGTGTTCTAGTTTGTCGGCAACTCTTGTTTTCTTACTTTTCTCTGAGTAAATACCCATGCGGGTGCATAAAAATAGAGTAATTTGACGTTACATGTTATGAAAGGGTAAGCTCGACCCTTTGATTTTATCCTAGAATGCAAAAAATGTGGCTGTATCATTAAAAGTGTTTTTTTTTTTTCTTCCCTCTAGACAACATTATAACTTTTAAAGAGAAAATTTAAACTTAATCTATTTTATTAATAGACTAATATTGATATAATTATATTATAAGTGTTTAGAAAAGAATTATATATTACATATGATTCCATTTAATAACATATAGTAATAACAAATAATAAACTATCCAGTGTTGTAAAAATCGAGTTGATTCTTTTGATCTAACCTGATTAGATCTAACCCCTCCATAAAATAAGTTAAGTCATCTCTTTGATATTTATTGATAGTGATCCCGATTCGATTAGTCCAATCCGATTCAAATCTATCAGTTTTTTTAAATTAAAATATATTATTTTCTCTTATATTTTCTAAAAAATATTTTAGTTTGCAAAAAAATAAAAAATAAAGGTAGATTAAAGAAGAATAAAAAATAAACTGTAAAAATGAATCAACTTTTAATTTTCAAGAAATTTTTTTTTTTATTATTTTATAAATAAATATGAATTATATTATAATATTTTTATTGATCTCGGTTCAATTTCTTAATTTTTAACCTTTTCTCACTCTTGAGCCAACCTTTTGGTTTAGTTTTAATGACATTGAAACTATAAGCTTTCTTTGATCACAATTGATTGATTGTGACTCGTGTGTGATTTGATTTCTTCCAATATGGCTAGTGATTGGAGAATGAAAGGAGTAGTTGACGGTGTTAATCTTGTTTGTTTAATTTAATTTAAGAGAAGCTAATGCGACAAGTAATTGGAATACATTTCGAAGCATAATAGGGATAAACTGTAATTATAAGGTTGCTAAACTCCTGTAGTTTTGTAGATTGGATTTCCCGTCGATCAAACTTTAATGTTCGTATCCTTTTGCCGGAAAAAAAAAAGAAAAAAAGAAAAAAAAAACAGAAGCAAAATCTATCTAATGGAAATGCACAATTATAATTTATAAAAAGTGGTAGTATATTATTACAATACAAATGTCTTTCCAAAATAATCTGCATGAGAAATAATGCTTTTAACAAATCTCCTAATAATTAAATTTCTACTTATACATGAGGTTGTAGTGGCTAAATGACCATCCGTGTAAAATTTTCATATAAAATTATGTGCTCTTAAATTTTACACATAATAATTATCGACAATCTTATCCTAGAATCGCTTTAATTTTTTTGAATCACCTAGATATAAAACTTCTAATTAAAACTATTATAACTTAATAGTATAAATAATAATCTTTTAATGGGATGGCTTCCTGATATGAATACTAAGAAATAGAGACCAAAACATGTAAAGCAGTGGCCCAGAAAGTTACAGGATTACATATGAATATTTGGAGTTGCATGTGTACAAAATAATATAAATGAATAAATAGACAGACAATAAGGAGTTGCATGTGTACATAGTAGATACAAGTTTACAATAGTTGCTACAGTTATGGTTTTAACCGAAAAAAACTAACAAACTTTGCAAAATTTAAAAATAGGAGATAAGATTGTCCAGGCATTTAATCATTCTATTACCAAAGTGTAAACTTTGTAGGAGTTGCTAGCATTCGAAGTTTAGTTTGTTCCTTTCCGTTTCTTTTATGTACCTCGCAAAATAATCAAACAAAGAAGATAAAGTTAGTACCAAGTTAAAGATTTATTCTTCTTATATACCGATCTATAGTAAGATTGTAGAGATTTTGAGTTTTTCTTTGATAAAAACCAAACCTTAGAATTATATAACACTGTACAAGAAAAGAAAATTCAGGAGAGAAGAGAAAAGCAAAAGGCAAAAGAGAGAGTATACCTTTTTAGAATGAGTGATTGAGATTACACAAGGGAGATATTTTGTCAGGAGATGCAATTGTTGTGGATAGTAGACTTAAGCCAAGAAGAGTGGGGCTATTAATTAATGCTTTCATTGATTCTTGCTATAAGAAGTCTATAAAGACAAATAACACTAAAAGCATTGCAAGGTTACAAGAAGATATGTAAAAACATGAAAACTGCATGGATCAAATTAAAGATAGACTGGATAAATTGAAGGATAGTAATACTTAAATTCATGTAATAATAGTAGAAATTAATGAGAACATTAAAAATATGATAAAGTCTTATAAATGAGTGACTGAGAAATAGGAAGTATCATCACCTTTTCATGGACGACATAAAGAACATTCTTTTGTGGGAAATATAAAGTTGGAGTTGCCAAAGTTCTTAAGTAAAGATTTTAATTCTTGGATCCTTAAGGTAACTCAATTATTTGATTTTCATGAAGTACCTATACATGATAGGTTAAGGATGGCATCATTTGCATTGGAACATGAAGTAGTAAGTTGGTATTAATGGTTGTCAAAGAATGATTTGGTATTATCATGGCCTACTTATATTAAACAAGTCTAGATGAGGTTTGGACCTTCTAAATTTGAGGATTATGAAGGAAAATTGCCTAAATGGTTCAAACAAGTACAGTAGAGAAGTATACGGTAGAGTTTCAATCATTATGCAATCATGTATCCGTTCTTTTAGATAAATTTTTTAAAAATTGCTTTATTTCAAGTCATAAACCTGTTATTCAAAGTGAAGTTTTAATAGCATGACCTATATATTTAAAGAAGCAATGCATCTTACAAAATTGCATGAAGCAAAGTTTCAACAAATAAATCAATTCACTTTAAAATCCTATTCCTACAAAAACAATTTTTCATCACCTTTTTAGAAAACACTAACATCTTCAGACCCTTTTTTCATTTCAAAACCAAACCATCTAAACGATTCAGTCAAACCAATACAATCACAATCATCCACTTCATTTAATTCATTGAATGAAAAGAAAAACTTTGCCATTAAAGAAGATGTTGTAAGCAGAATTAGCCATGAGAAGGGAAAATGGGCTTTATAATAACTGTGATGAGAATTTCATCATGTGCATGTTTACAAGGCTAAGATTTTAGTAATGATTACTTCCGACAGTGACAGAGAGTTAGATAATGAGGATGGGGATTATTTGGTTTAAGTTATTTCAATAGAATAAAAAGAAGTAAACAATGATACGGAGGATAAAGTAGACATTAGCTACCATGCAATGACTAGTACATCAGCAACTAAAACAATGAAATTGCAGGCTACAATTACAGCCAAACTAGTAACAATTTTAGTTGAATCTGGAAGCACTCACAATTTCATACAAGCACATGTAGCGAAACAAATACATTTGACAATTATTTCAATTCCCAAATTTGCAGCAAGGATAGGGAATGGAGAAAAGTTGGTATATCAAAGTGTTTGTAGACAGGTGCCTCTTAAAATCCAAAATATTGAATTTTTATGGATTTCTATGTACTACCTATTCAAGGAATAAAGCTTGTTTTAGGCATATAGTGGCTGATGACATTGGGCCCTGTTGTAATGGATCACACCAATCTGACCATGTCTTTTCATTTTAATAATCAGAATGTGGAGTTGCAAGGTAGCACAGATGTTTAAGAAGTCGTTGAAATAGGACAATGTTATTTATTATTTTAGTTTGAAGGCTCAGTTTGAGATTTCATTTAAGGATACTATCAAATACAATAATGATATTAAATCATTGTTGGGTAGCTTCTAAGATGTGTTTGCAACTCCTCCATCATTGCCACCTTTAAGGGAAGTCTAATATCATATACACTTAAAGGACGAAACAAAAGTAGTGAATGTTCGACCTTACAGGTACCCTTATTTTCAAAAAGGTAAGATTGTAAAGTTGGTGCAAGAGATGTTACAATCAAGTGTAATTAGGGTAAGCACTAGTCCTTTTTCATCACCAGTATTATTGGTAAAGAAAAAAGATGGCTATGGCATTTTTACTATAGAGCATTTAATCAGGACACAATACAAGATAAGTTTCCTATAACAACTATTGATGAATTATTGGATAAGTTATGAGGAGTTACAATTTCCTCTGAAATGGATTTATGAGTAGGCTACCATCAAATATGTAAGTTTCATCAAGATATTCATAAAATAGCTTTTACAACATAAGAAGGCCATTATAAATTTATGGTAATGCCTTTTGGATTGTTGAATACACCTTCCACTTTTCAAGCTGTTATGAATTCTATATTTAAACTATATTTGAGAAAATTCATCATAGTTTTCTTTGATGACATTCTCATTTATAATAAATTTAAGAAAGATCGTTGGTTGCATTTAGAATTAGCATTACAATGCTTAAGGAAACATACTTTTTATTTGAAAAAAAGTAAATGTTCTTTTGCCCAAATAAGTATAAATTACTTTGAACATATTATGTTGGCTGAAGGAGTTTACCCAGATCCACATAAGATAAAGGCAATTAAAGCATGACTATAGCCTATTAGTATCAAGCAACTACAAGGATTCTTAGGATTATCAGGATAGTATAGAAGATTCATCAAAAACTAGTTTGCTCAAAAAGGATGATTTTGTATTGAACGAAGGAGCTACTAAAGCATTTGAGTAGTTGAAGCAGGCCTTAATAACAACACCAATTTTGACTTTGCCAAATTTTACATAGGAATTTATTATGCAAACATATGTGTCAAGATTGGGCTTAGGTGTTGTATTATATCAATAGTCTCAACCCATTGCTTTCTATAGTAAAAAGTTTTTCACTAGATTACAAAAAGCTAGTGCATATGTAAAAGAGATGGTAGCAATAGTAGAGGCTGCAAGGAAGTAGAGGCAATATCTATTGGGAAGACACTTCATCTTATGCACGGACCAAAAGTCACTTAAGGAAATAATAAGCTAAACGATTCAAACACTTGAACAGTAACAATATTTGGTGAAGTTGTTAGGGTTTGACTATGGGGTGTGGTATAAACCAAGACCTATAAATAAAGTGCTAATGCTTTGTCAAGGCAATGTAGGGAAGAAGCTCATTTTTAGTCTATCTCATTTCCATCTTTTGATTTTATTACAATCATAAAGGGGTAATTTGAAACCAATGAAGCATAAAAGAGTTGTATACTAAATGTTTACCAGAAGAAATGCTGTAATGGCCACTAACTTGTAAAGATGGACTGTTATATTTAGGAAGTAGAATTTTCATTCCAACACCATCTTCTATTAATCAAACTCTTATTATAGGGTTTCATATAACTCCTACAACAAGACATAGAGGTGTACTAAAGACATTTAAGAGATTGAGAAGTGCTTTTTATTGGCAAGGGATAAAGAAGGAAGTGGAAGATTATGTGAAGTACTGCCACATTTGTCACAAATTAAGTACTTGACAATGTCTCCAATAGGTTTACTTCATCCATTACCTATTCCTCAACATGTCTTTGAGGATTTATCTATGAATTTTATCATTAGACTACCTATATTAAAAGGGTATTCAATAATATTAGTGGTTATGGATAAATTGACCAAGTACTGCCATTTTGGTCCACTTAAATCTACCTATACAACATCATCAAGAGCTTAGCTATTTGTTAAAATAGTGGTGAAATTGCATTGAATTCCTAAATCTATCGTTTTTTTTTTTTTTTATAAATATAGGGTTTTCGTGAGTAAATTCTAGTAAGAGCTATGCAGATTATGTAGAACTATCTTAAAAATAAGTTTGGCCTATCATCCACAGATGGATGGCCAATCAAAAGTTGTAATCAAGTGTTTGGAGCATTTCTCAACAATCCATGTACTTGGCTTAAGCTGAGTATTGTTTTGATACATCCTAAATACACTAGCTCTCAAATGACTCAATTTGAGGCTTTATATGGAAAGGAACCTCTAAAGATCCTTGATTATATTATTGATGGAACTCAAGTAGAAGTAGTTGATACTAAACTAAGGGTAAGAGATGATATTTTAAGAATGTTAAAATGTAACTTAAAACAATCTCAAAATAGAATGAAGACTTTGGCTAATAAGAAAAGATTAGAGAAGGAGTTGTAAGTGGGAGACCTTGTATATGTCAAGTTGCAGTCGTATTGGCAAACAATTGTTACAGATAAGACATTAGCCAAATTGGTCAGGTGTTACTTTGGTCCTTTTAAGGTGATAGCTTTAATTAGCCAAGTGACTTATAAATTGGAGTTGGCTTAACAATCCAAGATTCATTTTGTGTTTCATACTTCAAAACTGGGGATCATAAAAATCAAGTTCAACTAACACAAGACTCTTTAGAGAATAACCCTATTGTTTTACCTATGGAAGTTTTGGATTCAAGAGTAATTAGAAGATAAGGTACCAAAATAGCAAAAATTCTAATTTAATGGGAAGCATTACCTATTGAAGATGCCACATAGGTAGATTTACAACATTTCATTTGAGATTATCATAATTTTAACCTTAAGGACAAGGTTGTTTTTTCGATAGGGGAGGAATTTGATACGAATACCAAGAAGTAGAGGCCAAAACGTGTGATGTAGTAGTCCAGGAAGTTGTAAGATTACATATGACTATTTAGAGTTGCATGTGTACATAATAATACAGATGAATAAGTACCATACAATGAAGAGTTGCACGTATACATAATAGATACAAGCTTACAATAGTTGCTACAGTTAGGGTTTTAATTGAAAAAGACTAACAAACTTTAGAATATATAAAAAGCAATAAATAAGATAATCTAAGCATCTGATTATTCTATTATCAAAGTGTAAACATTATTAGAGTTGTTAGCACTCGAAGTCCAATTCATGTTATGCTCACAATGTCATGGATGCAAATGTAGAATTATATGACAAAAGGCATTAATTAGTACGTTGGTATTATGTATATTATTTAAGAGGAAATCAAGTGTTTTAGTATAACATTTCAATTTACTAAATTAGCCTTTTCTTACGAAAAAAAAAAAATGAAGACACTTTTATACGTAATTGTTATATATCATGAACTTATAATTTAATAAAGAAGAATAAATACTTAACCTTTAACTAAATAATTATTTAATATTTTTTACAAATTTGTATTATAAATATGATTTATTATGTAAAAAACTGTGTCTAATGAAACTCAGGCTTCTAAACTTATATCACATTTAATATATTGAATAAATCAAAATGAAATAGAGTAGAATGAAATGAGTTAAAATAGAATCACAGCTCCAGCACCTTCAAGCTAGAATCAAATCTATATTACAACTAAAAACGGTGATTACAGAGGATCACAATTTTAACTTTTAAAATTATATTTAAATATAGGAAATGAGAACATGACTGAAAATCTTCTTACATGTAACATTAATGGTATCTTAATTATACCTTAGAATTTATTCCTCGAATTTATATAGGTAACATGATTTTTTTGTTACGATAAACAAGGGAAGGACAATGGAGGTCAAAGAAAACGACAGACATGAACATGGCAATAATTGCTTCTTTTTCTTTACTCTCTTTCCTTCGTGCCATGATGATGATTTTAACTTAAGGAGCATACTTACAACGTTCCTGATTTTTCCGATGGTTCACTTATAGCTGCCAAGCATTTATGGCACTTTGATTGCGTAGTAGATAGGACAATAACATAGCATTTATGTTGGTCAAATCAAAATGTGAAGTTTGGCTACGACCCTTGACAAATTGAGTCAAAATAATATAATAGTAATTTTAAACTTAACCTTGATGTGCGGATGATTGGGCTTAGAATTAACTTAAAGTGATATTTGATAAGTTTGAATTTAATTAGATTAATCTTGATTTATTTAGAAATTATTAATTTTTGGTTAAAATAATGTCAAAATCCAAATTTAACTCAAATTAGACTAACTTGAGTTTGCTCTAACTCAATCACACTTATGAGATAGTTGAGTTAAATGGTCAACTCAATCGTTAGTTAATCAAATTAGAGAAAATATAAAAATAAATTCGATTAGCTCAAAGTATGTTGATTAATTCACTCCCCCTTTTATTTTGATTCCCTAAATTTTCAAAGCTAGTCTAGGAGAAATTGGATCAGACGAAACAAATTTTCCATTCTGATTTCTCTAGAGGATAAGAAGATATTTTGGGGTGATTAAGAATCATGGATTCTTTAATAATTACAATCTTTCAACATATCATAATTTTCCAAATAATGTCACTAAATGTAGAATGAAGTTGACCTCCTTTAGTAGTATAACAAAATTTCATTATATACCTGGTTTTACCCTTGGAATAACCCTCAAAATTTACAATAGATAGTTGTTTGGTTCTCTGGCTTTAGATTCGCGTTGGTAATTTAGCAGACGATCTATCGAACGAATACGCCATAATATCATTATAAATAGGTATGTATTAGAAAAATTGAACATAATTAATAAATGAATCAAACTTGATTTGATCCATTGATAAATGTATTTAGTTCTATGTCTAGCACCAAACATGATCACAAACACGTTAATCACTTAGATATATTAGAAACTCTTTTACATTTCTTTTCATTGTACTTGATAAATCTAGTTGTGATCTTGTACAATTGATAATTGAATGTCTTTATCTTTTCTTTTTTAGAAAAAAATATACTTTGAAAGAAAAATAAATAAATAACAGTGGACATTTAAACGCTTTGGTAGTCTTCTCATAATGCAACATCCTCTTTACCTGCATGGTCTTAGCTTATATGATGATATTTTCTAGTATCACGAGTTTCATTTATGGTTTCTTCATTATGTAACATACAAACTCGATAGATGTCTTATGCATTTGATATACATCTTTCTCACGATAAGTTTGTACAATGGATTTGTTTCCTTATATAATTTGAAACCTTTAATGCTTAAATTGTTAAAACTTATTACATCTAAGTGAAGTTACATTTGATTGTTATCAGAATGGATTTAAATTCGAACATTTTACTCATGCTAATTAGATGTTTAAATTTTTTATGTTGTGGAAATACTATAAAGAGGGAAAGAGATGACAAACTATGTCCATAAATACTTTCGGCATCATTTTTTTATGCCTAAATTAACAAAGTCTTTCCACATAGATTCTTTGGGGGTCCTTTTTTAAGAGATCATAGATGATTTGATGAATTCAGATATTAAAACTAATATCCAGTAAGGCTGTGACACGAATTCACCTCATTGTAGTTTGTTACATTCAACCATTTAAGTTACTTGTTTTTATGGGCTTTAATTTTATGAAGAAATTTTATCTTTTATTAACCTTTTTAGCAGACTTGATAATTATAATTTTTTAATCAATATAGGTCTATAGAAGATATCTTATTAAATGAGTTGGATCAGGCATTTAATTTATCACGTACAATTAATAAACGGCCTCGGGCATAAAACACGTTTTCTTAATACAAATTGTGAGCCCCACTTTAAAGAAATCCAATGTTTTATAAAAAAAAAAAAATCATATAATGCTGACACCTACCTCATGACATTGGATTATGGAAACCATCGGAGTTATACAACAAGAAATCAAATAGAAATCTTGTCAATGTAATTAAAATGCTATTTAAATCTTATATATTCTAACAATGTATGCTATTGCATAGTTATTATTTATTTGTCCAATATAAAACGACTTAATTAGAACCTCCTATGATGTCAGATCATCGCTCTAAGGATAATTATTTCAATTTAATGCAAGTCATGGATATGTCAATTGTCGTGTTGAGCTATCAAATCGATGCAGATTTTCATAGATTTAATTACTTATACACTTTTGTAGAAATATCTAGACAATACAAAGCCAACTGTTCCTTTCTTGGATTTTTTTTTTCTTTTTTTTTTTCATTAAAGAGAGAAAAGGATTATCAAATTAAAGTTGGTTAAATCAGCTTGTCAATAAATTGAATCAAGTCATAATGCTATACTATGAAAGTCAAGGACGAGCTTTATAGAAATGGCATTTGGCAAGCTTGACTTCAACTTCATCACATCAAATATCTCCACATTACACTCAATAAATTGCTTGAGTGGCTTAAATTTAAACTCTATTAGAGAATACATGTTTTTAAGAAAACTCATTAGCCTAAAAAAAAAAATAAAAAAGGAAAAAAGAAGAAGAAAACTTATCTTTTATCTTTTTTGATAGTTTCATTTATCTTTTAAGATTTTTATATAAAGACTTGTTAGGTGAAATAAAATTTTAAAATTTTAATTTCCTATCTTTAAGATCATCCTCTCAATTGAATACTTTTGTTATTTCGATTTTGTATGAAGTGCATATACATCCTTTTATTTCTACTTTATGTGTTCTTAGCTTTCCCTTTTAAAACTACATATGTAAATCTTCAAGTCATTGAAAATGTACCTTAGACCCTATTTCATTATTTACCATTTGTTCAAATAATAATTAAAAAAACACTATAATTAAAGAAAAAAATTATAAAATAAACAATAAAGTGGACATATGAGAATAAGACGTTACTTAATAGGTCATTAAAATGTAATCAATTTGCTTGACCCCATAATTACTTCACAAGATAGTACCCTATAAGGTTTTAGGGCGAGTTATGAGCCCTATTTCAAAATCTTATTAGATTTTGCATAGAGTTTATGAACAAAAGTAAAATTCAATGAGAAAACCTAAATACAACAAAAAAAAGTAATAAATATGTATATACATGTATAAGTGCATTCATTGCTAGGTTGGTTTAATTGCTTAGTAAATCTACTTAGGTAAAATTATCATTTCTTGCCCATATAAAAGTATTGATCAATGATTTGAAAGCGATTCTACTCTAAACAATTCTATTTTAAATATATCATATTAAATCTAAATTGGTCATCTTTTGTATGTGCAAAATTTTCTAAATATAAGGTACTGGTCTTAACATATTTACCTCCCTATTTGACTTTAGGTCATGAACAACAAATGCAAAATTATGATATTTACAATTTTTTTATTAATCTCACTACGACCCCATCAAAGGACTTGTTTTATAAAAGATTTTGTTATTATAAGTCAGTTTAGTCAAGTTAGGTTGCATATATAAGAATACCCTAAGTGGGTTTTAGAAAGCCCCATAAGGTATCAATTCTTGTTTAGGTTTTACAAAACCTATCTTGAAATTAATACGATAGTGTCCTTATGTGGGATTTCAAATATATTTATAATTTTTAAAGATTTAGAGGTCTTATGCTCGATTTCAAAGATAGAAACTAAGTACATATAAAATACATATAATGTGGTATATCTACAATTTATCCTTCAATTTTTTTATAGATGTAAGAACACTAAAGTTGTTTAGGGAATTTGAGTAACAAAGAAATAAACACCAACTAAGCTCAAATTCATGTCTTCCTATACCAACTGTAATGTTCCTCCACCACGCCCTTTAACGATGAAAATTCTCAAGTTTTAGTGATCAAAATGAAGTACTTTTACAATTTCAAGTTCTTTGGAATTTAATCAAAGATAAAATTGAATCTCAAACTTTACTTATACATTCCATGATTAATCAATTGAGGCAACAAAATAAAGAGTATGTCTAGCCCTTAAGGCTTTGATAGCTCTTCATCCATGATAAACGGCTATCTAATATAAGATAACATAGCATCTTCGTCTTAGAGGATAATATAGGAGATAGAAGAATGTACAGTTGTTTAGACTATTACTTAAGGTCATCCGAGAAGAATCACTAAGTGAGAAATAGAACCATATGATTGTTGGTTAAAACAATTTTCATTTATGAGAAGAGTAACCATGTATATCACAATATGTATATAATTATAGTTTAAAATAAAAAAAGAAGGGTTTCAATTTCTAATGGGGATCTTATGAGAATTTTAACTTGCAAAATTGGACAAGAAACTTAGAGTAAGCTGAAGGAGATGTTTCAAGGTAGTTAAAGAAATCAAAGGATGAGGAATCCTAAACCTTTAGAGAGACTTTGAGTTGCTCTGAATGAGATATTTTCAAAACATAAAGGATTATGTTGATAGGCTCATGAAGATAGTCAATCAAATTTTGCTATTGTAAGAAAATTTCTCTGACAAAAGGATCTTATGAGTATTTTGGAGAGATTTGAAGCAATGATATCTTCTTTAAAAGGCTTTGGAGATTTTAGTAAACTACCCTTTGATGAAATAGTAAATTCTCTACAAGTACAAGAATAAAAAAAGTCGTAAGATAGCAAAAAAAAAAAAACTTGAAAGTGCACTTCTAGCAAGTTCAAAAGGGAATGAGAAATGAGGATCTAGTGATGTAACTATAAAAGGGGATAGTGGAAAGAAGGGTAAGAGAACCAAAATGGAGTTTTTCCTCCTTGTTATCAATGTAGCAAAATTATACATAGAGATAAATAGTGTTGGTTTAGATCTGGGTAGAAAAAGTGTTAGAAACAAAAATTCTACTTCTCAACATGCACAACTTGCTAAAGAAGAAATTTTATAGCCTAACAATGAAAGAGAGAAGTTACTCACTACTAATTGCCATGTAGAAATTCATAAAGTAAATGTTTGGTTGATTGACAATGAATGTACACATCATATCAGAAGTTTTTTACCAATTTGGACAAGTCTTACTCCAACATTGTGGGAACTATACATGAATGTTATTTGCAAGCAAAGAGTAAAGGCTCTATACTAGTCAAAACCTCATTGAGTACAAAATTTATTTCCCAAGTTCTATTTATAGTGATAATATTTATTCAGCTTAGGTCAATTATTCGAGTAAAAGTATATTTTAGATTTTGAGAATATGCAATGCTTTGTCAATAACCCTAATGGGAATTAGATCACGAAGGTTACAATATATGATAGGCGTTTTCCTATCAAATTTAACCTAAACACACCAGTTTTTTCTTCCATGCGCCTAAGACAACTCATTGTTTCTGTAAAGGAAAAAGTACAAAAAAGTTCTTAATGTTTACTTATATATACATTTTAGTTTTTAACGTTTCAAAAGTTTTATTTCAATCCTAACAAATTTATGAAAAAGCCTATCAATTAGTTTTGCTGTTAGTATGGACATGTAGCAAAATGTGATTCATTCAAATAATTGATTTAATCAAATAAACTAATAATATATATATTATATAACTAAATTTGATAAAACAATAAGAAATATAAAAAATTATCAAAAAGTAAGAAAATAAAAAATAAAAATTTTGAAAATAATACATATATATTATTTAGTAATATATCTTTATCGAAAAATACATTAATATTTATTTTAAAATTAAGGAGAGTTCCGCGACACCCATAGGTAGTTGTCGGACACCCCCTAATATTGGGGTAGTTGGAAAACGGCCAGATATCAATGTAGGCCACACAATCCATATGCAGTCGTGGATGGCCTCCCTTTATTAAGAGGAGTTGCATAACCTCCCTCAAGGGGTAGGTGGTCATCTATGGCTGCTTAAAACTTAAAAAAGAAAAAAAAAATAACAAGAAACTCAATTAAGTTTCGCTTTATATATATATATATATTAAATTTGGTTTGGTGGCAATCCATTGCTTTCCTTTAGCCTAAATTGCTACCCTCGGATTTCTTCCTTTTACATTTTTATATATTTTTTATTTTATTAATTTAAATTTAGCGTTAATATATAAATATGGATATGAGTGTATATAATTACATATATGTATATATATAATTGTTATATGCATAAAATTAGGGTTTTTTCAATTATGTAGATTTTTTATTTTTCTTCCATTTTTCCTATTTTTCTATGTATTTTATTATTTTTTATTTAAAAGTATATATTGACCAATCCTGTGCTATTAAGTATCCATATTAACATAAAATTTAATGGAAAGACTTATTTGATACGACTTAAAAATGTTAGGAATTAAAATGAACTAAAGGAAATGTTAAATATTGAATTAAATAAATGTCTAAGCGTTATAAACTTTTTTTATATATTTCCTTTCTAGAAAACAATAGATGATGACCTTTGGAAAAGTTGTCATTGTTGATTACTAACTTGACTTCATTGCAAAGTGAGATAAAAAGTATTAATAAATTGAAGTTGAAGTTGCAGGAAAAGAGCAACAACTTCAATTACAAAATATCTTTAGTAATTTGCTTAAGGAGGAGATTCAACAACTTAAACCTATTGTAAGGGCTAGAAATTTTAACGCGTGACAACATTTCTTTATCTAAATCCCAAGAAGGTCATTTGGTCCATCTAAACAATCGTGTTGAGGATAAAACTCTAGTCACACATCAATTGCAATAGCAAAAATCGAGATTAGCATTTTGTGCACCAAAAAAATAAGTACAAAATCACAAGCTTCCCATACAAGTGTTTATATAGGGAGTATTGCTTCCTAAGATCTTTCCATTGGTAAGGATACAAAAATTAAAATTTTGAACTGCTATTATGAAGATCAACTTATTGACAAATTATCTTCATAAACTAAGTAGAAGATAAGATAGAAGCTTAGAGTTTCCTTTAAACAACCTTACATGGTAATATTAGAAAAGAAGAATGTTTTAGGAAACTCGATACCATTCATCTTTTATCTACTAAAGATGATAAATTTATCTATTTTTTTGTCATTTGCAATGATTACGTTTATCTTTAAGATTTAAGGAAATTCTAAATAATCTCCCTAAACTTTGATTTAAGTACGAATTAACCACTTCCACTTTTAAGGAAGTATTTTTGACACCAATATCAAAGTTTAAAATGGTTGTTTTCAACTTTTGAAGGTTGATTATCAATTTATGAAAGTTTAGGAATAAAAAATCACACTTTAAAGAGGGTATTTTTCACAACAAAATGAAGGTTTGAAGGGATTATTCTCAATGTATGGGGATTGTTTGTTAATTTATGAAAATTTAGGAGCCAAAAACTACATTTTGAAAATTCAAGTGATCAATTTACACCTAAATCAAAGTTTAAGGGAGGTTATTTGTATTTTCGCGTTAAGAATTTAGTTTGTTGATGTTATTGGAACGTATATAAATGGAGATTTATTTGTTTAGTTCATCCTATCTTTAAGTTCCTCTTATTTCTTATGCACATATTTCAATATCTTTATGAGCTCGACTTGAATGTAATTGAAGCAAACTCAACCTAATTGAAATGGAAGATCAATAAATTTCATTATTTGAAACTATTCTTTCTTTTTAACTATTCTTTCTTTGATGAACTACATTTTTAACTATTTCATTGTTGGTTTTTCATGTTATTTCATCTATCATTTGCATTTCATAGATGAGAATTTACAAGGAATAACATGTCTCTTAAAAATCTCTCTGATAAATTTTCTTATCCTTGTTTTAGATTGGATTAAGTGGAGCACTGGAAACGCTATGTGGTCAAGGGTTTGGTGCTAAACTATATAGACTTTTGGGCATACATCTACAAGCATCTTGTATCATCTCATTTTTCTTTTCCATCCTCATCTCCATCTTATGGTTCTTCACTGAACTAGTACTACTTTTACTTCACCAAGATGAAGAAATTTCGAAAACAGCTGCCATCTACATGAAGTTTCTCATACCAGGAATTTTTGCTTATGGGTTGCTACAGAACATTTTGAGGTTTCTACAAACACAAACCATTATAGTACCCTTAGTGACTCTTTCTGTAATTCCTTTAGTCATTCATATTGGAATCACTTATGGGTTAGTACGCTGTACATCGCTTGATTTTGAGGGAGCTCCCTTAGCTGCTTCTATTTCCCTATGGTTATCTTTTCTTATATTAGCTCTATATGTTGCTTACTCAAATCGATGCAAGCATACATGGGAAGGATTATCCTTTGAGTCATTTAGCTACAGCTATGCAAACTTGAGGTTGGCATTGCCTTTTGCAGCAATGGTATGGTGAGCTTCCTGTCTTTTCTAAGTCATGCTACTTTTCTTGTTATTGTTGTTGCTTCTCTTTTTTTTTTTTTCTTCTTTTCTTTCTCAGTTAATGTAGACAGACTACCAGTATGCAAATTTTGTTAAGAAGACATCAAGTTGTCTTAACATCTATAACACAAAACTTATCGTGTTGCAAGATTGAATCAAGATTTGTACCATAAATTCTCATATATGAGAAATGCGAACTTTACATTGTGCTAATTTGTTCATTTTCTTGTAACTCACCAGCTTAGAGTATTGGGCTTTTGAAATTCTAGTTTTTCTTGCTAGATTGATGGAAAACTCCAAAACAACTACTTCTTTGATAGCAATGTGGTAAGTCATTCCACTTCTTACTGATCTTCTCCACACCAAATTCCATACCTCATGCCTTCTTGTCCTTCTTCTAGATCCATCTTTCTGGTTTTGACGTCTTACCATTGCTATGGTTAATATCTTAAGTGTGAACACAGAAACAATTGCTTACATGATAACCTATGGGTTAAGCGCCGCTACAAGGTTTGTAACTAAGATTTTCTTTTTTGTCATACTTTCACTATAATTATCTTTCTTAACATAACTATACATTTTGCAAAATGATTATGCAGTACAAGGGTATCAAACGAGTTAGGAGAAGGGCATACCTACCAAGCCAAAAATGCAATGTCTATGACTCTTAAGCTTTCTGTCTTGCTTGCTCTAATATTTGTGCTAGCCCTAGTTTTCGGTCATAACATCTGGGCTAGCCTCTTCGGTTATAGTTCTTCGATAATTCAAGAATTCAGTTCAATGGCACCTCTTCTTGCAATTTCAATAACAATAGATTCTATTCAAGGTGTCTTATCAGGTTTGATATTTTAGCTGATTCGAGAAAACTTTAATATATCTAAGTTTTTGTTAGCTATAAGTTTGATATGACAAACTAATTTTACTCGATTTTGATGAGTCAGGCGTTGTTAGGGGGTGTGGTTGGCAGCACTTGGCTATGTATGTAAACTTGGCAACATTCTATTGTGTCAGGATTCCAATTACAATGCTTCTTGGATTCAAAATGAGGTTAAATGTCAAGGTAAGACAATTTTGATAGCATAGTATAGATTGTGACCAAATGATGCATTTTTTACATATGAGGATTGCGTAGCATTTTATTTATCACATTAGAATAGCACCTAAGTCCATACTTCTAACAGGGACAACATATGGCATGATGAATTCATGTTGTTGAAGTCATCCTCTTTTTTACCTTTTTTTTTTTTTCATTGTTAATGTTATATCTTAGTTTTTTTATTTTTTATTTTTTCAATTGTTTCATAATCTACACGTTTTGTAATGTAGGGCCTATGGATTGGCCTAATTTGTGGTCTCTCCTCACAAGCTGCCACTCTCTTACTTATTACTTTGCGTACAAGATGGACCAAGATAGATTTTTCCACTGGTGTTCACAAGGAGGACAGAGATACCTTATAGACAAGGGAAAATTGCAACTGTAACTAGAAATTGTTGGCCATATACGGATAGAGTCATAAATCATTAAGGTATAACTTTACCGTTCTTAACATTTAGATATGCATAATATCAACCTCAACATCATCGATAAAAGGACCATTAAGAGTAGCAAATTTCGGTTTTATCGGCCATTGAAGGTGTTACAAGAAAATGAAACTACGCTTTAGAATTTTGAATGTCTATAACCTAATCAATAGTTTCAAGGGTATATTTGTAATTTGTCCTATAGATGTGCATTCTTTTCATCTTTGTTCTTTGAACTCCCATGCAAGAGGAGAATGAAATTTCTCCCTAGTAATGAAAGCCGGTTCCTCGTGCACCGGTATTAAGCAGAAAATTTATGCAATATCAGACACGGCGGTTGTAACAGTTTTTTTGATGCAACATCTGAGAGGAGATAGAAAAAGATGCATAAAAGTGGGTCTTTCTCTATCGTCTATCCATGCATTAATACTCTGACAAGATGGTTGTCTCTACAGAAATGTGAAAAGAGAGTGAAGGAGAAGGAGAAGTTGAATAATCTATCCTACTAAATACATGCTCATGCTGCTCCTTTTAGCTTATGATGCAACTGACTTTTCTACCCTTTGTTATCAAATCCAAAAAGTTCTTTGTCACCATTGAAAACAGGGTATTTATTTCACAGAATCAAATCGGACCAAATCGTAGAGCGTCCTAAAAACAATGTAGTTTAGTTCATTGTCGATTGTAAAAGGTACAAATGGTTTACAAATTGGTTTCACCCCTAAACTATATTGGAGCACTCCATTTCTGATCTACCCTTTCAATTTCGATTTGGTTTCCAAGTAATAAATTATGAGGTCTTTGTATGTGTCGTTGTTGTTGATCCAATGAGAGTAGTACTACATATTATCCAACTAAGAAGCTCTTATTTAATTTAGGGGTAAAATAATATAAATGATATGAAAGTAATTTGAATGACTTGAATTAAATATTATAGAAACATTATCGAATTAAGCGACACAAGGTAACATTGATGACCAAATGAATAAAATCGCATTGTGCTAGAGGGTCGAACCATTATGTGATTTGGTTGTTCAGTAAAGTTTCAATTAATCACTCCTGAGCAATGCTGGACGATTTCAGTAATCTGACGTCTTATCTCTTGATGGTTCACAAGATCACGTTTATGCTTCGTTCATTTAAGGAGAAATTAGAATTTAATTCCCCTTTTATATTTTATTATAATATTTACTTGATTTTTTATCTTTAAGTAATAAGAATTCTTTGATTCAACAAAAAAATCGTAATTCCTTACAAAATCTTACATTTTTTCTAAAAATAACCTCATATCAATATAATGATAGCCATTACCATCATTACCATCACCACTACTGATGTTGCCACCTCCACCACTGACCACCATTACCATTGCCGCCGCCACCACCACTTTTTACTAACCATCATCGTGACCGTCACACTGCTACCACCACCATCGTCATCGTCATTGCCACTGCTGTCACTATCATCAACCATTGTCACCGCCTTCGCTCTCATTGTTAACTATTACCACCGCCTTCACTCCTGCAGTCGGTTTTTACTACCATCACCTATTACTTTAAAATTACTTAAGAAAGAAAATGAATCAAGATACTTTAATCATTAAAGTTCTATTACGTATCTATTTTTAAATATTTTATTAATCTAACTAAATAAAATAATATATATTATACCCTTATTACATTCCTTAAGGATTCTAATTACATTCCCTACTCATTCCATTTAATGAAGTGAATGAGCTGTTAATGTAAAAAAAAAAAAAACCATTTGAGGTCTCTATATATTATATTAATTAGGGTTGGACAAAAAAACTGTGAATCGCGGATTGAACCATGAACTGAATAGAAAAATCGATTTTTTAATGAATCGTTTAGTTTATAGTTCGGTTCGATTATGTATAAATGGTTCGCGATTTTATTCAAATAAGAAAACCCAATTGAACCATTTAGTTAAATAATTGAAATTATGCAATTATTTTGCACTTTTTTATATTTTTTAAATCAATTTTCATAAATTTTACTAATTTTTTTATATTTTGCTATTCTTTATCATAATTTTGCATCAATTATTAAAATTAAGTTATGTAAATTTCATTTAAAATTTCATATTTCTTGGAGATAAAAATATTTAGGAAAAATATGATACAAACAATTCGAATTATGAACCGAACTGGTTTTAATTAGGTTAAAAACATTTATGAACCAAACCGTATGAGTATATTTAATTTAAAAAAAAAATCAAATCATTATATTAAATTTGATTCAATAAAAGGAGATGAACCGTACTAAATCAAATCACACCCACCCCTAAAAACAACTCATTAATTTATTTTCAAGTTCCATTATATGAGTTCCTGAACACACACTCTTTTAAGGTTTTTGTTACTCCCGACGATTTATTTTAACTAATAAAATATTAAGAAAAGAAAAAAATTGCCTTCTAAACGTTTCCTGTGAAAAGGAATATTGCTTGCGGAGGAAATATGCTAGCTAAATAGAGGAGGAACACTGGCAAGGTTCCTTATGCCTTGGAAAACCCGCGAAGAAATGCAGGATAAATATAAAATAGGCACAAAACGTAAATGGACAACAAAGCCATAGGATTCCAGACAGGAAAACCTAGACTTATTAAGCTAAAAAAACCTCACATAGGATTCACCAAGTAAATGCAAGTCCTTAAACTCGTTGTTCTAAAACACCATGCTAAGGCAATCAACTAAAAGACAATAATTAGCTAAGCTAAGCTATATTATTAATTAAAACAATAGGATAAATCGTAAATACTTTTCCTTATATTTATTTTATCAATGCTTCGTCAGTATTTAGACCTCCTAATATTTGAAAAGGTGCAATTAAACTCCTACTACCATTTTATCTTTGATTTTTTACATTTTTTCATTTTATTTTATTTTTTTAATATTTTATCCAAGGACAAATAGTAGAATAAGATTTAAAAGTACATTCTTCAAATATTGTGGGAGTATAAACGCTCAAAATATGAAGGAATTAAATGTATATATGAAACAAATATAAGAGGTCTACTAGAAATTTACCCCCAAAATAAATAACATTATCTACTAAACCTCGCAATGTGGCTACGTCATGCTTGTTTCTCCCTCAAAAACCTAGTCATGAACTTCTGTTCACTACCAAATTTGTGACCTGTTCCAAAAAAGGGAAAAAAGAAAAAAAATCCTCTTTCAATCTTTCATACACATCAAACATGTGACTTCTGAAACATGTTTTCCCGTCTCTAGATAGTAACTATCTATATTCTAAATAACCATATATCAATTTGCATTCAACGATATGTAGCGCTTCCCGCATTTTTAACTTATGCATGGGAACGTGCCAATTTGCATGAATAACATTTGGAAGCCCATTCTTTCTCTTTCAACACTGAGTTTGACAACTTTTTATATGATAAAAATGGACGGTAACGGGCCGGTGAAAAGAAATAACAACGTTGAAATAGTTTAAACTCCAATTTCCAGTTTGTGTCTCCGAATGTAGGAAGAAAATCGAGTGAAATGATTTTATTTACTTTTTTTTTGTTGGTTTTATATTATTGAATATTGTTATACGGGATAATTCTGTAATTGCAAGAATGTAAAAGCTTTTCTGCTTATTTACTTGTTTTTCTTTCTTCCTATCCATTTCCGCTCTTCATTTGAAACCAACCGAATATCACATTTTCTTCTATTTTCACAAGTTTTTTATTTCCACCAAACATAGCACAAAACTAGAATGCTACCAGGTTCAAATGAGTATGCCTGGACAGAAGAGGGGTACTCTGTGTTGTTAGGGTAGGTAACTCCCTCTTTCCTTGAGTCTTTATTTATTTATTTTTTATTTTCTGTTATGGAAATAAAATGTTGGATATCTTATATCTCTGTCTTTCATAATATCTTAGATTTTTTCTTTATTTTTTTATTTTATTACAATGGAATAAAACCAATCAATTTCATGATGAGGTAGTTAATTATTATTGCTAGCAAGCAGAGCAAGTTAGGGGCATCTTATTATTCCTATCAAAATTCAAGTTTCTATCAAAATAAACTATTATGTCATGTATGAAACTATTAAGAAATGTATGAATAACTGAATTGATAGGCAAGGAAAAAAAGAGTAGGAGAAGTAAATTAGAAAAAAAGATTTAATAATACTAACATAACATGTGAATTGATTAATAACATGCAATTATCAATAAAATTTTAACATATGTTAATAAAGAAATATATATTTTAAAAAAATATTAATTGTTTTTTTTTATGTTAAAATTTTATTAATATTTATATATAATTTATAAATTTATATAGTTTGTTAATACCATTAAAGTCTTCCTTAAAGCATAAAAAGTTATTAGTTCAATGGCAGGACGGTCATGAATCATGTTAGCCCACGTCATTTGCCCAATTAGATATATAATCCCGGCCCATAATATCATTAAACTCATTAGATCCCCCTGTTAATCTATTTTTATCACATGGACATGGGCATGACTCCTACACCTGCATATTAAGTTCTCTTGAGACGACTTCTTTCTTTATTTTTATAAAAATAACGGTGCGGCTTGGTTCGACTGAAATAAATAACGAGTCTAAGCTTTGATTCATGAAAAATTGTCGCTTTTGGCCTCGTCATGATAAAATCTCATTGATTTGTGCTATTTTTACTTGAGAAGATTAAAATATTGTGACTACCAATATACAATAAACTTTGGCTAGAATAACATATATTATCCCGTTACAAGTTGCAACCCATCCATATTACAATAAAAGGAATATCAATTTTCAATTGAAAACTATTTGTTGATCATATCTCACATCAAGCTAATAATGACCGTTTGTGCCTACCGATACTAACCTCACATCGTTTGCTCTAGGCAAAGCATCCCCCATCAAATTTGTCGCTTGATAATATCTCAAGTTATATGCCTATTATATTTTCAATTTTTCGTTCCATTGATTTTGATATTTTCACGTAATTTCCTCACATATCTAAGAATTCTCAAGTTATTTGAGACTCAAATAATCCGATGCATAACTAATGAATTAGGGTTGTAGTTCCCCTTCTGCAGATATCAAGAACCGTTACTCCTGCTATCGGTTGCCTTCCAACTGGAAGCTAAACACTCACATACCACCTAATCGAGCATATAACATGAAATTCCAAGTTTTATAGTTAAAAGTCCCTTCACAAGATGTAAGAAAAATCTCAATCTTATGGAGAAACAAGCCGATATATTTAAAATGAGGTAATATCATAGTTGACACCTTAATTTTATCATTTTTTGTAATTGTATGCATGAAGTTTTGATTTGTTTAATCAAATACCAAATTAAAGATTTAGTTGATACCGTTTATACTTCAATTAACTCTAAATTGTACCATTAGTTCAATAAGAATAATCAACTAATAAAGTAGTCGCCTATGATAGGAGTGGACACGGTTCGATATAGTTAGGCATGATTCGATATAGTTTACTACTCTTTACAAAACCGAACATAATATAATAGTTTAGTACTTTTTTTTAAATCGAATCTAACCATGCAATTTGGTTTATAAATTTTTTAATATAATTAAATTTAGTTTGATTTATTTCGAACTGTTTATATCAAATTTTCGCTAAATATTTTTATCTCCAATAACATATTTTCCTTTCCATTGAACTTTCATGTCTTTAATTAACTTTTCATATATTTATTAGATGTAATAATATTTAGTAAAAATCTACACAAGATCTTAACGACTCAACTTGATTAAATAAAGATAAAAGACTTTATTCTAACGAATAAACAATAAAAAGGGAAAAGAAAAGCTATTCATAAAAAAAAAATGAAGAAAACAAAAGAGATATACTAAAAACTAGAAAAAAAAATACAAGATACGTAAAAAACACCAAGGTAAGACTTTTGATTTGAAAACATATAAGAAAATAACAATTAAAAAAAAGAAAAATTTTAAATGTAAAATTTCATATGTAACTAACTTAACTTAATCTTAATAATTTACTTAGAAATAAGATATGAAAATTTTGATGAAATCCATAAAGATTAATGAAAAAAATAACAAAACTATTGCATGAAATTATTTTTGTTTAACTAAACAGTTCGATTCGCTTCCCCAAACCATTTATATATAACCGAATCAAACCATGATCAAATGGCTCATAAAAAAAAAGGTTTTTTCGGTTTAGTTTACGGTTCGATTCATAGTTCGTAATTTTTTTGCTTAGCCCTAACTCACGGCTTTAGGAGGATTATGCGACACCTCTAAGGCTGTGTGTCATCACCACCACCACCATCATTGGGTCTTATAACTAGCATTTTTTAGATAGTCACGACCCATTGTCTTAGAGGAGGTGGTTAGCGGGTACTTATGTGGGATTGTGCAACCCCCTAAAAGCCAAGGTTAGCAATTTGATTGGTTGATCGTGCTAACTGGACCAACAGTGTGAATTGGAGTTAACTGAGGTATGAAAGATAACAACTAAATTTTCAATTAGATATATAATTAGATAAATTGAAACTTCTAATATATAATTGTAAAAAGTAATAAAGTTAAGGTGTAAATTGTGACATTGACTATATTTAAAATTAATGAGAAACTACATAGCAAAGCCTCAAAATAATATTCCAAGGAAAGCCTAACATCAATTAATAAGGAAATTACTAATAAATAAGGTAAAAGATAAATGAGGACAAAGATATTTTGTGCAAATAAAAAGGAAAACGCAAATTTTTAGTAAATGAGAATTTTTAGGCTACCTAATCTTTGTGTTTTTTTTTTTAGAACTAACTATCATATTACAATTTTAGAAAAAAAAAATCGCATTCGATTCATTCCGTTAGGAGACCAGTTTTTAGCCACTAAATTATAACAACCTTGGTTAGCTGTCCAATCTTGCCGAGTGTTAAGGTAAAGAGATAATAAGGGATATTATAAGGAAGCTTACTATTTTTTTGTTGCCAATAAGTAATGATGCAATCTTCCCAAAACCTCACTTTGTCAAGATTGGATCAGCCCAATATTTGGTCATAGATCAATTACGTGCCAATGCTATCTTATGCCTTTCATGTTTAGTTATTTATGTATGAATTAGGTACATGCCACCACGTATAATGATTAATTGATATATAGCTTTTTGATTATTTAGACCACATATCTATAATATTATAGCGAAAGACACCCCTTTGGTATCTTTAATGTTTTAATATTTCATTTTATTTAGATTTTATCAAACAACTCTTACATACTTGATATTTATTAATAAATTATCGATGTGTTAGAGTTATGATGATAAAAACTTTATGTGCCAAAAATGGTATTTAACCTAGAAATCCTCAATAAAAAATGATATTTAAACTAAAAAGTTTCTATCAAAACGACAGGTCCAATTATAGCTCGAATATTCATAAGCCTTAATATTTTATGAGTAAAATTTGTTTTTTCAAACTTTAGTATAAGAAAAAAGTATGTGCTTATTTCATAAATAGTTTATTTTTTTCTTTAAAACTTTCATGAAATAAAAATTATATACTTATTTCATAGTTAGTCACTATAAAAAATAATTGATAAATAAATTGTATTATTATCTATTTAGTGATATGTTCAATTATGCTCATTTCATAAATGATTTATTTATTTTTAAAATTTTAACATAAGAAAAATTATTGATAACTAAACTGTTTTTTCTTTATTTATTTAGTGATATGTTTAATTGTGCTTATTTGACAAATAGATAATTTACTTATTAAAATTTTAGTAGAACATAACAATGTTTATTGATAAATTAAACTTTTAAAATTTTTATTTACTTATTTTACAAATGGTTACCAAAAAGAAAAATTAATAATTAAAATTTTATTTATCTAAATTATTAAAGTAAAACCAATCATCATTTGGTGCTTTTTTCAATATGGTTGAACTGTCCTCTTATTTTATTCTTAGTTTTACCCAAAAACCCCTATATACTTAATAATTTTTAATAAATCTTCAACATGTCAAGATTATCACTATAAAAATTATACATATTAAAATGGTTTTTCTTCCATAATTAATCCTCAAAACCTCTACTAAAAAAGTAATTTATTTTTATAATTCTAACTTCCATAATTCACTATCTTCTTGTTATGAAATTATTTTGTATAACTTTTTATTCTCTCTCTCTCTCTCTCTGATTTCGTTAAACTTGACGTTTCTTTTCTCAATACTCTTCTTATACTTTTATGCTATAAGTGATCATTACAAAAAGTATTTGAAAATAAAATTGTTCTCTTGTTCATTTTTAAATTTTGTTTGATATGTTTTTTATTATTTAAATAAAACAAATTTGATTTATAAGGTCATTACAAAAAGTAATCGAAAATATTTTTTTTCATTTTAAAATTTTTTTGATATATTTTTTATTGTTTAAATAAAAAAAATAAAGGTTAATTGGTTTATAGTTCTCCTATATGAAAACAAAACCAACTGTTGATAGGATAATTTGGAATTAGGCTCCTCAAGCTCGTACAAACTTGCTTAGGTCCATGGCTTGAGTTAACTTGCTAGTATTCGGCCCTACTATCCTCCAAGTCAAGCTCTGCCTAAGCTTATCAAACGACCTGCCCATTTACCATAAGCCTACAACGGTTAGTAGATGAAAGGATGAGGCTTCAAGAATCAGTCAACGACCATCACCCAACAAATCTAGACCATGTTAGACTGCAAACTTCTACCATCTATGACGTGTAGACATATCAAAGTGCCACTCTAAGTCCTCTAACTTCTGGCTGCCCTCTTCTATCAATAATAACCAATATCTAAATAGTAGACCACTTAGACTCTTTGCGTACTTAGCCTACATTTGAGCATTCCTGCATTCTTACTCCTTTCTCACACACAACTCACTTAAATATCGGAGTAGCTACCTTAGAAAACACTATTTGTGCTCCTTACTGTTAATTATTTTGTAGGCTTATTACGTAAGTGCAAATCTCGGATTCACTAGACTTTACCAGTAAGATCTTAGATAAGACATTTTGTTTCGTCTATGAGAAACTAACGCATTTGAAGCCAAAACATTGCAAACATTTTCCATATACCCTTCCTATTTCTTTTGATTCACCATGTCCCATGTCATGGATCTTAACAACTAACCACTAAACAATCAAGCCCAATAAAGCTGTAGACACTCAATTTTTGCCCTCTTTTTATTTTCTTTTTTCAATAGGCCCTAAATTAGGAAAAACAAAAAAAAAAAAAAAAACCCCAAAACTAAGAAATTTAGGACAAATAATAATTTTAGGAAAATACGAAAATTTTCAAAAAAATAAGAAAAAACATAAAAAATAAGAAATTTGGATAAGAAATACAAAAATTGAGAAATTTAGAAAATAAGAAAATTTGGAAAAAATTTAGAAAATTGAAAAATTACAAAGAATAGAAAAATTGAAAAAAAATTTAGAAAATAATATTTTATTAAGAGAAATTTGTTATTTTTAATTTACGTTTAGAAGTTGGGCCGTTGAGCCTAGGCTTAAATTTAAATTTAGTCCAAGCTTAGATTTAAATTTAGTCCGAGCTAATCGAGTCCATATATGCAATTTAGTTATACATATGAATAAGGCATAGGCCAATGACTTAACGGATAAACATTGGATTTAAATTAGGTATTAAGTTCGAGGTTTTAAGTTCGAATCTTGACAAAGGCAGGGAGGCCTTTTTATTTTTGTTAACTAGCACACTGTCACGTATGAGAATCTCATTGCGCCACATGTCTTGACATGTAACATCGTCAGATTGGATGACCTTACTAAAGTGGCACCACGTGGCATGCCACTTCAGTTGCCACGTATCGTGGTACGCCGTGATCGATTAGATTAGCTACCGTAGCGCCAAGTTAACACTACGTCAACACTTTCCCTCAGTTTTCCCCCATTGTCTATCGATTTTCCTCCGTTTTCTTTCTTAAGAACAACCCACTTCCTTTTCTTTAGCTTCAATTTTCGCACAGATTTCACACACTTATACCCAATTTCTTGTTTTTATTTTGTTTACCATGTAGCCCACTCTAAATTAAACCTAACAATACGCTTAAATTCAATCAAAGGATCATTCAATGGTTTTCTAGGCATTTTCATTTAACTCCGAATTAGATCTTTCCTTGTTCGATTGAGGATTTTGTGTATAAATTGGAGTTCATGGGAGCACAAAGGAGGACACAAGCATGAGAATCAACTCCCAATCTCTCTCTCTCTCTCTCTCTTTCTCTCATGTATTCTCTTTCTCTTCGAATCTCTCTCTCCCGAGCTCTATACCACGACCGTGACCCCTACCTCGCAAGCTCCCTAACCCAACTCATCTTGTCCTTCGCCGTAACCCTAATAGCGCCACCAACAACCGTTACCTAAACCTCAACCGCCATAGCTGCCCTCTCCTTGAACTACCACTTCCGATCCACTTTGACTTATACTAACCACATAAACATGCTCTCCGTACTTCAGAACCTCTACCCTAGTCACCAGTTTGAACCAAACAACCACAACGTGCACCACCTTAAGAAACGCCGCTACCTTTATCTCTAATCATCACCAAAACACCTCTTAATGACTACGGCGTCGATTCTAACCCCCCTATTCCCTAATATAATTTACACCAAATCGAGCTCACCCGCTCATTTTGGTGCCTGGAAGAGCTCAGATCAAGCTACTCACCATTGTCTTGCATCCCTTTCGGCCAAGCATGTATAAAGCACGTGATTCAGGTCATCCAACCTATAAGCCACCCGACTTGAGTCTAACCTACTACTCAAAGATTCAACTTAAAGCCGACCTGCGTCCCCTTTCCTAGTCAAAATCTTTGTTTTTTGTTTTTATTTTTTATTTTTTTATTTTCTTATTATTTAGTCGTTGTTGTTTTTTTTTTTATTTTCTTCATTTCCAAATGTAAATGTAGTAATATGAAAAAAGAGAGAAAAAGAATAAGAAAAAAAAAAGAAAGAAAAAGAAGAGAAGAGAAAAAAAGGAGGGAAAAAGAAAAAAGAAAGGAGTAAATTTATTTCATTTTATTTCTTTAAAAATAGATAAAATATAATAAGTAGTAAATAAATAAGATGATATAATGAAATCGAAATAAAATAGGTAGGATAAGGAATAGATTGTTTTATCACTTAGAAAAAATTATTTTCCAAAAATAAAATAAAAATAAATCAACCATTTTCCAAATTAAGATCATTTAGAATTTCCAAAAATAAAAATTTAGGACTTTTTTTTATAAATTTTCTTAAATGAACCAAATTGAGTAACAAACATAAACTTGATTATTTTCAAAAATTAAAATCAACTCAACACACTAAAGTTTTCATAAAACGAATTATGTACATCCAATCCCGAATAGCGAGTACGCAAAAACCTACGAGGCGACGATAAAAATGAAAAAACCTAGTTTCCCTTTTTCTTTAGTTTAGATTATTTTTGTTTATTCAATTAAAGTAGCCAACAACAAAGTTATGTCTTTTAAAATTAAAAGGGTGATTTTTAAGTTTAATTCTAATTTTTAAATTGGTTTTAATCGTTAAACTAGTGGCTAAGTTATAACCAATCTACTCAAATGGTTATAACTTAACTGTTTTTACCAACTCCGGTCGAGTGGTGACTCGAACATTGTTTTCAAAATAAAAAGAAATGGTTTTCTTTAAACCCTAGTCGAGGATTAATATTAAACGAGTAGGATTTAGTACCAATCGGTTTAAAGAAGGCATATTTTATAAACGAACCGAGAGAGTGAAAAACCAGGCTGGACAAAAGCAAACCCCTAAGCAATGATTAGAACAACTAGAGAAGCAAATTAAAGAGTTTGTCGCTTATGATAGGGAGCTTTAGGCCAAGCTTGACAAAGTAAAGAGGCAAAGAAGGTACCCCTGAATGCTTAAAGCTTTAGGCACCCATAATAGGTAAAACAATTAGCAATAGCAGTAGTAGAAAGATAGGGCTTTACAGCCCAACCCCCTATTCAAGAATAGTAAGTGCGACTTACGGTTAACTGCAATCGCACCCTTGCTAGCAATGAATAGGTAGTTAACTCTTATGGAGGAGTGGCCTATTTGGCAATATGTAGAGTTCACCCCACTAACAACACCAACCTATATAAGCTCCACAAAATGGTTAAGAGGCTTTCTGAGAAGTAAGAGAGTAAAGTAGTTCAAGGAGTTAGCCCGGTTGCTAGCAACAAAATCCCCTTTACTAAGGGTGTCCAGGATGAGGTTTTGCCTCCAAATTACAAACTTCTTACCTTACAATCATATGCAAGGCATTCCTAAGTAGTTTGAAGAAGGCAGTTCAAACATGGTTCAAACATCTACCTAAGAACTCCATCCCTTCCTTTAACGAGCTCACTCATCGGTTCATCGTCCATTTCAGGGCTTACAAGCCCTTGATACCCCCCATCAAGATGCCCTAATGATAAGGGTAAGGGTCTTAGGCTTTAAGGTCCTAAAGATCATGGTGGTAAAATAGAAGACTATAAAATTTTCAAATTTTAAGCATAATAATTGCTAATTACTGAAAATGCGAAAAAGGTAATCTAATAACTATTAAATGACTAAGGATAGATTATATGTATACCAAAAAATTTAGAATGACCAAAATAATAATTAGGAATGTTCACATGTACCTCACATGTATTTACGTATAGATAAAAATACGCGAAATTACCTAAATTGGCTCAGAAGAGGATAAGATAATCTAAATTGGGTCATAACATGTCAGGATGTGCAAAAGAAAAATCAACCAATAAAAATTAGACAACATAAAAGCCAAAAATCAAGGAAAATGGGCAAAGTCTTGTCAAATTAATGCATATTAATTACAACAAACGTCTATAAATAGAGGAAAAATTTCCAGAAGTCATTTGGACAGTTTAGCATTTGGAAAAAATAGGAAAACTGAAAAATCGAGAGAAAATCTAGAAAAAAGAAAAAAAAAGAAAACTGTGCAAATTCATGTAGGGAGAAAAACCCATACCTAACCACCACCTGGGACCGAGCCGCCGCCACCACCACGCCACTCTAGCCCTACCGTCTAGGCCGGCCGATAGCCTTGGACCGGGTTTGGACGGCCAAAAAGTTTTGGACCGGTTAGTCTTTTAAATTGTCCGATTTTGAATAATTTTGTAAAATTAGTTATTTTTCCCAGAAAATTATGAAACTTGTTATTCTGAGGTTTTATTGTATGTAGATTTAGGGAAAAATATTGATTTAGTTTAATTACATCTACAATTATAGGGTTCTTAACAAATTGCTCAAAACCGAGCATGATTAGAACGGAAAATAAATAGGCTTAAGAGTGTAGTTTGGAGCTCAATTTTTTTCAGTAGGATGCTCATATGATATAGAACAATGTTACGAAGCCATTTTATTTAAATTAATTTTCGAAATTTTTAAGTTAATTTTTAGCCCTAAAATGATGGAAAAATTGGGTGATTTGGGATTAATTAGGTAATTAAGGTGTTAATTACTTATTTAGATATTAATTAGATGTTTAGGGATGTTAATCTCTGATGTGGAGCCCTAATCCTATCCTTTAGAGTATTAAGTATGGTTAATTTAGGAAATTAGGTAATTAATATAAGAATTTAGTAATATGTGAAATTGTAAATTAATAAATATAAAAAAATAGGGTTATTTAGATAATATTATAATAGAAATCAGAAAAATAATAAATCTGAAAATAACATTTAATCTTAAGTAAAAGTCTCAAAATGTAAGATTTTCACACATCGGGAATAAATCCGATACCGCAATTAGCGTTAGCATGTACCGAATAGTTTAGAATACCAAATTATGACCCAATAGGATATTTGGACACTCGAGCTTAATGTGATTAATTTCACATTAGGATTCGAGCATATTTAAGGCTTAGAAATCAAAGTTTAAAATCTCATTTAGGATTTGAACACCAAAATAGAGTACAACGAATCATTAGGACGTAATGGGTATACACGGAAAAAAAAAATGAATTAAAATATAACTTAGAAAATGAAACCGTAAATTCGAAGTACTAAAAAGACCTATTTGTATTATAGGACACCCAGAGATAAAATCAGCTTGCGATTAAGGGATCGAGCGATCGAGCAAATCCAAGTAAGTTGAGTTATTGCTTATTATAAGTAGTTTACGCATGTGTTTGATGTATCTGAATTCGTGCTGAATTTGTATTGTGAGTGATTTTGTGACTGATTAAATTGGTATGAAATTGTTTGAATACCCTAAATAGAGTTTAATCTTAGTCGACCCAAATAACCAAAAATGTCATGCATTGCAACCCGTTAGGGGATCATAGGATTCTCCAACCAAATACCGACCCCTTCGAAAGGGATAGTGCAGGATTGCAAAATGGTCCCTTCTTGATCCCTAGTTGAACTAAGTGACAGGAGAGGAGGTCGCGACGAGAGTGAAGTCAATAGTTCGAAGGCAGTCGCAGGAGGATCGAGGTCTCCATTGCACAAGCCTGGATTTGGTTGTGAGCTGCTGTATAACATGAAAACTCCTCAACCCGGATTGGAGCAGGTGAAATTTCTCTGATTTCACAACGGACCGGACTACATTGTATGATGACACTTGATTGTTGCATTACATGAAAATAATTGTTTGATAATCCTGTTTGTGCTTATATGCATTTATGAGTCTCCAATTCAACTTACTGAGCTGTAGTTGCTCATACCCTTATAGATCCTTTTGCAGGTTCTGATTTCTGAACATTTCAAGTACTATGTCGCCCTACAACTCCCCAGAGGTTAGTCCATTGGAAGCTAGGGGTATGAGGATCAAGTACTTAGTATAATGTGTAACTAGAGTGACCATGTAATTAGGGATGAAAAACTGATAGTTATTATGTAATCTAGTGAACTGTTATGTTTATGTAAAACTTCCTGGGAAGCTCTGTGGACTTATATATATAATATTGTACATGTTATTAGAAATTTGCACAATTGATCATAATTGTAGTTTAATTGTTAATCGGACTGTTTACTTCAAAGCGAGGAGTCGTCGACGCCTTGTGTAGGTTATGTCTATGGTAGGCACTGTGAGGCCAGTTACTTTCATAGAATGGTTTACACGGCGGGACTGTTGCGACTCTGAGACTTCGAGGTGTAACATTGACAAAGAAGCCACCTGTATAGATGAAGCTATACCATTATGACCTTATTAGCTTCAATAGGGGAACCGTCCGACCTAAGGGCATCGTCACCTTGGATATGGAGCTTAGCGACGATAAAAATGTCACCCGATAGGCAGTGGAATTTGTAGTTATTGATTGCTCACCACCTATAACACTTTACTAGGATGACCAAGCCCTACCAATTTCAAATTTATTACATCGCCCTTCAATTTGAAGGCTAAATTCCCAATCCCCATAGGTATAGGAGCTTATAGATGTGATTAGAAGCTCTCTAAGGAGCTCTACTTGAAGGCGACTCGAGGTGATTGCATCTTTACTTTAGAAACACGTCTATAAGATAAGCCAGCCGAGAAAAGTGAGCCTAGTGAAAAGACAGAAGAGGTGCAAATTGGAACCAGTCTTGACCAGACCACCAAGGCTAAGGTTGAAACACCTCCTGAGGTGAAGGAGGACATTGTTCACCTCTTACGAGCCAATATAGATAGGTTTACTTGGTGGGCATGATATCTCGACTGCCCTGGCGACCTATAACCTCAAAATGGATGATTTCAGCACCTATTACTACAACATCATGTCTTTCAGCCTCAAAAATGCTATTGCCACATATCAACGAATGGTAACCACATTGTTCAAGCCTTAGCTCAGGTAGAACATAAGGTGTATGTGGATAATATGATCATAAAAAACAAGCAACCCAACGATAAAAAAAAGTGCATATTCGAGATCACCTCTAGCAAGTTCTTGGGCTTCTTGGTCAACAATGAGGGATTGAGGCCAATCCAAAAAAGATAAAGGACATTAGATGCCCCCCAATAAGATCAAGGAAGTCTAAGCTCATTAGCATAGTGACCGCGCTGAGTAGGATCGTCTCTAAAAGCACAGACAAATGTACGTAGTTATTCAAAATCCTCAAACATCCTAACTGTTTTGAAAGGACTCCTCAATGCAAAGTAACCTTTAAGTAACTGCAGGACTTTCTGCAGTAATCCCTTATCCTCTTGAAGCTAGTTTAAGGATAAGATATTTACCTATACATAACAGCTAGTGATAAGGGACTTTCATTTGTGCTGGTCAAGATGGAAGGAAGAGAACATAAGCTTATGTATTACGTCAGTCACATTCTCCAAGGGCCAGAGGTTAAGTATTCCAAATTTCTACACGATAGGTCAAGCCTTACTTCTAAGCACACCAAATCATCGTGCTAACATACCTGCCACTCCATACACTCCTACTAAAGCTCGATGCATTTGGTCGAATGGTCAATTATGTCCTAGATTTGAGCACGTATAGCATATAATACTATCCACGAACGATCTACAAAGCACAAGTGTTGGCTAACTTTATCGTGGAATAAGCTGGAGAGGAGGAAGCACCAATTAGTGATGACAAAGTGATGTAGACTCTCTACGTCAACAATTCTTCCACCTTTGGAGGAGGAGGTGTGGGTTTGGTACTCATTGAACCACATAAGACAACGGTCTGCTATGCCCTCAAGTTCGAGTTTGATACAAACAACAACAAGTCCAAATACAAGGCCTTGATCACTGATCTCAAGTTAGCTAAAGAGATCGATGTTAAGTACCTTAAAGTATTCTCGAACTCTATGCTTGTCATCTAGCAAGTCTGAAGTGAGTACAAGGCCAAGGACGACACTATGGTAAGATACTTAGAGAAGGTAAAAGCTCTCCTAGTTGAGTTCCCTCTATCCAATATCACAAAAATTCCCCTAACTGAGAACTCAATCACAGATTGGCTATCCAAGCTCGCCTCTATTTGGATACAAAGGCCAGAGGTAAAGGATAGGAAGATATTCATCAAATACTTTCTACAAAAGAGTATCACTCTAGGCAAAGCTGAAGTCTTCGAGCTCAACGTAGCAATAACAGAGTTGAGCTAAATAAACCCCATCTGAACTTATTTAGAATGGAGCACATGAGGCCAAGAAATTAAGATACTATGCCGCCAACTACACATTGATTGACAACATCTTATATTGAAGAAGAGTCATCCTCCCTTTATTGAGATGCCTTCGACCTAATGAAGGGCTGTACAGTATGGAAGAGTTGTATGCCAAAATGTGTGGCAATCACATCTAATTGCAAGCCTTCTATATTAGAGCTCTCCAGCTTGAATATTATCAGCCGGCAACGAGCCAAGACATAAAGGTAGTGGCTCAAAAGTGTCCTCAATGTCAAAAGCATGCTCTAATCACGCACACCTCTAGCTTTAACCTTCAGCCCTTAACCAGTTCATAGCCCTTCACCCAATGGGGTATCGACATTATCGGCGCCTTCCCAAAGGCATCTAGAGGAAGTAGTTCATCATCATGGCCATTAACTACTTTTCTAAGTGGGCCGAGGTCAAGGTCATTGCCAAGATAACGAAGAAGAGCATGAAATCATTTGTATGCAATGGGGTTCCATATGCCTTCATTATGGACAATGTACCACAATTTGATAACCCCAAATTTAAGGAATTTTATGCAAAGAATCATCTCACACCCCACTTTACCTAGGTTACACATCACCAATCAAACGTCTAGGTCAAGGCAACCAATAAGATCTTCCTCAATAGTATCAAGAAGAGGCTTGAACAAGCTAAGGGTAGATAGGCATATGAGCTACCAAACATCCTTTAAAGATAGAGGACCTGATGTGAGTCATGACCAAAAACAAATAAAGTTGGTCATTAGATAAGTCCAAGCTTGCCGAAAGCTTAAAAAGGGGTGATGGGGAATGTGCGAAAGAACAAAAGTAAATGAAAAGTAAGCAAAACCCACGAATAGCTCGAAAGGATATAATACACCAATGAAACTTTCAAGGACTCATTGTACAACTCTATATAACATACGAATTAGTTCAGTGAGGTTACTCGCCACCTAGCCTTGCTTAAGGGTTACGATAAGAGTGAAACGAGAGTAAACAAGTAGTGTTTACGAAAGAAAGACTATTCAATTGTATAGATGATGATCTGATTCTTTTCAGCTATAAGTACAAGGGTAGTTATACCTGATAATTTAGGGCAACTTGCCAAAAAAGGGGTATTTTCCAAAAAAGTAGTATACAAGAATATAAAAGGGTAAAAATGAATATTCAAGAAAAATAATGATTAGTGTAGTAGATTTTATACGTGATCCTATATACATAGTAGAGATGCATTGGTGATGCCATTGGAGGATGCAAACAAAAAAGTATGATCAGGTTGCTTATCCGAGTAGGGGTAGCTAAGGATCGGTCCGGAGTTTATCTCACGTCCTTTCGACAAGGGCGATGCCGAGCAATTGGTCAATCTAGATGTAAGTGATCAAGCGTGTAAGGCCTGGTTACTATCTCAGCAATTTACTATACGGTATAAAGCTTCCAAGAGATGGGCAGTCATTTGGCTCGACATGCAAAGTAACTCGATAAAGAGATACTCGGCTTCGATAGGATTTAGTTGGAGCAGGAGGATCTGCCTTGCTAACCCCTCCAGTCCTTGAGCTCAACAACAAGTCATAGGCCTAATAGCCCGATTCCCATCATCCCCTCTGGGTTAATCTGGATTTGGGATCAAATCCTAATGGTCTCCATTCAGCTCTCCATTAGGGTGATATAGACTGAGGTCGGTAACGTTAAAAGTGTCAGAAACCCCATAATCTTCGAGTAGCTCCAACCTATAGGTATTTTCATTAACCTTCTAGAGAATTTTGAAAGGTCCTTCAACTCTTGGAAATAACTTGTTCTTCCTCTTGGTCGAAAACCTTTCCTTGCTAAGGTGGAGCCACACTAAGTCTATTAGTTGGAATTTTTTAACCATATTACCCTTGGTCCTCTCTTGTATTCTTCATGTGGCTTAGTCAATCTGCCGAGTGACCTTGTTGCAGATGTGCTAAAAGGACTGTACTCGAGCTTTCACGTTAGGGTCTTCTTGCTCGGATTCAGGTATAAAGGAATGATTGAGGAGCAACTTAGACAACCTCAAAGGGGGTCTGCTTAGTGGTATCATGTACTATTCAATTATAAGTGAATTCGACCATTGGTAAGCAAACGTCCCAATAAGCCAAGTTCTTGCCCATTGTAACGATCCCAAAATACGATTAACTACCTCTGTTTGGCCATCCATTTGAGAGTGACAGGAAGTACTAAATAGCAATTTAGTCCCTATTTATCGCCATAGAATTCTCCAAAAATGATTCAAGAACTTTGGATCTCTATTTGATACTATGCTTTTCGATATGTTGTGTAACTTAACAATTTCTTACAAGAAAAGAAAAGCAATAGCTGAAGCATCGTTAGTTTTGGAGCAAGGCACAAAGTGTGCCATCTTGCTAAACCTATCTATGACAACCATTACAAAATCTTTTTCTTAGGCAGTTTGTAGTAATCTAAGAACAAAGTCCATGCTCAACTCAATCCATAGTTTCATTAGAATAGGCGAAGGCATTGCTTTCCCTTATTCAACTCGGCACTTAACCCTCTTGCTCATAGCACAACCTTCAACAACTCGGTACACATTGCACCTCATTCTTGGCTAAGAGAGTCCTCTACTGTGGGCTTCCCTAATCAGTAATTACTTTAGTGAACAGATCGGCACGCACAAGTTGCCTCTTCGAAATAAGTGTCGATCTTCTACATGATACTTGTCTATAGTCCTTCCATCGAAATAATGCACAAGTATGGGTCCAAAGTGTAGAACCCTAGTGTATTGTTGCTTAATGCTTACAAACTGAAACAATCTTATCTGCAGTTCGGCAAGGAACGCATGTTTTCTTAAGAGAGCATCTACAACTACATTGCTCTTTTCTTGTTTATATTTTATTATAAAATTAAATCTTTCAACAAATTCAACCTATTTCGCTTGTCACTTCAATAACTTGATTTGACTTTGGAGGTGCCTCAAGAACTCATGGTTAGTATAGATTACAAATTCTCTTGGTGGTCAGTAATGTTACCATGCTTGTAATACTCAAATCAATGGTAAGAGTTCTTTGTCATACATAGAGTAATTTAGCTGAGATCTTCTAAGCTTCTTACTATAGTAAGTAATTGTCGGCCTTCCTGCGTTAGGACAGCGTCTATTCCAATGGCTAAAGCGTCAAATTCTAACTCAAACACTTTCTTGAAGTCAAGTAGAACTAGTATAAGGGTGAAGGCAACCTTTCCTTTATCGTAGCAAAACTTCTCTCCTCCTTTTCTCCCCATTGGAAGTTGGTGTTCTTTTTTGTTAGGTCACTAAGTAGTATAGAGAGGATGTTAAAATTTTTTATGAATCTTCTATAGAATGAAGCCAATCCATGGAAACTTCCCATGCCGGCATAAGCAGTAGGAGTTGGCCACTCGACGATTGCTCGAATCTTCTCGTCATTTACTCCTAGGCCTCCTCTACTTACTACGTAGCTCAAGACTAGAACTTCCTCCTAACAAAAACAACACTTCTTAAGGTTGCTAGATAATCTATTGACAAGATTCGATATGGCTTGGAGATGTTCACAATGACTCTAATAGACGCCTGACCAACAAGAAGGTCAGCGTGTTAGCTTGAATAGCATTTTGGATTTCAACTTTACTCATCATCAAAGTCTTCTTCAATCCGCAAGTAAGTTTGGCCTTCAGTTTGTTAACTTCACTCAGCAACATCTGGTTCAATGTGATCTTCCTACCATCCTTTTCAAACATATATGTATTCCAATATCTATTGTCAGGCCCCGAAGCGGCAGAGTCGTAACAGCCCCGCTATGTAAACCATCCTAAGATAGAAGTTGGCCTTACAACCGCTATCTTAGACCTGATTTACACAAAGCGTCCATGACTAACCCGCTTTGAAGTATACAGTTTGTAATTTAAATAGATTATTTACCTAAGAAAGTGAGAAAATTTATATATATATATATATATACACTTTAATTCAGTTGTTATACTATTTAAAAATGAAAAATAATTCTAAAATAAAAACTTAGACCTTAAAATATGTATGTTTACTCTTCAATGTTTTTCCTCACTCCCCAGGATCCAGTAGTTGCTAGCTTCAAGGTAGTTGTTTACCGTTTCTTAGCCAGCACCTGCACAACGTCTATAGAGATGTGAGCAACCACAGCTCAGTAAGTTAGGATGGAGAACTTAAAACTATACCATACACACAACAAGGTTTTCAATCACTTATTAGGTGCAATGCATGTGCAAGCAAATGCCATCGCACGACGTTGTCCGGCCTGTCATGAGATTAGAGAAATTGCGCCTGCGTTAATCCGGGTTGAGGAGTTGTCGTTAATGCAACAGCTCACGACCAAACCCAGGCTTGTGTAATGGAGACCTTACTCCTACCGCGACTACCTTCGAACCACTGTCTTCACCCTCGTCGCGACCTCCTCTCCTGTCACTTAGTTCAACTGAGGATAAAGAAGGGACCATTTTGCAATCCTGCGCTATCCCTTTCGAAGGGGTCGGTATTTGGCCGGAGAGTCCTAAGTTCCCCTAACGGGTTGCCATGCATGTCCGATTATGATTACTGGTCATATATTTGATTAAGTCCAGTTTAGGGTGATCAATCATTTCATGCAAATCATACAATACATGCTAGAGCAATAAACAAAATCATAGCATCACCCATAATCAAGCACATGTACATATCCAACTATCTAACAAGCACAACCAAGCATAATTTCAAGCCTCCCAAAATACAACATTGTATTAATCCCAACTTACCTCGACTCCTCGCTCGCTCGCTCACTCACTCGAGGTCCGACTTGCTCAAGCCATCGCCGATCATCCCTATAACACAAACGTGGTTTCAGTTTTCATATAATGATTATAGGTTCATTTTATCCTATAACGCTTATTGTTATTTTTATTTAGGGTTTAATATAGGTAATTATCTAGGTCTTAAGTCTTTTATAATTATTCTCGGTTTGGGATTAGGTTCAGGTTCGGTTTCCGCATCAATTTCTAAATTAGGTTTTAGTTCGATTTCTAAGTCCTAAACATGCTCGAATCCTAATGTGAAATTAATCACATTAAGCTCGAGTATTCAAATATCCTATTAGGTCTTAATTTAGTATTCAAAGCTATTCGGTACACGCTAGTCCTAATTAGGGTATTGGATTTATTCTTGATGTAAGAAAATCTTACTTTTTTATATAATTACCTAACATTCAATCTTAATTCAGCTGTAATATTATTCTGATTTTTACTCTAATATTATCTAAATAACCCTAATTTTTTAGATTTATTAATATACAATTTCACATATTACTAATTTCTTATATTAATTACCTAATTTCCTAAATTAACCATACTTAATACTCCAAAGGTTAGGATTAGGGTTTCATATTAGAGATTAACATCCCTAAACATCTAATTACAATCTAAATCAGTAATTAATATCTTAATCACCTAATTAACCCTAAATTACCCAATTTTTCCATCATTTTAAGGCTAAAAATTAACTTAAAAAATTTGAAAATTAATTTTAAAAAAATGGCTTCATAACACTGTTCTATATCACATGAACATCCTACAGAAAAAAAAATTGAGCTTCAAACTACACTTCTAAGCTTATTTATTTTCCATTCTAATCATGCTCAATTTTGCACGATTTCTTAAGGAACCTATATTTTTAGCCGTGATTAAACTAAATCACTATTTTTTCCTAAATCTACATACAATAAAACCTTAAAATAACAAGTTTCATAATTTTCTAAAACTATTTACTATTTTTACAAAATTACACAAGAATCGGGCTAAAAATCGGACTCACCAGTCTGAGTGGCTCCGGCCACCGCCGGCTACCGTGGCCTTATCGATCGGCCTGGGCGCTGCCACCACCGTGTGGTGGTGGTGGCCATTCACTCCCAGCCGCCCGTCGGGTCTGGGTTCTCCTTTGTGGCCCTAACTGCACAGTTTTCCTTTTCTTTTTTTTTTCTTTGGTTTTTCTCTCAATTTTTGCCTCTCCCTAATTTTCTCTGATTTCTAACTATCCAAATGAGCTTCTGAATTTTTCTTGCTATTATAGAGCTTTAGTGTAATTATTGTACATTAATTAGACATGAATTTGCCCAATTTCTTTGATTTTTGGCTTTTGTATTGTCTAATTTTAATTGGTTAATTTTTATTTTGTGGATTCTGACCTACCACGACCTGATTTGGATTTTTCTTGATTTTGTCTTAATTAATTATGAATTTTTTTTAATTATTTAGTATAATTTTAGTACATTTAGCGTATTTTAAGTAATTACACGTATTTATACCTACATGTAAATTCATATATAGTACAAATAAATATTCCTAAATATTATTTAGGTTATTTTATAATTTCTAGTATACATATAATTTATCTCTAGCAATTCGTTAAGTACCGGAATGCATTTTACGTATTTTCGATAAATAACGAGTTATATACTTAAAATTTGAAAATTTTGTAGTCTCCTATTTTATTACTTATTTTTTTAAATTCAAACTTACAGGATCGATTTATTAATAATTCTAACTTTACTTTATAATTTAAGTTCGATCAGGTTTTTCAACCGATCGAAACCTCGGATTGCTTAGTTGTGGGGCTTACATCTGTCATAGATAACTCTTCTATTAAACAGCCATAGTCTACCTAACAACACGTGGGAAGCGCACATTATAGAGAATTTGGTCAGAGTAATTTTTTATAGTAATCAATAGTAGTAGTACTTACCGAGTGATGTATAGTGCTCCCTTCTGACTCAACTAATTCAACTTGTATGACCTTAAATGTGCAACAGTTGACAACTTCAATTTTGTGATCAGAATAGCCGATGCCACATTGGTGCAACTACTACTATCTACAATGAAGGCATACACTTGATCATTCACATTATAAGTAATATGAAACAAATTCTCTCTTTGCTCCTCCTCACGTGAGGGTTCCAAGTTCATTACACATTGGACAACTAAGATCAATCGATCTAAGTCCTCAGCAAACATGTCCTCTTCAATCAATTCATTATCATGAGAAACTTCTTTCCCGGCAGGGCTCTTTCCTTAGGTTCCTCATCGGTACTTTCTACTTCCAACTTCAAGACGTCTCCCTTGATCACCATAGTTCTTCAATTCGAGCACTAAGTAGCCATATGTCCAAACCGTTGGCACTTGAAACGTTTGATCTAGCTTGTCTTCCTACCAGATCCTTACCCTTTCTCATAAGTTCGGGTTAGTACGTCATTGTCAGGTCGGCCCTTCCGTTCAGCTTGGACATCCACCATTCGGATGGTTCGGTACTAAACTGAGCTCAGTGACTTTCTTATCCCAGTTAGCTAGTCGGCAGTCTAGTCAATACTCAACTTCTTTTATGCCTCTCTACTCGCTAAGCTATTCGAATGGCTTCATCTATTATGGTGAATCGTTGGAGTTCCACAATATCTCGAATGTCACCTCTTAATCCAATAAGGAACCTAAAGATTGTTTGTGCTAGTAGTTCATCCACTTCACAGTGGATCATAAGTATTTGAAATTCTTAGACATACTCATCAACAATCCGACCTCCTTGTCTTAGCTCCTGTAGCTAAGTAAAAGTATCTTGCACAGAAGTATCCAACACAAATCTATTTCTGAGTATTGTCTTAATCTCAAGCTAAGTATTAATCTCTTTGTATTCTTCTTGTCTCCTCATAGCTTAGAAATTCTTCCATCATATAGCAGCATATATGAAGAACTCAATAGCAACAGTTTTCACTTTCTCGTAATCTTCATATTGTTAATAGTTAAACACATGCTCCACCTTCTCTTCCCAATCTAAGTACTCATCCATACCTCCAGATCCATTGAAGCTTGGAATTCGAAGCTTCACATGGTCAGAGAGTCTAGGTGCTCAAGCTCGCTCTTTTTCTTCATAATACTCTTCCTCATCTTCTTCCCCCATGTATCCCAAGTCTATCTTTCTCCTCACTTGTTAGCCTACTCCTCCACCTCCAACTTGTCGCACTGAGTTCTGACCTCTAATAGGTCAAGCAGTTATGCACTGCTTTAGTAAGTCGGTAAGCCAATACATAAATAGTACAGGTTAAATCCACTAAGAGGTTAGCCACCTCATCAAGTCTCTCGTTAGTACTCCTGAGGGTTCCTTGAGACTATCAACCATGGTAGATAACAACACTATTATTGTCGTCCTTAGCACGAACATTAATACTTGAGTTTAACATTTTCTCCGAAAATTCAAATCTCAAACTCTTTGATTTGGTGTTTCAGTAAATACTTCTATAAACCAAAAATTTAACAACCAGTAAACATAACAATTAAGAGAACACAGTAACTTACTATGTTTTATACACGCAAAATAGAGTATAGACAAAACTTTGAAACAAATTATGACTCAAGCGAAACCTTTGTTCTGATACTAAGATGATGCAAACTGAGACCAAGAACAGATAAGGCTAGTCACTGGATGGGTCCAAGCTTGTCAAAAGCTTGAAAAAGAGTAATGGGGAACGTGCAAAAGAACAAAAGTAAGCAAAACCCAGCAATAGCTCCAAAAGATATGACGCACTAATGAAACTTTTAAGGACTCATGGCACAACTTGATATGACATATGAATTGGTTCAGTGAGGTTACTCGCCACCTAGTCTTACTTAAAGATTAGGATAAGAGTGAAATGAGAGTAAACAAGTAGTGTTTACAAAAGGAAAAATATTCAGTTATATAGATGATGATCTAATTCTTTTCGGCTACAAGTACAAAGATATTTATACTGGATAAGTTAAGGCAACTTACCCAAAAAGGGGAAATGACAAAAAGGGGTATTTTCCAAAAAAGTAATCTATAAGAATATAAAAGGGTAAAAATAAATATTCAAGAAAAATAATTATTAGTGTAGCAAATTCTACAAGTGGAAAAGATGCATTAGTGATTCCATTGGAGGATGTAGATAAGAGAATATGATCCAGTTACTTGTCCGAGTAAGCGTGGCTAAGGATCAGTCCAAGATTTATCTCTTGTCGTCTCAACAAAGGTGATGTCGAGCAATTAGTCGATCTAAACGTAAGTGATTGAGCGTATAAGGCCTGGTTGTTGTCTTGGCAATCTACTATACGACACAAAGCTTTCGAAAGATGGGCAATCATTCAACTTAGCACGCAGAGTGGCTCGGCAAAGAGATACTCAACTTTGGTAGGAGTTAGCTAGAGTAGGAAGATCCGCCTTACCAGCCCTTCCAATCCTTAGGCTTGGCTACGAGTCATAGGCCCAATAACCTGATTCCTATCTTGACCACTAACCACACTTCTACAAGTGAAACTCCATTTCACCTAACCTTTGACTCAGAAGTGGTCCTCCCTATCATACTAGAGCTTCCCAACATATCAACTCATTCGTTTAATGCTATCATGAATGAGTCTCTCTTGCAGGCTAGTGTAGACACAATAGAAGAGATCTAAGACCTTACTGTAGCTTGAACGACTACTTATCAACATAAGCAGCTAGATATTATGACAAAAGGTTAGGTATAAGGAATTCAAGGTGAGAAACCTAGTCTACCAAAAGCTCTAAGCTATTAGCTCATGAGGGATAAAGGAAGCTAACCCCAATTGGGAAGACTTAGTTACAATTAGAGAAAACCTGAGGAATAGGGCATATAAGCTAGAAAGGTTAGACAAAAAGCTCATCTTGCACATATGGAATGTTGACAATCTACAACTATATTTAGATTAGAATATTGTAAATGAGATTATACTTTCTTTATGAAATTATTAATGAAATTTTAGCTCTTTGAAGTTATTATGTATCTCCTTTTATTTTCATTTTTAACTTGTCCCGGTCAGGAATAGGTAAATAGACCTGTAATTTACTAAAGTCCTCGTAAGGACTCCAAACTTACGTACCTCTCTGGGCAAGGGTAAGTCAAGACACAACTGACCTCACCCCCACTAAGTAACCTTGGCAATAGGGAACACCCCCTACATGACTGGGGAACTCCCACAATACTTATTGGAACACCATCAACTCGGTCCCCATTACGACTTAAGCTACTAATAGCCTAATGATAACCCCATAAGAGAAACCCCAACTCTTCCCTTTGTAAGGTGACCTAAGCAATTAACAACCGAACAGTCCTCTAAAAAGAGCCACCCCATCTCTTTGCTTAAGAAAAGTGACCTTAGCCTCTGATAGCTAAATGATCTTAAAAGAAAAATAGCACTAACCCCTCAGCTAAGTCAACCAAGTATCAACAAGGTAGAAACGTAAAGATGGAAAAGAAAGTAACAATAAGGTAAAGCTTTTCATTGAATTGATTAGAATATTTACAATGATAAAGGTCGGCATACCGGCCTGGTATAAGGATTCTCTTCACTCATAAATATCGGCCAAATGTAAGAGCAAGAAAAAGAAAGAAAAATAATACCTTATCATTTTGAATCAGCTAATTTTGGTAATTCAGTGAAGTCCAACATACTAATTTGTTTAGAGGGTTGATCCATTTGATCTAGTTGGTCTTGTGCTGAGGAAGGAGGAGGGGGGAATCTGTAAGTTTTAAAGTTAAACCAAATGACCATAGGATTGAACTTGGTATACAAAGTTCAGGATGACCAGTTAAAGGATCCAATCAAACCTAAATTATAAACTATAGATAGAAATATTCATAAAAATGATCCCGCAAACTTAAATTTAAGAAAATAAGTAATAAAATAAGAGACTATAAAACTTTCAAATTTTAAGGATAATACTTGTTAATTATCGAAATGACAAAAAGTGCAATCTAATAACTAATAAATTGTAGAGATAAATTATATGTATACTAAAAATCATAGAATGGCCTAAACAATAATTAAGAAAGTTCACATGTACCCTACATGTATTTACGTGTAGATAAAAATATGTGAAATTACTTAAATTAGTTGGAAACTCATTAAATGATTAAAGAAAATTATTAATTAATTAAGAAAAAATAAAAAAAAATCAGAGGAATAGGGAATGACTTGGATTTGGTTGTGGCAAGTCAAGAAGTAAAGAAGAAAAATTAACCAATAAAAAACAAGCAACACAAAAGGAAAAATTTAAGGGATTTAGGCAATGTCTTGTCCAATTAAATGCATAATAATTACTTCAAAGCTCTATAAATAGGAAGAAAAATTACAGATTTCATTTGAACAATTAGAAGTTAAAAAAAAATTTAAGAGCACCGAAATTTGGAGAGGAAAATTAGGGTTTAGGAAATTATTGAGCAAATCTGTGCAACAGAGGCTAGTAAACCGAACCTACACACCACCACCACAACCCCACTCTAGACCCACCGCCTGGACCGGCCGACACACTTGGACTGGTGTTGGAAGCCCAAAGGCCATCAGACTAGGTGAGTCTTACATCTACTCTGATTTTATATAATTTCTTAAAATTATTTATTTTACCTAAAAAAATATGAAATCTATATTCTAAGGTTCTACTATATATAAATTTAGTGAAAAATAGTGATTAAATTTAATCACATCTAAAAATATAGGGTTCATAAAAAATTAAGTAAAACCGAGCATGATTAGAACCAGAAATAAATAGACTTAGAAGTGTAGTTTGGAGCTCAAAATTTTTCTATAGAATGCTTAAGTGATATAGAATAGTGTTATGAAGCCTTTTTTTTTTAAATTTTGATTTTCTAAATTTTTAAGTAATTTTTTTAGCCTTAAAACGATGGAAAAATTGGATGATGTTGGGTTAATTGAGTGATTAAGTGATTAATTACTGATTTAGATGACAATTAGATGTTTAAGGATGTTAATCTCTTATGTGGAAAACTAATCCTAGTCTTTAGAGTGTTAAGTATAATTAATATAGGAATTATGTAGTAATTATAAGAAATTAGGAAGTGTGGAATTGGAAATTTAATAAATATTAAAATTAATTTATTTGGATAATATAATAATAAAAATTAGTACATAATAAATCTAAAACAAAATTTAATTTTACATAATTGTATAAAAAAATGTAAAATTTTCTAACATTAGGAGTAAATCCAATACCCTAATTAAGATTAGAGTGTACCAAACAATTTAGAACACCAAATTAAGACTCAATATGATATTAGAATACCGGAGCTTAATATGATTAATTTCACATTAGGATTCGAGCATATTTAGGATTTCTCGTAGTCAGAGACAATGTTGAATCAAAACTGGAATCTAATTTAGAAACCAAACCCCGAAATAAGGTAGAATGAATCATTAGTAAATAATAGGTATATATCGAGAAATGAGTTAAATTATAACTTAGAATATGAATCATCAAAGTATAAGTACTAAAAAGACATATTTGTATTATAGGATACCTAGAAACGAATCGAATTGTAATTAAGTGATTGGGCAACTGAGAATTCTAAGTAAGTTAGGTTATTACTTGCTGTATTGGAGTACTATTTTATGGTACTCGGTGACTTAGAATTGTATATGATTGTGATTGTAAATAGTTTATGCATGTGTTTGAGTATCTCAATTCAAATTTGTGTTGTAATTGATTTTGTGTTATGACTGAATTGGTGTAAAAATATTTAAACACCTTAAATGGAATTTAATCTTATTCGACTCTAATGACCTAAATTGTCATACATTGCAACCCTTTAGGTGATCATTAGAATTCTCCAACCAAATACTGATACCTTCGATAAAAATAGTGCTAAATAGCAATTGGTCTTTTCCTCATCCTTAGCCAAACCAAGTGACAAGAGAGAAGGTCGTGGTAAGGATGAGAGCATTGGTTCAAAGGATAGTCTTAGGAGGAGCAGCATTTTCATCGCGTAAACCTGGGTTTGGTTGTAAGCTGTTGCATAACATGAAAACTCCTTAACCCAAATTAGAGCCGGTGAAATTTCTCTGCGCATTAATTTAGGTTCTCCTAACCCTAGCTTTTTGAATAATTTATACGGCATCAAATTTATACTAGCTCCTAAGTCTGCCAAAGCATTATTTACTAACAAATTTCCAAGCATACAAGGAATAGTGAAACTCTCTGGATCGTTTAATTTTTGTGGCAACTTTTTCTGGAGAAGTGCCGAGCATTCCTCGTTCAATGTGACGGTTGTAAGCTCCTCCAACTTCCTCTTGTTCAATAGAAGATCTTTTAGAAATTTTGCATACTTTGACATCTACATGATGACATCAATAAGAGGTAAGTTAATGTGTAATTGTTTGAAAACATCAAGCAAGTTACCGAATTCCTTATTCTGATCAACGTAACTTTGCTTAAGGCGCTATGGGTAAGGAATGGGAGGCTTGTACTCATTAACTTTTAGTGATTCCATACTTTCTTTTGATTTTAGTGGCTTTACATCTTCCTTATGGTTGACTTCTACTTCTTTCTTAACTATTTCCTCACCATCCTTCTTCTCCACTTGCAGTTATCTACCACTTCTCAAGGTCACTGCATTAACATGTTCCCTAGGATTAACCTCAGTATTCCCTGGGAGTATCCCTTGTTGCCTCTTAGAATCATTTTTGCAAGTTGACTGATTTGATTCTCAAGATTGCGATTGGAAGCCTCTTGATTTCTCAACAATGATTCAGTATTGGATAGCCGAGCCTCATTGCCTTGAATATATTTAGTGAGAAGTTCTTCCACACTAGACTTCTTTTCTTGAGGAAAGGGAGGTGGTAATGGTCTTTGAAATCCAGGTGTACCAAAGTTGGTCTTCTGCTGGCTTTGGTTTTGGTTTCCCCATGAGAAATTAGGATGATTCCTCCATCCAGGATTATAAGTGTTGCTGTAGGGGTTATTTTGTTGCATGGGTAGATTTCCTACGTAATCCACTTGTTCCAGTTGTTCTTGTACTCTATAACCCTACATGCCAAAGTCACTTACATCCGATTGTACTTGTTGAGGGTCAACAGAGAGTGCATCAATCTTCTTATTCAATAGATCCACCTTGGCTGCCAGAGTAGTGGTCAAGTCCACATCATAAATTCTCATAACCTTTTGCTTGGCTCTAGTGCTTTCCCACTGATAATTGTTCATTGCTATTCCTTCAATCAGGTTTTGTGCTTGCTCGGGTGTCTTTGTGTTCAAAGTACTTCCTGTGGATGCATCAATCATCTGTCTTGTAGATAAATTGAGACCATTATAGAAGGTCTAAATCTACATCCATAGTGGGCACCTCTTGAGTAAGTCCTTAAACCGCTCCCAAGTATCAAATAGAGTCTCCACTTCCAATTAGGCAAAACAAGAAATGTTGTTCCGAAGTTTAGCAGTCTTTGCAGGTGGGAAATACTTATCCAAAAATTTCTTTACCAATTCATTCCAAGTTGTGATTGAATTTCGTGGTAGAAAGTTCAACCACTGGTTTGCTCTACCCCTCAAGAAAAAAGGAAATAGCCACAATCGGATGGCATCATCCGTGGCTCCCTTGATTTTAAATGTATCGCAAATCTCTAGGAAACTAGAGATGTGGGCATTAGGATCTTCATCTTGAAGACTTTCAAACTGAACATATTATTGCACCATTTGTATGATGTTAGGTGCAATTTGGAAGTTATTAACAGAGACTTTGAGTACTAATATTAACCTTAGCTCTATTATCTAACCGGAAAATTGTGATAAGCTAAATGAATTAAAAATAATAAAATTAACAAACTAACCTAATTGTGAGACTTGATTAAGCAATTTAGAAAGCGATAAAATTAAGAACGACTTCAAGAAGGTAATAACGTATTTAGGAATTATTTCTCCTAGTGTTTAACATGTGACCGCTTAAAATGTATCCAATTCAATCTCTATTATTCTTGACCGGAAGGATTCACAATTAAAGTTGACACCTTTCTCAAGCATATTAACCCTAATCCTAAATTATTTACCGGAATCTCTTCACTTAGTACTATAATTTAGAATTGCATTAATGTATAATGAATTCCCATACAAAAGAATAATAACTTTCCAGAAGAAACATGTATCTTATCTCTAAGTATACATGTAATTCTCTCCAATTATGTCAAGATCGCATTACACATGTGATTTCGCAACCATCATGCATAATATCATAGATTGATACTCTAGAAACATCAATTAACAATTAAATAACATAATTGAATCAAGAAAAGATAGAAACTTTATTGAAAATTATCAATCAATCTAATAGTCACATGAAACCCTAGGTTCCATAATCTTAAATACAAGAATCTTAAGCTATCATAATGAAACTAAAAACGAATTGTAACAAAATCAATAAATAAAACATGAAAAATCCCTTTTGTTGATGAATCTCCTCAATCTTGAAGTTGAGTGTTTCTTTTGCTTTTGCTCCTCCTTCTCTTCAAGTCTCTTCTCTTTTTCAATGTCAAATTTTTTTGTGCAAAACCCTAGTATGTCCTTTTTATAATGTATTGTAAGGTTTCCGTTTTCGTCACCAGATACGGCCTAGGACACAGTTGTGTCCCCAGGTCGTGTAACTTTTTGACCTTGGCAAATCTTCCTGGATGGACATAACTTGAGGATATAGTTGTATCCCAAACTGTGTAACTTCAAAATTTCATAACTCATTCATTTGAACTCCAACTTGAGTGAAACTTAGTTCTTTTTCTTCGTTTTCAATCCAAGAATGCGTTCAAACCTTAAAATCAAAATTTTACTCAATTAAGTATCAATTTATGTAAAGAAAATAAAAAATGTAAGGAAAATACTATAAAATCATCATGTGAAATGTATTTAAAATAAGAGTTATCAGTTCTCCCCCATATCACCAAAGCTAAGATACGAGTGACTAGAAGGGAAGTCGTGGATGCTAGATCGGCCTAGCAACTCCTTCATCTTCCTTCTCTTTAGAGCCAGTGCACTTATTTTTCTTGCTTCGTTGGCCTTCCTCTTTTGGCCTACCTACTCTACTTCCACATTTACCTTGGGCCACTTCTCCCTGTTCTCAAAAGGGGGGGTAGAGAATCGTCACCTCTTACTCTTTGAAAGCAAGCCCTACTCTCCTTTGATGGTAAGGGGCTCGAACTTGAGAGTAAGCTTAAATAGAGGAGCCACTGCAATTAGGGGCTTGAAAACCACTACCTGCAAAGAAAGGGTAAAGACTAAGACCCCTTGAGGCGAGATTGGTGACTCTATCCTGCTAGTTTCCCCCAGCCTTGACTTCAACTTCACAATCTTGCCTTTGGCGTCAACAAACTTCTTCTTAGGCTTTATCCTTGACTCCAGCCATCTCAGGAGCTCCAGTCCACTTGGTCGGGGCGACTCCCTAGTTTGGGCAAGCTTCTCACCTTAAGAACAAATAAGCAACATCAATAAAAGGTAAAGGACAATGGATACTTACAATCTCCACTATGATTAACACGAGCAAGGAGGACCCCTCATTTCTCAGAATAACCATGGAGAAAGGATAGCTTCCTACAAGCCCATACTAGCACAATAAAGGAGTCAATTTGAGATGAGGTTGGACCTATACCTCCAAACCATTTTTTCATCATGGCTTTCTCCATGCCAAGAAAGAGCTCGGAGATTGGGCTTTCAAAATACCTCCGTAAAGTCACCTTGACATTTATTAACTTATTATACCTCAATGCCATGAAGGCCTCAATCTCTCGCATTGGCTTAGATTTACTTAGGTCAAGCTTCTTCATAGCTTTAGTCTGAACTAGTTTGGTCCGTCGAGTTTAGAAGTTAGCTTGTGAGGGCAACTTCACAACAACAAACTCTTCCTACGGATCCTTTACAGATGAGTCAAGGCTTCCAAATAACTTCTTCCCTAAGCGGTTCTAGATGTATGGCCACCTATTTAAAGTCTTCTACAAATAAAAATGATTAAATAGCCTAAGTGTAGCCCACATAACCAAATACTTACATAAGGCCTGGAATGCCTTCAATATCTTTCACCTATTTGGGAGGAATTTAAGTAGAGTAACACTAGTGATAGTCAAAGAGTTCCCTCTCAAAATTAGTGAAAGGGAAGCACATCCCAGACTCAATGCACTTTTCATGGATGGTGAAACAGCTCCCCTATAGTAAAGGTACTCTCTCCTCCTCTTTGGTAGTTAAACTGCCAAACCAAGTAATTATCCTTTAACATAATTACTTAAAACGTAGTTTATGATAGTCAGCTTGCTCTTACTTATCCAACCACTCGACCCCCATCGTTCCTAGTCCTATCAAACAAATTAATGGCCTTTAGTAAACAATCGCAAGGATAAACGTTTTAAAGGATGGCCATCATGATCTTTATCTTATCTAATCTTTCCAACACCCACCTTGACTCCTCGTCTAATTGTGCTAGTATAGGTGAGACTTCTTTGTCCTAACTCGCAAGGGGAGTATGACTCCTAGTTACTTCTAAATCCAAAGTTGTTAGGCAATATTTAGATGAATGAGACTTTGTTTATAACTCATCAAAGTTTACGTTGAAGTTGATTGCCATTTCGAAGTATGATTAAGAGAGGAAAGCAAGAAAGTTGGATGATGAAGAAGAAAGTAGAGAAGAAATGGAGTATTTATAGTTGCAATAAGAGAGTAAAACATTCAAGTTGCATAAAGTGTTCATCTGGCTAATTTAATAGGTATTAATAGGCATTAAGCTTTGGGAAATGCACTAACGGGGATCCGTACGACTGCAATTCCCTCAATGCATTATGATGTGAACATATGGAGATGGTTTCAATCGGATGGCTACAGTCAAATGACAACACAACTCCAATTGCACTTAAACATGCACAAACATGACAGCTTTCATGTTGCATTAACTACACTTTAGAAACGTACGTCAACACAGGGATTTGAAAAGGGTAGCTTCTTGAGGAAGTCCAACTAAGGTCCTTTAAGCTCATTTACCCACCACAACATCTCTTCAGTACACCAGCTTAGGAAGCCTTTATGCTTAGCACGAATAAGGTGATTTAATTCAACTCTACCGGTGCTTATGCAAACCGTGACCAAGAATAGACAAGGCCGGTCATTAGATGGGTTCAAGCTTGCAGAAAAATAAAAAAAAAAAGTGATGGGGAATGTGCGAAAGGATAAATACAATTAAAGAGTAAGCAAAAACCCATGAACAGCTCCAAAGGATGTAACACACCAATGGAACTTTCGAAAACTCACGGCACAATTCGATATGATGTCAAATTGGTCAGTAACGTTACTCACCACCTAGCCTTACTCAAAAGTTAAGATAAGAGTAATGCCAAGAGTAAACAAGCAGTGTTTATGTAAGAAAGGAAATACTCAAGTGTATTAATGATAATCAATCTGATTTTTTTATATATATAAGTGTAAAGGATATTTATACCTGAGAATTTAGGGTAACATGCCCAAAAAGGAAAAAAAGACAAAAAGGGTATTACCCTAAAGAAGTAATATACAAGAATACACAAGGGTGAAATGAATGTTCTAAAGAAGTAATGGTTAGTAGAGCAGATTCCTCACGTATTTTTTATATACGTAGTAATGATACATTGGTGAAGCTGTTGAAGAATGCGATAAACGTGTACAGACCGGTTACTTGTCTGAGCAGAGGTAGCTTAGTCAATCCATAGTCTCTATCTCAACATCTCAGTAGGGATGATGTCGAGTAAATAAATAGCTAGGCATGAGTGGGAATGAAGATTGGCTGTTATTTTGGCATTCCGTCTCTCGATATACTATTTGAGAGAGATAGGCAGTCATTCAGCTCGACAAATAGAACAGGTCGATAAGGAGTTACTCAACAAAAGTTAGTTGGAGAAAGAGGATCCATCTTGCTAGTCCCTCTAGCCTTTAGGCTCGACTGCGAGTCAATGGTCTAATAGCCCAAACCCTATCATTCCTTCTGAGTTATTTTGGATTTGGGATCAAATCTAAATGATCTTTGATCGGCTTTTTATCAAGGTGATACAGATTGAGGTTGGCAATGTTAAAGGCGTCAGAAATCCCACAATCTTCAAGCAGTTCCAATCTGTAGGCATTATAAGCATTATCATTGATCTTCTCGAAGATTCTAAAAAGCTCCTTCAACCCTTGGGGACAATTTGTTCCTCCTCTTACTCAGAAACCTCTCTTTTCTTAGGTGCAACCATACCAAGTCTCCTTGTTAGAATTGTTTATTCGTCTTACCACTGGTCTTCTCTCGCATTCTTTTAGCAGCTTGGTCATTGTACCGAGTGACTTTGGCATAGATGTATTGAAAGGATTATACGTTAGCCTAGGCATTAGTATCCTCTTACGCGTATATAAGTACAAGGGTATGATCGAGGGGTAACTTAGAATTGAAACCATAGAACACTTCGAAAGGAGTTTGCTTAGTGGTGTTATATACTGTCCGGTTGTAAATAAACTCGATCACTGGTAAGCAAACGTCTCAATCAGCCAAATTCTTGCCTATTGCAGCTTGGAGCAGTAATCCCATAATGCGATTAACCACCTCCATTTAGCCGTTAGTTTGAGATTGATAGCAGGTACTGAATAGCAGTTTGTTCCCCATCCGATACCACAAGGTTCTCTAGAAATAGATCAAGAACATCGAGTCTCTATAGGAGACTACACTTCTCGACATTCCATGTATCCACACAATCTCCTATAAGAAAAGAGAAGCAATAGTCTAAGTATCGTTAGTTTTAGAGCAAGGCATGAAGTGTAGCATTTTACTGAACCGATCGACAACAATCATTATAAAATCTTTGCCTCGGGTAATTTATAGTAGTCCGAAAACAAAGTTCATGCTTGATTCAGTCTACTGCTTCGTCGAAATAGGCAAAGGCATTGCTTTCACTTGCTTGGCTCAGCACTTAACCCTCTTGCATACGATATAGCTTTTGATAACTCAGTGTACATATCTTCTCATTCTCAACCAAAAGAATCCACCATTCAACAACTCACAGGTCCTTCTTTCTCCAAAATGTCCAGACAATCCTCTACTATGAGCTTCCCTGATCAATAACTTCCTTAAGGAACAAGTCGGCATGCATAATTTTCCACTTTAGAACAAGTAGTCATTCTCCACATGATACTTGTCCACTGTTCTTCCATCAACGCATTATGCAATTATGGGTCTAAAGTGTGGATCCTTAGAATGCTGCTCTTTGATGCTCATAAACCCAAGTAGTCTAGTCTATAGTTCCTTCAAAAGTGCATGTCTTCTCAAAAGGGCATCTGTAACTATTGCTCTTTCTTTGTTTATATTTTATTACAAAATGGAATCCCTCGTGGAATTTAACCCATCTCACTTGCCACTTTGATAACTTGGTTTGACTTCGAAGGTATCTCAGCGACTCATGGTTAGTATATATGATAAATTCTCTCAGCAGTAAATAGTGCTGCCATACTTATAGTGCTTGAATCAGTGCTAAGACTTCCTTGTCATACACAAAGTAATTTAACTACGGTCCTCTAAGCTTCTTATTGTGGAAGGAAATTGGTTGGCCTTCTTACATTAGGACAGTACCTATTCCAATGCTTGATGAATCACATTCTGGCTCAAATATTTTCTCGAAGTTAAGTAAAACTAACATTAAGACAAAAGTCAATATTTCTTTTATCTCGGCAAAGCTCCTCTCCTTCGTTTCTCCCCACCAGAAGTCGGTGTTTTTCTTCATTAGCTCAGTAAGTGGTATGGTGAAGATGGTGAAATTCCTGATGAATCATCTATAGAATGAAGCCAGTCTATGAAAACTTCTCATGTTCACACAAGTAGTAGGAGTCAGTCACTCGACAATTGTTTGGATCTTCTCATCATCCCCTCATAAGTCTTCTCCACTGACTACATAGCCCAAGAATACCACTTCTTCTTGACAAAAGCAACACTTCTTGAGATTGTCGAATAATCTCTCAGCACGGACAATATCTAAAGTGGCTTGAAGATGTTCATAGTGACTCAGCATGTCAGCACTATAAACCAAGATGTCATCAAAGTATACCATGACACACTTCCCAATTAGATATCTCAACACATGATTCACTAGTCTCATGAAAGTGTTCGGTGCATTCAATAAGCCGAAGAGCATGATTATCCATTCATATAATCTATGTCAAGTCTTGAAAACTGTTTTCCACTCGTCTCCTAACCTCATGCCAATTTAATGGTAACCAGACTTGAGATCAATCTTGTTGAAAATTTTTGCCCCATTCAATTCATCTAGCATATCTTCCAAACTCGGGACAAGATACCTGTACTTGATAATAATCTTATTTACGGCTCAGCTATCTACACACAACCGCCAGGTTCTACCCTTTTTCAACACTAATAGCGTTGACATAGTGTAAGGATTGAGATTTTCTCTAACATAACCTCTCTTTAACAACTTATTAACTTGACGTTGGAGCTAGAAAGCTTGCTCAAGATTAATCTGATAGGCTGGCTAATTCGGCAATACGACGCTGAGTAATAAGTTAATGCAGTACTTCATGCCTTGAGATGGGGGCAACCCCTCGGGTAACTATTCTAGGAATAGATTGACATATTCGTCTAGCAACTCTTTGATTTCTTAGAGTAGTTCACCCCACTCCTTCATCTCTAATAGGCACCTAACCAACATAAAGCCTAACTCGTCTGTGTTGATGGCCTCAAAGAGATTAGCTCTATTCATCACCAGAGCCTTCTTTGATCCGTAAGTAAGTTTTATCTGTAGTTTGTTAACTTCTCTCGGTAACATCAAATTCATTATAATCTTTCAGCCATCCTTCTCAAATATATAAATGTTGTTGTAGCCGTCATCGATAACTATCCTATCAAATAGCCACGGTCTACCCAGCAACACGTAGGAAGCACTCACGGGCAGTACATCGTAGAGAATCTGGTTAGAGTAATTTTCGATAGTGATCAGTGGTAGTATTTACCAAGTGACATGTAATAGTCCTTTCTTACTCAACTAGTGCAACATGTACAGCCTTGGATGTGCAACAATCAACAACTTTAACTTTGAAACAAAATCAGCTGATACCATATTGGTGTCACTTCCACTATCCATAATGAGGGCACAGACTTGATTATTCACCTTACAGGTGGTATGAAACAAATTCTCTCTTTGCTCTTCCTTTAATGTGTTCTATGTTCACTGTGTATTGGATAACCATGATCAACTGATCCAAGTCCTCAGCAAATACGTCCTCCTCAATCAATTCCTTCTTGGTCGTGATCTCCTCTTATTCAGGTTCCTCATCAGTACTTTCCACCTCCAACTTTGGGATGTCTCTCGTGATGACCATAGTCCTTCGATTCGAGTATTAAGCAGCCATATGTCCAGACCCTTGGCATTTAAAGCACTTAATCTAGCTTGTCTTCCTACTAAACCCTTACCCCTTCTCATAAGTTTAGGTCGACACTTCAGCGTCAAGTCGGCCTTTCTGCTCAACTCGGACATTAACCTTTCTAATCGCTGAGCTTGGTGACTCACCTATCCAAGTCAGCTAGTTGGCATCCTTATCGGTACTCAGCTCCGTCTCTATCTCTCTACTCATTGGGCTATTCAGATAGCTTCATCTATTGTTGTGAATCATTCGAGTTCTACAATGTCTCAAATATCACCTCTCAATCCTGCGATGAACCTAAAGATTGTTCACGCTAGGGGCTCCTCCACTTCACATCAAATCATGAGCATTTGAAATTCCTGAGGAAACTCGTTAACTGTTCGGCTTCCTTGTCTCAATTACTGAAGCCGAGTAAAAGTGTCTTATAGATAATTTTTTGGCACGAACTTGTTTCTAAGTATTCTCATCATCTCAAGCCAAGTATTAATCTCTCAATAGCCATCTTACCTCCTCATAACCTAGAAATTCTTCCACCACATGACAGCATATCCGAAGAATTCAACAGCAGCAATTCTTACTTTCTCATAATCCTCATACTAATAATATTCAAAAACATGCTCTACTCTATCTTGTCATTCTAAATACTCATCAACATTCCCAGAACCATTGAAGCTTGAAATCCAAAGCTTCAGACGGTTAGATGCTTCTAGGAACTCTAACTCGTTCTTCTTCAAAATACTCTTTCTCGTCCTCTTCATCTAGTTCCCTCATGCCTATCCTTCGTCTTACTCATGCACCTACTCCTCTACCTCGAACTAGTCGAGTTAAGTTCTGACCTCTAATGGGTTGAGTAGCTTGTGGAGTGTTTTACATGGCCTCAGTCGATCAGCAAGCTAATGCATGAACAACTCGTGTGAAATTTACCAAGAGATTAGTCACCTCATTCAATCTTTCATCAATACTCCCAAAGGTTCTCTAAGACTGTTGTCTATGAGGGATAACTCTACTGTTATCATCTCTAACACCAATGTTTACACTTAGGTCAGTTATTTTCTCCATAGATTCAAAGCTCAAACTCTTTAAGTAGGTGATATAGCAAACACTTCCACAAACTAGAAAAAGTAACAACTAACAAACATAGCAATCAAATAACATAGTAATTTCCTCTATTTCACACACACAAAACAGAGTATAAATAGAACTTCAAACACAAACCATAACTCAAACAAAACCTCTACTCTGATACCAAGATGATGTAGAAAAGGCTGGTTGTTGGATGGGTCTAAGCTTAAAATGCTCAAAAAGGAAGTGATGGGGAATGTACAAAAGGACAAATGTAAATAAAGAGTAAGCAAAAACTTACGAATAGCTCTAAAGGATGTGACACACCAATGAAACTTTCAAGGAATCACAGCACAATTTAATATGACACATAAATCAGTCCAGTGAGGTTATTCGCTACCTAGCCTTGCTTAAGGGTTATAATAAGAGTGATGTCGGGAGTAAACAAGTAGTGTTTACGTAAGGAAAGAAATACTCAAGTGTATTAATGATAATTAATCTGATTTTTTTACAACTACAAGTACAAAGGATATTTGTACTCGAGAATTTAAGGCAACATGCCCAAAAAGGAAAAAACAAAAAGGGTATTGCCCTAAAGAAGTAATATACAAGAATACACAAGGGTAAAATGAATATTTCAAAGAAGTACTGGTTAGTGTAGCAAATTCCTCACGTAGTTCTTATACACATGGCAATGATACATTGGTGAGACCGTTGGAGGATGCAAATAAACGTGTACAGACTAATTGCTTATCTAAACAAGGGGTGGCTTAGTTAGTCCGAGGTTTCTCTCTCAGCATCTTAACAAGGGTGATGCCAAATGAGTGAATGGCCAGGCATGAGTGAGAATAAGGATTGGCTATTGTTTCAGCATTCCATCTCTTGGCATACTATTTGCAAAAGATAGGCAATCATTCAGCTGGGAAAATAGAGCAAGTCGACAAGAAGGTACTCGACCTTGACAAAAGTTAGCCGGAGTAAGAAGATTCATCTTGCTAGTCACTCTAACCCTCAAACTCAACTATAGATCAATGGTCTAGTAGCTTGATTCCCATCAAGTGCAACCTCACCTCTGACCAACATAATTATGCGAAACCTCTACTAGACTACCTCCTCTACTCAGCATGTCGCATTGCTTAAGGAGGCTGGTCCCCTTTAAATTCCAACTCGACACTTGAGTATCCATCTTAGCCTAAGGTGTGGTTAGCTTAGATTACTTAACGGAGTGTGTAAGCCCTATAACTAGAAATTTAAAATCGATACGTAAAGTTTAAGACGATTAGATAAAGTATCCAATCGAGCCTAAATTATATAACGAAACTAAGAATATTAGTAAAAGTGACCTCGTAAGTTTAAATTTAGGAAAATAAGTTATAAAATAATTAAATGTCATAATATTGAATTATAAGCATCTTACTCATTATTTATCGAAAATGTGTAAAATAAGTTTCGATAACTAACGAATCAATAAAAATAAATCATATATACACTAAAAATTATAAAATAACATAAATAATATTTAGAATTACTTACTTGTACCCCATATATATTTATGTGTAAGTAAAAATACCCAAAATTACCTAAAATGCTCAAAATATACTAAATTAACACTAAATAATTAAATAAAATTATTAAAAAATAAAAAATATATATAGAAATGTCTGGAATCATGTCGTGCCATATTGGGGAATAAGAAGAGAGTTAACCAATTAAATTAAGGCAAATGGGCAGTAAAATGGTAAAGGATAAAGGAAAAATGTCAAGCAAAAACTGAAAAAAAAAAAATCAAACTAGCTCTATAAATACCTTAAACTTCAATTGAAACTCACTTGGTCAATTAAGAATTAGAGAAAATTAGACAGAAATCAGAAAGAGAGAAATAGGTCTTTTAGAAAAAATTAGAAAAATTGTGTATAATTAGGGTTTGTAAAGCAAACCAACGGCCACCTGGAGACGAACCACTACTACCACTACACCTACCATCACCGGCCCATATGGCTAACACACCTAGGATTACTACTGGTGGCAAAAAATTTTTGTATAGGTGAGTCCGATTTCAACCTAATTTTTTTTAATTTTGTAAAAATATTAAATGTATTTAGAAAATTATGAAATTTGGTAATTTGAGGTTTTTATATATGTAGATTTAGGGAAAAGTATTAATTTGATAAATTTAGATTTAAAAATATACAGTGCTTAGGAAATCTTGAAAATACAAATTTATTTTGATTTAAAAATAAATAGCCTTAATAGTGTCATTTTGAACTAAAAAATTTTGTATAGACTATTTAAAGGATATAAAATAGTGCTATAAAAATATTTTTTAGAAATGAATTTTTAAAATTTTTAAATAATTTTTAGGCCTTTAAATCATATAAATAATTAATGATTTTGGGCTAAATTAGTTATTAAATGTAAAATTACCGACTTAGTATGTAATTAAGTAATTGCGTAATTTAAGATATTAATATCTGATGTAGTATGATGTTTATAGTATTTAAAGTGTTAGATGTGATTATTATATATATTATGTAGTAAATATATGCAAATTAATAATATGTGAAATTAGAAATTAATAAATAGAAATGTTAGGTTAAAATTGATAATATAATAATAATAGTAATACATAATAAATCAAATATGAAACTCAAATTTAGTGAATTATATAAAAAAAAATATAAATTTTTCTCACATTAAGAGCAAATTCAGTATTTAAATTAGGATTAGGGTATACTGTACAAACTAGAATACTAGTTAAGGACCAAAAGTGATATTTAAGATACCCAAGTATAATGTGATTAATTTTATATTATGGTTCGGAATGTATTCTTAGAATTTAAATATAATACCCGTAGTAAAAAACTGAATAAGAACCTAAATCGGAACCGAATTTACAAACCAATTCAAAAGCTAGCTTATAAAATATTGGTAATAAGTAATATATATATATATATATCTATTTGGAAAATCGAATCAATTCATAATTTAAAGCTTATATATCATAGGAATATTAAATATTAAAAGAATACTTATATTATAGGATACAAGGAGATAAGTTGACTTGAGTTAAGTTAAGTAAGCGAACCAAGAATTTCAAGTAAGTTAGGTTTAATACATCGCTGTATTTTGGATTACTATATTAAAATACTCAGAGGTTTAAGATTGTATATGATTGTGCTTGTAAGTAATTATATGTGCATATGCTTGTATGTCTCTAATTACTTGTTGAAAATTTATGTTGTGTCTTGGTGGTTGTCGTGAATTGAGTAATGTGAGATTATTTAGTCACCCTAAACGAAACTTAATTATAACCAACCTAAATACCTCAATTAGACATGCATTGCAACCCTTTAGGGGACAGTTAGAATTCTCTAACAAAATATCGATACCTTTAAAAATGATAATGCTAGATAGCATAATGGTCTTTTCTTCATCCTCAACCGAACTAAATGATAAGAGAGGAGGTCGCGATAAGGATGAGGACAATATTTTAAAGGATAGTCATGGGGGTCGCGGTGTCTCTATTACATAAACCTAAGTTTGGTTGTAAGCTATTGCATAAACATGAATACTCCTTAACCAGGATTAAAGCAGGTGAAATTACTCTGATTTCATAACGAATCAAACCAAGTTATGTGATGGCATTTGCATCTTGCATTGCATATAATTAATTGTTTGAAAACCGTGTTTATGTTTACTATGTATTCTTAAGTCTCTATCCTGACTTATTGAGCTATTGGGTGCTCATACTCTTACAGATTTTCTTATAGGTTTCGGTTGAGATGCCGCGATATAATTATCCTGAGGTTAGTTTCTTTTTTATGTGACTTGGGGCAAGTAAGAATCAACTGGTTGAAGAATCAAATCATTTAATGTTTTATTATTAGTACTCTTATGTTTATGTACTGGTCTTGTAATACCTTACTTATCAAACTACTATGTCATGTAAATATTTCCTATGATTGTAAGATAATATATGCATCGTTATGTAAATGTAACTTAGAAGTTTTTAGTTATATTTATAAATTTTGTCTATAATTATGAATTAGCTATTTATCTCAAAGTGAAGAGTCGTGAATGCTTTATATAAATTGTATCTATGATAATAACTACTATTAGAGGTTGGTGTTACACCCCGAAACTATAGAATCATAACAGTCCCACCATATAAATTAACCTATGATAATAACTAACCTCCCAGTCTCTATCATAGATATAATTTACACAAGACGTTTACGATAGCTTGTTTTAAAATAAACAACTCAATTAAAAATTAAGCTAAAATTTACAGAAAAGCTAGAACCCTAAGTCATATTACATTATCGTAGAATTCTTAGGAGATTCTACATATTATAATAGTCTGCTAACTTACATATCATGTATTAGTTCATAACCTAAAAATACTAACAAGACCTTAAAGAACTTGGTCATTTAGCCAATTGATCCTCATTCCCTATAGCTTAAAAAGAGAATTGACCTCAAGATAATTATAACGTAGCATATTAGTTATAAGTTAGAACCTGCAAGAGAATCTATATGAGTATGAGCAATCATAGCTCAATAAATTGGATTGAAGACTTATGAATATATAACAAGCACAAACAAGGTTATCAATATGCAATGCAACAAGTAAATGCCATCACATAACGTTGTCTAGTCTATTGTGAAATTAAAGTAATTTCACTAACTCTAATCCAGGTTGAAGAGTTTCCATTAATACAACAACTCACAAGCAAACCCAAGTTTGTACATTGGAGACATCGTAGACATCGTTTCCCTCCAAGACTATCCTTCAAACCAATGCCCTTATCTTCACTATGACCTTCTCTCATATCACTTAGTTCGGCTAAGGATGGGGAAGAAATCATTATGCTATCTAGAGCTATCTTTTTTAAATGTATTAGTGTTTGATTGGAGAACCCTAATGATCCCTTAAAAGGTTGCAATGCATGTTAAATTAGGGTATTTAGGTTAGTTATAGTTAGGTACAGTTTAAGGTTATCAAACAATTTCACACCATTCCGTTCACCTCAATTACCAAACACAACACAAAATACAGCATGAAATCAGATACTCAAGTACATACATATATAACTACTTACAAACATAGCCAAATACAATCCTAAGTCTCTTAGTACTTTAAAATAGTATTCCAAAATACAATGAAATATTAAACCCAACTCACTTAGTATCCCTGGTTTGCTTAATCACTTGTTGCCAGTCGATTCGTCTCCGTGTCCTATAATATAATATATATATATATATATATATCTTGATAATATATATATGTACACTCTAGGTTATGATTTAGCTCAATTCTTCATATATACATACCAATTATTACCAATTCATTCTAGGTTAATGCTAGATTCGGTTTTTGAATTCAATTCCAATTCAAGTTTTAAATCAGTTCTAAGAACGGGTATTATACATAAATCCTAAAAATGTGATTTGAACCTTAATGTAAAGTTAATCACATTAGGCTCAAGTATCTTAATTATAATTTTTTATCCTAAATCAATATTTTATTTTACTCGATATATTTAAATCCTTATTAATATACCGAATTTACTCCCGATATAAGAAAATTTTACAATTTTCATATAGTTACCTAAATTGATGTTACCTACCAAATTTATTACACATTAATATTATTATTATATTATCCATTTTAACATAATATTTTATATTTATTGTAATTCCAATTCCTTATATTATCAAAATTACATATATTTACTACATAATACCCTAATAATCACATCTAAAACCCTAAATACCACGATTATCATATCACATCAGATATGAACATCTTAAAACACCTAATAATTCACTAAATTAGTAATTAGTTAATTAACAATTAATTAACTCCAAAATCCCTGATTACATAAATATTTTAAGGGCTTAAAAATGACTTAAAATTTTTGAAATTTAATTTCTGAAAAAAGGTTTCATAGCATTATTTTATATCATCTATGTAGTCTACACAAAAAAAAAAATTGAGCTCAAACTATATTCTTTAGGCTATTTAATTCTAAATCGAAACATATTCAGTTTTGTACAATTTTTTAAGCACCATATATTTCCAGATATGATTAAATATAACCAATATTTCTTCCTAAATTTACGTATAATAAAATATTTGAATAATAAAATTCATAATTTTCTGGATAAAATTAATAATTTTAATAAATTACATAAAATCAGGATGAATTTGGACATACCTGACTTTAGACTTCTGGCCATCGACAGTGGTCAAAGAGATGTTGGCCAATCTAGGCAATAGGTGTAGGCTGTGGTGATGGCAACGATTCGATTCTAGTTAGTAGTGGGTCAAAGGTTCAATCCAATTGCCCTAATTGCACGATTTTTTTATAATTTTTTTTAAAAAAAGCCCTAACCATTTGTTTCGATTCTCTCTATTTTTTTTTTTTTACCCTCCTAACTAACTAAATGAGCTTTTGAAAAATTTTTGGATATTTATTGTAAGCCCCACAATCAGTCACTCAGGGTTTCGATCGGTCGAAAGATCCGATCAAGCCTCAATTACAAGTAAAGCTAGAAATATTAATAAAAATGATCCCATAAGTTCGAATTTAAAAAAATAAGCAATAAAATAAAAGAATATAAAAATTTCAAATTTTAAAAATATAACTCGTTAATTATCGAAAATGCGGAAAATGCATTCCGATAATTAACGAATTGCTAGAGATAAATTATATGTATACTAAAAACCATAGAATGACTTAAATAATATTTAAGAATATTTATTTACACTATATATGAATTTACATATAGGTAGAAATATGTGTAATTATTTAAAATACGCGAAATGAGCTAAAATAATACTAAATAATTAAATAAAATTCATAATTAATTAATAATAAATAAATAAAATCATAAAAAATAAGGAATGATCCAAATTTAGGTTGTGGCTGCTGGGGAAAATAAGAAAAAAATTAGCCAATTAAATTAAAACAACACAAAGTCAAATTGGAAGAAGATAAGGTAATTGTCTAATCAAATTAATGCACAATAATTTCCTTAAAACTCTATAAATACTCCAAATTTTTTAGAAACTCATTTTAGATGTCAAGAAGTTTAGAAAAATAGAGAGAGGCGAAATTGAAAGTAAATTAGGGTTTTAGAAAAAATTACAAAAAATCTGTGTAGTTGGCACTTCTAAGGAGAACCTAGACCCAACGAACAGCTAGAAGTAAACAGTTACCACCACCACACGGTGGTTGTAGTACCCAAGTGGGCCAATACACCCATGGCCACTGGTGATGGCTAGAGCTATCCAAATCAGTGAGTTCGATTTCCAACACAATTTTATGTTATTTTTTAAAAATAGTAAATATTTCTAGAAAATTATGAATTTTGTTATTCTGGAATATTTTTGTATGTAGTTTTTATAAAAAAATATTATTTTGATAAAAATATGTTCTGTAATATATAGTCCTTAAGAAATCATGCAAAACCGAACATGTTTCAGTTTAGAAATAAATGGCCTTAGGAGTGTACTTTTGAGCCTAAAATTTTTTTGTAGACTACGTAGATGATATAGAACATTGCTATGAAGCCCATTTTCAAAAATTAATTTTCTAAATTTTTAGATAATTTTTAGGCCTTAAAATGAGGTATAAAATGGATAATTTAGGGTTAATTAAATAATTAAATGGTTAATTACTGATTTAGTAAATAATTATATATTTTAGGATGTTGAAATCTGATGAAGTATGATACTTGTAGCATTTAAGGTGTTAGATATAATTATTAGGCTACTAATATAATAAATAAGTAATAGGGAAAATAGTACATTTTAAGTTAATTTGGTAATTTAGGGTAATTAGATATAAAATCTGATTTAGGATGAATTTAGACATCTTGAAATGATAATTGATGTTGGGAGATGGTAATTAGAGTGTTAAAAATATTATATGTGTATTATGTACATAATAGGTGATAATACATAATATGTAATTATTGAAAATATAATAAATAGAAGATATTAGAATAAAAATAATAGGGATATATAATAAATTTGATAAAAATCTTGAATTTATGTAATTATATGAAAAATATAAAAATTTCTCACATCAGGATTAAATTCGGTATACTATTAAGAATTTAAATGTACTAGGTATAATAAAATACTAACTAAAGCTAATTATGGTATTTAGGATATTTGAAAGTAATGTGATTAATTTCACATTATGAGTTAAAATAAGTTTCTAGAGTTCGGGTATAAAATAGTACTTAGAATTTGAATTAGAACTAAATTTAGAAATCGATGCGGAAATTGAACCCGAACTTGGCCCTGAACCTAGAATAATTGTAAAAGATTTAAGAACCTAGATAATTGGACATATTAAACCCTAAATAAAAGATAATAATAAGCGTTATAGGATAAAACTAACTTCTACTAGTTATATGAAAAACTGAAACCGTGTTTGTGTTATAGAGATGATTGGCGATGGCCTGAGCGAGTTGGACCTCGAGTGAGTGAGCAAGGAGTTCAAGTAAGTTGGGATTAATACGTTGCTGTATTTTGGAGACTTAAGGTTATACTTAGCTGTGCTTGTTAGATAGTTGATTGTGTATATGTGCTTGATTATGAGTGATGTTGTGATTCTATTTGTTGTTCTGGCTTGTATTGTATGATTTGTATAAAATGATTGATCACCCTAAACTAGACCTAATCAAATATACAACCTGTAATCATAATTGAACCTGCATGACAGCCCATTAGGGGAAACCTAGGATTCTCCGGCCAAATACCGACCCATTCGAAAGGGATAGCATAGGATTGCATAATGGTCCCTTCTTCATCCTTAATCGAACTAAGTGACAGGAGAGCAGGTCGCGGCGAGGGTGAAGTCAATGATTCGAAGGTAATCGCAGGAGAAGCGGTATCTCCATTACACAAGCCTAGGTTTGGTCATAAGCTGTTGCATTAACAGTAACTCCTCAATCCAGATTAGAATAAGCACAATTTCTTTAATCTTACGACGGGCCGGACAATGTCGTGCAATGGAATTTGCTTGAACATGCATTGCACTTAATAAGTTAGTTGATAACCTTATTGTGTGTATAGTATAGTTTTAAGTCCTTCATCCTAAATTACTAAGCTGTGGTTTCTCACATCCCTATAGACGTTGTGCAAGTGCTGGCTAAGAAGCGGTTTACAATTACTCTAAAGCTAGCAACTGCTGGATCTTGAGCAGTGGGAAAAAACATTTGAAAAACAAACATGTAGTTTAAAGGTCTAAGCTTTTATTTTAGAATTCTCATTTCTAAATAATAAAATAACTAGGAAATATGTTACGGTGAAACGTTGTAAACGTTAATTATAATAACTAAATTATAGTATATATATTTTCTCACTTTTTAAGGTAAATGATTTATTTAAATTACAAACTGTTTACTTCAAAACAGGTTAGTCATGGACGCCTTGTGTAAATTAAGTCTAGGATAACGGTTGTAAAGCCAACTTTTATCTTAGAATGGTTTACACGACGGGGCTGTTACAACTCTACCACTTTGAGGCGTGACATTTATAAGGCTCTTGGAAAATTTTAGTGCATTAATTTGACTTGACAATTGGCTTTATCTCTTCCATTTTGACTTTCTAAGTGGGTTACTTTAATTGGTCCGATTTTTTTTTTCCTCCTTTACTTACCATGACTCAAATTTGGATCATTCCTTACTTCTCTAATTTTTTTTTCTTATTTTTCCTTAACTTTTTATGATTTTCTTTAATTATTTAGCATTTTTCAGGTGTTTTAGGTAATTTCGTGTATTTTTACTTATACATAAATACATATGGAGTACAAGTAAATACTCCTAAATATTATTTATGTTATTCCATAATTTTTAATGTGCATATAATTTATCTCTAGCGAATCGTTAGTTATTAGAATTTATTTTATGCATTTCCTATAAATAACAAGTAATATATTTAAAACTTGATAGTATAATATTCTATATTTTGTTACTAATTTCCTTAAATTCAAACTTACGAGATCACATTTACTAATATTTCTAGTTTTTTTTTTATATAATTTAGGCTTGATCAAATCTTTTAACCAATCGTCCTAAACTTTACATACTAAATCCGATCTTACAGTTATAGAGCTTACAGTTGGTTTACATGTTGAGACTATTACGACTCCATAACTTCGGAGTGTAATAAGGTGTCTCCCCAAGTCAAACTCTAACCATGTCGCGTTGACCTCTTCTCTATGGACATTAACATGTCTCCCTAATGCTACAAATCACCAAGATGACGCGAAGGCTTCAAGTCTTACTTGGCTACATGCCTGAAGAACCCATCCATTCATTCTCCTTACCACCTCAATGGCAATGAGAATGTGCCTAGGGGTATGGGGAGAAGGGTGGATGGGGCCAGTATTGATAGGATAATTTGGAATTAAGCTCCTTAAGCCCATACCGACCTACCTAGGTCCATGGCCTAACTCTACTTACTAGTATTTAGCCCCACTGTCCTCTAAGCTAACCTTGGCCTAAGCCTACCAGAAGGCTTACCTAGTTACCATAAGCTCATAAGGACTGGTAACTAAAAGGATAAGGTTTGAAGAATCAATCAATGACCATAACCCAACAAATTTAAACCATGTTAGACTACGCATTCCCACTATCCATAAGTTACGGATATGTCAAAGTGCCGCTCCAGGTCCTCTAACTTCCAGTTGCCCTTCTCTATAAATACCAACTAATATCCCAATGGTAGACTACTTAGATTCTGTGCGCACTTAGCCTACATTTGAGCATTCTTGCATTCTTACTCCTTACTTACATACATATGAACTTAAGCATCGGAGTAGTCATGTCAACAACACCCTAGTCCAACGCCCCTCACTGTTCATTATTTTGTAAGCTCATTACACAAGGGAAAAGCCTAAATTCACTATACTTTACCGGCAAGATCCTAAAGACGACACTAACGATCCTTTGGTGTCTTCTTCAATATGATTGAATTGCCCTTTTATTTGATTTTCAGTTTTACCAAAAAGCCCCCAAATGCTTAGTAGTGTTTAATAAATTTTCAATATATTAAGGTTGTTACGGTAAATAACTATACATACTAAAATTATATTTTTCCACAACTAATCCTTGAAACCCACCTAAAAAAAGCAATTTCCTTTTATAATTCCAACTTCCATAATCCAATTTTTTTTTTATTATGAAATTATTTGCATCCCTTTTTATTATATCTTTCTTTCACCCTTATTTGGGTAAATTTAACCTTTCATTTCTCAATGCTCTATATTATTAAAGCGAAACCAATCATCCTTTAGTGTCTTTTTCAATATAACTAAACTGCTCTCTTATTTGATTCTTAATTTTACTAAGAAGCCCTAAATGCTTAATATTTTTTTATTATATCTTCAATATGTCAAGATTATTACGATATGCTGATTTGTAATACATATCCAATGGATCATACCAAAATTAATAATTTTTCTATTATATGGTATTGCAATGCCATAAAATACCATATAAATTCTAACTTCTAAAGGGAGTGATCAATATTTCATAGGTAAAGAATATAGCACACATAAATGTCATATTTCGTGTAAGGAATTTATTTTTATTTTTTTTTAAATTCTATATAATTAACAAAGTCAAGCACTAATTACAACTATAAATTCAATGGTTAACCATATATAAATTGATCAATGTATAGTAATAATAGTAAATGCATCAATAATGGTCATCAATATTAAAAAGAGATTTATAACTTAACGAACGAAATGATATTAATGGCTTACAATGTAAAATAACAAATTCTATTGCTGGAGATAAATAAATTAAAAAATATTCATAAATTCATTGCATTTTTTTATAAAGGTTATTATTCGCACACGTATCACAAGTGCACCGTTTACTAGTATTATATTAAAGAGAAAGCCTTCTTTTATCTACCTACAAAATTCTTAACCGCTGCATCCAATTATATGTTTACCATTTTCTATCACACTTACCACTATTGTTGTTATTCTTTTCTTTGTCCATTATTTTAATTACTTAACATTGTTATTATTTAGAAAATTCATTATATCGTGTATTTAACCAATATTTTAAACGACTTTTTTTAAAAAAAAATTACAATTTTGATTTTACTAATATGCATTATCAATATTCTTCTATATTTTAAGTCCAATTTTTTTTTTTTTTTTGTTTTTTTGGCACACGTAAGACGGATGTGTTGTTTGCTAGTATTATCTAATGAGCAAGTAGAGGATGTATATAAGGAGGGATGGAAGATTGAAAGGTTGTATCGATATCATCAATTACATGGTATATGTTTCATATATTGCAAAATATATTTATTATTAAATGTGCTACATATAGAATCTTATCTATAATTTATAATAAAATTTACAATGTACATTCAAGCATATAAAATATAATTGATATCTATATGTTACTTCATATAAGTTAAATGATATTTTATTGTATTAATTAAGGATATTTATTAATTATAATTTTTTTTTTATAATTGGTATGTGAAATAATATGATAAAATAATTACAAAAACTAAATTATTTTCGTGAAAGAAAATAAGATAATGAAAAATAACAAAATAAGATAACACAATATATGATGATGTATTTATACCAGTATCAACTACTATGGAAACAAATTATACGATAAAAAAAAAAGTCACAAGCAAAACAAGACACAGTATATTATACATAATAAAGATTTCAATCCTGTTACAATTGAAAGGAATAATGGTAATAACTGCATGTTTATGATGATGATGGTAAAACGTGTTATTTTGATGTAAGAAAAAGGTTATAATATTTGATTGAGAATATGTGACTCTTACTCTTAAAAAAATGATTTTATGATATAATAGTTTTACTTATGAAGGCTATATAGTATTTGTAAATTGATTGTTCACCATAAAAAGAGAGAGAAACAATCAGTGAAACGTTATATGAAGTTATAATTTTAAAAATGGATTTGAACAAAACTAAACTAGCGAACGTTACATCCGCGATGCGTATGCTAAAAAAAAATTAAATTAAAGTCTTTTAAAATTTTGTTTTCATTTTTTTTTTCCATTAGATTATAAACTTTTAATTTTCAATTTCAATAATTGATTTTTAAAAAATTTTGGCTAAAAAATATTAATTGTATATTACATATAATGCATTTAGGGAAAAGGAAAATATATAATTATGTTATTATCACATTGTGTATCAAAAAAATGAAAAATTAATATTCATAAAATAAATTGATATATATCAAAACAAAAGAATACGTGATTTTAGAAAAGTCATTTTAGTAACTCCCTTTTTCTTTAATAAGGCTTTTAGCCTAAATAGGCTATGAACGAATATTCATTAGTGAAATCGTATATTATATATAATTATATATGATGCATTTAGAGAAAAGATAAATATATAATTATCTTATTATCAATATCAAAAACATTCACTTTCAGAAATTTTTTAACTAAAATTTTAATCTACATTACCTATAACATATAATGCATTTTAGAGAAAAAATAAATATAACAAATTTTTTTTTGTATTTTAAAATCTTTTTGGTATTTTATCAAGTAAGATATAAAACAAAAAATAAAAGTATGAAATCTATAAGATATATAAAAAGAAAGAAAAGTTGCCCATTATATAGAGGTGTGTAAGTTACTAGAGAGAGAGTAAGAGAAAGAGAGAAAAAAATTGCATACAAAAATAAGTAGAGAAATGGACAAGGAGAGAGAGAGAGAGAGAAAGAGAAGTAAGTAGACAAATTTACTCGTTATTTATAATTATAATTGTTTATTTTGTTGTTAGTTTTTTTGTTAAATAATAGTAAATAGATGGTAGATATGTAATTTTAAGGTTGAAGATTGCTTAAGCCTTTAAGAATTTTAATAATATAGATATGAAAATCTCATTGCTTTTATTATTAAAAAAATAAAGTTGGAAGACACCAATTAATTTTAAATTTACCCACTACAACTAATTAAGATATTCAAATAGCAACTATTTAGATTTTTGAGGGAAAATTAAAATTCAATGTGTAAGGCTTAATATTTATTATATAAACCGTATTAAGAAACTAAGAAGAAACATCTTATGTTGCTAGCTTAATAACAAGCCTACGTTTTAAAAGAACTTAATACTTGTTTTCTAATTAGTTGTTGTTTAAACAAAACTATAAGATCTATCATTCAATAAACCAATTGATCATTAATTACTAATTAGCAATGATCTTAACATTATGGTCAAAGGCCCCTGCCCCTCATAACCCCCAACCCAACCCTCTTTCTTTTCTCTAAGCTTGTCCTTAAATGTATATCTAACAAGCAGAAAAGATCTAACTTAGAAAAATTAAGCACTTAATCCGGTTAACCTCGAGATTATTGATAACTGCCGTTAATAATCAATACTGTACTCAAAATTCTAAATTTAATCGAGTTCAATTCAAACTTAAGTTCGAATATGTTTGAATTTAATATGAAATTACCTTGATATTATATTATGTATATTTAAGTTATTTACAGTCTCAATCATATTACACAATAATTACTATAAAAATTTTAAGTTTTGGCAGCAAAATATTACAATAAAATATCTCTTTTGTAGCAATTTTTTTTTTTTGTATAATGTAATGTGTCAATCACTAGGTATTTGACGAACTCATTATATTAGAAAAACAAAATTGTTGTCAAAAGATATTTTACCATAATATTTCACTATCAAAACTTGAATTTGTTATAATGAATTCACCTTTATGTGAAAATTCTCACTTTAGCTCATATTTTTGTAACAAAGTGGCTATGCACTTGATTTTATTGCCCCATATAATAATTTATTTCTTGACATCTTTTAATGAGCACTAGGAGGTTCCTTCCTAAAGTAGCTTTGAAGTGCATTATGCATATTTGCTACCATTTTTACTCAATTGATGCATAGAGAAATTAAAATTAATAATTAAATTATAAACGAGATATCATGTACGTTATTTTTAGTAATATAGATAAGTGTAAAAAAGATTTTACATATGACTAAACAAAACTAATATCATAAATGATTATGGAACCTTTTACATGTTAAAATATATTTATTTACGAGAACTTGAAAAAACTTATCTTTGTCTTCCATTGAAACTCATCCCTCAATTCCTTATTCATTGGTTTGAATTTTCCTATCAAGATTATTGGTTGTATTTACCACTATACTGTAGTTAGGGTTTCCACTTACATTTTTCTTTTCCTTAGCCAAAGGTTTTGATGCTTTTTATATGTTCTACAAGATTCAATACGAGAAAATCGAACCAACAAGGAAGGAGAGTTTATGCCAATTGTTTCGCTTTTTTTTTTTGTAAATGTATCTTGTTTGTATTTGTATTTTATCTATATATTAGCAAATGAAGTATCTGTGTTGCATGTGCAAAAATAGAATAAAGTTGTTTGGTACGTGAATTTCTTCAAATTAGGTTAATGAAAATATGAAATAGTTAGAAATGAATAAATTATAAACGAAAAAATTGACTATCTTTCATTATGGCATTTGATAAGGATAGGAGTTGGATTATTTGAATTGTGTCTCTTTTCCAATTTGGATGCTCATTTATTTCTCTCGTTTTCGGTTTTGCGTTTCTGTTGTCTATTAATACAAATTTAAATATATTAAGAATACAACACAAATTTAATATGTGGTTTATAGATTTATGCATTTTCCTTTCAGTTTAATACAATAAATAGAGAAGTAAATAAAGAATCAGAAATAAAGAAATCGTATAGAAAAATATTATAAAAATTAGTAAATGGATTTTTATAAAGGAAGTGTAGATATTTTAAAAGTATACTTAATCTAAGAAGGTCATTTATCATAAGAAAACAAAAAAGAGAGATCATGAGGATAAAGAACGTGATATGTGGAAAGATATCATGGGAAGAGAGAAAGAAGGTTTGAGAGGAAAGAGAAAAGGGAAAGGGGAACGTGATACGTGGATCATGAGAAGAGAGAAAGAAGGATTGAGAGGAAATAGAAAAAGGAAAAGGGAAAAGGGAAAAGGGAAAAGGATATATTTATTCATTGTTTATAATTTTAATTTTAGTTTTTTTATGTTTTTATTAAATAATATTAGATAAAGGATAAATAACTAAATTTAAGGATGATAATTACTTAAATCTCTTTCCATTTAAATAATACAGATATCTAATATAAAATATTTTATATGGTGTATCTAGAATGTCTTTTTCTATAGATTATGGCAATAGCTTTATTGAGCAGCGGCATTAGTACAGTATTACTTGGATTCTCAAATGGTAAAACATTATTTTAATTCTATCTCCATCAACCACATCTAAACGTTTCAATTAAAAAAAAAAAAAAAAGGATTTTGATGCTTCAATAGTTTTTTGTTTTTTTTTCTTGCTTCCCTGGTCTACTTTCCAAAGGAATAGCGATTGGTCCACACTACACATGGAATACTCATTATAAACAAACCCACCTTTTATCTACGGACTCAAAGACTTTTTCCTTTCTGTGCCAGTGCATCAGTTATGTCCTCATTCCTTCAATATTTTCCACCGCAAGCATTTTCATAGATGTTGTAAGAAAAGCAAACGCATTGCTTCCCAAATAACGGAAAATTTTATTGTAAACCATGTTTATGAAGATTAGATCATTAAATATCAAAATATGATAAATAACTTAATGCTTATGGTTAGGTGATTTGTCATCACTTTGTCATTATATGTTTAATGGTTCCTGATTAGATTTTTCTTTATATAAAATGGCAATTTATAGACGAATATTTTTCCTAAAAACTCAAAAAGATCCTAGGACATTTTCTGATTAAAAAGCTGATGATAAGTGACATGACGCACTCCTAATGGAACTCTTTTCTATCATTATTTTGTCCAATAAATAAACGAAGCCTAATCATGGAATCCAACTCCATTGAAAAAAGCAATTGTCCCAATACAATCAAGCGCAAAAAGATATTAGTTATTATATTCCTCGTAAGTTTAAATTAGTCTTCCTTTCGGTCGATGTTACTAAATAACTAGAAAATGGATATTTCTTTAAGTATATTAAACTCCAAACTTCCCTTCATGCGCTCGCCACCGTTTTGGGATTTCATTTTAAGATTATGCAGTGAATTTTTTAAGACAAATGTTACCTATATTTATATAGAAGATGTGTTTGTTGAATATTTTGAATTCCTATTTCTTTTAATTTTTTTTTTACAATAACTATATAATAGGTGCTTATTATTGTTTCAGGATATTTACCGCAGTGATTAGGTCTTGAGAATAGTAAGCCTGCAAAACAAATCATTGTGAAAAGATGTCGAAGTATTGTCCGACACAACCACTCTGATACTTAATTTAACAATACATTTTGAAGAGTAAAAGATACTTGAGAGTAATAGGTAGACTTTAGCCTGCAGAGTATAGAGAACCTTACTACTAAATGGTAAACTGGTATTTATAGTGGAGTAGAGTCAACAATTGAAATGCGGTTAATTGAAGAGATCCTCTTCTTCAAGTATGAGAGAGTGAGCTCATAAAGTTCAATATGTCTCACTTATACTAGAGGTGGTTATTGAGTCGGATGTCTTGTTCTTATCTTATGTATTCTATCCGTTAAAGAATTTATTGGGCTCAATCAAGCCGGGCCTAAGGCTTGAGCTTAGGATAACAAGCCCTAAGTGTTGAGGAGTGCCAAATCTAGATGGGCTTGAGGAGCTAATATCTAAAGAGCCATGTCAACACTTGCCCTCCTTCCCTACCCCCTCGGTCGCAATCTTATTGCTGAAGCAAAGGCAAGAAGAAGAGATATATGAGCTACTCGATCGTGTGGTCGAGCTAACTTAAAGGAGCTCGAGCTAGTGCTATAGTGTTAACGTGGCAAGGGTATAAGTTCGAGCTAGCAGAAAGCCAAGACGGCGATGTTCGAGGTAGTGATTACCCGAGCTGAAGATGTCTGAAATGGGAAGAGTCAACGCGTCAACAACTATCCTAAAGCGAAGTGCTAACAACCCGAGCAGGACTAAGATTTGGTTAAAGTATCAGAGCAAGACACTTTTGCATCTGACTGGGTAAGCGATCCAAGGCTCCAAGTAGGTTTAGCCAAATAGCATCCATCATAGACCAAGCAGGTGCGATTGCATCATGCCTTTATCATGTCGACTAGGCAGAAGTTAGGGGGACCCTAAGGAAACTTTTTGTAGAAAAAACCTTTTCAAATTCTTGCCTTTAGGTGCCTAATTTCCGTACATTTAATGTAATGTGATAGATGTCCTGTCATAGTAGACTAGTACGTAGTTATATGAGTTTTACCTTTTAAAGTTAGTTGTCCGATCAAAATTCATTCCACGTGTCTACTCTGCAACATTCTAAGGGATGCATGTCTATACAAATCCCTATAACCACCTTTGCAGTTTCCCAAATGCTTAGCCTATAAATAGCACAATCACAATGAGAGATCACTTTTCCATAATCTCTCTGTTCTATTATCGTAAATTCCACTCTTTCGTATCAAACTTTCTTCAAAAACTTTTCAAACTTCATTCTCTTTCTTCATCACATTTCGTAATCATGTCAGCTAACATTGGTGAGGCAGGTTCTGACTCGTTACGGCATAACATTTCTAACTCCAAATCAACAAGGAGTAATCTTTCCCTCCCAGTAAGAGAGCACAAACTCTCATTGCTAACACAATTTGACAAGCCCACAAGGATAGCAGTAAAGATGCTGGATAGAACCTAACTTTTCAATGCCATCCCAAGGGATGTATACGCATACATCCTCTACTTCCTCTCAAGGATTTGTTTGATACGCTTGGGACAAGTAAAGGGCCTAGTAACCAGGGGAGTAAAAGCAAACCCTTGTCCTCAGTTGGATCCTGAGTAACTTCGTTGTTGAGGTGATCTCTAGGTGGCAGATATGGTTATTGAGCAGAGATGAGTAGGTGGCCCTACTATAAAGGGGGCACTTTACAGTGTTCAAGAAGCACTTAGAGTTCGAGCAGCACCTCTCTCTAAGTTGCTTCGAGAAAGAGCTCTTCAACTTTCACTAGTACGGTCCAACATATGTCTCTTCCAATGGGTAGAGGGTGTTAAAGGCTTTCCAGGTACTCTCCGAATACTTGGTGATAAGGACTACTCCTGAGTTGCTCAACCACTTTTATATGTGGAAAAGCATAGAGGGTAGCCTTACCTCCGGCCCCATCTTAGAAAGAAGCTACTTTACAGCCTTACAAATTCTGTAAAGGGCTAGTAGGATGAATATGTAGTGGTTGAGCTGCTTATGGAGGTAGATTTTTGGATACGGAGGATTGAGCTGGTTCTGATAGGGGCTCAAAAGGGGCTTGGCCCCTGTAATGCAAAGGCCATGCAAGAGATTCAAGCCTTCATGGCCCTCAGGCATGGCTAGGAGATAAATGTTACCGAGGCTATGGAGAGATACTTTGGGTTTCCGATCCTTAAACTCTTCCCCAACATAAAGAAAGCTATGGTGAAGAAATGGGGCAAAGGTAAAGGTACAGGTTCGTTTCTTTTGCAAACACATTCATCTATTGTGCTAATGTAGGGATGCTTCATCTAACGTCTCTCTTTGTAAAATGGGGGCTCTTCTTTTTGCTCCATGAAGGGAATTGAGCTAGAAGGCTCTGGTAAGTTGCTATGATTGAACCACTTAGGCCCTTAAAGCTTAAAGATTCAACAACCAGTTACAATGGAGTTAACAAATGGTAGTAGTTGTTTCTTTTGCTTTTGCCTCATTTTTCTTTTTCATCACTATTTCGATTCAATTTTTGTAGGCAAAAATTTAGTTGTAAGGGTTCCCCATCCCTTCATAAACAAATTAATGAGCCACCAACAAGCGTGGTCTAAGGCATCTGAGCCAAAGGGCAAGGCAGGGTAGTATAGGCAAAGTCAAGGGATAGGGAGCCAATGAGGTCCAACAAATGGCTATTCCTTAAGGGATCACCAACGGTGATCTTCGGGATGAGCTGCAGAGCCTATGGGCATAGCTCTTCCTGCTCCTAATGTCGTCCCTACTACTGAGCCTATTCTTATAGGAGATGAGGCCATCAACGCCAAGGAAGGGGATATTCAGATGCTTACCTCTCTAAGGGGGGAGGGAGGAGGAGATGGCTAAGGTTACCGCTTAGCTTGAAGTGGCAAGGCAAAAGAGGAAGGTTCCTGAAATAGCTAAGGGAGCGGGACTTGGAGACAAGAAGCAAAGGCCTTTGGCAAGGGCGCCCTTAAGCCATACAACTTGGATTGTCCGGCCCGTTATGATGGAGGACTTAAAACTATACCATAAACATAATAAGGTTTTCAATCAACTTATTAGGTGCAATGCATGTTCAAGCAAATGTCATCGCACGATATTGTCCGGCCCCTTATGAGATTAGAGAAATTTTGCCCGCTTTAATTCGGGTTGAGAAGTTGTCATTAATGCAATAGCTCACGACTAAACCCAGGCTTGTACAATGGAGACCTCGCTCCTCCCGCAACTACCTTCGAACCATTGACTTCACCCTCGCTGCGACCTCCTCACCTATCACTTAGTTTAAGTAAGGATGAAGAAGGGATCATTATGCAATCCAGTGCTATCCCTTTCGAAGGGGTCGGTATTTGGCCGGAGAGTCCTAAGTTCCCCTAATAGGTTGTCATGTAGGTCCGATTATGATTATAGGTTGTATATTTAATTAGGTCGTATATTTAATTAGGTCCAGTTTAGGGTGATCAATCATTTCATACAAATCATACAATATAAGCCAGAACAACAAACAGAATCATAGCATCACTCATAATCAAGCACATGCACACCACCAAGTATCTACCAAGCACAACCAAGCATAATGTCAAGCCTCCAAAATACAACAACGTATTAATCCTAACTTACCTGGACTCCTCGCTCACTCATTCGAGGTCCAACTTGCTCAAGCCATCGCCGATTATCCCTATAACACAAACGTGGTTTCAGTTTTTCTTATAACTATTATAGGTTCGTTTTATCCTATAACGCTTATTGTGATCTTTTGTTTAGAGTTTAATATATCAAATTATCTACGTTCTCAAATCTTTTACAATTACTTTAGGTTTAAGGTTAGGTTCGGGTTCAATTTCCGTATCGATTTTTAAATTAGGTTCTTGTTCGATTTTCTAAATACTATTTTATACCCAAACCCTAGAAATTCGTTTCAACTCATAATATAAAATTAATACTTCCCGATATCCTAAATACCATCACTACCTCTAGTCAGTATTTTATTCTATCCGGTACACTAAAATCCGTATTAGTGTACCGAATTTACTTCTGATATAAGAAATTTTTACATTTTTCATATAATTACATAAATTCAAGTTTCTCGTCAGATTTATTGTATATTTTTATTATTATCATAATATAAATTTTTATTCTAATATTTTTTATTTATTATATTTCTAATAATTACATGTTATGTATTATCACCTATTATATATATAATACACATCTAATATTTCTATCACTCTAATTACCATCTCCCATCATCAATTATCATTTATCATTTCAAAGTGTCTAAATTCATCCTAAATCAGATTTTACACCTAATTACCCTAATTTACAAAATTAACTTAAAATTTACTATTTTTCCCTATTACTCATTTACTACATAATTAACCTAATAATTATATCTAACACCCTAAATGCTACAAGTATCATACTTCGTCAGATTTCAACATCTTAAAACATATAATTATTCATTAAATCAGTAATTAACTATTTAATTATTTAATTAACCCTAAATTACCCATTTTATGCCTCATTTTAAGGCTTAAAAATTATCTAAAAATTTTGAAAATTAATTTTTAAAAACAAGCCTTATAGAACTATTCTATATCATCTAAGTAGTCTACACAAAAATTTTAGGCTCAAAACTATACTCCTAAAGTAATTTATTTCTAAATAGAAACATATTTGGTTTTGCGTAATTTCCCAAGGATCATATATCACAAGACATATGCTTATAAAAGTAATATTTTTCCTAAAAAATACATACAAAAATATTTCAAAATAACAAGTTTCATAATTTTTTAAGAATATTTAATATTTTTACAAAATTAAACAAAATCGAGCTTGAAATCGAACTTACCGATTTGGGTGGCTCCAGCCACCGTCGGTAGCTATGGGTGTGTCGGCCCACCTGGGCACTGCCACCACCGTGTGGTTGTGGCGGTCGTCCACCCCCAGCTGTTTGTGAGTCTGGGTTCTCCTTACAAGCCCCAACTGCACAGTTTTTTTTTTTTTTCTAACCCTAATTTTTCTCTCAATTTCGCCTCTCTCCATTTTTCTCACTCTCCAAACTGACCAAATGAGTTTATGAAAATTTTGGAGTATTTATAGAACTTTGGGAAAATTATTGTGCATTAATGAGATAAGACAATTGCCTTACCTCTTCTTTTTTCCACTTCTATTTGTTACATTTTAATTGGTTGATTTTTTTCTTCAATATCAGATTGCCATGCCCCACTTCTGGACTTTTCCACATTTTTCTTGATTTTTCATTAATTAATTATGAATTTTCTTTAATTATTTATTATTATTTTAGCACATTTCGTATATTTTAGATAATTACGAGTATTTCTACATACATGTAAATTTATATATAGTACAAATAAATATTCCTAAATATTATTTAGATTATTTTATAATTTTTAGTATATATATAATTTATCTCTAGCGATTCGTTAATTATTAGAACGTATTTTACGCATTTTCGATAAATAACAAGTTATATACTTAAAATTTGGAATTTTTATATTCTTTTATTTTATTGCTTATTTTCTTAAATTTAAACTCATGAGATCATTATGCTAATACTTCTAGCTTTACTTATAATTTAGGCTCAATCGGATTATTCAACCAATCAAAGCTCTAAATGACTAGTTGTGGGGCTTACAGCTACTAGGTCTCATTAAGGTCTTATACCCCTCATGATTGGGCCATACTTAAGGGACTATCCATGGTGGGTAGGAGTAACCCCATGGAGATGGCAGGCCATTTGAGCACACTCATGCGGCAAGTAAGCCTTCGCCTCTTTACCTTGATGCGCTTCATCTCTTTCATTAAACTAACCTTGGTTCGTGTTTCTTTATAACACCACAGCCAGGTGCTGCTTCAACTAAGCAAATACGATGCTACCCGAAAAGAGGTATAGGACTTTCAGGAGACATTGGACAAGGCTGAGAAGAACTTGTGAGAGCCAGAGTCCTCTACTAGTAAATATTTGGATAAATTTACTAAAGCTAATAAGCGCCTGTGTTGATCTTATGTGCAAGTGGCTAGGCTCCAAGGGTAGTTGAAGGATGTAGGACGGGAGAGAGAAGCTGCCGGAAAGGCTTTAAATTAGGCCGATAACCTAAAGGCTTGGCTTAAAGATGAACAAAGGACCAAAGCTCACCTCTCTCAAAGATTAGACGATGAGAAGGAGACCAAGGCCCAACTTGAGAAGGAAAACACCAAGCTAAAGGCATCGGTTGCTAACTTACAAACCAAGCTAGCAATAAAGGCTTTTAACTGCGACAATGTTAAAGGCACTTCACTAGAGTTAGCTAGTTTAAGGGTAGGATTAAAACGATAAGTCCAGGAGCTAGAAGGGTAAGTTTCAAAGATGAAGGAAATCATCTCTAAGATGGAGACCGGGGAGGTCCTCAATGATGCCACTATGAAGAAAGCCATCACCGAGTATCGAAAGACAGAGGAGTAGTTAGATGAGTTAAAAGACCTATCTACCGATTTCGCTCGCTTCATAAGGAGAAAGGTGCTCTCCCATTATCCGGACCTTAACCTTAGTTTCTTAAGTTTTTTGGATTCCTCTACCTTTAGGGAGAAGCGCAAGGCCCAAGTGCTTGAAGGGAGGTTGCTTAAGTGACCTACGAAGTGCAAGGCACCCCTTCTGTTGCTGAAGTCAGGTAAGGTGCTTCTACATCCACTTTTGCTTAGTAAATTGGTAGGAGGTTACCTTTAAGGGTACTTCTCAAGGTGAATAAGATCTGGGCGATCCTCCTGATGACCTTCGTAAGTAACCATTTGCCCAAAGCAAATCTCCTTAAGGGTCAGCAACAGATTAGCACTCCGAGCAAATTGAAGCTTTAGAATTTTCGAAGTTACTGGAGTTAGCTGATCCTAGGAAATAGTTTTGTTTTTCCTTTTTGTATCCCAGGCCAGAATACTAGCCTTAACCTTGTAATTTCCAGGGATGAATGAAATTCCAATTTATTTATGTCCCCTATTATGTACTTTGGCTTTTTTCCTTCCTTTTTATTATTATTTTGTATTGGGTTTCTTATATGCAAAGGGTGTTTCCCCAAACTAAGGTTACCCGAAGGAGTTAGGTTAGTAGCATTCTAACCTACTTGGAAAGTAGGAGTTCCTCTGTACAAGGGGTATTTCCCCTTGTCGAGGTTAATCGAGAAGGTCAAGTCAGTAGTATTTCAACCTGCTTGGAAAGTGAGAGTTCCTCTATACAAGAGGTGTTTTCCCTTACCGAGGTTAACCGAGAGGGTCATGTTGGTGGCGTTCTACCTGCTCGGTAAGCAATTCTGTTCACCTGTTTTATTGGTTGAGATGATGAGAGAGAAAGAATGGTAGACAACAATTATAAAATGTAATTTTCATTCATCATTTAGAAAGATTTTATAGTAATGTGCTAATCAAAATAAAGCCGAAGATTATCAACGTTCCATGTGCGCAGGATGAGCTTGCCATTTAGTCTTTCTAATTTGTATGGTCCATTTCCTAAGTTTTCCCTTACTTTAATCGGGTCTTCTTAAATGGGGGCTACCTTGCCTTATCTTTCTTACGAGCTAATGGCTTCTAACTTCTAGCAAATCAAGTTGCCGACCTTGAATTCCATGTGTCTAACCTTTTGATCATAGTGTTGGGCAGCTCGATACTGGTGTGTGGTTACCCAAACCACAACGAGGTTTTAGATCTCTTTAATAGTGTCGATGCTAACTTACAGTAAGGACTTGTTAAGGGTAGCATTGAAGCTTCTAGTCTGGATATTAGGGGGTTCAAGTTCGATTAGGAGAATCGCTTCAGATCTAAATGCTAGGCGAAAGGGCGTTTCGCTTGTAAAAGTTTGATAACTGGTCCTATATCCCTATAGAATGTTCGGCAATTCATCTGCCCAAACGCCATCGGTCCACTCATTTCTTCAAGCTATCTAGGATGATTTGGTTAGCAGCCTTAACCTATCTGTTGGACTAGAGGTGGGCAACCAACATGAAGTGTGGTGTGATATGGTGCTTGGCGCAAAGTTCGTTAAATTTAGGGTTGTCAAACTATAGCCTGTTGTCCATGATAAGAGCGTAAGAAACCTCGAATCAAGAGAAGATGTTGTTTCTAAAGAAAGACTCAACACTTCTCTCTGTGATTTTTGTAACCGCTTCAGCTTCAACCCACTTGATGAAGTAGTCAATGGCAACAATTATGAATTGCCATCCTTGTGAAGCCTTCAAGAAAGCCCCAAAGATGTCAATACCCCATTGTGCGGACAGCCATGAGCTGGTTAGAGGTTGAAGACTAGTGCTAGGAGCATGACTAATGGGGTTATGCTTTTGGCATTGTAGGCACTTTTGGGCTACCAATTTGGCACCCTGCCTGATCATAGGCCAATAATACCCGAGTTGAAGTGCTTGAAGGTAAAGAGCTTGGGATCAAATGTAGTTGCTGTAGACTCTAGCATGCAGCTCTTCCATGACGTACAGACCCTCACCTTCTTATAGGCATCTGAGCAAAGGGAGGCAGACACCCTTTTAATATAGGATGCCATCGACCAACGTATACTTGGTAGCGTGATATCTAAACTTCTTTGCCTCCCTCTTGTCTTTTGGGAGCATACCCTACTCCAAATAACTTTGGATGGGATTTATCTAGCTTGACTCTGGTGCTACTATTGTCAATTCCAAGACTTTAGTTGAGACCAGAGTTATGCTCTTCTTTGGTATGACCTCTACAAAGATCTTCCTATTCTTTACCCCCGGTTTCTATATCCTAGTGGAGGTATGTTTAGATAGCCAATCTGCCATCGAATTCTCAAGTCGGGGATCTTCGTGATGCTCTACGAAGGGAATTCAACTAAAAGGCTCTTTACCTTCTTTAGGTACCTCAACATCATGATGTTAACAAAAAAGGGTCCTAATTCAAAAAAGAGATAAAAATAATAAAAGATATTAACAAATAATGAAAATAACCAAAAAAAAATATAATAAGAAAGGGAAAAGTTATAAAAATTTCGTCGATTTTTAGGAAGTAATTTATATTAGGAATAATCAGTTTTAGTGTTAGTTTTAATTCTAGTTTAGTTAAAAATTTTATTTTAGGGAATCGGATAGTTTAAATATAATTTAATGGTAATGAATGTTAAGATACAGACCAACAGCCTAACGGATAAGTAACGGAGTATTTGGGTAGATTTAGTTGGATGTTACGGGTTCAAGCAATAGTTAAATCAGATTTGAATTAAATTTGAATCTAATTTAATTAACGAATCAGATATAATTACATAAGATATGATATGATATGATTGAGATTATCTAAGCATCCATACGCCTGTAGCAGCAATAGAATTCGCCAAAAAAAGAAGAAGAAAGAAACAGAAACAACAATAGCAGCAGCAGAGCCATACAACAGCAGCAGAACCAGCTCGACAATCAACGCTCCAATAAACGCTAACTCAACCGAACGCTGCTGTCCACACACAATCGTTGCCTGACCAAACGCCACGCCTCATCGCGTGCCCCGGATGCTATCTTAGTCCACGTCCCATCGCATGTGCTGACCTCCTTCATGCTAATGCAGTCCAATTGAAATTCCAACATCTAATACAAGCCGCTGTACAAACCATTCGCTATCCACATTCCCATATGACGACACGAGGCATAGTTCGCGGTATTATACATTCGGCTTCACGTCCATGACCAGTCTCCATCGCATGAACACGGGCGGTGATTGAGTCACAACTTGACAATCAGCGCCAACACGACGACTAGTCCTCGACATCAGGTTCGGTTTCTTTATTATTATTATTATTATTATTATTATTATTATTATTATTATTATTATTATTATTATTATTATTATTATTATTATTATTATTATTTTGTCCTGTCTTTAGATATTTAGCATTGTATATACATGTATGTATATGTATATGTTAACAATAGTTTTCTCTATTATATAGATTAGATAGTGATTTATGTGAATGGTTATTTAATAATGGTTATATGAGTATAAATGTATATATTTATTAGTTTACGGGTAATTAAGATTTTTCTTTTAGTTAACATAATATATGATCTGACTTTAGGAGTTTTAGTATTGGTTTTTATATAATGTGTGTTATATGGAATTATTTTGTTTTGTTAGATAGTTATATATATTAGTTTAGTGGTTGTTAAAAATTAATTATCTTTTTAGATTTGGCTTTACTTAAGGATTTATCATATAGAAATTGTTTTTCTTTAAATAAACAATTAATAAAAGGATCTTTTAAAAATAGGATTTTTAGAGCATTTTTTTTAAATAACAACACTCAGGAGTTAGGACCCTTTAGGTTTTTTTTAAATAGACTGAATAAATTAAAACGTAAACTTGGACGGATTTCAAAATTAAAATCAACCAACACACTAAATTTTTTTTTTTTTTTGGAAAGAACTACGATCGTCTGATCCGGCTAGCGGGTACGTAGATACCTAGCGGGCGAACATAAAATATGTAATTTTTCTAAATTAAAAAAATCATTTTGTTGTTGATAAAATAAAAAAAAAATCTTTAATTGACTTCTTTTCTATGGTTAGTTGTCTTTTTCATAGTTTAAATGTTTTTTTCATAGTTTAGATATATTTTCCATAGTTTAGATATTTTTCTCATAGTTTAGGTTTCTTTTTTATGATTCAGACATCTTTTCTATGATTTAGATATTTTTTTCTATGATTAAGGCACCTTTTCTATGATTAAGGCACCTTTTCTATGATTAAGGCACCTTTTCTATGATTAGGAAATTTTTTTTTCTTTCTTTCTTTTTTAATGTTTTAAACATCTTTTCTATATAAAGGTTTCATCATGTAGAATATTGCATATTTCATAAAATCTTTAGGGTTTTTCTTGAAAATAAAAAAATTATCATTTAGTTATTTTTAAATAAAAATTTTAATTTGGCACTTTTAAAAAATTAGGTTTTTTTTTTATAATTAGGAATAAAAATTAGGCTTCTAGGGATTTTTCTTAATAAAAATAAAATGGTTAATAAAAACGCAAATTCAACCAATCATTTTTTATAAAAAAACCAACCTACTAAAATTTTTTTTGAAAGAACTACGATCGTATGATTCCGGCTAGCGGGTACGTAGGCACTTTCAGGGCGACAATAAAATATGTAGAAACTTAAGTTCTTTTTTATTTTATTTTATTTATTTATTTTAAATATTATAATTAGAAAAATAATCCTAATTTCGGTAATAAATAGTTGTACCCGTTAGGGTTTAATAGGTTAGCCCCCGAATTCGGAACCCTCTGGTTCTTCATTGAATTTGAAATCAAAGACCAGTGGCCAAATTGTGATCAATCCACCCAATTGGTTACGGTTTATTTTTCTTTTCCCGACTTCGGTCGGATGGCGACTCCAAAAATTATTTTTAATAAAAAACCGGAATTTCTCAATTTCTTTAGTCGAGGTTTAATATTAAATGGGTTAAGGTTTAGTATTAATCAAGAAATGAGAAATCAATTTTAAATAAAAGAAATCGAAAAAATCAGGCTCGACACATCCTAATAGGGGGTGTTTACCCTTCTATATCTTCATTGGATAAGGAGATAAAAGTATCCAACTTCTGTCTCCTCTCCCTTACTACCAACACCTCAAACAGGGTGTTACTAAGCTACTGGTACTCGGTCGGTTCCCAAGGTATGACCTCCCAACTATTATGTTGATGATGTCACTAAAAGGTATGGTTGTTGTGACGGTTAGCATTTTGCTCTGCTCTGATACCCTCGATTGGCCGCCTTCAAGGTGCTTTATCCTCTTCGTCATTGGAACGGTCACCATTCCTTAATCGGGCTACATATTCATTGAAGAAGCCCCACCAAATGGCGCATTCAATTGCATTCTTTAGCTGGAAGCATTCGTCGGTGGTATGGCCGGGGCCGCCATAAAACTGACAGTACTTGTCCAAGTTTTGACAGCTAGGGTTCCCCTTCATTTTTGAAGGTCTTTGCAATAGGTTCTTATAGTTCACCTTAAAATAGACTCAGGCTATAGATCTATTCAAAGGGGTATACTACGTGTAGATAGGATAAGGGAGCGAGTCTCTATCAGCTAGGTGTTTCTTCTTTCTCGAACGCTTCCCATCTAATCTGCTCAGTACCCTTCTGTCATGGTGATCCTTTACAGATAATTTTTCCTTGTCTTACTTTCTACTCGACCTCTCTTTGTCAGCATCGTGCTTGGTGCGAATGTTTTTCTCCTGGTCGATATACTTATAGGCCATATTCTAGAAGTCGGCCAAGGTCTTCGGCTTGCTCTTCCCAACTGATTGGAAAAAGTCTTCCGAAGGTCAGATGCCGATTTAAGCGGCATAGATAGCAACTCCCTAGTCCAGCTAAGAGATCTCGACCACGACATTGTTGAACCAGGCCACATAGTCGTGTAGAGATTCACCTTCGCCTTACCTTATAAGGTATGAAGACGATGTGTCCATGGACGAAATCTTACTAACCTTAAAGTGAAGGCCAAACCTTTATGCCAGCTCGTTAAAGGAGCTGATAGAATTGTTAGGGAGGTAGTTAAACCAAGTCTAAGCTACTTTCCTCAAAGTGCTCGAAAAAGCTTTACACATTATCGCGTCCCTATGACTATAGAGGTTCATAAGGGTACATAAGTAAAGGAGGTGATCATCAGGGTCACCAATGTCATCATATTAGTCTAGGGACGGAAGTTTGCTATTAGGAGGCAACACTTCGTCCTAAACCCCCCTAATAAAGGGGGTCTTATTGCTAGCAACTAGCCTGGCATCGCCAGTGGCCTTGCTCTCCTACTACTCAAAGTGCCTCCTCATTATTGTGCAGAGCTCATTGAGGTTGGCATCATCTTCTGAATAAGCTTGGTGTGCTGCTGATTGAGCCGATATTCCCTGCAAGTTGGCTACTTGCTCATTACTAGCCAGAGCTTAATTGCGGGTGGCTACATACCTTGCTAGCTATTACTATAGTAGGGGATCAAGTTACTGATCCTTACCATTCTGTTGATGGTTGTTCTGCCCAATGCAGGCATCCAAAGCTTTTAGGGGGTAGGTTTGTGTGCTACACCTCTTGGCTTATTTGAGACAAGTACAAAGTAGCCTATTTTAAGCAACTAACTCATCAGCTAAGCGTTTCATATGCTCCAAGCACTCCTCCAGTGTTCCCCTTAGAGGGGCTATGATGGGAATTAAGCTACTGGACTACTGACCTACAACCAAGCCCGAAAACTAAAGGCACTAGCAAGACAAATCCTCCTATTCCTGTCGACCACTGCCGAATCTAAGCACTTCCTTGACGAGTCGCCCTTCATGCCAAGCTGAATAATTACCCATCTCTCTATAGTGTATTGAATTGAAGATTACTCACTCACGCTCGAACTGATTAACGACTTAGCATCTTCCTTGCCAAAAAGCCAAGATAGAGACACTTCAAACCGACTAAGCCACCCCTACTCGAATAAGCAAACTGTTTGTATTTTTTGTCCACATCTTCTAACAATCTTGCCAATGTAACATCGTCATGTATACAGTATCATGTGTAGAATCGGTTGCACTAATGGTTGATTTCCTTGTATATTCATTTTTAAACTTTGTATCTTGTACATTACTTCCTTAAGAAATGCCCTTTTTGTCTTTTCCCTTTTAAGCAAGTTACCCTAACTTATAGATATAAATACCCTTGCACTTACAGCTGTAAAAAGATTATATTATCATTAATACACTTTGAGTACTTCTTCCTTCTGTAATCATTGCTTATTTACTTTCGACATTACTCTTATCCTAACCCTTGAGCAAAGCTAAGTGGCATGTAACCCCATCAGACCGATTCATACGTCATATAGAATTATACCGTAAGTCCTCAAAAGTTCCATTGGTGCATCATATCCTCTGGAACTGTTCATGCGTTTTGCTTACTTCTTCATTCATCATTCATTCCTTCTACACCTTCCCTCATTAACCCTTTTGAGCTTTCTTCAAGCTCAGACCCATCCAACGACCGGTCTTGTCTGTTCTCAGTCACAGTTCGCATAATCTTGGTATCAAAGTAGAGGCGTGTGAGTTGTAGTTGATTCTTTTTGAAGTTCTGTTATACTCTGTTTTGCGTGTGTGAAACAGAGCAAGTTACTGTGTTCGTTTGAGTGATGTATTTGTTAGTTGTTAAATTCTTGAAGTGTCTATTTGAACTTTGAATCTGTGAAGAAACTGATAGACCCAAGTGTGAATATTGGTATGGGAGATGATAATAGCGGAATTGTCTAAGGAGTACTGATGAGGGACTTGATGTGGTAGCAACATCTTGGTAGATCTAACCCAAGATATTCATGCATTGACTTTCCGACCTACTGAAGCCGTAGAAAATGCCCCACAAGCTACTTGACCTGTTAGAGGTCAGAACCCAGCTCGACCAATTCAAGGTAGAAGAGTAGGTAGACGAATGAGGAGAATGATTAATTTGGCAGACTTGGGAGACGAAGAAGGAAAAGAGTACATTGAAGAGGAATGAGCTAGAGCCCCTACAGCCTCTAACCTTGTGAAACTTTAGATTCCGAGTTTCAATGGATCTGAGAATGCTAATGAATATTTAGACTAGGAAGAGAAGGTGGAGCGTACTTTTTATTATTATCATTATGAGAAAGTAAGAACTGCTGCTATTGAGTTCTCCGGATATGTCGCTATATGGTGAAAGAATTTTTAGACCATAAGAAGGTGAGAGGGCTACCGAGAGATCAATACTTGGCCCGAGATGAAGAGAGTACTCAAAAACATATTTGTGACGAAAACTTATCTTCAAGATACTTTCACTCGGCTTCAAAAGTTAAGACAAGGAGGTTGAACTATTGATGAGTATGTTTAAGAATTTCAAATGCTTATGATTCGTTGCGAAGTAAAGGAACCACCAGCTCGAACAGTCTCAAGATTCATTACTAGGTTGAGAGGAGACATTCGAGACATTGTAGAGTTATAATGGTTTGACACAATGGACGAAGCTATTAGGATGGCCTAGTAAGTAGAAAGGAAGAGTTGACTAACAACTAGGATGCCAACTAGCCGACCTGGACAGGCAAGTCACCAAGCTCGATTGAGTACTGAGCCAAGCTAAAAGATTGATGTCCGAACCGAGCAAAAAGGCTAACCCGATGATGAAATGCCAACCCGAACTTATGAGAAGAGGCAAAGGTCTAACAAGAAGACGAGTTAAATAAAAAGCTTCAAGTGTCAAGGGTTCGGACATTTAGCTACTCGGTACTTGAACCATAGGACAATGGTCATCAAAGGAGACATCCCGAAGCTACAAGTAGACAGTATAGATAAAGAACCCGAGGAGGAGGAGATCCCTACCAAAAAAGAAAATGCCAAGAAGGAACGGATTAAAGAAGACGTGTTTACTGAGGACTTGGACCAGTTACTCATGGTTGTCTGACGCACTATGAACATGGAACCCTCATGAAAAGAGGGGTAAAGAGAGAATTTGTTTCATACTACCTGTAAGATTAATGATTAAATATGTGCCTTCATTGTAGATAGTAGAAGCTGTACCAATGTGGCATCAATCGAGCGTATTTCAAAATTGAAGTTGCCGACTGTTGCACATCCAAGGCCATATAAGCTGCATTGGTTAAGCAAGAAAGGAACATTGCAAGTGACTTGGTAAATACTACTGCTGATCACTATAGGAAATTACTCAAACTAGATCTTCTACGATGTACTATGTCACGCTCTGAAGCGGCAGAATCATAACAGCCCCGCCGTGTAAACCATTCTAAGATAGAAGTTATCCTTATGACCGTTATCCTAGACCTGATCTACACAAGGCGTCTAAGACTAACCCGCTTTGAAGTAAACAGTTGTAATTTAAATAATCATTTAGATAAGAAAGTGAGGAAATACATATATACACTATAATTTAGTTAGTATAAATATCGTTTACAATATTTCTCCGTAATATATTTCCTAATTATTACATTATTCAGAAATGAAAAATAATTCTAAAATAAAAACTTAGACTTTAAAAATATGTGTTTATTCTTTGAATGTTTTTCCTCACTCCCTAGGATCCAACAGTTGCTAGATTCAGAGTAGTTGTTTGCTGCTTCTTAGCCAGCACCTACATGAAATCTATAGGGATGTGAGCAACCATAGCTCAGTAAGTTAGGATGTAGGACTTAAAACTATACCATAAACACAACAAAGTTTTCAATCAACTTATTAGGTGCAATGCATGTGCAAGCAAATGCCATCGCACAACGTTGTCTGGCCCGTCGTGAGATTAGAGAAATTACGCCCATTCTAATCCGGGTTGAGGAGTTGCCATTAATGCAACAGCTCACGATCAAACCCAAGCTTGTGCAATGGAGACCTTGCTCCACCGCGACTACCTTTGAACCATTGACTTCACCCTTGCCACGACCTCCTCTCCTGTCACTTAGTTCGACTGAGGATGAAGAAGGGACCAATTACAATCCTGCGTTATCCCTTTCGAAGAGGTCGGTAGTTGGCGAGAGAGTCTTAAGTTCTCCTAATGGGTTGCCATGTAGGTCCGATTATGATTATAGGTTGTATATTTGATTAAGTCCAGTTTAGGGTGATCAATCATTTCATACAAACCATACAATACAAGCTAGGACAACAGACAGAATCATAGCATCACTCATAATCAAGCACATGCACACATCCAACTATCTAACAAGCACAACTAAGCATAATCTTAAGCCTCCAAAATATAGCATCGTATTAATCCCAACTTACCTCAACTCCTCGCTCGCTCGCTCACTTGAGGTCCGATTTGCTCAGGCCATCGCCGATCATCCCTATAACACAAACATGGTTTCAATTTTTCATATAACTATTATAAGTTACTTTTATCCTATAACGCTTATTGTTATGTTTTGTTTAGGGTTTAATATGCCTAATTATCTAGGTCTTAAGTCTTTTACAATTATTCTTGGTTTGGGGTTAGGTTCGGGTTCGATTTTCGTATTGATTTCTAAATTAGGTTCTAGTTCAATTTCTAAGTATTGTTTTATACTCGAATCCTAAAAATTCGTTTCAACCCATAATGTGAAATTAATCACATTACTTCCCGATCTCCTAAATATTATCATTACCTCTAGTCAATATTTTATTTCACCCAGTACACTTAAATCTATATTAGTGTACCGAATTCACTCCTAATGTGAGAAATTTTTTTACATTTTTCATATAATTACATAAATTCAAGTTTCCTATCAGATTTATTTTATATTTTTATTCTTATCATAATATCAATTTTTATTCTAATATTTTCTATTTATTATATTTTTAATAATTATGTATTATGTATTATCACCTATTATGTACATAATACATATTTAATATTTTTATTACTCTAATTACTATCTCTCAACATCAATTATCATTTCAAAATTTCTAAATTCATCCTCAATAAGATTTTACACCTAATTATCCTAATTTACAAAATTAACTTAAAATGTACTATTTTTCCATATTACTTATTTACTACATAATTAACCTAATAATTATATCTAACACCCTAAATACTACAAGTATCATACTCCATTAGATTTCAACATCCTAAAACATATAATTATTCAATAAATCAGTAATTATCCATTTAATTACTTAACTAACCCTCAATTACCCATTTTATGCCTCATTTTAGGGCCTAAAAATAATCTAAAATTTTTTAAAATTGATTTTTGAAAACGGGCTTCATAGCACTGTTCTATATCATCTAATTAATTTACATAAAAATTTTGGGTTCAAAACTACACTCCTAAGCTCATTTATTTCTAAACCGAAACATGTTGCACGATTTCTTAAGGACCCTATATCACGAGACATATTTTCATCAAAATAATATTTTTCCTAAAAACTACATACAAAAATATTTTAGAATAACAAAATTCATAATTTTATAATAATATTTACTATTTTTACAAAATTATACAAAATCGGGCTGAAAATCGAACTCACCGATTTGGGTAGCTCTGGCCACCGTCGGTGGCCATGGGTGTGTCGGCCCACCTAGGCGCTGCCACCACCGTATGGTGGTGGTGGCCGTCAACTCCCAGCTGCTCGTCAGGTCTAGGTTCTCCTTTGTGGGCCTAACTACATAGTTTTCCTTTTCTTTTTTTTTCTTTGGTTTTTCTCTTGAATTTTCGAAACTCTCTATTTTTTTCACTCTCCAAACTGTCCAAATGAGATTTAAAAAAATTTGGGGTATTTATAGAGATTTGTGGTAATTAATGTACATTAAATTGGACAAACATTGTCCAAATTCCTTAATTTTTGGCTTTTGTGTTGTTCTAATTTAATTAGTTGATTTTTTTCTTATTTTCCCTAGCTGCCACGACCCAATTCTGGATCATTCTTTATTTTTATATATTTTTTCTTAATTAATTATAAATTTTATTTAATTATTTTTTATTATTTTAGTACATTTCACGTATTTTAAGTAATTACGCGTATTTCTACATATATATAAATTCATATATAGTACAAATAAAATGACCTAAATATTATTTAGGTCATTTTATGATTTTTAGTATATATATAATTTATCTCTAGCGATTCGTTAATTATCGGAATATATTTTATACATTTTCGATAAATAACGAGTTATATACTTAAAATTTGAAATTTTTATATTATTTTGTTTTATTTCTTATTTTCTTAAATTCAAACTTAAAGGATCATTTTACTAATATTTCTAGCTTTACGTTATAATTTAGGCTCAATCGGCTCTTTCAACCGATCGAAACCTCGAATGGCTAGTTTTGGGGCTTACATACTACCCATCTATGCTTCCTATGTTTTACTTGGTAAACCGTACCTGTTTGGTAGGAGAGTTATCCACAACAGTTACAGGAACATGTATATGTTCAAGAAGGATGACCAGAAGATCACGCTTAATCCGATGCTACCGAGAGAAGTTAATAAGTTGCAAACAAAACTTGCTTATGGATTAAAGAAGGCTCTAATGATGAGTAGAGCCAAGCTTTAACAGGCCATCAATGCTAACAAGTCAATCTTCATGTTGGTTAGGCGATTATTAGAAATGAAGGAGCAAGGTGAACAATCTCAGGAGATCATAGAGTTGCTTGATAAGTATGCCGACTTGTTCCTAGAACAGTTACTTAAAGAGTTGCCCCTAACTCGAAGCATAGAGCACTACAATGACTTAGTCCCCAGCGCTACACTACCAAATAAGCCAGCTTATTGAATGAATCTCAAGCAAGTTTTTAAGCTCCAACATTAAGTCAAGGAGTTGCTAGAGAGAGGTTATGTTCAAGAAAGTCTTAACCCTTGTATTGTACCGGCGCTTCTTGTGCCTAAAAAGGATGGAGTCAGGCAGATGTGTGTAGATAACTAAGCTGTGAACAAGATTATAATCAAATACAAGTATCCCATTCCTAGGCTAGAAAACATGCTGGATGAACTGAATGGAGCGAAGGTTTTTAGTAAGATTAATCTGAAGTCTGGTTACCATCAAATCGGTATAAGGCCTAGAGATGAATGGAAGACTATGTTTAAAACTTGCATGAACTATGTGAGTGAATGATCATGCCATTTGACTTGTCAAATGCCTCAAACACTTTCATGTACTTGATGAACCATGTGTTAAGATATATGATTGGGAAGTGTGTCATGGTTTATTTTTACAACATCCTTATATACAATGCTGAAATGACAAGTCATTGTAATCACCTACGTACTGTATTAAATATCCTCCATATCAAGAGATTATTCAACAACTTGAAGAAATGTTGCTTTTACTAGGAGAAAGTGGTATTCTTAGGTTATGTAATCAGTGGATGAAGGTTACGTGTGGATGACGAGAAAATCCAAACAATTGTATAATAGCCGACTCTTATTACTTGTGCTGACGTGATAAGTTTTCATGGACTGGCTTCATTCTATAAATAATTCATCAAGAATTTCAACACCCTTGCTGCACTTCTTACTGAGCTTACAAAGAAGGAAACCGACTTCTAATAGAGAGAAAGGGAGGAGAGAAGCTTTGCCAAGATAAAAGAGAGGTTGACCTGCACCCTAGTGTTAGTTCTACTTGACCTCAAGAAAATATTTAAATTGGAATGTGACGCATTAGGAATTGGAATAAGCGTTGTCTTACTGTAGGAAGGCCGATCAATTACCTTCTATAGTGAAAAGCTCTAAAGACCATAGTTAAATTACTCTTTATATGATAAGGAACTCTTGGCACTTATCCGAGCACTACAAGTGTGGTAGTACTATTTACGGTTGAGAGAATTTATCATATATACTGACCATGAATTGCTGAGGTACCTCTAAAGTCAAACAAAGTTATCAAAGTAGCAAGCAATATGGGTTGAATTCCTTTAAGGATTCAATTTTTTGACTAAATACAAGTAGAGAAAGAGTAACGTAGTTGTCAATGATCTTTCAAGGGGACATACACTTTTAACCAAACTGCAGACTAGACTGTTTGGGTTTGTAAGTATCAAAAAACAGTATTCTGAAAATCTATACCTTAGACCTATAATCATGCAATGCGCTAATGGGAGGAGAATGCATGAATGTTATGTAAAGGATGGTTACTTATTTTGAGGTGGAAAATTGTGTGTGCCGACCTATAAACTGCGGGAATTATTGATCAAGGAACCTACGATGGAGGACTCTCCAAACATTTTGGAGAAAGAAAGACTTATGAACTGTTGAATGGTCACTTCTTCTAACTGAGAATGAGAAGAGATGTGCACCGAGTTATTGAAAGTAGTGCCATGTGCAAGAGGGCTAATTTCTGAGTTAAGTAAAGGAAAGTAATGCCTTTACCTGTTCCAATGAAGCCATAGATTGAATTGAGCATAGATTTTGTTCTCAGATTACCACAAACTATCCCAAGCAAAGATTCTATAATGGTTGTTGTGGATTGATTCAGCAAAATGGCACACTTCGTACCTTATTCAAAAACTAAAAATGCTTCGGCTATTGCTTCTCTTTTCTTGCAGGAGATTATACGGTTACACCATGTATCGAGAAGTACAGTTTCCAATAGGGATCCAAAGTTCTTAAGCCATTTTTGGAGGACCTTGTGGTGTCGAATGAGGACCAAACTACTATTCAGTACTCCCTATCATCCCCAAACTAATAGCCAAATAGAGGTGGTTAATTGCACTTTGGGATCACTGCTTCAAGCTACAGTAGGAAAGAACTTAGCTGATTGGGATGTCTACTTGCTAGTAGTCGAATTCACTTACAACCGTACAGTACATGACTCCACTAAGCAAACACCCTTCGGAATGGTTTATGGTTTTAATCCAGAGTTGCCCCTCGACCACACCCTTGTGCTTGTACTTGCGCAAGATGACCTTAACACAAAAGCTCAAGCACAATCCCTTCAGCACATCTACAACAAAGTCATTCAGCACATTGACCAAGCTACTAGAAAAATGTAAGAGAAGACTAAGGGTAGGACAACTAAACAATTTCAATCAGGAGACTTAGTTTAGCTGCACCTCAATAAAAAATGGTTCCCAAACAAGAAGAGGAACAAATTATCTGCAAGAGCTGAAAGACATTTCAAAATCTTCCAGAAGATCAACAATAATGTTTACAGATTAGAGTTGCCCAAGGACTATGGGGTTTTTGATGCCTTCAACGTTGCCGACCTCAATCCGTACCTCCCTAATGGAGAGCTAAACAAAGGACTATGGGGTTTTTGACGCCTTCAACGTTGCTAACCTTAGTCCGTACCTCCCTAATGGAGAGCTAAATAAAGACCATTTGAATTTGATCCTAAATCCAAAACAACTTAAAGGGAATGATGGGAATCAAGCTATCAGACCACTAATCCACAACCAAGCCCAAGGATTAGAGGGACTGGTAAGACGAATCCTCATGTTCTTACTAACCCCTACTGAGGTTGAGTACTTCCTTACCAAGTTACCCTTCATATCAAGTCGAATGATTACCCATCTCTTTATAGTACACCAAATTGAAGATTACTTACTTGCGCTCCAACTGGCAAATGACTCAATATCTTCTTTACCGAGAAGCTGAGATAAAGAGACTCCAAACTGACTAAGCTACCCTTGCTCAGATAAGCAAAATGTCCATACTTTTTGTTCGCATCTTTTAACAACTTCGCCAATGTAGCATCGCCACCTATACAGTATTATGTGCAAAATCCATTACACCAATTATTGTTTTTCTTGTATATTCATTTTTACCCTTTGTATCTTGTACATTACTTTTTTAGGAAATGCCCTTTTTATCTTGCCCTTTTAAATAAGTTGTCCTAACTTATGGGTATAAATACCCTTATACTTACAATTGTAAAAAGATAAAATTATCATCAATACACTTTGAGTATTTTTTCCTTACATAAACATTACTTGTTTACTTAGGCATTACTCTTATCTTAACCTTTAAGCAAGGCTAGGTGGCAAGTAACCTCACCTCACCTCACCGATTCGTACATTATATCAAATTATCCCGTGAGTCATTGGAAGTTTCACCGGTGAATCATATCCTCTGAAGCTATTCGTAGGTTTTGCTTACTTGTTCATTCGTCATTTATTCCTTTCACACCTTCCCCCATTAACCCTTTTGAGCTTTCTATAAACTCGGACCCATCCAAAGACAAGCCTTGTCTATTCTTAGTCACAGTTCTCATTAGGCTGGTTCATCTCGAGTTGGTTATCTACCAACTAGAGGTTCTCTTGCCCATTGTAACGAGACATCCCGTTTGAGAATTACGTTTGGGGAATGCGTTTAGTGTATTTAGGGTTTTTCGTATAGGAATTCTGTTTTCTACAGACAACGCCAAATGTCGTCTTAGGGTATTTGTCGATAGTAATTGGGCTTTATGCGTGATAAGCCTGCAAAACAAATTACTATGAGGGGATGCCAGGGTATTGCCTGGCGTGGCCACTCCAATGCTTAAGTTAACAGTATATTCTGGAGAGTAAAGGATATTTTGAAGTAATAGGTAATCTTTAATACACAAAGTGTAAAGAGTCTTACTATTAAGTAGTAAACTGCTATTTATAGTGGAGTTGAGCCGAGCCGAGCTGAGTTGAACCAAACCGGCAGTTGGAGGATAAATAGTAAGAGAGATCTTCTCCCATAAGTAGGCTCATGGAGTTTGACATCTTCTACTTATACCGAAGGTGGTTGTTGAGTCAGATTTCTCATCCTTATCTTATGTATTATAACCGTTAAAGAGGTTCTTAAGTTCGACTTGGCTCGTTAAAGTCAAACTTAAGGATTGAGCCTATGGCAACTGGCTTAAGGGGCCCATCTCTAATGAGCCCTATTAACACTTATAATCTAATGTATTTGAATGAATAGAATTCATATTCTTTAGGAGGTAAAAAATCCAAACATACTTTTTGATGGAAAGTTCAATCTCATAATTCGTGGAAAGTTCATATTCTCCAAGCCTCTTTTATTAGCAACATTTGTAAATGATACACCAATTTAAGAAATCACAAATAATACAATAATTGGTAGATTGTAATTTGGCTGTAGTCTGGTCAAATATGTTGGAATTTAGGTTCACAACAAATTGGTTTAAAAATAAAAACCTTAAATAACTTTGTCGATTATATAAACTCAAAATGGTATCAAAATGGGAGATTTTAACTTCAATTAATAAGATTATTTTTTGGTTCTCTACTTAATTATCTCTATATGATTGGTTTTAATCAATAAGTTCAAGCTCATAAATAAGAATGAACCTTACAATAACCAACGTAAATGTGAATTTATATGGCTAAAAATGTGAATTTATATAAATTTGAATATGAATTTATCTTATTGTTTAATATTTTAGATAACCAACCTTCAAGAGGAGTATAAATTTGAATATCACATGACCAATATCAATTTAAAAGTTTTAAGGTGAATAAAAGTACAAAAATTCAAACTGAATCCATATAAACCCACTATCCACAACCTTAGTATTATTGAATCATACACTTATTAGTAGAGGATTGACCCTAATACAATTTTTCATGCCTCAACCATAAGTAATCAATAATTAAGCTAATAAGTAATTAGTAAAACTTTTTTTCAACCATTAGTTCTAAAAGTTCCTAGTGGTGTTGAATTGATGTGTATTATTTTAACTTTATAAACTATTATTAACTCCCTTTTCCAATTTAAGATAATCACTACCAACTTAGGTAATGTTAGATCTAGGGAATTGTTAGTTTTGAACCGTAAATCAATACAGCATTGACTCGCTGGTTCAATGATAGCAGGTTTGAACCGGCCAAAGACCCGCTGATTCATGTTGATTTATGTGGTTCAAGCTCCTTGATCAATCTAAACTAGCAAGCTTGAACGTAGGTTTTTTTTTTTGGGTAGTTTACATTATATTTATACATATTGTTATGTATTCCACATATTAACACACACACACACATATATATATATATATATATTGTACGTATTATTTATATCATACATATTAACATGATGTTAACGTATGTAATGTAATGGAAAAAAAAAATAGTAGTGATCCAGTTCACAAGCCCAAAAATCAATGGTTCTCATGATCGGGTCCAAAATCAACCCTAAGCTAGCGCGGTGAATCGTGGCCTGACGGTTCTGAGTTGGGCTTAGCACTAGGTCTAGATAGTATTTAGTTATTAAATCTAGATAGAATAAAAAGAACTTGATAATATAAGTACAAAGATTATTGATAGTACAATATTATTGTACCATGTTCAGTTATCATTATACTAAACACGGATTTTTATGATATCTTTTATTTAGTATGCATAAATACTAGACTCAATATTGTATTTTGATATTTATACCATTAATATTATATAATATTTATTTAATTATATTTTTATATTATTTTAAAAGTAAAAATTTTAAATATCGGATAATATATATACTATTAATTTTATCTAATATTTATTTAATTACATTTATATCCTCCATACATTTTTATTCAAAAAATTAAATTTTTATATCATATTTAAAAAAAAAATTTTAAAATTTTATTCAATTCTTTATACCTTTTATATCCAATCTCATAAATTTTCCATAGCTAAATAATGCGTTTGAGTGTCACACATTTTGAGCTCAATCATCGAATTTTCGGTCATGAGGTTTCTTATCAAACTTGAGTTGCGGCTCTAGACGAGGTGTGTGGTATTGGTTGCATCAACTCTCAAATCGGTAAGAGGATAATTCCACCTGTTGTTATGAATGTGCATGTACGTGGCATGGCCAGGAAAGGCCAATTAATGGACTAATGGAGTCGATTGCATAAGTTAGCTAAAATTCCCTCTCGAAATCTGCCGAATGACAATCATTAATCTCCACGAGCAAACTCGAACTTTCTTTTGCTTTCACGAAGTTGGTACCATATATATAATCAAATTGTGGAAAAAGTACATTGGGATAGGGATTTTTGTATTTTTTTTTTCTCTTCATTTTATTTTTGATATTATATCTATTAAATTATTTAAATTTAGTTGATATAAATTAAAAATAAGATAAATAACTGTATTGCTACGTGAAAATAAGAAAAAGCATAGTAGAAGCTTCCCTCAAAATAAACTTAGGTTCAAACCACACGTTCAAGGTGAGGAAAAAGCTGTCTAACATTGCATGCTCCATGACAAAAGCTTTGGCAGAACCCCTGTACCACCAGACAGCTGTTTAAAATACACCCAGTGATGATAATAAGCCACGTGGGTCCAAAAGAAACTATCGATGGAAGGGTCAATATCTATTAATAAGGATTTTGATTTCGTTCTTTCTTCCATCTAACCTAAAACAGGGATCACACTAGCTCATAGGTTGGTTTCAACATCAACTTAGAGGGCTAGCAGCCCCAACAATAGAGCTTTCTCCCAACCATTGGAGGACCTATCGTCGACATGAAGGGGGGGACAGCTACTTTCTCCTTTGCCTTCTGCCCCGGCACTTTACGAAGAATTATCCGAAGTTATTGTGTCATCCAAATTCTATCATCGAGTTTTCCTATTAAATTATGTGAAATCCCGTCTTATAGATGTTAAATTTATTTTATAATAATCATAAGCATCGTATAAAAGACTGATGAAGTTAATTTACTAAAAATAATTTTAAATTTATAATTTGTAATCTTATAAATTATACACAATAGGATAACCTCTATTCATAAAAGTCAAATATGCATATATATTTCAATTAATTAATGTAAATCAAAAAGTTTTTGAAATGAAATTTTTTTAATCAGATTAGATCCTTGTGGAAAATGACGTGGTTAGGTTTATCCCATTTAATTTTACTGTTCTATCCCTTGAACCATTTACAAATTTTCTGTTTGGAAAATTGCCACCCTTATTAAGAAAAGGAAACCGTATTGTCTCTTCTAATGGACTGATTTTATTTCCAGTTATTCATAGGGTGGGAATCTCGGTTGCTAACAGAAGTACTTTTGGATGGATCTAACAAGATACTAAATAAACATACAAAAGTAAATCCATAACGCAATATCTTATGATGAATCCTGCTGTCAAATTAACCCACGTTGCTATCAATCACTTACAAATCCAACTCGCAAGCTAGCAAGATTCCAAACTAATCGAAGAAGCTTATATGTTACGTAAAGGAAATATTAATGGACACACTTAAAATTTATCATAAAAATAATATGGTTTATTTATGTAGAATATACTAATCTAAAGAATCATAATGTAAGGTGGATAAAGCAGCAAGCCTGTTTCATCCGATAGTGAAAGCTACAGTAATACGATTTCAATGTGCCACGGCAGCATACTTTCTCTTTCGTGCAACAACGAACTGACTAATGATGCTGTCAACTTTCTTTTATATTTTCATATAATTATTAAAGAAATTTTAATACGTATTACTCATGATTTAATAATATATATATATATAAATTTATATATTAAAATTCTATTAAAAATTAAATACCATATAAGCAAACACGTAACGTCTCACTTTGGGCCGTGATTATAAAATCTCAGTTTTAAACCGACTGACGCACAGCATTCGCATCAATGCTTATAGTTTATGGTCGGTTTTACATTGGTCTACTCTATATGCAAGTATTTTCCAAGTTTCAAAACACTTGGACGTGGCAAAATTATCTGAAAGTTTATCACCAAGTAAATCCTGTCGGCATCAAATCTTCATCCCTGGAAACTTCGGATTCTCACCTCTATGTACCTTTTATGTCATTAAAAGCCCAAGACTTCTATAACTTCCAAGTCTCTCTCTCTCTCTCTCTCTCTCTCTCTCTCTCTCGCTATTGTACTTCTTTGTCTAAATATACACACTACACTCCTTTTACATGCACTTGAATGGAGCTCCATAAACCAATCATTTCCTTCTTGATCTTCTTCACCATTTATGTCCCATTCTCTGAATCTTACAAGTTTCTTGCTGGTGGTAAAGATGGTTGGGTGATCCATCCCTCGGAGGCTTACGGTCACTGGGCTGGAAGAAACAGGTTCCTTGTCAATGATACCATATGTAAGCATGAATTACGGTTTCAGTCTTAAAAGTTTTCTGCCGCTTATTTTTCATTAGTCCAACTGTTTTTCATGCCTAGTTTCATCATATTCTAGACACGATGATACTAAAAGATGACAAAATGACATGTTTTTGCTTGTTTTGTTTTAAACTGTTTTCCTACCCTTTTCAGTATTTGTTACGATTAAAGTTTTCATCTTAAAAAGAAATAGTGGAAGAAGGCCATAGTAGATGGCTATTCATCGACAGTAGTAGTTAATAATTATTGAAAATATTAATAAAAATTCTGAAATAATTTTTTTTTCTTTATAAAAATGAAAATGCTTTCCTAATCTTTACTGACATCGATGATGGTCTGGTCATCTCCACTCTTAATTTTTGCTTCCACCATTTGCTTGACCTAAAAGTTTGAAAGATATTTTTTTCCGAAACAATCAGGCTTAATTGAAAATTTATTTGTACAGAATTACTAGTAAGTTGAACATTTGTCATGACTAAAATTACACTTTTTTTCGCAATATTAATACGAAGTAATCAATTCCTCCAAGATAAAATAATATATCCTATACTTTTGAACCGTTTTGCAGTCTTCAAGTACAAGAAGGGAGAAGACTCCGTTTTGCTTGTGAACAAAGCTGATTACGACACGTGCTACACCAAGAATCCGATCAAGAAATGGGAAGATGGTGGTACCATTTCCAAGTTTGATAGATCGGGTCCTTTCTATTTCATCAGTGGTAAAGAGGGTCATTGCCAAAGTGGCCAGAAACTATGCATCGTCGTTTTAGCTATAAGATATCCTCCTCCTCGTCCTCCTCCAACACCGCCAAAAGGTGGCCCAGCTCCGGGGGCATCGCCGCCAACGCCTTCTAGTGGTGGTCCAAGCTCAACTCCGACGGCATCTCCAACGGCATCACCTCCAGCGGCAACCCTTGCTCCTTTACCAACGCCTAAAGGTGGACCGGCTCCAGGGACAGCGCCGCCAACGCCTTCTAGTGGTGGTCCAAGCTCAACTCCGACGACATCTCCAACGGCATCACCTCCAGCGGCAACCCCTGCTCCTTTACCAGGGTAAGTGATATTCTTAGTAGAATTTCAACCAAATTATAGTAAATAACTTTTAATTAATTTCTAATAATTAGGCACGGTTTCATATTTTCGTACTAGTATTCCCTCAGAAGGTGGCCTTAATAATTGATAAAGGCCTTAAAAGATTATCGACATTTTTTAAAAAAAATGATTATATGTTTAATAAAATATAAAGAAAGTGAAAATTTTCATTATTTAAGGATTATTTGAGCTCATGGAAACAGGCGACTAAAACAAGAATTTTTCGTTTCTTTTTTTTTTTTTAAAAAAAATGAATATGAGCTTACTAAATGTACGAAAAAATCACGACCATATACGTCAAAACCTTATTACAAGTAAAAATGAGTGGACATCAAGTAGTCACTTATTGTTTTGTATGAACATTAAATGTGAGTATAAGAAAAAAAAAAAAAAACTACACACAGCAATACACAACAGGAGCAGTTTTTTTTTTTTTTTTTTACCCCCCTCCCCAACCCAAAACCATATATAATTTTACAAAACTTCCTACATAAATGGGGGCTATATTAACAAATTATACGATCAGATCTTTATAAGTACAGTCATAAAACAATAAAATATAGCGAGTGATCATACACAACATTGTGTACACGAATTAATACAATTATAATATATTAAACAGTTTAGGACTCGATCTTATAAATAGTGATGGGATTTTTTCTCGAGAATTTCTTTTGAGAAGAGAATACACACGTCTAAAAAGTAGTCTTCACCTTGGCAGGTCAAAACCACCGGTCTCTAACCCACCAACGATGTCTCCCATGCCGGCGGCAATCACACCAGCATCGCCATCACCGACGGGAGTCCCAGGACCCACCGCCACATCACCTACCGTTTCTCCTGCTTCGGGTCCTGTGGCTTCATCCCCACCATTAGCACTGACACCATCCATCACTCCAACGTCATCATCACCGCCTTCACCGTCGTCAACTTCACCTACGGGAACACCAAGCGGAGCCACAACACCAGGGCCTGCCTCTCCTAATCTGCCAGCTACCACATCTTCGCCCCCAACGTCACCACCAAAGGGTTCTGCATGTGCTATAGTTCCTCCATGCTTGTGGGCACTCTATGTTGTTTGGGCATCTATTGTAGTTTTAGGGTAATTATGTCCAAAGAAATTTTCTTTTTTATTTTATTTTTTTTAAATTTCCAAAAACACATTCCATCTCTTATCACAATAACATTTTGAACCATCTATTACTTGAATTTGTTTTTCATCTCGTTTTGTCTCTTATGTATAAAGAAAATTGCACATGGATGTTAATATTTCGTATAATATGTAAGTGGTATAGCCATAGTTATGAACCAACAATCTCTGGATATATAAATATCCCTTCACTATGCACCGATTTAACATTAATTACGAGTGGTGAAAGCACAGTTTATATGATTGCGGAAAGTGCCTAGCTATGGTTCCCTATTAAAACGAAGCAATCATACCGCGTGTGCGTAAAAGATTGAAAAAAAAAAAAATGCTGAACACTATCTCAATAATTACATTATATCTTCTTCTTCTCCCTTTTTTTCCCCCCCTTTAATATTGTCCCGCGATAGCCTCATTCTAATAGATCAAGCGCCATGCCCCAAAACTACAGCACTTACTAATACGTCCCGTATTCTTATCTTATGCAAAAATCAAAACTAAATATTAAATCAACAATTTTACAAATAATCTTCCAACTTTTATGTTAGATCACTTCATTTTCTAATATTAAATAATCTTCAAATGTACTTATAAGATTCTAAACCTATTTATATTCCCTTATAGCCAACAGCTACGTTATTATCATTCTCATTATAGTTCAAAGGTCCAAGTCGTACATAGTACCTCAAATATAAAAGTTGCAGGGGTGAGTTGTGAAAACCAATATAAAACTACTATGAAAACATGTATTTATGTCGCAATCCACACAAGATTTAAAACAGTTAAATTCCACAGCAGCTCCACATAAAACTACTATGAAAACAATATTCCACATCCAAGCATGCCAGGACAGTAGCTCAGCACTTGCGGTAACTCAAACATGGCTAACCAGCTAACCTATCATTTATGACCAAAACAATTTCCACACATGTCAGAATTGCAGCTCAGCATCTGCAATAAATCATGGTAAATGCAGTGGTTGATCTTGTTATCATCTGTTGAAGCATTAATTATCTCATACTAAGTCAATCACCTTTTGAATTGCCTTTAGTAATTAGTATCACTCCCTGAAAAAGAGTTGTAACAGTCTAGCATTTGTTAATAGCAAAACCTACAATATAACTTTTCAAAACAGTACTCAATATAACATATAGTACGATTCTTCGTGATACAATAGTATCTACATAAGTACTTATATATCAAAAGTCCCACTTCTACATAAAGTTTACAAAAGCCACATACTTTAGAGTTTATGTACATCAAAGCAAGAAACTAGTGTGAATCTCAAGATATCCCAATTAGTTTCCACAAAAACCAAAAGAAAGTCAGAACAAAAGTCAAGATCTTGCAGGTTTTCAAGTTTCCTCACTCCCTTAGCCCTCTGCATATTAACTTAAAGGTGGTTATAGCATTGCATCTTTAAAACTATAGTCGGTATCTGCAAAAGAGTTTATAAAAATATAAGCATAATTAGGTTAATAAGTATGATGGAAACAAAAGAGTGCATCAAACACAAACATGATTTTTAAACATTATATTTTAATGAAATGCAATATAAACAAATAAATGAGATATCGTACAATGTTAATCGGTCTATTGTGAAGTAAGAGAAATTCCATTCACTCTAACCTAGATTGAGAAGTTTCAATGCAACTCAAATGAGACCAAACCTAAACTTATGCAATGGAGAAAACCCTTTTCTTAAGACTACCTTCGAACCATAGCCTCCAACCTTATTGCAATCTTATTGCGACCTTTTCTTCTATCACTTAATTCAACTAAGATAAAGGAAATAACCATTTCAGCTATTTTATTCGTTTGTCCTCATCAAACAGTTGATATTTGATCTGATACATCTAATCATTCTTCTAATGGGTTATTATGCACATACAATTATGGGTCAATCTTTGATTAATTCCATTTAGGGATGATTAAAAAAAGAATAAGGAAACGCAAATCAAACATATTCATGCAAGGTAGCACTCCAAGTCTATAACTAAAGTAAATAATCACATGAGAAGCATGTACACTTTCAACTAAGTTTACAGTCACAACCAAATGCACTCTCAAGCTTGTAAGTACTCTAACATAGTACTCTAACGTGCTGTGACACATGGATTCCAACTTACCCAAACTTCAATGTTCACAACTCTTGTTCGTCGCTCTAGTGTTCATTACTTAACCCTATACATACATAATGGATTAGTTTTAATCCATATTTGAGCCTTGAATTAGTAGTAATCCATTCATTTTATATGGATAAATTTTATAAGTTATTTTTACTTATGAGTTAAGATTTCTTAAGTGGTTGACTAGTTTTTATGAGTATTTTTAGGTTACAAAATTCTTTGATTTACCTTCTAAGTTTAATTAACCTTAGAGTCCTTAGAAAATTACCTTCTAATTTAGCTTTTAAATTCCCCTATATTTACATTTCACTTTTAAATTTGCCTCTGATTCAGTTTCTAAGTAAAATTCCTAATATATTATTTACTCAAAATCCTCCGAATCATCCTTTATATTTAACTCACTTCCTATAACTAAATGATTTGTTCAATTTTCCTCTAGCTCTAGCTAAGAACAACATAAAGTAACACTTTATTCATCATTATTCAACTTCATTACTTCTTAGCTTCTCATATAACATATCATAGTCCATCAATTCTTCAAATTTATCAAGTAGTCAAGTTATTAAATTACTCATATAAAAGCAAAATCTTGACTTATTGCAAAATCTTGACTTATTACAACTTCTTACTATAAAACTCAATTCAATAACTCCAACCTGTTACAAATATTCTACTAAATGATCAAACTCAAAATTCAAGTGAGATCCTTAGGAAAATATACTAATTTTTTTATTAAAATTGTCATTTTATTCACAATTTAAGGCTAAAAAATTCATCAAAAATATAGAAAATAGTTTTTAGAAAAACTTTTCACAATTTAGTATAAGTATAGTAAAGTTTACAAAAAAAAAATTCAAATTTGAAATTACATCAATAAGGTGATTTAATTTAATATAAAAAATAGCTTAATTTTACCAATTTCTTAAGGATATATAGCACGACTACTAAATTTATATAAACTAATATTTTTCCTATTTTTATGAAGAAACTTATGAATAGATTTTTGTAGAATTTTCTAAATATTTTAATAATTTAATAAAAATAGATGTATACTTACTTGAACTAACAACAGCCAACACCTTGTTAATTGACCTAAGGGCTAGTCCTCAATCATTTGGTGGTAGCAATTGGTCCCAGCAACCTTCCAAACCTAAGAGTACCCTCAAACCCATATTTGCACTCTAATTTTGTATATTTTCTTAAATTTGCTTCTTCATTCACCTAAACCAAACCTTATGTTTTCCAAATCTTGAGTTGCATGTAAAATCCAGTAGAGATTGTTTCTAAATTTATAGAAGTTGTTGAGTGATTAAATGAATTTCTTTCTCTCTCATCTTAAAAAATTCCTTATATACTAAGCTCCAATTGCATGTTAATCATGCTTAACTCCCTAACACTTGTCATAGGATGGAAACACGCCTAATCCAAGCTTTCCCCAGCTGTTATATATTTTTTAATCAATTGTTGTTATTTTTCTTAACTCATTTTAGCTTAAATTGCAATTAATCGAGTATTTTAGTTAACTATGGGTATGTAATTATGCGTAACAATTACACGAGACATATATATATATATAAATACACTATACATTGTTTTATGTCATATAGTAGTTTTATTACATATATAATTTATCTTTACAAAATTTGATAATTATCAGAACTTATCATATGCGATTACGTTAAATATTAAATAATATAATGAAATTCTACTATTTTAGCTATATTATCATTATTTTATTATATTTTCAAAATCCAAGTCTACGTAGTCTCATTAAATAATGTCTCAAGCCCATTCATGAATTTCTAACTCAATTAAAATAGTTTTACTGATATCTTAAATTACCCGTTCAATATCTAACCTTAAAAGTGCAAGGCTTACATTTAGGTCTATTTACAACATTCTAATTAGTGTTTGCCTCACTAATTAGCACAATATTTTAACTTTCTTCTTGCTCATGATCGTATTAGACATCACTCTCTGATATTGATAATCTACTAAGTCGCCATAATGGCTGCAATGCATAATCTAACGACTTCATTTAGGATTCTCGAACTGCTATCCTCTTATTTGTGATTGTCAATTACAAATCCAAGTGACTACACATAACGAGCACAAGCATTTATTGGGCAAAGTTTATATTAATCTAATTCACTATCCTAATATGCAGATACAACCATTGCAACAACTCATACCAAGCATCTATCCAACATCTTGTAATAGCATAGCTAAGTATCAACACTAAATCTAATACATACGATCAATTAATACATGATTATACTTAGAAATCATAAATCTTAAATTTATAATCATTTTCCTTATTCATTTAGCTAATCATAGGTCTATCTATTTCATTTGGGGTCACATATTTTGATAAAAGAAACGTGTATTGGAATTTACATGTTTATAATAAAATCTATATATATGTACCATCCTTTTGCGCCGCAACTTCATATGAAATTGCCCGTACATGACTAATGCAACTGATTCCCTATTTGGAATGATCATTCTAAAGTAAATCGACATTTTCCATATCGACTCAGAGACCTTCTTTTCTCTGCCACTCCTTCAATAATGTCCTTTTTCTTTCAAGTTTCGAGATGTCAATTCATCTTTTGCCCCTCGATGACATGGGGAATTCATAAAACCTTATTTCTATCTTAATAGTTTTGGATTCCAATTAATGCAGTCGTTCTCCACTGCATTAGTGTTTTCACTCCCTATTCTTCACCATAACAAAATGTTTCCACTATATTTTAAGAGTAGACAAAGAAAGGGTTGGAGAAAGAATTATTTACTAAGAAGACATATAACAATCAATCAATTCATTCAATAAGATCGTTCGGATCGGATACCCATTTCTCCTTAAAAAGGAGGAGCACTTAAACTCTACGAAGAATTCCTAACCTTATTAAAAGGACGCTAAAATACCCGAATAATGGTAAATTGGGCTTTTCTACGACAATAGCGACCCCCCACTTTCTACTCACAAGCATTATACAAATGTTATACGAAAAGCAAAATCATCCGGTGCTTAACTTCATTTCTTTGAAGGAAACCTTCAGATTAAAAGGCTGATGATAAGTGACACGGCACGCACTTAATGGAGCTCTTTTCCATCGTCATTTTATCCTATTAATAAACAATGTAGAAGATGGACATTTGTGGTTGAAAGAGGCCAAAATACGGAATCTAACCCAACAAATATTAGTTATTGTATAGTTCGCAAGTGTAAGCTAATCTCCCTTCCCACAGTCACTACATATATAGTAAAGGGGTATTTTGTAAAGGTTATCCAACTACTCAATTTACACCGTGTTTGCTAGAGTTATGGGTTTGTGTAAATTTTCTTTGGATAAAATTTGTATAAAAGATGTATCCGTTTTTGCATTAAATCTTTGAATCCTCATTTCTTTTGATTTGTTTTATTATTGCTATGTAATATATGTACTTATATCTTATGTATTTTTTAAGAGGAAAAAACAAAAAGATAAAAAAAAAATTAATTTTGATGGAAAGTTCAGTCTCAATTAGTGGAAAATTCATAATTCTCCAAGTTTTTAGTTAGCAACATTTGCAAATGATACACCAATACAATATTTAGTAAAGTGCATTTTGATTATGGTGTAGTCAAATATATTGAATTTAGATTCACAACAAATTAGTTTAAAAGTGAAAATTTTTAGACAAGTTCGTTACTTACATAAGCTCAACATGGTATCAAAATGAGCGACTTTAAATCCACTTCCTAGTTTTATTTCTATTTAATTATTTTCATATGATTGGTTTAGTTGAATGTTCAAGATCATAAATGAGAATAAATGTTAAGATACATAATGCAAGGGTCCAAGTTGGTCTTCAAGTTTAATATTTTAAATTATATGGTTAAGGATGTGAATTCATAACATCGGGTTCAAGTATTTCATACAATTCATCAAGATGACTTTGACCTATCAATATTTAGTTTGAAGTGCCTCTTAAACTTCTGAACCTAATCAAGCTCAAATATATTTTCTCTACACTGAACTTGATTGAATCTAAATGAAATAAATAATACCATCCTAAAAATAAAATAATGGTAGAAATGGCCTTAAGTTTATTGAAAATCATTTTATGTAACGTTTCAATCCAAAAGTAATCGATCAATAAATCATTAATGAATCTTTTCCAACTATAAGTTCTAAAAATTTTGAGTTAGTGTTAATTTGAAATCATTAGCCTTAGAAATCTCTCCAAGTAATCTATATGTGACTTTTCTCACTTAAGGTATTATAAGCTCTTTCTTCTAAACATGTAACCCAAATCTTCCCCTTTATTTATTGTGTCTATCATCCTCTCAAAGGAATATGAATATGACAATTCCAAGACCAATGTTAATTTAATTCAAAGACCAATAAGAATTCGAAAATTTAAATCAGTTTGATATAGACCTACCATGACCTTGGCAAGGTCTCAAATCACACTTTCGAGTAGGAGAATGGTTCTCATACCTTTCTTAATGTTCAACTCAAAAGTAAATGAAAGTTAAGCCGATAATTTAGTAACAAAAACGGTTAATTCTCTCCAACAATTATAAGCTTTATGAATATTTTAGAGTATCATCCACTAAATGAAGTTTGATAGTGCTCAAATATCGAATTTAGGTCGTGAAGTTTCCAATCAAACTTGAGTTGCAGCTCAAGATGATGTGTAGTATCGGCTCCCACAACTCTCAAATCCGTAAGAGGATAATTCCATGTCTTGTTGCGAATATGCATGGACGTGGCATGACCAAGAAAGGCCGATGGGGTCAATTCCATAAGTTACCTAAAATTCCCTCTCAAAATCTGCCAAATGTCAATCAAATCTCAATAAGAACTACTTGCAAAATTCAACATTCTTTTGGGTACACGAAGTTGGCACTATATACTATATTGTGAAAAGGGTCACTCGGTTAAAGTTATGTTTGAATCACACGTACACGTCCATGGATATGAAGCTGTACATGATTCTTTGAGTAAAAAGCTGTCTCTGTCTAACATTAGATGCTGCATGAGAAAAGCGTTGGCAGAACCCCTGTACCACCAGACAGCTGTTTTAAATAGACCCAGTGATAAAAAGCCACGTGGGTCCAACAGAAATTATTGATGAAAGGATCCAATAAGGATGGGCATAATTTGATTTCGTTCTTTTTTCCATCTAACCGAAAGCAGCAGTCACACTCGTAGGCTTGTTTCAACGTTATCTAAAAAAATTTAGAGGGCTTGTACTGGCACCAACAATAAGGATTCCCTCAAGAAGAGTTTCTCCTTTGCCTTGCCATCCTGGTTCTACCATTGAGCTCTCTAATAAATTATATTGAAGTGTTATATTTGCTTTATAGATTTACCGGTAGAAATTTTTTATTTAAGTTTTTTGTAAAACAAAACACTGTTAGTAAAGTGCTAAAATTTTGATATAGCTATTCTAATACTTAAATTAATGAAAGTATTAAAGGAAATATAATATTATAAGAGAAAGAGAAGGAAGGAGTGGAAAGAGTTCTTTACTTAAAATTAAGAGATAAATTTAGCGTTTACGTGGAGTGTGCTTATGAATGGCCTTGAGCCAATCGGTTGAGATCTAAGGGTCACATGCCAAAAATTGCCATCACTCGGTTATATAAAACCTCATATGATAAATACTAGATTTGTTTTATTATAGCATGGATTAGCATTGTATAAGCGATTAATGAAGTTAATATTTATATAATTAAAGCAATTTTAAATATTTCTTGACAACTTGTAATCTTATGCATATAGCTAGCATATCGTGTAAATTTTAAATCTATCTATATACATAACCTAATAACCTATTGCCACAAAAATATCAATTATGTATATATTTCAATAAGCGTTTTCTGAAGTTCATGTTTCAATGAAACTCCTTTTTGTTAATACAACTATAATTAATATATATATATATATATATATATATTAAAGCAACATAGTTTGATTTATCCATTTAGGTAGGTTTGCTCTAACCCTCAAACCAACCACAAATTTTGAATTTGGAAATTTTCTACCCATATTAAGAAAACAAAAGTAAAAGAATGTATTGTCTAAATAGGTGTGTTTGTTTTTGTTTCCGTTCATAATACAACATTTCACAGGGTGAGAAGTTCATTTATTCTAGAAATTCTTTTAAATAGATCTTGTACAAATATACAAACAATATATCTACAGGAATGCTACGACATAATATTAATACAGTTGTCGAAACAACTCGTGATGCTATAACTCAGAAATCCCCAGTTCCAAGCCAGCAAAAATCCAATTGAAGGAGATTATAAAATGTCAATCCATCAATTAATTCTAACTCATATTATTTATTTAATTAGTATAATCAGTCGATCGATGGGCACGATTCCTTTGAGGTCGACGGTAACTACTCACATCCACCGATAAATCTTATATACCACATTTTTAAAGTAAGATTTTAGATAGTTACCGTATTGACTAATTGTTTGGTTGAATTAACGATATAATTAGAAAATAAATAAAATTTAGACGTAAATTGTGACATCATCGGATTCATAAATTATCAATACCGTTTCATCTGATGGTGAAAACTACAGCAATACGATTTGAGTGTGCCACGGCAGCGACCTTTCGCTTTCATGAAACGACGACTTGACGGATGATGTTGTGAAATGGAAGGACGAGTCGACATTTTCTTGTCGGCAAGCAAGACACGAAGGCCCTTTCTCTTTTTCTTTTTTCTTCAGTTCAGACAAGACAGACCTTCATTTGATGTTTTGTCCTTATTACTTGACTGGTAGTACGACTGTACAATGCTATGATAGCAATCCTCGATGTGTTGGTTCGACGGAACCGAGACTGAAACCCGAAAAACCGTTCAGCCGACATGATCGCTGGTTACTGGGGATCGATGGTTCCTTTATGATATACCTCTTCCCTTGAATGAAGAAACGGGACTCTCAAACGGTCGGATTTCAAAGCTTGCAACGTGGATATTATTCAATTCAATATGATTTGTGTTCTTTTATTAAATTGAATGTAATATAATAGTTTAAATTAAACTTATTTATAATTTTTTTTAAATTAAACCCATTTATAAATTTTATAAACCTAATTAAAATCAATTTGATCTACAATTCAAACTATTTATATTAAATTTTCATAAAATTTCAAATAAAATTCACTCAACTTAATTTTAATAATTGATATAAAATTAAGATAAAAAATAACAAGATATGAAAAATTTGATGAAATCTATAAAGATTAATATAAAAAAATATAAAATAATTGTATAATTTTTTTTTATTTAACTAAACGGTTTAGTTCGATTTTAAATAGAATGATTCGGTTCAGTTCGCTTCTTCAAACGATTCGGTTCGCTTCATTGAACGGAACCACGAACCATTCATACATAATCAACCCAAATTATTATCTAAACTGTTCGAAAAAAAATCAATTCGATTCGGTTCGATTTACAGTTTAATCTAAAGTTTACGATTTTTTTACTTAGCCCTACAATATCCCCTATTGTCCTTATTATTATGCTGATAAAAATTTTTAGTAATTGTATTTCTAACAATCTAAATCTAATTGATATAAAATTGAAAGTAAACTAAAAGACTAAACCAATCTCGCAAAAAATACGAATAAGACCGTAAAAATTCCCCTAAAATTAAAAAAGCTTAATGAAAAGAATCTCAAAAAGGTTAGATAGATTACCTCTTAGGAAATAGTTGTATCAAAAGATAAAACTATAATTTATATTGAGAAATTTGTATATTTATCGTCAAAAGTAATAAATATTATATAATTACAAATTGTACAAAAAATATTGTCAACATACCAATATTATGTCGCATCTTCATTAACATTTATATACATATCGCATCTTAAAGATAGTATTCCTATAAGTACATTTGTACCAATGTAACATTAATATTTGTATATATATCGTATCTTTAAAATGCAGTATTACTATTAGTGAAATACATACAAATGCTAATATCGTATGATAATATTGGCATTTTGGTAATTTTTTTATATAATTATATAATTTTTTTAAATATCAATAAACATATATTTCACCTAATTTATATTACATCAAAGCAAACTGTTACTAACAATATCAACACTACATCAACCAATAGGAAAGTTAACTGCAAAACAATGTCCATACCTATCTAAATAATCCAAAAGACCAACCTATTTAACTTGAATTGAGTAATAATTTTTTCAATTGATTTATTAAATAGATTCTAGTAACTAGACTATTTAACACATAAGTTAACATGCATCAAGATTACTTAATGCAATGATCCTTATTTTCACAGTAGCTCAAAGCGAGTTAGCTTACAAATCAACTCGATTAACCTATAAAATTGGTTCAAACAAGCTTACCAATGTATGAACCCATTAAGCCTACTAATTAGTTAAATACAGTAGTCATTGTCTGTTTAACGTATCTTAATATTGCCAAAAAATAGTTTTATAGTTGATTATTTTCCTAAAAATATATAAACATTAAGATTACACGTTAAAATATGTGAAAAAATAAAATATCTATTTAACGTGTTGCCCCTTTTAATCCACCACGGCCTGAAACATCTCAACTAATTTCTTGAAAGGATCAAAGTAAACTGACTCGATAGTTGTTACACCCCGAAGTCACAGAGTCGCAACAGTTCTGCTGTATAAACCATTCTATGATAGTAACTGGCCTCACAATACCTACCATAGACATAATCTACACAAGGCGTCGACGACTCCTCGCTTTGAAGTAAACAATCCAATTTAATGTTTAACTACAATTATTGTAAAGTTCACAAATTTTAAATAAATCTATATAATTATATATAAAGTCCACATAACTTCCCAGGAAATTCTACATATACACAACAATTCACTAATTTACATAATAATTATCAGTCTTTAATCCTCAAACTACGAAGGACATTCTTGCTAGACATCACTACTAAGTAAATTGCTCCTCAGACCCCTAGCTTTAAAAAGACTAACTTTTGGATAATTGTAAGGCGATATAATACTTGAAGTGTTCAAAGATCAGGACCTACAAAAGGATCTATAAGAATATAAACAACTATAACTCAGTAAGTTAAATTTTAGACTCATGAATGCATACAAATACAAATAAGATTATCAAGCAATTATTTTCATGCAATGCAACAATCAAGTATCATCACACAACGTAGTTCGATCCGTTGTAAAATCAGAGAAATTTCACCCGCTTTAATCCGGGTTGAGGAGTTTCCATGTTATGCAGTAACTCACAACTAAACCCAAGCTTGTGCAATGGAGACCTTGCTCCTCCCGTAACTACCTTCAAACTATTGACTTCACCATCGCCGCAACCTCCTCTCCTATCACTTAGTTCGGCAAAGGATGAAGAAGGGATCATTTTGCAATCCTACGCTATCCCTTTCGAAGGGGTCGGTATTTGGTAAGAGAATCCTATAATCTCCTAACGAGTTGCAATATAAGACATTTTTGGTTATTAGAGTTGAATAAGATTAAATTTCATTTAGGGTGTTCAAACAATTTTACACCGATTCAATCAATCACAAAATCACTCACTTTACAAATTCAACACGCATTTAGATACATCAAACACATGCGTAGACTACTTACAATCACAACCATTTACAGTCTTAAGTCTCCGAGTACCATAAAATAGCACTCTAATACAGTAAGTAATAACCCAACTTATTTGGAGTTTCTCAGTCGGTCGATCACTTGATTATAAGCCAATTCTAAGTTATGATTTAGCTTATTTTTTCCATATATAACTATTATTTACTAATAATTCATTCTACCCTATTTCGGAATTCGGTTCCTAAATTAGATTCTAATTTTGATTCTGAAATCTTAAATATGCTTGAATCTCAATATGAAATTAATCACATTAAGCTCGAATATTCTAATATCCTATTGGGTCTAAATTTAATATTTTAAATTATTCGGTATACGCTAATTCTAATTGGGGTGCCGGATTTATTTCCAATGTAAGAAAATCTTATATTTTTTTATATAATTACTTAAAATTAAATTTTATTTCAGATTTATTATATTCTGATTTCTATTATTATATTATCTAATTAAACTTAATTTTTTTATAATATTCATAATTTTCTATAATTAGCATATTATGCCTTCATTACTTATACTTAACACTCTAAAGGCTAAAATTAGGTTTTCATATAAGAGATTAACATCTCTAAACATTTAATTACTATCTAAATCAGTAATTAGTGTCTTAATCATCTAATTAACCCAAAATTACCCAATTTTTATCATTTTAGGGCTAAAAATTAACTTAAAATTTTCGAAATTTAATTTTAAAAAAATGTCTTCATAGCACTGTTCTATATCCCTTAAGCATTCTACAGAAAAATTTTGAGCTCTAAACTACACTCCTAACCTATTTATTTTTAATTCTAATCATGCTCGGTTTTACTTAATTTGTTAAGAATCCTATATTTCTAGACGTGATTAAACTAAATCACTATTTTTCTCTAAATATACATACAATAAAACCTCAGAATAACAAGTTTCATAATTTTCTAGGCAAAATAACTAATTTTAAAAAATTATACAAAATCGGAGCACATTAGAGACTTACCTAGTCCGATGGCTTTTGCTCTTCCAACACCAGTCCAAGTGTATCGACCGGTCCAGGCGGTGGGTATGGAGTGGGGTGGTGGTAGTGGCTCGGCCTCAGATAGTGGTGGTATGTGGGTTTGGCTCACTAGCCCTAACTGTACAGTTTTTCTTTTTTTTTTTTTCTCTAGTTTTTCTCTTGAATTTTCAAGTCTCTCTATTTTTCTCTAATCCCTAACTGTCCAAAGGAGTTCTCTAAATTTTTTTTCCTATTTATAGAAGTTTTTGATAATTAATATGCATTCATTAAACATGACATTGCCCCATTCCCTTGATTTTTGGCTTTTGTGTTGCTTAATTCTAATTAGATAATTTTTCTTCTTTAGCTCCTGACTTGCCACGGCCAGATTTTCATCATTCCATATCCTTCTGATTTTTTCTCAATTAATAAATAATTTTGTTTAATTATTTACTAAGTTTTTGGCCAATTTAAGTAATTTCGTGTATTTTTACCTACGCGTAAATACATGTAGGGTACATATGAACATTCCTAATTATTATTTAGGTTGTTCTATGATTTTTAGTATACATATAATTTATCTCTAGTAATTTATTAGTTATTAAATTACACTTTTTGCCTTTTTGATGATTAACAATTATTATACTTAAATTTTGAAAATTTTGTAGTCTCCTATTTTATTATTTATTTTCTTAAATTCAAGTTTACAGGGTCATTTTAACTAATATTTCTCTCCATAGTTTATAATTCGGGTTTGATTAAATCCTTTAATCAATCGTCCTAAATCTTGTGCTCTAAGTTCAATCTTACTGTCAGTTGGCTTAACTTTAGGGCTTACAATAGTCCTAACCCATCATAGCCAAATCAGATTGGCTTGTTGCACAATTTTACATGACACAATACTATAATATGATGGCCTTCTTAAATCCGTCTAAGATGAAGTGCTATAAGGGTAATTCATATTATCGTTCATCTTACTATTGTCCCTGTGGACCATTTAAAAAGGGCAGCTCATATTCTCGTTTGGAAGCGATCCGAAACCAAGCCAGCGGTTCCATTATGATGGTTCTTGTTCTTATAAGGCCACCGATGCAAGGGGCTTTTTAACACAGGATTAGGATTATATATGCTCGATGAAATGACAATTATATCTCTCCTTGCAGCATCTTATGGAGTTCCCAAGAATATATATAGGTAACTTTGTTGTTGAAAAATAAACATTATATCACACATATTTTAGTTCTAATTTAGTACCTATGTATTACCATCAGTGGTACAATCTCGTTGGGGGGGGGGGGGGGGGGGGGGGGTGGGGTGGGGAGGGGAACAAACAAGAGCATATTTTAAGAAGAAATAACACATTATCCTAACCATAATAAAATTGCCCCTAAATGAAGGGATAGTAGTATTTTACTCTAAGTATCAACTTGGCTTCTTGTAAACTACATGTACAATCTAGCTTTACATGGTCAAACACAACACATAAATGAATCAATATAACATTTGTCTATAATAGAAGATTCATTGCACTTTTACTCTCTCATCACTAACATTCTTAACGGAAAATTCGTGCTTGTTGATTATTGGTGAGGAGCATCAACGAATCTCATATTTCTGTATTAGGGTGTCAAAGTAGAATTAAAATTTCTACCCTAAGTATCAGTGCTCAAATTATCTAATTCAGTCTCAATTGTAGTTTCCCTTGTTAGGGTAGGATTACATATCATAAATTCACAACAAAAGCTTCAATTGGGGCACTGCTATATTGGACATCTTCTTTGTTGTCTTCATGTACATGTTTAAGTTTCATTTACTATTAGTAATTTCTTTTTGTAGGTAATTACTATGTTATTCTCCATAATAGCTATTCGTTTTGATGAACCAAATGTCACCTAAGAGAACATTTTTAGGGAGAAAAAAAAAATAAAAATCATTAGCACTATTCTTTCTTCAATTGCTTTCAATTAAAATTCCCAATAAAGTAATAACCTTTCCCTTTGCCACTCAACTTCCCATTATGCATTTAAGAATCTATAAGCAACTCTCTCCTTGCATTAAGAAGTGTAGTTGTCCTAATAAATTTCTCTACATCTTTGAGATCCTCCTAGCTCGACAAATGATTTGCTCAGCAGTAACTCCAGTTACTGTTGGTATTAAGGTGAGCTCAGTCTCTACTATTTATAATTTTCATTTGGTTCGTCTTTTTTCTGTTTTATTGTTGTCTATTCAAATGTTCGTGTTTAGTAAAAATAAAATACCAAAAAGATAAAAAACATATTTTTTCAAACATATTAGATATGATGCACTAGTCTAAGTTAGGTAGGTTACTTACCATAATTTTTATTAAAGGGATTGATAAAAGTAGTTCGAAGTAAGCAAAATGCTTAGTTCATAGAGGAAATGTTTGAAATTCGTATTCACCAATTGATGTGGCTATTATACTTATAGGGACATTTATATGGTGCAATTAATGCAACTCCTAGGTTATGACAATTACTAGAAAGATTCTTACTTGAAAAGGAAATAGTATGTAATTTACAAGGGTGGATTAGTAATTCTATACAAAAGAATATCCTTCGCAAGGATAGTACGGCTGTCAAAAGTTTAAACACATGTTCGCTTCTCATTTTGGTGGTTCGAATGGTTCTTGATGCTAAGCAAAGCTAATCAAAGTAGGTCAGGTTGGCAGCTCGGCACCTTAATAGTTCAAGATCTGGAAAGTATTGGTCCAATAAGTGGTCATTATTCTGCTTAGTCTCAGCTGGACTGTAAGCCCCACAACTAAGCAATTCGAGATTTCTATCGGTTGAAAGATCCGATCGAGCCTAAATTATAAAGTAAAGATAGAAATATTAGTAAACTGATCTTGTAAGTTTGAATTTAAGAAAATAAGTAATAAAATAGGAGATTACAAAATTTTCAAATTTTAAGTATATAACTTGTTATTTATCGAAAATGCGTAAAATACATTCTGGTGCTTAACGAATCGTTAAAGATAAATTATACGCATACTAAAAATTATAAAATAACCCAAATAATATTTAGGAATACTTATTTGTACTATATATGAATTTACATGCAGGTATAAACATGCATAATTACTTAAAATACGCGAAATGTGCCAAAATTATACTAAATAATTAAAGAAAATTCATCATTAATTAAGAAAAAAATCAGGAAAAATCAAGAATGATCCAAATCAGGTCGTGGCAGTTCAGGATTCACAAAATAAAAATTAACCAATTAAATTAAGATAACACAAAAGCCAAAAATTAAGGGATAAGGCAATTGTCTTGTCCAATTTAATACACAATAATTAAAATAAAGCTCTATAAATAGAAATCAAAATTCAGAAGCTCATTTGGACAGTTAGAAATTAGAGAAAATTAGGGAGAGTCGAAAATTAAGAGAAAAACCAAAGAAAAAAAAAGAAAAGGAAAACTGTGCAGTTAGGGCCACAAAGGAGAACCCAGATCTGACGAGTAGCTAGGAGTGGACGGCTACCATCACCACACGGTGGTGGCAACGCCTAGGTGGGCCGATACACCCATGGCCATCGACGGTGGCCGGAGCCACTCAAATCGATGAATTCGATTTCCAGCCCGATTTTGTGTAATTTTGTAAAAATAGTAAATATTATTAGAAAATTATGAATTTTGTTATTTTGAAATATTTTTGTATTTAGTTTTTATGAAAAATATTATTTTGATGAAAATATGTCTCATAATCCTTAAGAAATCGTACAAAACTGAGCATTTTTCGGTTTAGAAATAAATGACCTTTGGAGTGTAGTTTTGAACCCAAAATTTTTTTGTAGATTACTTAGATGATATAGAATAGTTCTATGAAGCCCGTTTTCAAAAATTAATTTTCTAAATTTTTAGATAATTTTTAGGCCCTAAAATGAGGCATAAAATGGGTAATTTAGGGTTAATTAAGTAATTAAATGGTTAATTACTGATTTAGTAAATAAGCATGTGTTTTAGGATGTTGAAATTTGATGGAGTATTATACTTGTAGCATTTAGGGTATTAGATGTAATTATTAGGTTAATTATGTAGTAAATAAGTAATAAGGAAAAATAATACATTTTAAGTTAATTTTGTAAATTAGGGTAATTAGGTGAAAAATCTTATTTAGGATGAATTTAAACATTTTGAAATGATAATTGATGTTGGGAGATAGTAATTAGAGTAATAAAAATATTAAATGTATATTATGTACATAATAGGTGATAATACATAATTATTCGAAATATAATAAATAAAAAATATTAGCATAAAAAATTGATATTATGATAAGAATAAAAAGATACAATAAATCTGATAGGAAACTTGAATTTATATAATTATATGAAAAATATAAAAAAAAATTTCTCACATTAGGAATGAATTCAGTACACTAATACGAATTTAAGTGTATAGGGTAAAATAAATACTGACTAGGGGTAATGATGGTATTTAGGAGATCAGGAAGTAATGTGATTAATTTCACATTATGAGTTCAAACAAATTTCTAAGGTTAGAGTATAAAACACTCTTTAGAAATCGAACTAAAACCTAATTTAGAAATCGATTCGGAAACCGAACTCGAACCTAACCTCAAATCTAGAATAATTATAAAAGACTTAAAACTTAGATAATTAGGTATATTAAACCCTAAACAAAACATAACAATAAGCATTATAGGATAAAATGAACCTATAATCGTTATATAAAAAACTGAAATCATGTTTGTGTTATAGGGATGATCGGCGATGGCCTGAGCAAGTCGGACCTCGAGTGAGTGAGCAAGCGAGGAGTTGAGGTAAGTTGGGATTAATACGATGCTGTATATTGGAGGCTTAAGATTATGCTTGTTTGTGTTTGCTAGATAGTCGAATGTGTGCATGTGCTTAATTATGGGTGATGCTATGATTCTGTTTGTTGCTTTGGCATATATTGTATGATTTTTATGAAATGATTAATCACCCTAAACCGGACTTAATCAAATATATGACCAGTCATGATAATCGGACATGTATGGCAACCCCTTAGGGGAACTTAGACTCTCCGGCCAAATACCGACCCCTTCAAAAGGAATAGCGCAAGATTGCATAATGGTCCATTCTTCATCTCCAGTCGAACTAAGTGACAGGAGAGAAGGTCGCGGCGAGGGTAAAGTCACTGGTTCGAAGGTAGTCGCAAGAGGAGCGAGGTCTCCATTGCACAAGCTTGGGTTTGGTCGTGAGCTGTTGCATTAATGGCAACTCCTCAACCCGGATTAGAGCGGGCGCAAATTCTCTAATCTCACGATGGGCCGGACAACGTCGTGCGATGCCATTTGCTTATATATGCATTGCACCTAATAAGTTGATTGAAAACCTTGTTGTGTTTATGGTATAATTTTAAGTCCTCCATCCTAACTTACTGAACTGTGGTTGCTCATATCCCTATAGACGTCGTGCAAGTGCTGGCTAAGAAGCAGCAAACAACTACTCTGAAGCTAGCAACTGCTGGATCCTAGGGAGTGAGGAAAAACATTTGAAGAACAAACATATATTTTTAAGGTTTAAGCTATTATCGTTGAAAACACTAATTGTAATAATTAAATTCTATTATATATATATATATATCTATTTATATTTCCTCACTTTCTTAGGTAATAAATTACAAACTGTTTACTTCAAAGTGGGTTAGTCGTGGACGCCTTGTGTAGATCAGGTCTAAGATAGCGGTTGTAAGGCCAACTTCTATCTTAGGATGGTTTACACAGTGAGGCTGTTACAACTCTGCCGCTTCGAGGCGTGACATGGACTACTCAACAGTTGAGTAACTCGGCTTCAGACGTGGATCAACTTAGTCACTCATAGGTTCATTGCTTAGCATTGGATTGGCTTAGCATTAAGTGTTCGCCTCAACAATGGGTAGGTTACCTCAAAGGACTTTGTGATAAGACAAAGGAAGGTCGGCATGGAACAACTTAATAAGTTGGGGTAGATAAGGCATTACTTTTCAAAACTTAAGTCCCTTAAGGTAGCTTGACAAACCAAATTGATAAGTCCTCAAGCTCAGGAGCGAGTGATCTATCCATGATCCCTATCATCGTGCATAGCCCTTGTGTTAATTAAATGCTATATTTCTTGCCATTAAATAGTGGAGACAATCCAATTAATGAGCACTTTAAAATTTTGACAGTCAAATCCAGGCAATACCTTAGTAAGCCATGTTAAATAGTCAAGTAATCGGAAATACCCCCTTGACTAATAAGAAAGAATCATTGATTCCAAATAATAAGTTCCACTATCGTTGCCTATATGCGATTGAACACTTCTCATAGAGTAGTCTTTTAGATACTATCATTAGTAAGCTAAAGTCTTGCTTTAATACATGTGAGGACGTGAGAGATCCCTTAGATCATTGAGTTTAAATAGTCTCGAAGTTATATCAATAGAAAAATTTAAAGTTCAAGCCATACATACAAAACAAATAGCTTGAAGATACATAGTAGCTTACATGTGGTTCTTTGGTGATGAAGCATAAGGTAGTGTTTAGCTTGAAAATATTCTTAAGTTAAACTCTTATATAGTGGCTTACAAGTGGTTCTTTGATGACGAAGTATATGGTGGTGCTTCATTGCTTGAAACAACCATCAGTTGTCCTCCTTGTTAACAAGGTGGACTAAGTCGCTTCTTTCCTCCTTAGCTATTGGCTGAGGTTCTTAAGACAAGAGAGGGAGAGTGGAGGTAAAATCGAAAAGAGGAAAACTATTCAATAGACAATACTCACTACGTGTATACATATGTGATGGATAATGTCATCTTTGGGCTTTGGCTGGTAGAGATTAGAAGTTGTTTAGGCTTTGCGTAGTGATGAGAGCTTGCAAAATAATAAACAGTGAGGAGCATCGAAATGTTATCTGGCATAGTTACTCTAATACTTAAATTAGCAAAATTTTTGGTGAAAAGTAGTAAGTACACTAGATGGTAGAATATAACTTAAGTACGCAAAGTATCAAATTATTTATCATTGGGTAATAGCTTGATATTTATAGAGGAGTGAGTTGGAGAGCCATTGGTAGCCAGAAGTCGTACCTACAAGCTGTAGGTTATAGAGTTATAGGATCCAACGTGATTATAAGCCCCTAAAATTGTGTTTAAGACAATTGAGCTTAAATTTAGGACCTTTAAGGAGAAATTATTCGATTGAGCCCAAACTTTACAACTAAAATAGGAAAGTTAGTTAAAGTACCTTAGTAAAATTATATTTTAAAAATAGCGTCCTAAAAATTTTGATTTTTAACTTTAAGAATATAGCTATTCAATATAGTACAAAACTTGTCGAAACTCTTAAAATTAAGCTTAAAATACAGGAAAATCATAATAAAAGAAAGAGAACAAATTGAGACTCATAACTAAATCCCATTATAAAGAGAGAAACTCAATTTTAACTTTGCTAGCTTATAACTTACAACTGATGAGTATTTTGATTTAAGTTCTTTGTAAGAGGTAGAATTCAAAGAATATTCTTTCTTTTCATCACCAATATTGTTATTAATGAATAAATCATAATCAAAATTTTCTTTTCCCATGTATTATTATTTCGAATGAGTTTTAACGTAATTATTAGTAAAAATATTAGTAACATATAATATATAGTTAAGTTATATTAATTATTTGGGATTTATTTATATACATTTTATATGACATTTTACTCATCGATATTAGTTATTACAATCATGTAGTTGATTTTAAAAGATTTATCCTAAATGATATCTAAAATTACAAAACTTTACATTATAGCGATTAGATCCGATAAACTTTATATTTTTTTAAAAAGTTTCATATAAATGAACTTAAAGTGAAATATTAAAATTATACAGTTACTTCATTTTAATTTTCTCCTGGTCATGAGAATTTAACTTAGTCTCACGAACGTTATAACAAATCATAATTTTTAAAGTGTCTCTCAAACATTAAATTTTTCAATCAATTTTTTGTTAATTTATATAATTATATATCTATATTTAGATGTACTTCAGACATTCTCACACTTATAAGTGCTTTCAATTAATCTAATGAAAAAGAGATACTCAACCAAATATGTTTATACTAATTCAATTACTTTTGTATATTATCTCGTATCATTGGTAATATTATTATATGTGTTATTCTATTGTTATGACCCATATTTTTCTGGTTACTAGTAATATTAGTATTAACTATTTTACACATATTTACTTAACCTATAAACGTATTTTTCTATAAAAAATATAAACTATTAGAATGCTAATAGATCGAAGTTATGTAGCATTATGCATTATATGTTTTTAGACTTTCGGATTAATTTATAGGTATATTTATTATATATATCAGATATATTTATAAAAATACATATATATTCATATAGAAAAACTTGTGGTGTAAATTTATTAGTTGATGGATGCTAATAATTTTAGCAAAGTAAAAGACACCAATCAACAATACGTGGCTAGTTAGGAATAGTAAGTAAATAGAGGTCCAGTGTGCAATATGTGTGTGGATATATATAAAATATAAATAATCAAACGAACCCAGTTATAATATCGATAGACTAAAAGACATGATCGGTTTGGGAAAAAAAAAAAAAAAAAAAGAAAAGAAAAAGAAAAAGAAAAAGAATGATTGTGCTAGTGAATGACCAACTGGAACTAGCACCATGCGACAGGTATCGGAATGTTGGCATAGTTGAATGACACCTAGCTATTGGCTTGTTCGAATTCTATTGGATCACCAGTCTTTTTCATCGCATTAAAGTAGGCTATAAATTTGGTGAAGTCGAAATAGAGCAAGTTTTCTACTCCAATTTTCCCATTTGTCTACGTTAACAGAATAAGGAAATATGGAATTCTGTCAACATTCTTTCTTGATTCTATAACAATGATCTACGAACATTACGGGTTTGTCGTTGGGAATGAAATTTTGCCAATATAAATCAAACTTATTGCTGGGGTTTTTAGGTAATTGACTTTCTACTATTTATTTCTGCTGCTCTTTTTATGTGTTGTTAAAGCATAACGTATCAAAGATTATCGTTTAATATTGACTTTTGAGTTACGAAAACAAACAATCCCAAGGTCCAGATTCATTTGGTTGATAAAGGGAATCAAATTAGATAATCACAATAGTTATGTGATACATCTTATACTTAATATGTACATAACAAGTAGAATAAGGCTGGAATTTGATTGCTGCTATTATGGGAAATGATTCGATACTTACCTAGTTTGTTGGATTTAATTCCATAAATGTGGCAATTGATATTTGCTGCCAACATGTTTTCTTGATCACGTGGATTATTTCCAACATGTTGATTAAGGAAGTTTATCATTTATAAAAAAAAAAAAATGAAGGGAGAAAAAAAAAAGAGAGAAGAAAAACAGAAGTTATTGTTAGAATTTCAATTTTGATAGCAACGTACTGTATTTTATTTGAAATAAAAGCCAATATGCAAATATGGCAATCCTATTGACCATTATAGATACATGTGGTCAAATGCTTCATTGTACTTTATTATAGCCTTAGTCTTTATATTGTAGGTTTGAAAGGAAAAGAAAATTTATAACAATTATGGATTTTGTAGTACATGTTTATTAGAAAGATGGTGACTCCTTAAATTACACACTATATGCTAAGATTAAGTTAGCATAAGTTATAAAAGTGAGTAGTGATATCTATCTTATTAAATGTATTTGACTATTGAATTTTGAAATGGGAGAATGTGGTACAATTTATGTGATTTCAATAAGCTTCTGCAATGTAGAACCTAGGTAGAAGGTAATATAGAACTAAGCTCTGGGGATATGATAGATAAAAGTCAATTATTAATAATTTCAAAATCTCATTATCAAAGTACAAATAATTTATAAAATTGATGTTGTTGTCAAAGCACAAGTAATTATATTTTACTTTGATGTAGAAGCGTAACAATGAGTTTATTCTAAAATTGAATCACTTTAGATGAATCACTTTAGATAATAAAATAGATATTTTCTATAATATTATGAACAATATCGTCCTATGATGATCTTTCCATAATTGAAACGTAATATAAATAATAGTAAGTACGTTTCGATTGTATCGAAATAATATAATATAAGTAGTTGTAAAACTGCATATGTGAGATATTATTAAGTAAATAGCTATGACCTGTATCTTTATAATATTACGAATTTACGCACTACAATAACCCTACAATAATCAAAACTTAGTTTAATCGATTAAAAATACTTTTAGATACAATTAAAAAAATATATTATACGTAATAATATAATTACGTATATTATTAATAATTAATAACTTAACTTAACTTATATAATAAAACTATATATTGTTGTATAAGAAAAACGATAATATACTTTATATATATACATATATATGTATAACATTTTTAGATAAAATCCTAATGTTTTCGTAAGTATTACGAAAACTAAATTTAGGTTTTATATATATACGACTTCCTAGTGATTAGGTCATTAACGACTCGATTCTTCCATGGTGAGCATCTAAGAAGATAAGTGGAATCAATACTTTATGGTATTTTTAAGATATTATTTCAGAATATCTGGAGATTTTAGTATGTATTGCGTACGCAATACTTGTGATTAAGTGTCAATTTGCTGTAGTAGGAGCTGAGCTCCATGTTATGGTTGTTCCATGAATATTATGTTTGAATTATTTAAGCTTGGTTGATTACCCTAAAAATAAACTAACTCAAACTCGGCTTAGCATTTAACTTGATATACATTGCAGCCCACTTAGGGTAACGGCTAGGATTCTTGACCCAAATATAAACTCCTTTCGATGAGGATAACTGAAATGATCCTTTTCTCACTCTTAACCAAACTAAGTTACAAGAGAGGAGATCGCGGTAAGGTTGAGAGCCATGGTTCGAAGGTGGTTACAAGAAGAGAGTGTTCTCCATTGCACAAGCACCAATTTGATCTCGATTCGTGGTTGTGCAATGTCAATCTCCTCAACTCAAATTAGAGCTGATGCAATTTCTCTAATCTCACGATAAATTGGATAACGCCGTGTGATAGCATTTGTTTGTATATGTATTTCATCTAATCAACTTGATTAAAAACCTTGCTTGTGATGTACTAAATACATATTTCTGTTTCTACACCACTTACTAAGCAAATTGTTACTTATTCTCTTATAGTTGGTTTTGCAGGTCCCAAATGGATTGCAAATGCCTACCCAAAACCAGAACATTAGTAAATCGGGATAAAGAGTGAGATACAATAATAAATAGCCGGTTATTGCCTTTAGTAATAGCTTTTTTATTTTTTTTTTTTAAGAAAAACTACACAAAACTCCTCAAGGGACTTGATAGTTTCCAATGTTTTGGTTTGTATATGAAATGATAGGTATTTATGGAATTGACTACTAATCTTTTATAAGTTCAAATTACAAATTATTTGAAAGAATTACTTCATAAGTTTATATCAAAAAAGTATTACATTGGATACTTCAAAGGGATAGAATCAAGTATGACTGGTATGAATTAAGTTTGAGATAGCAACTGTAAAAACAGTTTCTATCTAATGATGGTTCACACGGCAGAACTGTTATGATTGCACCTTTTCAGGGCGTAGCAATGGTTCATAATTATAGAAGGTAGTTGGTTAACTCGATCATCTAGCCTTATCCACAATGTCATAACCTTTGTAGACCATTGCAATCGAATAGGCTATACAATGAGTCTAAGCTGAAGCTAGATATGAAGGTAAGGGAGCCAAATTTAAAGGAGAATAGCCTAAATCATGAGCCTAATCAGGTTCTAATGGGCTTAAAAGGTTTAGGTCCAAAATGCCCTATCAACAAATAAGTATCATTAATAATTGAACATGAATAATATAGGTAAGAAACTACCTATTACCATCACTACATATTCGAAAACTATTGAAACTTATATACTACATGACTATCTAGGTGACATGTATTATCCATTTAATCTCTTATCGCTATAATACCATTAGTTTTACTTGACATGGCACTTTTAATGCACATCAGAACATTGATATGGCTAAATGCACCAATTGGCACATGACATGCGGTATTACTCTACGGTTATCTTCTTCCTCTGATTTGTTATTTCCTTTCCTTTATCATTTAGATAAGCGGTATTTATTTATTTCTTTTTTTATTTTGATTTAAATTTTAAGGAATGAATTGATATTAGCTAATGAAACTTAATCAAATATCCAGATCAAACTAAAAATTACGTAGTTTTCGAGAGATAAAGTTCAATGGGTAAAATCTAATTTGAAGTAACTTGATATTATTTTTTAATCTAATGGTGCTTGTATAAATTAAAGACCATAAAAAACAAAAGGCACACATCAATTTTAAGCAACAAACATCTAAACAAATTAAAATTGAATATTTTCCCCAAAAACTATTTAACTAAAATCCTAAGTGCTTCTCTCTAGAAATTAATTTTATTCGAGTAAAATCGACAAAAATTGACTTCACAAATTAATTCATCAGGCTTAAAGTGCAAAAGTGCTAAGATGCATTCAAAAAACTTATTCAAATTAGAGTTGAATTTAAGTCATTGAAACTAACCTATTCAACTACCATCCCCATGATGCTAACCACCAAAAATTGACGATTCCATCAACACTACCACCCTAGTAAGTCATTCGACACATTTACGGATGCCAAGCACTATGAAAGCTATCCTTCGGCAATATTGTCCTCCTTCTTCCTTTTTTTTATATTATTTTAATGTGAGACAGCAGATATAATTAATAATGTTATAGTGCATAATCTAGCAAAATATTCATCATTTATTTTAATCACTCAATTGTTCTATCCTCTACTTAAATTTCATCCTAAATATTGATTCTCTTTTATTTTATATATATATATATATATATATAAATAATGCCCCTTCTAATGGTTTTAAGATGTCAAGTTGCTACACTGATATGTAAGAGAGACAAATAAAAAAGGAACAAAGTGAACTTGTCGGATGTATTTAGGTATGTTCGGTTACTTCCGACACAATATGATAATACATATGTGAACCCGAAATAATTGAAAATACAACCATAACAAAGCACAAATATATCAAAACAAATAATATGAAAGATATGGTACGACATAAATAAATAAGACTATAATATAGCTCAACTATTTATGAAGTCTATTCTTTCTTACGTGTTTATAACTTTTAACACAAATACGACATAAAATAAAGTATGGATTCATAAGAGCAACTTAGGAATGTAAGCCACAGCGCCCTTGAATATGGTGGGAAAACGTAAAGTCCGCCAATGTTATGAATTTAAGAGCAACTAAGCTTGAACGAATGAATCGAAATGCACCATAAGAATCGGGTGCAAGCAAATCGAATATAATGTTACAAACACCGCATGATTTATACATAGCCCCTTTAGTCCACTATGACAATAATTTTACTCTCCTCTTATTTCTTATAAAATAATTATATAACGCTTAGTTGTTTTTATAGATAGTTTTATAAGAAATCTTATTAAAAAAATATCAAATAGTTATTTGTTATTATTATGAATAGCTATTCAATAATTGAATCGAATTTTTTTTTTCTAATACTCTGAATAAAATCGATAAATGACAAAAAAATATCTCCATTGGTAATTTATGAGAACTCCATTTTTAATAGTTACTACATTACCATTACGATTTTAGTTCAGGGAATGTTTATCTAAGGAGCAATGAAGATTGCCGTTTGTTTGCTGGCAGTTACTCCCAAAGCCTCGCTCGCTATGAGCCTACGATATGGTAGGCCCAATCTTACATGGTAAGGGCTTTTCCCAGTATATAAGGCTGGACCTTTTTCTTCTATTCCATTTTGTAATAATTATAAAGGTTTAATTATAGAAAATAATAAACATAGTTGTGCTTACTGCTTTCACTTTTTTTTTTTTATAACTTTATACACAGATATTGTGATTTTTTTAAATATTTTATATAACTTTATTTGATTAAACGTTAATAATTGGTGCACGGGACACGTGTGAATTAAAAAAATTGAGGGCTAAATTATGCGGCACCTCAAAAAAACTGTCAAAATGACTACATTTCCACCTCTTATAAAATATTAAATTTAAAATAATTTTCCATAATATTATACTAAGTTAACTTTTTTACTAGTATACGATTCTAATTATTTTTTTTGCAAGTCAATTTATCATTTATTATGACTTGTCTTAGTCCAAAAAAAAAAAAACTAAAATAAATAAGACCTTCATAGTCGATAGCAATACATTGAAAGGTTCATGTTTAGTTTGAGAAGGGATATAAAATTTTTAAAATTAATTGAAAGATAATCTATTTTTATTAAAAGATTTATCAAATAATCGAAAAAGGAGGATGTTGAATACTATTTAAATGGAAGAATTATGATCGGAAAGAGTGTTTAACAGAATAAAAAGGTTCACACCCATTTACATAAAGTGAAAATGAAAGTAGAGCGGTTCTTTTTGCAAATGGATATTTTAAGATGTAACAAGAATAGTTGAATCTAATTAATTCAATCTATAAGACCTCTGAATAAGTATATGTCTTCTAATTATTTTACATGAATCGTCTTTAGATTATAATTAACCGATCTATTTGACATGAGGAGCTCAATCTCTACTACTTATATAGATCCCTAACATTAGATAATAATGGATTGAAAGATTCATATTTAATTTGAGAAAGGATTATTAAAATGTTGAAATTAATCGAAAGATAATTTATGTTCATTAAACTATTTATTAAATAATTGGAAAAGGAGAATTTTGAATACTATGCAAATACAGACTGAAAAAGCTCCCAACCATTTATATAAAGTGGAAATAGAAGTGGAGTCGGTTTTTTAAGTAAATGAATATTTTAAGATATAGAATAAAAACAGATGAAATTGATTAGTTCAACACTTATAAGAACTTTGACCATTTACACGGCTTGTAACTAGTTTATCACTTATTTTGATTTCACATTTTACACGAATCATTTCTAGCTACAACTAACTAATTAGCATGAGGAACTTGATTCCTACCTCCTATAGATCCCATAGGTGTTTTACATATTTATTCAATATCTAGTTATGGAATTTATTACTTTTTTGAGACGTGTGATGGATGGGAAATCATCGACACCAAGAGACGTAAAGGGGTTTTTCTTTCTTTTTTTATTTTACTTGCAAAGTTCTTCTATGCACATTATTTGTACTCATTCTACGCATACACCAACCATATGCTGTTACATCCTTATCGTTCTAATTTTTTAAAACGAGATATTATGTAATTGGCAATTATAAAATTTATACCTAATGAGTCAGAAACTTCGTCTCTTAACGTCATAGCATGTGGTCCCAAATATATATATTTTTCAAACCCTTATCCTCGAATAATAAGTCGGTACGTTTTTTTCCAGAACTTCTGAAATGATCAAATCTCAATTTTACCAAGTAAAACCTCTCAGCATCGAAAATTTAATCACGGGGAAGTGATGCATCTCGTGTAATGCTTAGGGGTGGTCCTTAATCTCCTTTTTGCCTTTTTTTTTTTTTTTTTTACTTTCTCGTCGGCAGGAGAATCCATTTCTTTTCTTTTCTTTTCTTTTTTTATCGTTTATTATAATTGTTCTCTCCTTCCTAATCCGGGTTTGAAATGGAAAAAAAAAAAAAAAAAACCCAGACGTAGAGTCCCGTCGACCAAAAAAGTCTTTTTTCTATTGATTTTTTATTTCCTTATGACCTTACCTTTAAAATAAATAAGGCTTCCTCGCTTTTTTCAGCTGAAAAACTAATTAAGATAACGATCTAGATAACTCTATATATTTCTATGTATTAAATTATTATTTATTCATATTTACCTTATTTTTTACTTATCTTACCTTTAAATTAAATAAGGATTCTTCTCTTTTTTCATTAAAAAAAACCAATTAAGATAACGATCACATATAATTATAAATATTTTCATGTATCAAATTATTATTTATTTATACTTATCTCGTTATTATTAATGAATCTCTTTATATCATTTATTCATTTTTAGATATTTACCGCTGTCTATATATATATATATATATATTACCAATTAAAAATAACCAGTATAAAAATTTATAAATGTTCTCATGTATCAAATCGTTATTTATTCAAACCTATAGTATAATACTGATGAATCATTTTCATCAATATCATCTATCAATCCTCGGATATATATTGACCGGTGTCTATATATATTTGTCTTACTAAACCCCAATACTCTTTAACATATTTTCCAAGGTTCTCGTCTGCTCTGTTTCATTTTCATCTTATGAACACACACAGACATTCTTATTCCTTACATGCAAACATGGAGTTTCATAAATCGATCGTCTTCTTTCTGATCATCTTCTTCACTGTGTGTTATCTCCCTTTGACTGAATCCTACCAATTCGTTGCTGGCGGAATTGATGATTGGGTGATCCGTCCTTCAGAACCTTACGATCACTGGGCTCAAAGGATCAGGTTCCTTGTCAACGACACCATCTGTAAGTATTAAACAGTTTTATTCTCTTTGGAATCTGTTGATAGGTGGTCCTATTGTACTTGTTAAGGGTCGGAAATGACTGTTTTACATTTTCCAAGAATGATTACATATTTTATAAAATAAAATAAAATAAAAAAGGAAAATATACTTTGCATGCCTAACTTCATCAGAAAATGATATTTAATTTACTTGTTAAGATGCCTCAGTTAAAAAGTTAAAAATGAAAATAAAACTTTCAAAATTGATTATGGACTCTTTTTTAATTTAGTTCATTAATGAGTGTTAGAATATTTATTACGCTTTTCACTTTCATGAATCATGAGTAATTCATTCAAATTTATGCCAATTCATATTGGCCTGACAAAATTAGTAAAGTGTATGCATAAAGTAAACTAGATCGCAAGTTTAAGACTTGATTCAGCATAATAATTTCAGTTTACTAAATTTTTGTGTGGTAAATTGATATCATATTAACTATTAATACATAATCTAACTTTTCTTTTCTTTTTCTTTTTCTTTTTTTCTTATTGCAGTGTTCAAGTATAAAAAAGGTGAAGACTCAGTTTTACTTGTAAATAAAGAGGATTACGACAAATGCAATACCAAGAATCCAAAAAAAAAAATGGGAAGATGGTTGTTCAATTTTCAAATTTGACAAGTCAGGTCCTTTCTTTTTTATAAGTGGTAAGGAGGGTCATTGTGAATGTGGCCAGAAATTATGGATGGATGTATTAGCTATAAAATGTCCTCCTCCTCCACCACCACCTAAATGTCCTACTCCGATCATATCAATCCCTCCTCCTCTCCCATCACCATTCTCCTCCTCCTCCTCCTCCATCACAACCTCAACCTCCAACCCCAATGTCATCACCTCCTCCTCCTCCTCCATCACAACCTCAACCTCCAACCCCAATGTCATTGCCTCCTCCTCCTCCTCCTTCTCCACCCCTACCACCACCACCTTCTATGGCTCCAACCCCCGTTGTGTTGCCCCCTAGTGGTGGTCCAAGCTCGCCTCCAGCATCATCACCACCAACCACGTCACCTGCTCCTTCATCAAGGTATGCAACTAAAATCCATGATTATACCATAACTAACTCAATATATATGGAACCTTCGTGTATTAAATTAAATGAGACCTATGAAAACACGATCACAAACTACTAATATATTATCATTACCGGTGAATACAAATGTTTTTTAGTTAACAATAATATAATTTAATGTTAACTTATATATATAATGCATTTAAAAACTTTTAATATAACCTTCTTCTAATTAGTCACTACAATTATAAACACAAATAGAAATTTTTACAAACTTTATTTATTTATTTTTATTATGGAACCTTGAAGGTATATTACGTTAAACAACACGTTCTTTAGTCTAACTACAAATAAATGTCAATTGGCAGGATTGCACCACCAGTCTCTAGCCCCCCAACGATATCTCCGTTGCCGCCAGTGCCATCGACGACTCCAGCACCGCCATCTCCAGTAGAAGCCCCTGGACCTGCTACTACATCACCTACCTCTTCTCCTTCTCCGAGTGAGGGGACTAACCCCCCAACACCAACTCCAGTACCATCCATCTCTCCCGTGATACCGCCACCTACGCCTTCATTGATTCCACCACCAACAGAAGCACCAACCGAGGCACCACAGCCAGCCGTTGTAACGTCGCCCCCACCACCCACCACTACATCATCTCCGCCACCACCAGCCACCTCATCGTCGCCACCAACACCAGCCACCACTTCCTCACCCCCACCGCCAAACACCTCATCCACACCGACCACCGTATCGTCACCGCCACCGCCACAGGGTTCTGCATGTGTTAAAGCTCCTCCAAGTCTGTGGGCGTTATTGTCAGTCGTTTTGGCATCTATGGTAGTTTTGGAGTGAACAATATTTACATCATAGTAGGAGGTTCTTAGTTTATATTCAAATATCTTCATTTTCACCTCAATTAATTAAATTTAATAGATTTCAGTGAAAATAAAGAATGTTAAATAATAAATTCGAAGGTTTGATATGTGAACATATATTTGAATCTTCTTATCTTGCTACTGTACACATTGAGTAAGGATGCACGAGCCATTCCAGTTCAACTTAATATAAGTTCAAGGTATTCAATTTATTGATTGTGCTTTAATTATATATAATATTTGGTTAGATTAGCTCAAAAATTACTAAAATCTAATTTAAATATTATTAATCGAATTCAAATCCAATATCAACACCATTAAAGATTTTTGTAAATAAAACGAACGTATACTAGTTTAATCAAATTTAATTCAAATTTTTATAATTTAATCAAATTCGCTTGGCTTGACTTTAACTTAAGCTTGAATAAAAATTAAAAACTCAAATTCGTTTAGTATGACGTTTGCCAGGTATGTATTAGTAGAATTGGTACCTCCAAGTATATAGTATTGCTTCATCAATATACCATTTAAAATTATTTTTATACACAAAGGAACTTTTTTTTTTTTAGCAAACTATATGCAAAAGAAACTCCAAAAGTAAGGTCCCTATGCTTTTATTTAATTATTTCATTTGTAAAAATCTACTATAAGATTCATAAAAATTATTAAAACATTCTTTTAAAAGAACCCGTAGGACACCTTTATCTCCGCATGCCTTAGGCCAATTAAAGGAACTTTATCTAGTTCCTTAAACGATCAATGTCGTCCCTTTACATAGGGATGTGCCTTGTTTGGGGCACATTCCAACAGCTTAAATTTCGAAAAAAATAAATGATGAAATGTTAATTTATAAGGTCTATAAAAATATTTTAAAAAATTAAAAAACTTTGGTAAAGAAACTTAGGTATAGAGTATTTTAAAATATAAAGTTTCTAAAAATATTTTATGATAATATAAGAACTTTCAAAGTTGATATAGGGTAAAGGTGGCCTAATAAAGCGAAGAGTTCTGTACAAAAGAAAGTCTTTTTTAAATATTAACGTAACAAAATAAAAAAATTTCTCAAGAAACTTAATGATAAAAATATGCTCTAGTAAAACTTTGTTGTTTGCGTGCAGATATAATTTTAACTGTCAGTTATAGACTTGCCACAAGTTGATATTGTTGCAAACTTTTAGGGCATTGTTCTAAGATATTCATATAAAAATGAGATTATGAGATGTGTCAAGGGTCTTAAAAGAGAAAAAATTTAAAGTAGGTCTTATATATGTATTTTTTATGTGGATCGTTTTACATTTTGTGCTTTTGAACTAACTTATCGATATATCATGATTGACATCACACTAATATATAGAGAGAACTTATTACATTTATAGAGCAAAGTGACAAAGAATTTAAACACACATCATAAACACGGAGTACTTGATTGGATTATTTTGATATAAACATAAAAGAAGAAAATGATTCGTCTAAAATATAAAATGTTATATTAAATTGTGATTAAAAAAATAAAAAATAGTTAGTGAACTACGAAAAAAAAAAATGCATGTTTGCATGAATTTCTAATGACGAGATATATTGATAGTGATATTTTTCTTTCTTCTCCACACGCTACTTGAACTTAAGATTGGAAAATGGCTTATTTAATTTAAATCATATTTTTCATCTTGAGGACCTGATTCATCCTACAATGACAATGTAAATATGAATCATTGACCTTTCCATTAATTGACTTTATAAGCGTTAAATCACTAACGTCAGTCCTCACAAGAAAGGAATATTAAATCATAAATGATGCCTGAATATGCTAGTAGATCAATCAGGCCGATAGCTAAAGATAGTAGTTAGGACAGTGACCGTAAATAAATCAAGTCAAAATAATATCTTTTTAATCTTCATTTGATTAAACTTATCCGTATTTAATTTATCTAAAAAATACTTTTTTAACAAACAAAATCAAATATCTAACTTGATTCAAGATCAACTTATATTTTAAGCTTGATTTGACTTAAATTATTGCCCGATAAATTACTTAAATAAGTAGTTTAAGCTTTAACTCGATTCAATTATGGTTAAATCAAATTTAAGTAAATAGTAAATTAAATTAAATAATTCACCAATAGATTTGACAATTTATAACCTTAAAAAAGCTCCTTAGCTAACACAATAAGCCATTGAGGTATATGATCTGATTGAACTTTACATCATATTTTCCATCTATGAATATGGTTCTAGTAATGGAAGGATGATGTTAAAATGGCAAATAATTATGTCTTGATCTTCAATGAGTCAACTTTATAATTAGCAGTATTAATGAGGTAAACATATTTATAAGTTACTCAAGCTCAACTAGATATATACTTAGTGGGGTCAAGTCAAGCTCGAACTTTATGCTATTCACCAACTTAATTAGGTCGCAAGCCTAATAAAATGTTAGTCGAGTTTAAATATTGATCGAGTCTAATTCAAGTTCAATGTCCCATTTACTTCACTACATGGAATAAACATGTAACAAAATTCTAATTCTTAGGAATTAAATAAGGCCATAACCATTGTTATGTTGTTCACTTGGAAAATAGACCATCCAAAGAAGAGATTTGTAGTATGAATAAAATTACTTTTTTACCTTCGTCTTTCTCTTCTCCAGTAGGTGACCCAACTAACCCATACATACCCCTCGTCAACCATCTTCTTCTTACCTCACATCTAACAACAATCACAGTCGCAAGACACACATGGGCACCAATTGCACATCACTAATCTGCATACACATGCATCAATAAAGTCACTTAGTCGAAGACTGCCAAAATGTCCATAACCCAGCAGGACTTCTTAAACCACAAGTGGTGGTGAGAAAGTGAAGGAGGAAGAAGTGGTAGTAAGAACAAATCTGAACAAATCAGTGTTGGATCTAGTTGCTCTATTGAAAAGAGAAAGAGACTGGTTCGAAGAGAGAGAATTAATCAAGGATCTAGCTGCATTGTCAAAAAAGAGAGAGAGAGAGATTTGTTCGAAGAGAAGGAGAACTGATCGAGGATTTAGTTGCACTATCGAAAAGAGAGAGAGAGAGAGATTAAATCGGAGGGAAAGAAAATAGATCGAGCAAAGAATAAGAAGAAAGCTCACAAAGAGAGAGTACAATTTGGAGATAAAGAGAGAAGAAGAAAGTGACTGGTGGTAAGGCAGTAGCGTAGTGGTGTGGTAGTAACGATGGTAATAATGGTAGGCGGTGAGTAAGATAGTGGATATTATGACAATGTGCTATGTTGTAAAGAAGAAGAAGGGCGATGAAAGTAATTTTATTAACCATAACTTAGGAATCCCAATTCAATGATTTTATGAATGGCAATTTTGTGCTAACTGCAATTCATTGAACTAAACATTGTAACAAGGGGAGAGTAAGAAATAAAAAGGGAATGACAACTCCATTCCCCCCCCCAAATAAACAGGGCATTATCGATATTATTTTGATTGAATTAATAATACTTTTTCACGTTATCGAACCAAAACAAACTTAACCAAGTCAAGATGAAATTTATAGAGTATCACTTTGAATCAAGATCAAGCTCAAAATTATAATTTCGATCAAGATTAAGTTCAAACTCAAGTTTTAAAATCTCAAGTCAAGTTTAGTATTATATCTCCTCAAAGTTACTTAACTCATTTATAACCCTATTTATAACCTCAAAACCACCGAAACAAATCCTCACGAACAGGACAATTGAGTCACTCTCCTCTCTTGCTCTTTTATGGTTCCTACAAAACATAGGAGTTAATGACCATCATACAACGTTTGCTTTCCTCTTAATTGGTTCAGCCGTTATTTTTATTGAGTGATTACTTCAATAAGATACCGTCTTAATTTACATTCAAGATCAATAATTATTCATTCATCTACAAATAAAAGTTACTTTAGCATAATTCGTTTCATGATCTAGGTTTTTCAATAATTTTGATTTTCTTTTTTTGTTTTCTTTATTGTTTTTATATCAGATTTTTCTGAACTATAGCTCTGGATTTTATCTACAGTAACACTCTGACATGTATAATCCTGAAATTAAAAATTTAATTTTACATCACATTTTCCATAGGGATGATGTCAAAATAACGAACGTTTATTGACCTTTCATTAGTTGACCTTATAAGCTTTAAATCACTTACGTCAATTCCCCCACACAACAAAGGAGTATTAAAGCTTAATAACGCAGGGAAAATGCTAAAAGGACCAACTAGGCGAATAGCTAAGACGGAGCTAGAGAATATAATCCCTAAATTATCACAGTAACCCCTCGGTATAAATAATTTTATATTAATTGCAAATATATCCTTTTATATTTGTTTTATATACATCAATCCCCTATATTTAATGCATTTGGATCCGTAGATCTTTAATACATGTGCTTTGAAAATTTAAACTCTAGTATGACTATTTCCCCGTCGATCTATGTAATTTTCTCTCGTTTTAGTTTTTTTTTTTTTCCTATTTTCTTTGATAATAAGTTCCTAAAATAAGGCCTAAATGAGCTTTTTGTCAATTAGGTTCAAAAGTTTAATTTCAAAGATAGGAGATTAAAAGCATGTAAAACAATTATAAGGGAATAATTATTTTTAATTTACCATAATCCCAAAGTAAAACAAAACAAAGGATTTTTTTCATTTTATATTACTTTCTTATCTACAAGCTTTTGTGCACACTAATGTCAAAGTGAAAAATATACACGTTTTGATCTTCCCATTGATTAACTTTATAAGTTTCAGTCCACTTGTAAAATGGTATGCTACCTAGCTTAAAAAAATTTAAATGAAAAATGAGTTAGTGTAGCAAAATACAAAATAAATTTTAACATGGATTGGTAAAATTTTACTGCGTGTAATTTTATTCGTCTATCCACTACTAAGCTTCCAGCGTACAACTTTTATAGAGTATATTTTCTTAACAAGATTTCCATCATATCATAGGAAAAGTGAAACAGATCAACTCATGAAATAGTGAAAAAAAAAATGATAAACGGTGAGAAAAGTTATTAAGAATTATGTGTGATAAAGAATTGATCATCATTTTATTGTTTGGATGATAAAATCTAAAAAATATTATATATTTATTTCAAATTTTTAACAAAGTTTCTAAACAATTTTTTTCACCATTTATCATTATTTATAATAAAAAAATATGAACTCATAACTCGTGACTCTTTTAAGTTTTAATAAGCTCAATTCCTTAGATGGTTAAGATGATTATAATTTGATAGTATATATACTCATCTCTTAACAAAATAGATAATGTGTGATTTATTTCTTTTAAAATTATAATATGATAATAATTTTTTTTAGAAAACAAAAAAGAAAAGAATTCTAATAAACTGTCCTTATAACTAGTGCAAAAATTGTCGAGGTTCCAAGAGATGGTTTTCGGAAACTCATTTTTCTTTTCAATCATCATCCTTATAATATATCTAAGTCCTCCATAAACAGAGAATAGCAATAGTAAAGAAGAGTACATATAGAAAGAGAAAAGATACAATATGCTAAATCACTGGGCAACATTGTTTCAATATATAAGCACACTCTCTCCTACTTTCTAAAATCTTAACATGAAGTATTTGTAGAAGTGCAATTAGTGCATTTAACAAGTAAAATCATATATAAAAGTTTTAATACTCAAGTCATATAAATACTAATTTTCTAATGAGATGAATTTAATTCAATTTTCTTCTATTATATGTTATTGTAATAGTATTCAGTAAAAAAAAAAAAAACAGAGAGAGAATAAATTACATAAAACAAAACATTGAACAACCTTATATTATTATTAATAACCATTGAACCGAGTTAATAGGTGATTGATGAGTTCTTTAACAAAATTTCCTAATTAGAGCTGATCAACATCTATTATATTTAACTTATAAACTATTATGATTCTCTCCTATTAAAATCAATATGAATAAAAAAATTCAAGATCGGGACGGTGTAGTCCTCATCAACTCCCACTTGGTTTGTTTTCAAATCATACGTTATTTCAGCCTAAAAATAATCGTTTGCTAAAACCAATAAAGGACATATGGACCTTTTCAATCAATTGGCTTAAAAAATTCTAACCATTATGGACTTGACAAATACTAACGCACAGCCGATTCTCGCAATCCATTTGAAATTTTACTCTTTGAATATTACATCCTCTTTGCTTTGACCCGTCTTCCCAAGCATGGATCCTCATAAATATTATTTAATACAAAAAAAAAAAAAAAAAAACACGTCGACGCATTGACACGTTAAAAGGACATTTTAGGTAAAAGGCAAATAAGTTGACGAAATGACACATGAGAATATGTTTGAGTACTTTTCCGACTAATTATCCAAGAATTATATATTAGTGGTCCACGTATAATCGAAGCCCAGGCGTCTAGGCCCAAAACACGTTAGAGGCAAATGTCGACGTCAAGGTTTTTATTTTTTATTTTTAACAACAATGACTTTAATAATAAAGTGTAATCAATTAAAGAAACAAGTCATCAAATACCTGTGATGTCACCACAGTAGAAAGAGACGGGCTATTCCATAAGTAGAACTAAGTAGTAATAAAAGTAATGAAACACAAGTAAGTCTATACAATTTAGTCAAAGAAATAAATTTTCTAAGATTTATAATCTTGAATAACATATCACCATGAGTTTAAAATTGTTGATAAATCCGTATGATGACCTTGTAGCCTAATCAAATATAACGCTAAATTTATAATTAACATGACTAGATTCAAGTATACATATATATATTTATATAAAGGTCGATTTCAAATTATGAACTAACTTAAAACCGACCTGGCTCTATTTATGGTAGGGCAGACTTTAATCGGTCTTAAAATAGCCAAACTTCAAGGATCTAGGCGATTCAATCGTATAGACCCATTAAACCGACTGACCGGCCTACCATTGAACTGACAAATTGACCTAATTGATTCAAATCGCTTTAAAAAATGTAAAAAGAAAAAGAGAGAAAGGAGGCCATATTTAGATGGTTGGAAAGGTAAAAAGTACGAATATACTTGTTATGGTTTCCTCAAAAGTAATGATCCAACTTTAAAATTTTTTGAATTACGATTGAGTAGAAAACTTTTTTTCAAAAAAAAATTAAATTGGATAATCATATACATTTGACTTCTTTTTCTTTTCTAATTTAAAATTGATCAATATATTAAAGATTTTCTAAAAATTCAAATCGAACTATGACTGTCTGATTCTAATTAGGGAAATTTATTCGTGTTATGTTACGCAAGTGTACACATTATATTGTATGATAAATTTCGAAATAAAATACAAGTGTAGGAGAAAATTAATAATTATTTCGAAGAACACCGATTTGAAAATTAATAAAAAAAAATTTAAAATTATTAATTTAATTAGTAAAAAAACAAAAACAAAAAAATTGGTTCAAGGGTCGACGAGCCGACTCTTGAACCGTCAAGCTTATTGAATCGATCAATATTCAACCTTGAGTCGGTTCAAGAACCGATTTTTTAAAAGTCGGTTTAGATCGATGAGTGGGTTTAAATATACATATAATCATTCCAAAAATGAAAAATCGGGATCATCATTTTAAATAGTGTTGATTAAACTTAATCGAACTTAATATGTAATGCTGATCTCGAATTTGTTCCCATATGATGTTAGTTTTGAAAATCCATGATGCCACGTGTCATTACGAAAATACGGATTTTTCATGACCCCGAAGGAACTTATGAACTCGTTCATTTAAATTAGTGGCAAAGGATCGGTTCATTCAGTCTCTTGTTCTGGCAAATTATTCCAACCCTTATCACGACGAGAGCAAGAAGTCAAATTCGAGTTTCTTTAAGATTCATGAACGGACATTTTTGTTGTTATATTAGACGAAATGTAGTGAAATAGGATGCCACGTGTCTACATAAATTCTAAATTTTTTTTTTCTTTTTTTTTTCATGTTTCTTAAGAAGAAAAGCTTTGTCAAAATCCCAACTCCTTAAGAAAGCTATATGAAATAGACGAATGTATGGACCATTCACAAGCGCTTGACCATAACCCAACATCTGGCTTAATGCTCATAGCTAATAGTTTATCATATATTTATTATATATACACGTCGATCGCCTTTTTAGAATTTCCATATCCTTGTTAACAGCTCTATGTAATCGAAACACAATACATGCATCGATTTCTATGTACGTTTAGCCGTAAACGACCAAATGTATAGTATAGGTTAATAGATATGAATCCACAATAGGTATGCAAAAATTAAATGTAGTAGTATAGTCAAATTTAGAATATAAATTAATTGTTAAATCAAGCTATGTATATTGATGTTTTGGGGAAAAAATCACGTACAAACAAAAGAGAAATGATGTACAGTGTATTATTTGCTAAAAACAACTAAAAATATGACATGTAGTTGTCTCTTATTTGAAGGGGCAATATAGTTTGAAGAAAAAAATTTAGAGAGAAAAGAGGGCTGACGTATTTGTGAGAGGGAGGAAAAAAAAAAAAAGGGGGGCTAATGTGTTAGTACCTTACTATAATGGGATATGCTAATTTAGATTGTTACTTTATTGAACTAACCTGAGGGAGACGGTTAGCATCTAATGATTATTATCAATCAAGTATATAATTTAAGAATAAATAATGAAATTTTATAATGAAAATTTTGTGGAGATTAAATAAAATGGTATTGACTTAATAAATAGAAATTATATACATATATATGTAGAGATTTGTACAATGGCCAGTCCCAAATCGTGAATCAACTCAGAACCGATCCGACGAGTTGACGAATTGGTTTTGCTAAGAAATATCCAAGCTCGAACTGTCTAAATTGGCAAGTTGGCCTGGCGATTCACAGCCCCGAGAAAGGGAGGAAAAAAAAGAGAGAAAGAGAGAAGAGAGATCATTAAATTAAAAAAAATAATTGAAGAATATTCATTAAGTCACACTATGTCAAAACTACCTTTTTTATGATAATAAATGATAATTTTTTAAAAATAATATTATTAAACTAATAATAGATAACTAATTATAAGTTAATTATGTGTTAAAAATAGATAGAAAATTTAATTTAAGTTAATATAAGTCCTTTTTTTGTAAAACTTATTAAATGTTAAGAACTTCAAAATAAGAAAAAGATAAAATTTGAGTAAAATAAAAAATAAAAAAAGTTAAAATCATATTAAGTCGGAAATTAATTAAAAAATTAAAATTATTACTGAATTAATACACTTAAAACGAAAAATAAGGTCATGTTATTAAAAATTATTAATGTATTTAAAAAAATAAATTATATATATATATATATATATTTGACAATACTTTACCGAGCATCCCACGTTGCATATTTATCTTGAAAAAGTTACACATAAGAGGATAAATATTGGGGTTGAAACTCAAATAGATAATGAAAATTTTCACTAATGGAAAGAGAAGATGAACACTATTAAAAAATAATAAAAAAAAGTTATGCAAATTGAAGATACAAACAAGCAGCTGTTATAACTCTATTAAATATTATTAACCTAATATAGACCACATGACCATTTACATTAGCGTTTAATATGCTACATATAGGATATATAACAAATATTTTCTATTTACGTTATTTCTAGTAATGCTAATCGTTTCCAGGTACCTTTAAAACATTTCATTTTCTGTTTAGCTTTAAACCTTACCGTTCATCCTCTTGTACAATTTTTTTTTTAAATTCAATTTTTACAGGATATGTGCTAGGAGACTAGAGAGTTCTAGATATACCTTTCTTTTCTTTTTTAAATTCCCCCAAAGTCTTACATATACTCCATGCACACAAGAATGTTGAATGGAGGAAAGCGAAATGCCACCGTATTCCAAATTATGAAAGAAACAACATCAAAGTTTCGCCACGTTGTCCAGTGAAAAGATGCCACGTTGTTCATGAGAAATAATTAATGAGAGGGTTATCGTCAACGCTTCAGCAAGTAATTCCACCAACTCACTCTTGGGTTGAAAGGGGCCAAGATTTTCAAACTTTCTGCAGGTTTTTTTTTTTTTTTTCCCCTTCCTTTGGCCGATAGTCGTAATGATAGAAATTTTATAGGGCAATCTACAGATGAGCGTTGGCGGAAAAAAAAAAAAAAGAAAAAAAAAATCAACGGATGAGTGAAGAATTTCTTTTACCATATCAGGAAATGGCTTTTATGAAGAAAGAAAATAATAATCTTATTATTTTAGTATGTTGCACGGTCCATTACTCAACATTACATTTGCTATCACTTGGTCTATGTAATAGACTTGTAATACGTGAAATAGTAAAGAAGTGGGCTAAGAGAGATCCTAAGACTATTTAATATTATCATTCCGATATTTAAGTTGAATAGTAAAAAAAGAAAATGTACAAAAATATATAAATCATGAGTAAAGTAGATTAGATATAATCTATCATAAATAGTAATCTTTTATTTATTAACAAACCAAGCTCAACCATCTTCATGTAGTGGTTGAACCGTCTAAAGCACATCCTAAAATTATGAAAGTAGGGTGGCTAGCAATTGTTGGGTGTAATAACTGTAAAACCGCTCGCTCTCTTTATCGTAATTCAAATGTTCAAAGTTCTTATGCCAAGCTAGCCCGAGTATTTGTTATCTTTATTCCAACTTGGTTCAAACTATCTCAAGCTCTTCCTATTTTATCTAAGCTTTTCCTGAAGGTAAGTCCATAGCCTAACCAATCTAAGCTAACCTTAGATAACGACTAACGAACCCGAGGTGAGAATAATGTTGACCGACTAAAATGGTTGTGGTAGGCAAAAACATCTCAACCTCATATAAGTTAGCTTAAGAATAGAGCTTTTAACAAAAATCATCCATCAACAAGATTTATGTCTAGAGATTTTTCTTTTTTTTAGTTTTTAACTAGTATTTCGACAATTATTAAAGAATCTTACTGAACTTCTATTGTATTGTTTAGATTTGTATACTTCTTTTCAAAGTTAATGTTACACCATCATCCATAAAAAAAAAAAAAACAAAAAAAAAACATTAACAATACTATCGATACTCAATTTTAACCCTGCTCAAGGCTCAACTTTGGTAGAAATCTCTAAAGGCCCAACGATGCTTGAAGGACCAATCTCCCTGACTTCCTCAAGCATTCTAGCCTGCTTGGACATCTTAACGACCTCTAAGCCCTATGGCAATCAACAACTCGAGTGCATAACCTTAAGGACTTAGACAATCACCCCAATAGGCACCATCCTTAAAGCTCGCCTGGCATGTGAGGACCCCATCATTCATTCTAAGCACAAAGGAAAAGGATGTTCATTGCTCTTATGAGCTCCATTCGAGGCCCAACTCACCATTCGCGACACGTTCGCATCCTCTCTCCTATCTCTTCACTCCCCTTTTGTCTCTAGCATCGATGTCCTATCCTAACTCATTAATTACATCCTAACATCCATAGTATAACTAGCACACCAAACATACTCTAACAATGTTAGATCTCCAAATTACAAACATGGTGACGAGTGTAGTCATGACCGACTAACTCCCAAAGCCACCTGTCACCTTCACAACGCATATCATCTACCCATTGCTAAATATGGACAAGTCTTAAGCCAGTACAAGTCCAGGTAGTTGTACTCTCTTACCTTATAAATAGCATAAAAGGTAGACGAATAAGGGGATCAACTTTCTAGATCCCTCTCTATTCTCGAAATCTCTCTCTTGATTCCAAAGTTCTCAAGTGTCTTATACATATGGCACATTCTCACTTAAGTACTATTCATAAGGATTGTTAGTACTCGGCAACTTCTGATCTCTATTGTCATATCTTCTTTGTTAATTTGAGTATCGAAGAATTCGCATAAACATATCCACAGAAGACTTTCTACAAGTAACGAGAAGTAAGGAGCACATCTAAGTTGAAGCCCATCCTAATCTTCCTCAAGGAGTTGAACCTCAATTTACTCTATTCTTTTTTAGTTAATTCAACTACAATCAATAAATACTATAGAAGGATTTATTAAAATATTAAATAAAGGAATTCTTCATGTTTTTATAAAGTTATTATTTTTTGCATAATTATTAGTTAATATTGAAAAATATAAAAAGTATTTAAACTCTATATTTGACTCGGCACTCATTGACGAGCAGACATATTGGCATCTTGATGTAACCATATCCTTTATTTATTTATTTGGAGGAAACTGAAATGGATGGGAAATGTGATCGAGTCGACATGTTTTTTTATATCGATAAGGAAAGGCACAAAGAGGTGGCGATTCAACGTTTTGTCCTTATTCTTTGACTTATAGTACCTTACCAGTTGCCAGAACCAGAAGGTCCCAAATCCACATACGGAACGGAAGACCATATGGCAAATTTCAAATATGCAATGATGTTTTATCAAATACTGGCTGGTTTCTCCTTCACATTTTATCGTTTTAGTACGAAATTCCTACCTGAATGATGAATGACGATCTATTATGGGCTCGATCGAACAAAAACCAAAGAAAAATGTCACAGGTAAAAGAGAGAGAGAAAAGTTGTGAAGCCACAACATAGAGTTATCTTTCTTTACAGAGACGTGGCATTCATTGATTGATTCGATAGGCTTAATTTCGATTGAATCGTTCAACATACTGATCATTTCACACCGGATGAAATGTTTATTGATTAGGAAATCATGTCAATGGTTACACCCTTGTAATAACCTTTTAGAAATATTTTTCGACTGCTTAATAAGTACACAAATACAAATTATATAATTATGTAATTATATAATTTTTTTTCCCCCTTCAGTATGGGTAGACATGCCGTACCCCTAATAAGTATGAATTAGTGATGTACAGGGCAACATAAACTTTATTTATGAGCTTGAATTAACCCAAGTATTTGTAAAGCCCAATTTTTGCAAAAATCACAATATCAAATAAATAATTAATTAATTAATTTGAATTAATCTATATTCTCATTAGGTGCTTCCTACTTAATATGAATTAACAGACGAAGTGTAAGCTCAAAAATATAAATAAATAAATTGAAAAAAAAAAAAAAAAAGGAACCCCACCGGTCACCAATGAAATGATTGGATATAATTTATCTAAACCCGGCAAAGGGTTGCTAGATGATGACAACACACACAAGTGGGTCGAACGCTAGTGGAAGCACGCACCCAGCGGGTTGCTTGATGGTGGATCGCATTGGTTCGGAGCAAAGTCGAGGGGCCATGCTTCACTGGTGGTTCAGTGAATGGTCATTTCTATGATTGCAGTAGTGGTGATGAACAAGGAACGCTCATTCTTCGTCGCATCCAAGGAATAGCGTTCCTCAAAATATGGGGAAATTTCGCCCCTACAAAGAACCCATCCAAAGAGGAGGAAATGTGGAAGGAATAGAATCCCTGCTTCCCCCCAAAAAGAAAAAAACATGCACTTTGTAGATTTAAGTATTCAATGACACAAACGAGTGTAACATATCAAAATTTCATGTTACATAAAATGGGGGTAACACACACCAACAATTGACTTACCCCAAAGGAAAAAAAAAAGAAACTGAAGAAGTTACAAGGAGAATGTGATACCTCATACAAACAAAACATTGCAATATCACCTGTCAGATGACAAGAATATCTGCACAGATGAAATTCCTGTTGAACTACAGCTTCAGCAGACTACTTGAAAGAACTTTTTTTTTTCCTCAAAAGAACCACCATCTTTTTCGCCGCACATTTCTCTGAAAATAATATAACCAGTGGATTCAAATCATCAGGAGACAGATACCTTATAGACACTATAGAACGAAAGTATACTTGCTCATGAATGGAGGACATAAAAGTGCAGCTCTCTATTTGATTCTACCCTTGACAAGCAAACTTGGGTTCTGGCGCCCTACATACATCGTTGAGTGATGGAAAAGGAGTACTACGAAGTCTGGTCTTTTGAGGTCAAACTATAACAAAATGAATAATTATACCTCCACATGGCTATAATAGAATTTTCCTTTTCTTTTGGTAATTTGAAGTTCACTTTTAATTCAACAAGATGAATTACTTCGCTTCCGTTTATATGTGCCTTTTGTATGAATTACATTATTAATCACTAACGGTTCCACCAGATTACAATCAGATTCTTGATAGGAAATTCTTGCTAGTTGATTTCCCAGAATCAGTTGCAGAATATTCAATGAATTTAGGTTTCTCATATCAGGTAATAAAACAGAATATAAAGATCAAAGCATAAGTCTTGATGCTCAAATTATCCACATACATCAATAAATATCTTTGTAACAAAATCTCTAACGGTTGGGAGATTAAATATATAAATAAATAAATGGTGGACTAGAGTCTCAATTAGGGCAGAATAGCATGACCATTTTAGACATCATCTTATTTATCACATTCATGCTCTAGATATTTGAAATTACATTGACTACATATTGTGCACAAGTTAATTTGTCACTGATGTGTTGACACCTTATTCATGAAGATTACTGCCTTCTATTCTAACCGGGTAAGTTTTCTAGGAAGGTGGGAAACTACCATCTCAGGGAAGAAAATTTCAGCTTGTGATATCATCAACTCAGCAAGCATATAACATAAAGAAATCATCAGGTAAATGAAGAATCACAGAGGACTAGTAAAATAAGAAGAAAAGAGAAAAAGCTCTGTCAGCGCATGCTGCCCCATATGAGTGTGCGCACACGTGTTGCTTGTATATTTTGAGTGAATGGGGGGAGAGAGAGAGAGAGAGAGAGAGAGAGAGAGAGAGAGAGAGAGAGAGAGACCTCGTTGTCCTGGTCTTTTGATTGCAATACAATAGGTTGAGGGAGGATATTATAGTCAGCGTATGGGCGAACCTTCTCTTCCAACATCTCATTCAGCTGCAAAAAAGTTACATTATGAAATCAGCAGAAACAAAAGTTGATACCAGATGCCACATGTTACATCCAAAGAGATTTGGCACCATTTTGGCTTCAATTAAATTTAATTGACATCATCAAATAGCACAGACCTTGTCACTTCGCCATTTAGCTTCCCATTGTGCATCCAAGAATCTATCAGCAATTTCTCTCTGTGCATTAAGGAGTACCGTCATCTCATAAAACTTCTCCGGGTCTTTGAGATCCTCTTCGCTCCAAGAAGATTTGCTCAGTGGTAAATTCAATTCCTGCCAAATATCAAGCTCAGATAAGTGCTACCAGACCAAAACATATTAACTGGTGAAATCTTAGATAAATTTTGGAAATATTAGAATAATCCTAATCTAATCAAGTAATTAATGAAGTTTCATTGAAGCCAAACTTTTGGCATTACATGAATGCTTGCAAAATGGAAGAATGTTACAATTTTAGATACGCACACCCCAATTTTGAGGCCGTGGTGGAGGATCAAGCTTCATAACCTCTGTCTCCAATGCTTTCCTTGCTTTATAATAAGGTACATTCTTCACAACAACTGGATCATCCCGAGCACGTACAGGATCAACGCTGATCAATGCCTGCAGATAATAAGTAAATAAAAATTTCCATTAAGAGATGCAGAATTGAGAGTGTCAGCAGAAAGGTGCCATTTCATCTGTTATTCTCATGGTTAAAACAAAACAAATAAAGAAAACAGAAAGATATCATGAACAGGTAAGGCAAAAAGTAGGCTCATCAAGAAAGTGCATGTATCATAACGTTATCAAATATTAGAGTCTCTGCAGCCAATGGAAGTACATCATCCCATCATTCAGAGGGCAAAAGTAAATCTCAGAAGTCACAAATATGCAAGCATGTAGAAAACCAATACTCATAACCAAGCAGCTAAATTTACCTCTTGTAAATGCTCCCACCCAGGTTGTCGCTTAGCTACAACATCTCGAAGTTGATCATATCTCATAGACTCCTATACCAATAAAACAGAAAGTAGGCAACTCAACAATTTTCACTGTGGGAAAGAGTACATTGTTCTTTTTTTTTTTTTTTTTGGCCAAGTACATAGTTCATTTCAGATAAATTTGCAGAATCAGTTCAGCATCAGCACTGAATAATGTAAAATTTTTTAGGACACCATAAGCAAAAGGAGACAGAGGACAAGGAGAAGGATCAGGAACCTTATATTGCCACCAAATCTTCTGCTTCACATCATCGTCAAATTCAAATCCACCCATTATCTGAGGGAAGGTAATCAACCAAAATGCAGCAATGCTTGGATCTTTCATGCCGTGAACTATATGCTGTAAAAATCAGACACTTCTTTTTATAAGTAAAAACAGAGACTTGCCATGAGTAAAACATGAATGATTGAAACAATAGTGGATTTTCATTAAAACCAAATATTCAAAAATTATCTCATTAATGAGACAATTCCATCCACCTTAAATGAAAGTTATATCAATTATCAATTTCCAAATTGTAGAAAAGGCTAGAAATGACAACTTTGAAGAAACAATATTCCCTAGGAGAGTTAACAATCACAAATCTTCCCCATCACAATTAGAACAAGAAAAAACCAACTAGACAAGGCAAAAAGTCAATCAACATGCACAATTACAGACAAGTGCGCAAGTGCAGGTTTCTATCAATTGAAAAACAGAAAGTCTCTTACAAAGGACAATGCCAAATTTACACATCAAGGGGACTCAAGCCAGATAACTTCTCTCTATTCTCACAGGCAGCTATAAAAGTAGTAATAGAGCTATGTGTTTCATCTGTTTCCTCCTGACTGTTTAAAATAATACTGGCTTCAGCCTCAGTCCGTCAGAGGCAGGCATGCATTTGCTTGTGGGCCCGGTAATAGATCTACTCAGATTGATTGTACAAAAAGGGGTTAAGAACTCACCAGAGAGAATCCTCCAACCTCAGAGACTACTATCAGCTACTTGTAACAATTACATTAAACTAATTTCAGAGATAGCTTTTCTTGCTTGTTTATTGATATTGTAGGGACACTTAGTTACACAAGTTTTCTTACAGCTACCTTCCTTAAAATAAAAGACAGCTATCACTAAATAAAAGAAGATATAAATCTAATATTATCTCCTAAATGCATAATATAGGGCAACAAATGTAAATAATTATTGTCTTATTATAAAAGTATTTCCTTCCCATTACAAAGATTTTCCTTGTTATAACAAAACACATTTACTGGAAAAGGGACAGTATGTTCTATTACATCGAATTGGTAGCAACATGTCTTAACCTAATTAACCTATAACAAAACTTTCTTTTCCTAAGAGTGCCTTTGGTACTAGAATGGATTTTCCATTGGTGAGCAACAATGCATCATATCATTACTGATAAAGACTCATTTAAGGTCATAAAAATTTGTGAATTGTTCACTCAGTGCATGACAAGAACAACCCAGCTCTATCAATAAGAACTTGACTGGAAATGTTAGGGAGCTTGCCAACAATGGACATGATCTCACCAACATCTGTCCAATATTACAATTCAACAAGTTAAATTTAAAACAAACATGCTTGGAAAATTCACCACAGAATGCTGCACAGCAGTATGGATGGTTGCTTCAAGCATGCTAGCATTGGAAGAAAAGGAAAAGTATGACTACTAGCCTCGTATGGGTAATCCATTCTTCTCATGATACTGTATGCTGTATCTGGAGAATCCATGATCTGCAGCAGAAGAATAACATTAATAATAGGCGTTATGAAGTACTCTTCTTATAAACCATAACAAGTGCTTCTGATCAAATCATGCTGGGGACTGCTCCACTTATATACCATCATGACATCACAAAGTTTCTACCAGTTTCCTATGACAACTTCAACTAGTTTTTTCCGGCCAGTAAAATTTCCCTACCTTCACCTAAAGAATATAATAAAATCTAAAGTGAAAGTTGAACTACATTGCCACACTGAGATTGTGACATAGCAAAAAATTGGTCTTTAACTCAAATAAATATTCCAATGCCTGAACAGCAGTAAACAATTTGGCCAAAAAGACAAACAAAAAAAAAAGGAGAAGAAAAGAATAGTGATAAACCATGAATCCGAGCAGCTGCAAGACAGGTGTCTTAAATATCAAAGACAGTTCTACGATTTTTTGAAAAGATAAGAGGGAAGGTAATAAAACAATGAACAGAGCAAGACATGTTATGATATTCAAAAGTCCTTTAAGTTTTCAGGCCTTTCTATAATAGTATTTATTACATGTAGAGTAACAAACTTATGCAAGTTGATCGGTCTTAATTTTTTCTCATCTAGTTCATATCACACGTGCATGTTGGGGCAAGGCATGCAAAGAATTGTGAAAGGAAAGGAAAACGGGATTATAGTTCTGGTATCTTGTCCTCAAAACCATCAAAATCAACTAATTCACAGATAAATGTTTTCAACTGGTAATTGCAAGAATATTGGCCACTATTCACAAGTTACTTACATCATCTGCAGAAATTCTGACTTGTAATTTGTGTTTGCATTCTGGACAACTCATGACACCCTGATACATTCACAAAAAGATGATCATTTAGTGCACCTGTACAAAAACAGTTCTTCTGTATGTGCATGTGAGTTTGTTTCCGCGCCAAACTTCTACAGTGTAATTTGAGTGAGGATATATTTGCAGCCAAGTATGAAATTTCATTTAAGTGTACGGTTAAATCGATCCATGGACTTTTTAAGCCAAGTGATTAAAATAAAATCATTCATTGATGGTAATCTGAAAAAAGAATTATATTATTTTATAGAATAGCAAGAGATGGAGTTATTCACTTTTATCAGTGAAGTATATCTTTATCACTTAATGAAGGAATCACAGACATGTGATATGGGTGACTGAAACATCCACAATTAAAACAAGTTTTCAGCTGGAATATCAATTACTTGATCACAGAAGGAAGGAGGAAAAGAAGAAGAACAAGAAGATAACCTCACCGTTCCATCACAAGTTGGGCAATCCTTAGAAGGCAGTGGTGTATGAAGATCAACTGTCGATGGGAGGTGAACCAGTTCAGCACGATTATCAACAACTGCTTCAGCAACACATTCAGCTGTTGCCTTTTCTCCACTTCAGGAGAATAAAGGAGATAAGAAGACCATAAGTAAGGAGAATGTTGTCTTTATCAATGGCTCCTTAGGGAGCATACATAATTGAGCTCAGTTCGCATATTGTCGAAACAATGAATGACAGAATAAAATATACATTGAGATCATCAATTAGCACCTTTGAGGATTCATTTTATTTCATGCTCAAGGAAGCTTCTAATGCCATTCGTATCATGAAATACAAGGAAAAGACTTGGAAACAAAAAGAAAATTATGTGTTGTGGGGGAGGAGACTTTTTTTTTTTTTTTGGAAAGTATGTACATAGACATTTTTACATAGTTGAAAGTATGAATTTTTTTTTTCCCCTTTTTTCCTGGGGTAATTTCCAAAGTAAGAGTTCATCATGCTCCAAAGCATCATTATTCAAAAACTGTTATATAATGAGCATGGATATCATCTTTGAATAAGTCGTTCCGGTTTAAATTTCAGACATGATAAAAAAATTGTGAGAAAATTCTACTAGACTGAGAAATCTACCTTCTCAAGCTGTAGTTTTTCACTTGATAATTCACCTTTCCGGATCCTCTGCACATGGTACATCGTAATGCCTGCCATCCATTACAGGTTCTACAGTTTCTGCATTTAAGAACAAATAGTTGGATTATTTAGACTGGGATACAGAGCAACAAACTAGATTTGGTGATGGCTAGACGAAATACTGTGAAGAACAAATCTACACAAATTATATCCTTTCTATGGTATGTACAGATCAATATTCTTCATGGATCTTGAATGCATTATAACCGAATGAAAATTTAGTGAATGGCAGCTCAAACCACCAAAATAAGGCTCTTCCAATAGTGGAACTTCCTAACACCTTAACAAGAATCAGTATAGTGCAAAGGAGCAAAAAACTCTTCATCCATGCAAAAGAGCTCTTAAAAACTAAAAGATATGGTTGACGAACTAAGGAAGTGAAAAGGAAAAATTACTACTGAAAAATTCAATCATGAAGATGACTCAACCCAGAAACAGTTGTGAACTATTTAGTTAAAGTTCATCACAGTAGGAAGATAGCATCAGGTCAATCCTCCATTTAAGTTTAAAAATGATTTGAAAAACTATTGAGAGATAACATCGATTTGAATTGCATAACTTGAGTACATTAAAGGTGATCATCAAATTCCATCCATCAATTTCAAATATTCAAAGTATCTAGGAAGCACCTCTGGCATATCACCTTCCTTCCAAGCTCTAATGCAATATCGTAAGTTCCAAGAGTGGCAACTGCCTGAAAACACAAGCAGTCATATTTAAGATTCAAAATTTCCAACACGCATTAGTGCCATTAAAGACCTAGAAAGATAGCCATTAGACATCAGCCAACACCAGCACAGCCAATGCTTAAATATATCTGTCACTCCAAAAGACCAAATTCATCTCTTCTGCAGATGATTAAACTTAATCGAGCAGAGCAAAATGGTGCATAAGACTTTCAATGGACATGTTTTTAAGACTCGAAAAAGCAGTGCATAGAGCAATTGTTTCATCTTTTGCCAAATATGATTGCAATTAAATGCTATTTATCCAAATAGAAATCAAAAGAAAAGAATAAAAGCAATTTTCAACCAGAATTATGTCCAATTTTCCATTTAGTCCCCGACTTTCAAGAATACTTAACTGAAACAAACATCTTTTCAAAAGCAGAGTTTATAATTCAGTTCGTTTTGAATAACCGCATATTTAAAAGCATGCACTTAATCAACATGTCCAAAAGCAAAATTGGATTCTACTCGACATAGAAGAGAGGGAATATTATATATATATATATATAAACCCTAGCATTTATTCAACATCCGGTGAAGCAACATAAGCTACACAGCGCTTGACCATCTAGCATATACATTCGAAATGCATCCAAGAACACCAAATGCTGAAAAAGATCAAATTAACCATTTTTTCACCAAATCAACCATCCAGTAATTAATAATTACAATAAAAGGATATTGAAAGAAGACCCGATAAGAAAAATAAGCTAAATAACGCTGGAAAAAAAAAAACTACCTTTTTTCATCCATACAACCATATAATGTATTAAAAAACGAAATTTAAAAAGTAACCGCGAAGCAAAATAAGTTAAGCAACGCCTAAAACAATCAAAGTAACCATCTTTTTCATCTACTCAAATAAAAAATTTAATTTAAAGCTCGATATTTATCATATAACCAGGGGAAAAAAAGAAGAAGGAGAAGGAGAAGGAGAAGGAGAAGAAGGCAAGAAACTTACGAAAATGGAAGCATAGGAGAGTTTGGAGACCAATTCAGGAATGCCAAAGCCACGCGGAGCAGAACCGGCAATGTCGAAAGCGAGAGTGAATGGGGAGAAAACAACCTTAATAGGCAATTCGAAGATGTCAATCAATTGTTGGCCATAACGAGCTGTGAAGATTTTGTACTGTGTGTCCGCGAACTGTTTCAGGTTCTTTATCAAACGCTCCGTCCCTCGGGACATGGTCGGACTGGAGTGAAGTGCGAACTGCAACTGCCAGAAGAGATGGGGTGTATGTTTGAGTAGAAGGGTTATCCAATTTTTTTCCGAGGACAATTAAATATGGTTTGAGTTATTTAAATATCTAAATTTTTATCAAACTTTTTGTGTGTTTAAGCGGGCTGTTCAATTAAAGTCTGTCTTATAATTACATATAAGTTTTTATGTTATGATAACGTAAATATTGGATAATTAAATGCTTCATTTAAAATATTAAGCACCTAATTGAAATTTGATAAAAATTTATGGCATGCTTCATTTGTTGAATGGAATGGGATAAGATTGAAATTGCAATTCATCACGGAAGAGATGAACAGATAATAACTACTTTTTATAGTTAGTTTGAGATGTTGATAATTTAATAGATAGCAAAGTAAGTTATGAAAAAATAAAAGAATAGCTATTCCAATTTTTTTAGCAATAGCAATTCTTTAAAATATTAATTCTACCAATTGAACTCTGTTGAAATAGGTGAGCGAATGAGCAATTCTTTAAAATATTAATTCTACCAATTGAACTATGTTGAAATAGGTGAGCGAATGAAGAATAACCATTTTGTAATAATTATCGTAATATACCATTTAAGACTTCAACAATCAATCAAAATCGAAAAAATTAGTTTACTTTCATCACGAAAATAGGGTGTTTCTTATCAACTTGTTAAATATTTTTATTTATGTATTTAGCAAGTTTTATTCACCACCTTAACAAGCTTTTCTTCCCATTTCACCATAAAAATTAATTACTCTTTAATCAAGCTCACTTATCAAAGTATTGATATGCCTTTTATTCTATGAAAAAAATAAGAGTATAACTATCATCACCACCAATGTCATCACCTACATATTACTATAATCATATCACCACCTCAATCAACCACTACAATTACAATACCAAACCACTACTATTATGAACTTTAGTATATTATCACTATTAAGATCATCACCTCCACCTTTGCCTACGACCCTACTATTAAATAATCACTAACTGCTAACACCATCAATGTAGTGATAATCGAGTATTAATACTGTTGTTGATATTGATGGTAGTGGTAGTAATAGTGTTGATGTAAGGGTAAGGTGTTAGTATGGGGTTGATGGCATCCTTCATTTTCCATAAATTCATATGAAATTGGTGAATAAGTATATTGACATACACGTTAATTTGGTTAAGCCACTTTAGCCAACCTATAAGTGTGGGTTGGAAATTCTAACTTAACCCACCCTTTTAGGGATTGGTGGGTTAAGTAGATTAATTCTTCAACCTATTAACCCATAATACTAAGTGCATTTCGTAAATTACATAAAAATTCATACATCTAACTTTTTGCTCTTCTATTAATTCTAAGATTACATATGCTATAAATTCTTTTTGTTGCCTAATAATATCATTTTATAAGAAAAAAATGCATAAATTTCACTTATATAAAATAAAAAAACTAAGTGCATAGATTTACACTCGAGATATGCAATTACCCTTTTAGAATTATAGATAACAATTCAAAATTACAATAAACTTTAGAGAGGAGAAGAAAAAAATAAAATTTAATCACAAATTATTCCATCAATATGTTGCAATACATACATCACTAACCATGGTTCATAATCTATTTAATTGTTTAAACAAAAGGATTATGTCAAGTATTGTAACAATATTATTAGCTTCTTTTCATTTTCTTTTTTTTTTTTTTTTTGCATTTTATGTGTACTTAAAATATCAATATGGTTAGTTACTACTTGATATTAGTAGCTGTTACACTATATAGTTAATTAAGAAGTAAAGTGATAAATTACTCGTATACTTAACTATAAAGTAAACTAAAATTTAACTCAAAATATGCTAACTAGCTCCACAATGAGTTAGCTATCTTTTAGTTGTGAGTTAAAAGCGAGATAAACTAAAATAATCCGTTAACCCGCCTTTACATGGGTTATTTGATACCACATTAATTAACTTTGTTATTTTATGCCATGACTGTCAATGCTTTTGCCATATTCCACGTCAACTAACTTTGTAAGGTTGTGTAGTATAAATGGCTGTTAAAACTTTAATTAAATATTAAATCCATCTTTTTGAACTTTAATAAAATTTAAATGGTAAATATGACGTAATCTCAGAAAGAGAAAAGGATAGATTGGTGTTTTTTTTTCAATATTCCATGACCAGTTAAGTTAAGAGCAGCAACACCAACACCATCATCATCCGCTTCTTTTCTTTCTATACTCACTCGGCTCACTACAACGTCCACTCTCTCCTCCTCTTCTTCTTCTTCTCCCTCCCTCTCTCTCTCTCTCTCTCTATAGAAATGGCGGTATCACCCTCAGTGGTACTCAAAGGAGCAAAACTGGGTCCTCCACCTCTTATCCATTCCAAGACCAAACCCCTTAAAAATGCCACCACGTTTCTTACCCTCCGATGCCTCTCCAGGTCACGTGGAAGCATCACCAGCAAGCTCGTCTCTCCGTCCGGTGCGTTCTCTCTCACTTTGCACGTTCCTCCACGGACCATCCTTTCCTCTTGAATTCTATCTCAATTTCAACGGCAAAGTGCTAGTGTTACGACTTGTTAACAGAACTATTATTAAACTACTAAGCTACAGTACTGCAATTAGAGGAAGATATGTACTTTAAGCTCTTTTGATTTTTGATGTAAAGTTCTGTACTATTGTTATAGAAATGGCAGAAAGGAGTGAGAAATGTAAAGAATCGTAGTTTTCACTTTGTGATTCGGAATATAGAAAGGAAACCGAAGGAAATCGAGAGCTTCCATTTGCTTTGTTTGTACATAACAAAGTTACCCAAGTTAATGTTTATGAACATTTCCAATCTTCACTTAAGTTACAATATGCAATATCAATTGTGGTTTTTCGGTTCCGACGTGCTCAACATTGTCCTTAAGTTTTCACCCAAAAAAACATTGTCCTTAAGCCTCGCTTGTTTTTATTACAAGGAATAGGATTTCATAGAATCCAATCTTTTTTTTTAAAAAAAAAAAAAGAAAAATTATTAATCAGTTCGTGATTATATTGTAAAAGTAGTAATTGGGATTCTAAGCTCAAGTCGAGCAATTTGTTGGAATCCTCATACTAGTAGGAGAGAGCAATCAGATTTCCAAGGGATTGAAATCTATGAGCTCAGATTATCTTAATAATTACCGTACATTTGCTATTACTTTTTTTGGTTAAGTTAAAATATTCATTGATATAAGGAGAATTGTACAAAGCCACAAAGGGCAGGGTTACAAACAAAAAGCTCCAAAAAACAAAAGGAAGTATGCGAAACTCGATACAACCACTTCTACATGGAATATTAGAGAGATACATAAGAAAGGATTTGTCTAGCTAAAAACAATGGTTGAGGAATGATGAAACCTAAGCGAACAGAATTTCGAGAATACTAAATGCAGTAAACAGCGACTGAAAAGGCTACTTTTCAAGAGATAAGAACCGGAGAGGATGAAGAGATATAGAAGCTAAGAGACCTTGGGTAGCTCCTTGCCAAGTACGATGGGTTGTAAGACAGCCAACTCTTTCTAATTCTTTGGTCCACACAAGAGAAGAGAATGGACAATTGAAAAATAAATAATGATGATCTTCTAGGCTGCCAACACAAAAGAAACACTCTGCTGTAGTCGTTATACCCCAGGCCAGCAACTCATACAAAGTGTGAAGCTTTTCTTGCCATGCGAGCCAAAGGATAAAAGAATGCTTAGGAGTGGATTTTTTACACCAAAGTACTGTATCCCAAGTGACAGGCTGGTTGCAAGGAGCAATATGCACTCTTGATTGAGAACAAACCCATAGAAGAGAGAACTTAGGTAAGAGTGTCAGCATGGTCAGGGACAGGCATAATGTGAGAAGGAATAGATAGAGAATCCCATAGGGAGCCATTAGGTAAACACCAACGGTTGTTATTCATAATAGAGCATAGTCGAGCGTTCATAGGAAAACCTGAATTAGCTATTTCTCTAGCTGAAAAGGAAACGGCTAGCTGTCCATTTGGAAGCCAAAAGTCAGACCACAAGGAGATATTGAGCCCTTTCCCAACCTTCCATCTGAAGAACTATCTTACTTGTGGGTGTAACTTGAGAAGCTTCTTCCAATTCTAGAAGCACAATGAGGGGACACAAGCTGTCCACAAACCGTTTCCTTTGAGGTGATATGTATAGGCTCATTCAGACCACAAACTAGGTGGATCTTCCTTACACAAATTCCATAAGTACTTAATTTGTGCGGATGTTTTCCAAAAAACAAGATTAGGAATTCCAAGCCCTCCTTCCTTCTTTGGATTATAAACCTTAGCCCATCTAACTTTGACTGTAGAGTAAATGTTGGGTCTTCCACTTTACAAAAATTTCTAAGGATTCCTTCCACCCTTCTAATTAGGTACTTGGGTAGAGTAAATACCGATGCCCAAAAAACTTGCATGGAAAACAACACATAATTAATGATTGCAACCTTCCCGTGTAAGATAGAAAGTTTGAAGTCCATGGAGAAACCCTAGCCAAAATCTTTTCAATTTAGCTCTCACAATCTGCGTTCTTTAACTTCGAGCTAACAAAAGGTATCGAACAGGCAGTTAGCCTCCTTTGAACTCTAGGATGCTAAGGAAACTTTCCTTAATAGGAGGGTCAACATTACAACAAAACTCTTGGAGGAATTTACTTGGAGACCCGATAGAGCTCTAAAATTGTTAAGAGTTTGTTTGATTTGGATTATAGAATTAAGATCTTCCCTGCAAAATACTAAAAGATTGTCAGCAAAACAAAGGCGGTTGAGCCTCTCTTCCTTACACCGCCAATGGTAGGGAAAAGAAAACGCGGAAGGCAACTTCAGTAGCATTGAGGAAATGATTTCCATACCAAAAACAAACAAATAAGGAGAAATAGAGTTTCCTTGTCTCAAACCCCTAAAACGAGGGAAAAACCCCGCCAATTCTCCATTATTATGTATGGAAAATCTAGGCGTAAAGAAACATTGTTTCAAAAGTAGGCTGAAATGCTGAGGAAATCCCATACAAGAGTGGATTGCCAGAAACTTACTCTTTCGTCCTCAACATTCTGTGGGACGAAGACTTTAGAAGTAGCACATTTGTGAATAGGTGGAATAAATTTGAGATTGAAGGTGGACTTTGACCCTTTAGGATCTGAAGCGCAAGCGTCAGTAAAGGATTTCTTTTGAAGTGACTCACCTTGAGGAGGAAAAGTGGTTTCTGGATGGTGGTTTTTGGGAGAAGAAACATTTTCTAACTTGTTTATAATCCCATCCAGCTCCTCTAAAGTAGTATGAGGGAAAACTAGCAGCTTGGGTAGGAGGGTCGGCAGAAAAGGACTGCTCTTGGTTAGATGTGGCAAGTCTATCAAAGACAGAAGTAGGTTTGTCACTTTTAACACTAGCTTCAAAATTACCCCTTTTATGTAAAGGAGACTGCTTTTGACCAAGGGTAGCAAAAGTAACTTTTGCTTTATCCCCTGTTCTATTACTTTTTGAAACAATCTTGGGCTTAGCACCCCTATCAATAACAGTGGTACCGGCATTGATCGGCGCTTTCGATGATCGCCGAACATTGGAGGAACGATAGGGGGAAATCCCCATCATGATGGACGAGCTAAGAAGAGAGCATGGTGAGAAAAGACAAAGGAGAAAGAAAGATGAGAAGCAAGGGAAGAAACAGACAAGATAACAAATTTTACACCCATGAAGAGCGGTTTCCTAGGAGTTGAGGGGGAAATCTAGAGAGAAGAGAGAACATTTTCTCTCTCTATGTTCTTTTTAGAAGTTGCTTGAACTTTTCTTGATCACCCATTTGTTATTACTTATTTGAGCATTAAGCCTGATACTTATTTTGACCAATGCTCTTACGTAGATTTTGAACTTAGATGCTCATTTTTGGTAATATTTATCTTCTTGCATACTATACATAGGACACAGTAATGATTTAGAGCAATTTCTTAGAAATTCGAGACGGTTTTCTATGTATTATAGCCATTTGTCATATCAGACTGGCATTCTTGGGTATGACTTGTAGTGATATGTGCGCTTGTCGTACCTCTATAAATGATTTCCGGTTATAGTTATGCTTTTGATTCATTGATGCATCATAGTACCCTTTTTATTTCTAATCAGCATTTTCATTTTGGTATATAAACTTAATATCCTGTTTACTAGATTTCAGTTAACATAAATGCTCTTAATTAAAGCTTCATTTTGTGGCCATAATATTGAGCTGTCAATTCAAAATAGGAGTTAGGTGTACAAACTCTAAATCCATTATTCGAACCTTAGAATGGCCATACATTTCAAGTTGGAATTCAAACGAAACTAACGAAATCCTTTCTTGATCCAGAAATCCTGAAAGAAAATCACAATGTCGTACTTTCAAGACACAGTTGCTGCTTTCAAGTCAAAGCAACATGATTTTACTATTTCCTATCAGGCATTATCATGATGTAGTTCATCCTTTGTTGTATTCCTTATTCCTGACCTCCTGTTTGGGGATTTCAATGAATTGGCATTTAGATGGGATGATAAAGTAGACCATAGTTGTGCCATTCATCTATTACAACCTCTTATTTCTTTGAGTAAATCATATGAAATAACCCAACACAACTGTCTTGCAGGAAAGAGTATAATGGTATATTATATATATAATGCTAGATAAGTTATTTATGCCATGTGAGGCGTTTTAATAAATTTTCTTCACTGTCCCTCAAGATAGCAGCTTCCTGGAAACAAGAACGGTGACAGTATGCAATCATGGCATATTTGGACTGCGAGACTCGTGTATTGGGGGGAAATTTCAGGTTTGTGAATAAAGGAAACTAGATGATTAGCTTGTAAAATGCTAATTTGGACATAGCAAAGATTTTTCCGATGCTTTAATTTGCTAATGTTGTTTTTCAGGCAGAGGGTTATCATAATTTCACCAAAGCTGCCCCCAGAATTTGTAGATGTGGCAGGGTACAGTCAACCGCATACCACTCTGCAACTTGGAGCAGCGAAGGAGTTTTGGCCAGATGTAAAAAATTCAGTTTCTCAGTGAAGGCTGCAGCCCTAGATTCAAACAATCAAGCTGAACCATTGCCAGTAAGTCATCTTCAAAAGATTCTATTTTTGTTTAACTTTTCTTATTTCCAGGATCAAGCATTTCACGTTATCACTAGTTAATTATCCTGTGCAGCAGGAAAACATGGAGATATAACTTAAATTCCATTTTGGCTAAAAGTTTGTCGAAGCTGTTATCTATATTGTGATGGGCACCATGTGCTTGCAATACATCACACAGGCACTTGATTTAGTGATCTTATAATTATATTCTCTCTTTAATGCTCCGAGATGACACATGATCTTTTGTTCCTTTTGATTTTGCAGCATTGTATTGTGCTTGATATCGAAGGGACCACTACTCCCATATCATTTGTTTTTGAGGTACTCTTTCCCTATGCCCGTGATAATGTTGGGAAGCATTTGTCAGCAACTTTTGAAACACCAGAAACTAAAGATGATATCAAGTTGCTGCGCTCACAAGTAAATTCCTGTTCTAAAAAATTTCATTTGATATCTATTATGCTGATGAAATTCGATGCATTTATTTTGTTGGGAGGGTCATCTATTGCCTGCTTACTCCTTAATTGTATATATAATTTTGGAAACCTTCATAATATTTATGGGCATCCCTGAACAGAATCCTCTCTTAGGAACTTAATTTTGTGAAATAATTCTTATTAATAGTTTCCATTGATATATTTTACTACATATTGCTTGGTTCACTTAACACTTGATAATAAGTGAACTGGGAAGAAAGCTGCATATTTCTGAAAAATGCTGTTACTTGTATCTATTGTATGCAATGAAAATTTTAAATTTCTGTACACTTACTATCCCTTTTGGTCCTCTCAATGTCATAAAAGATAAGTGGCATGGAAGAGAAAATTTTATGTTGGAATGCTAAGTCAGAGGAAATGATAAGCAGTAGAGTCAAATTTGCCTCCACCTCTACTATAGATGCTATTATTCTATAAAAATACATGTTTCGTGTTTTGAGTATGCTCGTTACACAGCAACAGAAAAGGTGTCTGTCTCAAACATACTGGTAATTAGAAATGTTCCCATTGCTCAAGCAACTATCCTGTCAACAAAAAGCTAGCATATGCAACGTTTTAGAAGCAGAATTACAGATCATAATAGATCAAAATTTATCATTATAAAAGTATTTTACGTACTTGGACCTTCCTTTTAAGTTTGGTTTTACCTGGACAACAATAGATAGAAGAGTTGGTTCATCACACAATTTTTTACTATGAAATTTTGAATGTTTGTTCCCCTATACTATTTCTAATACTTCCACCGACTCTTCCTTTTCATTTTTCTAATGAATTGTTTCATACCAAAATTGCCACTCTAGGTTGAAGATGACTTGGAAAAAGGAATTCCTGGAGCTGTGCCTATCCCCCATGATGACACTGGGAAAGAGAAGGTCATTGAAGCTCTAGTGACTAACGTAGAAGCAATGATAAAGGCTGACCGGAAGATTACAGCACTAAAACAATTGCAAGTATGTAAAGGTGTACACTGGAAACCTCGGGGTGTGTAGCATCTTTATAGTAACATGATGTAAATTTTTAATCCAGGGTCATTTATGGCAAACGGGGTTTGAGAATGATGAAATAGAGGCTGTAGTGTTTGAAGATGTTCCAGCTGCTCTAGAGAAATGGAATGCTGCTGGTGTTAAAGTACTTCACTTCTCTTTTAAGCTTTTTATCTTTCTTTAGCCCTTCTGTGATGTATGTACGCTACTATTTCCGGTTCTCCCCAGGATACTGGATTTACGCTTCGTGTTTTGTTTAGCACAAGATCTGAGCTTATGATCTTTTCAGAATTGTGCTTAGCAGTATTGAACTTCATCGAAATTCCATAAATCTTTAGTTAGTATGATCCACTCAATATTTCTCTTGTTACCTGCTTCTCAGGTATACATATATTCGAGTGGGAGTAGGTTAGCACAAAGACTTATATTTGGGAACACAAAGTATGGAGACTTAAGGAAATATTTGAGTGGATTTTTTGATACTGCAGTGGGGTACTTTTTCCACTTCTCTGAACGTTCACCTACCATTTGATGGATTTTATGTGGATGCCTTACCTGCCTCCTCTCTCTACTCTTTGCAGGAACAAAAGAGAAACGCGGAGTTATGTTGAGATCTCAGAGTCATTGGGAGTTGATAAGCCATCAGACATATTGTTTCTGACAGATGTGTATCAAGAAGCTGTTGCTGCAAAGGAGGCAGGTAATGAGCTGCTTTTGGTGTTTTCTTCCAATTTCCATAGACTTAACTTCTCCAGCAAAGTTTGAGAAGCTGGCATCATATCAGTTTCTGCTGTTACTCTTATCAATGCTAGTATACAGAAAGTAAAATTAGTCTGTATTTACACATACTGCTAATTATAGAATTTGACCTTATATATACATTATCTAAGAAGGAGGAGATTTCTGGTGTAACACATAAAATTACTAAATTAACTTCCTTACTCTAATGGAAGATAATTTAGTATTGGGTATTACTGCATAAAACCGTAAATTAAATCTCAAAAGTTTTTATGTAATTTCATAATTAAAATTTTGAAAAAGAATATATATATATTCTGCATAATGAGAAACTAAATATTTAACCTTTTTGTATGATCATTTTATACTATTTTGGCATTCATATTGTGGGTGCGTAACTGCTAGTGTAAGATAAGATCATCACAATTCATTTCATCAAGTTGAGTGAGAAGGAATAATCATCACATAATTATTTATGGGTACACTGATTACTTCTTGCACATTGTGGAAACTTGTGACATATAAACTTTCTGAAAAATGCAATAGTGAAAAAATCGAATCTAATCTAAGCAGCAGATACAATCGCAATTAAATTGTGGTTGTTAGTATAAACCATAAATGTAAATAATGATCTGTGGTTCCTCTTGGGAAGATTTTGAGTTGGGTGTATTATCAGATTTTTGTTTTGGGAGAGCACTTTAATTTCCATATGAGCCACTTCATCAAATTGCTTTGAGTGAGAAAGATTTTCATAAAATTGTCTGTTGACATTTGTAAAACTTGCAATAGAGCAGTACTGATATATTTTAGATGGTGAATTGTGTAAGAAAGAGGGATATAATGTACTCATCATGTATTATATAAGCTCAAGTCTTTTCAGTTATGTATGGAGATGGTTTTAAGTCCGAAAATGGGGGTCTACTGAATGTGTGTAGAAGTTATACATTATAATTTTCATACATTATAGTTATCAGTTCACAGTTCGGCCATAATGGTAAATTATTGCCTTCTTGTGGGTGAGAACACTAGTCCTCAATCCTAGCAAATGCAAGAGTAAATAAGAAATCTGTTTATTAAGGAAAAATTAGAACCAAATATTTTCCTTGAAGAAATAAAGGTGAGTGATGCCAATGTCTTTATTCCATGATCCCAAAAGATTTGAAGGGTGTGGAGTAGCAAGTTGTCTTTGGGGTATTAAGTGAACCACAATGAACGTGGAAAGATAGACAAACTCTTGTTCTTGTATGGATACCCACTTTAGTAGATATTATCTTCAAATGAATTTGGTAGTCTCGGTAAGAAAGTGAGGCCCATTTTTTTTTTTTTTTTATAACTAGGCTTTCTTTTTTAGATACTTACCCAATTAAGTAAGCTGGTAAATGCATCTATCTTAGAGCCTAAATGAAGTGGATTGTAAGATTTTATAGGAAGTACAGATAAATTTTGGTCTTGTGATACGTAAAACCAAAGGAGGAAATTCATAACTAAGATTAGGCATGTTGGATACATGATGGGAAGGTTGACCAAATTTTCTTCAGGGGCATTGTACTTGAAAATGGTAGCTTATGGCTTCTGTAGAAGAATGTATAATTTAAGCATAGAACCTTTGAATTTTGGTTAATTCTAAAAGAAAACTCGAAATATGCAGATTTCATTGTAGTACTAGATAAATTGCTGAAGCCTGGAGTGAAATAGTTGATTCCACTTAATCAGTAGGAGTAGGTAGCCTTGTCTTGTTTGGACTAAAGGGTGGAAGCTACAAAAATTTAGTCAGTGTGATAGGAAAAGTGCAGCATGTATGTTATAAATTGTAGTTGAAATCAACTTCACTGTTAGTTTCTTTTGTTTTCTCTTTATAGCTTCATTTTATTTCAAACTTTTGTCCTTTGTTTTATTAACTTTCCTTTATGCTTGTAAACTACCAAAATCTGCCCTCCTCGACAAAATTGGTGACAATCATGTAAGATGGCAAAAATGTAGATAGACTACCGGTCTACCTATTTTTAGTAATACCTTCCATTGAGGGTATGACACATAGGAATAGTAGGACCGCATGTTCTCCGCATGTCTATTACTTCATGTAAGAAAGGGTTTGGTTCTTGGATAAGCACAAATTAGTCCTAACCCTTGTCACCTTTTTAATCAAGCCTTTTAGACCTTTGAAAAACTTGAAGTATGGCCCATCTTGCATCTGTGGCCTTCTTCGAACATAACATGTTTAGCGACATGTCCACATGAAGTTTATGAAAGTTTGAATACTAAATTGCACTTCCCACTTTAAATGGCTCCGCTCTACATTTTCTATTTTTTGTTGATTTTGCAGGTATGGATGTCAAAATCTCAATACGCCCAGGGAACGGACCTCTTCCAGCGAATCATGGTTTCAAGACCATAAACTCATTCTTAGAAGTCTGAGAGCTAGGTATGCTCAAGAAAGAGGTACCTTGGTGTAACTATATTACAAGAGACGTTGTACATTGTCCTCGTGAAAAATTTTACCATTAGAATAGTGCAAGGACTAAGTTGTATCTATACCTTCACCCGACAAATACTCAAGTTTGCAGGCAAGGCCCTTCTTCTTCCTTCTTGGATTTACTCCTTAAGATTATCTACTTGACAAGTAGTAAGATGAAGGCCAAAAGCTGAACACGTCTAGGAAATTCAACTGCTGTACTATGTGATCCTAATCGACATACTAGTTTTGGTTTTATACTTTCCGTCTCTGTTTCACATATGATCACATTCAAAGAGTGTTGGCAGCATTAAACACACGTGTATCAAGAGTAGAATGGATGTAATCTTCTACGTGGAGTAAATTTGTTGAATGAGATGTTATGGTCACTTAAACGTTGAGCAAATTTGAACCATCCATAGGTTGGTAGATTTTTTCTTAAAATCGGTGAGGTGGGTTTTGAGAGTACGAATTAGATGCTAGCCTAGTTATAGTCATTAACCAATTTGTTTGACTTCATGAAAGCGATACTTAATGAGCATTCCAGTTTGTAACAGTTCAACGGTGCATTGATAGTTAGTGCGAGGTGGTTCTTCAAACTTGTTGACTTGGTGTCCTGTTACATGGTCCCACCGTAAGGATGGTGATGGAAACGGTCTTGAAGGAAAAAGAAAAGGCCTACCGAAATTGCACTTTTAATCCTTTTCTGTTTTCCAGTTTTGTCGTCAAGAGCAAGTTTCCCTTCTCATATCCACTGGGATCATATTGAACACGCAGCAGACAGCATTTATTGACTCAACATGGTGATTAATCCAAATCGCGTTTCGACTTCTGTTAATTTTATTATCTAATTTTGGATCGTGTTAAAAGTCATGTTACAGGAGATTGTGGATCTCTTATTCACTGCAAGCGAGGTGGTTGTTGAAACTTTCTTTTCCTAATAGTTTTCTTACCAACTTACGGACATTCCTGAAGCTTAAGTACAACTTCACAAGAAGCGACATGCAGGCAAATGGAAAGAAAGCTTCATATCTGGACAAGAGAATCAGGTAAACTTTTGCGAATAAGCAGTTAGTTAAAAAGGAGCTATCACACACTCTGTAAAACCAGAATAAGCAGACATTTTCTATGCAAGTTTCTGCTGCCAAAATGCGAGAATTTCCTATTACCTTTGCGGTTGTGCTGCAAACTTTCTCAATTCAATTCCGTCACTTAAACATAGAAATGAGCATAATTTAAACATAGAAATGAGCATAATTCCTAGCGCATGAAGTGCTTCAGAGCTAATGTAGGGCATGCTTACGTAGCTTTGCTCTTACAATTTACAAAAAATGCCATATCGATGCTTCAAACTAGAGATGAGCGGTTCCATTCTGGCATGTAGCTGATTCGTGGTTCCGGCCAAATTATTTATTTATTTATTATTAAATTATTGTTGGGTGTTTACATAGCTTTAGAACTGAGCAACCACTAGTTTAATTCCTCCCTGCCTGTGACCACCATTACCTGGAAAGTGTGATGTATTACTCACCAAAGGGGGGGGCGGGGGGGAAAGACCTCATTAATATTAAGTCATATGCAAGGAGAAAATGCTACAATCAATGAGCATATTGAATCTCCACCGGTCATGGATAACATGCTACGAAAGATCCATTTGATGAGTCTCGCATGACAGTTGCAGATGCGACAATTAAGGACGACACCCAGAAATGCTGACCAGTCTTTTGTTCTTGGTCTACGCCGTAGGCCTGTTGTGTGGGCCACCGTCCACGAAAAGCATCCCTTGTGAAATTCCCTGGATGTCATGGATCAAGAAATAAAAATCGACTCCAATTGAATTGAATTCCAGGACCACTGATGCAATTTCCACACATCACATGCCAATTATCAACTCACCATGTGCATTCTTTTAATGTTAATGTTTCTTCCCCCACCCGAGGTCCCAAATGACAAAAATTCTAATACAAATCCGATCTATATAAGACCATTCCTGAGAGCAAGGTAATCGATCTTTTATAAGAATACGGATGCCTTGCTCTAACAGGGATAGGGTCCACGTGTGTCCTTTTTATGAAAAATTTTTTACCTTGAGGGAAGTAACAAAGGCTAATGTATTAAGGTTATGTGGAATTGTGTCCACTTGGTTTTTTTTTTTTTTTTTTTTTTGTTACTGGGAATCTGATGAGTAAGAGAGAGAGAGAGAGAGAGAGAGAGAGAGAGAGAGAGAGAGAGCGAGTAAATGCATCACAAGATGAGAAGAAGACTTTCCTTATTTCCCAATCATCCCTTGCTTTATCAGAAAGTCCTATCTGACAACTCATACATTCTTCCAACAATATTTTAAGGTCAATCTAATGCAGATAACAACAGCTTTGAATGTGATTCTCATGAAGAAAGAAAAAAAGGAGAAAAAGAGAGAGAGAAGAAGAGACAATCGTAGCAGTAATTTTATTTACTTTGTATCCCTGAACTTGTACCAGAAGATTGAATCTAACTTCCGTATCCGGTTAAAGTTAGACTTAGACCATCCATGTCCAAAACTAGGAAACTTTTCAGGACAAAATTTACTATGAATATGTAACAGTAAGATGATTTATGTGCCCGGAAATAGCCGGTGCAGTAACAATCGTACTCTTTCTTGATAATAAAAGAAAAAGAAAAAGAAGAAGAAGAAGAGATTGCGTGAAACCAACTAATCGTGTCCCGAACAAGCTGGACCTTAAAGGGTGATGGATTTTTTAGTTTTTTTTTTTTTTTTTTTTTCCATTGCATAGATTAGAAGTTGAAAACAGATCAAATTGTACAATTAGAACTACTATGATGATCTCAATAGGTCAATAGAAAATATACATACATGATCTCTCTTCATGAAGAAGCACCCGAAACGCGGGGCGAAGTGACAGGAAACAGAGGCAAGAGCTGGGGTTCGACGCTTCTAGGAGTGGACATAGGCGAAGGATGTAAGTAAAATCCCTTCTCAGCTATGGCTCTTTCTTCTTCAGATGAACTCCCGAGTGAAGTTGATGAGGACTTATCAAAAGTGTCTTCGTTCAATGGCGTGACAGGGCTAAGGGCAAGCTTAGGGAAGTCGAGCATGCTTGGAGACAAGATCTCAGGCTTGTTCCTAGGGGAGAAACCTGAGTTTTGTGCTAAACCCGGAATCAAAGTGTTGATGATGAGACTGTTCTTGAGTTGGTTGTTGTTTCTCCTTTCATATAGCTTGAACCCTTGTTTCTTAGGAGGTATTGAGGAAGCAGCCTTAGCAGCCTGATCTTGCGTTTGGTTCGGTTTCGAAGTGGCCGCCGCTTGTTTTATCGTCTCTGATGAACCTGTCAGCATTTGGACGACTTGTTTGAAGTTTGTTGTGTCTGCCTGGACAAAGGTTGTTGGGTAAGGATTGGTTTCGGATCGAGAGATCGACCTCGGTGTCGACGGTGTTGTCCCAATCTCCACTGCTCCATTATTGTTGTTGTTGTTGTTGTTCATGTTGGTCTTGCCATTGTTGGTGTTTGGCGAGTTTATGTAAGATGGGTTGTCTCTCTCTTGTGGTCTTATGGTGTTTTCCATTTTTGACCAACACTACCTGTTGCTTGCTTGGAGAGAAAGAGGAAAGAGGGAGAAGAGGACTTTGGGTAGGCTTTTTGATGGAGAGTAGGAAGGAAAAGAAAAGGACGAAGAAGAAGAAGAAGAAGAAGAAAAAGATAGAGAGAGAGAGAGTGAGATGAGTGAAAAACAAGGCTTGATGAGGGAAAGAGAGTAGGAGAGAGTTGCTTATTTGCTTTGTTTTGTTTTCTTGTGCAACATTCTTTATCTATAAGGAAAAATTTATTATATCTTGGTGTATCGTAAACCATCTACGCGGACTCATAACGATGGAACCAGATTTTTTTGGGTAGGAGGGCAAGATTGACTTTTTAATCGAAAAACAAGGGCTGTAGGAGGGAAAAAAGCTAAAATTTTCGGTTCACTCAATCTACAGTCATTTATTTCTTAACTAAATCGTAAATATATCTTTTTATTTTTGCAATTACTCGTCTAGAATCCTAATCTTTAAAAAAGAAGTGTCTTAAAACTCTCATATAGGGGCATTTTACTATAATTAAAAATAATAAAGAAATTTATAAAAATGAGGAGAGTGAGAGGTCTAATATTTATGTTTTTGTTTTTGAATATTCTATCATAATTAATGCACGATTTTTTTCTTTTTTAATTTTTGATGTTTGTTTTGTCTTTTAATCTAAGATAAAATAGTCATGTATGGAGCTCAAGAACCCTTTTTCTTTTAAAAAATAAAATCATATCTAAACTACGTGGAATCCCAATTTTAAGGATAAAAGATTAAAAGTACATTAAACAGGTACAAGTAGATTTATTCATAATTTACTCTTATTATTTAAGACATTTCTAAAAGCTGTAATGGTCTACAGTACTTAATGCTTTGATACACCGTGTGCAAGCAAATATTTCTCCTATGAAGACTCAACATTTGTTTTGATTTTTCACTCTACTACTAGTCTTCCATGTTGAAATTTTTTTAGGGTAGTGGGGTAGGGGATTGATGGGTGAGCCGTGAGTGTGAAAATGAAAGGAAGGGATTCGAGGGTGTGTTTTTTAGGGATTCAAAAGCTGAAAGTGTATTGGTGGTCTGGGAATTTTAGGCATGAGCATATGTGCAATTGCAAGTGACACCACTGAGAAAAAAAGAATAGTCTTTAATTTCTTCTCAAAAGCAATCATCAAAAAAGAAAGCAAATGGAAAAAAAGAAAAAAAGAAAAAAAAAAAAAGAACTTTACCATTTGTCCATGTGTATTATATATGTGAGTGATTATGTGCTTTGCGTGGGGCATTGACTTCAACACCACCCCGACCCAAGGTTTCCGTCTTCCATGATGAGATCGGAGAGGAAAAGTACCACAGCATTTTATTCCACAATTACTTTTTCCATGCGCATGTAAACTTTCACTTTCTTTTTTCTTTTTAAATTTATACTAACATAACTATACATCCACAATACATGTGCTTAAAAAAAAATAAAATATAGATAACATAATAAAAATATGATGACATTTAAATAGGAAAGCAAAAAAAAAAAAAGTGTATTTTTATGGACTCAATTTAATAAAAATTAAAAGTAAAATAAATTTTTTAAAATTATTTAATTGATAATATGGATGGTAATCGATTATATTTAATAACTTTCACTATATAGTGAGTCATATTTGATAATTAAGATAATTAAATAAATTAAAAGAGTACCAAATTTCATAGTTATTGATGTATTAAAACCTTGATTTTAATAATATAAATGTTGTGGCCCAAATTTAAGGAAAAAGTCTAATCCAAAAAAATAACATGATAAGTGGAAGAGGCCTTTAAACTTCCACATTGACCTTTTAGGTTGTCCATTTGGTAGAATTAACCTTTGAATAAGAACACAAAATATTAAGTCAAAATATCATGACCTAACTTAAAAAAAAAGCCCAACCTAAAAGACTAAGCTAATAGTGAGGAGAGTCTCTTAAACTTAAATATAACACTTAATTCATGTTATATATTACAATTAAGGGTAGCTTATTCGCATTAAAATGGTCGAATTCCAATTATTATTATTCCATATGGTAGAATTGCAATGTTACAATCACTATCTTCGTGAAATTTGTGATCTACTACATCATTACTCCACTGGTATACAATTGTACTTTACTCAACGGAGAAAAATTTTTTCTCCTCTGAATTGTTTAAAAAAAAAAAGGGGATAAAATCATTTTTGTAAGGAAAAGCATACAAGCTTACTTCAAAAAAGAAAAAAAAAATCCTTCAATTAATAGTCATGTGCTTATTAAGAATTATATAGAGATCAAGAATATCAAATATATTCTTATAGTAAAACTAGCGTTTAACTTCTATTTTCTTTAATTAATTGGGGAAAAATGTATATAGATCATAGATATAAACAATGCTAAAGCAATTATTCGATCATTTTTTTACAAAATAGATAAAACTACAAAAGAAATAAATGAATAAAACAAAAAAGGGTAAGCAAAACTTCAACAGGAAGTCGATTTCTGATTTGATTGGTGTTTTCCTTTTCTTTTCTTTTTTTTTTTTTTCTTCCTAACTAATTTGTATAGTTTTTGTATTATTTTAGACGGTTGTCTTATTTATATCTAATTTATAGGGATGCATTGATTATGTAGAACAAACGATATAGGAAATTAAGAAAAATTTCAGTTTTCACTTTTTCTTTTTTCACTCTTTCATACTTCTTCAACTCTTCACGAAAAAGTTAACTACTATGACATTAATCGGTAATATGTTGTTCACTATTATATTTAGTAGGTTTTTTATTTATTTATTTTTTTGGCCAAACTTATATTTAGTAGTTTAAAACGATAATCTTACAACTGCAATGTTAAGTTGTTTAATAAGATAAAGGAAAAGTTGCAAAATTATATGTGATAGAAGTCACATTTCTTGAGATTAAGTCAATAATTAATGCTTCATTAAATAGATAATTAAGAACCCTAAATCATTGATTTATTAGTTTAAAGTAGAATCAATAGTAGGACTCAAATTGTTTGTGATTTCATTATTTTCATTATGTAATCCAATCTTTTTGTTTTTCTATTATGGAATATGAGAACTATTTTCTTAAATCAGATGGGATATGGATGGTATACAAGAAAAAAAAAGAAGTAGGGGAAGATGGCAATCATGCGGGAGTTACAGTTCTTATTTTTGTTTCAACACATTGGACATTAAATAAAGTCACACATACCACAGTGTACTCCCACCTCAAACATTGGATTAAGGATCCCACACCTGAGGGATGGGTCCATGTGAAAATACTTCTCGATGTGGCATGTATTGGGATTGGAAATTTCGTACACAATATGCTATTTGGTACTGCCTGTTATGGGTGAGCATGCATGTATAGGTTAGATAGAAACCAGAACCGACTGGTTCTTGTAAGCATCGATCCTTAAATTTTAAAGCCAAAACTTCCCCTTTAGCATAAAGGAATTATTCTGAGATCTATATTTTATGCCCCATGCAACCTATAAGATATAGGTATTTTTAAAACTTATAAAAACTATTATTCCAATTTTTTATATAAAATCTTTTGAGGTAATGTACTCAACAACTTATTAATTTTTCTATGTATTTGTAAGGATCTAGTACAAACTTAAAAAGAAAATAGTTTGCTTGCGGTAATCTACATTGAACAAAATCTAAAACAAACTTACTTAGAAATAAGCTAATGTAATTCAAGAGTAGATGAGCAATAGATATTTGAATTTGTTTAAAAAAAATGACGAAAGTCTAACTAATTATGACCAAAGCCGTTGTAATCTAGTGATATTATAATTGGTCACTCATTAGGATAGATAAGGGTTTAAATCCCCTCTTACTCATAGTTGGCCAAAAAAGAAAAACTATTTGTCAAAGAATATGAAAAAAAGAAGAAGAAGAAGAAGAAGTTGAGATTTGCTTATAGTTAAGAGAGAAATCAAACAATAATGAAAGGAAAGTGAGAGGTGGTAAAAGAAATGAAGTTTGATAGAGTGGAGTTAATAATAGTAATTTAGGAAGAAGATAATAGGCAGCAAAAGAATAAACAATGTAATATACTTTGCAATTTTTACTTTTTATAACAGGCAAATGCACTTGCCCCTAAGTATGTATTCAAGTAAAAAATATCTTATTTTCTTATATGTCACGCCCCGAAGTGGCAAAATTGTAATAGTCCTACCGTGTAAACCATCCTAAGATAGAAATTAGCCTTACAACCGCTATCTTAGACCTAATCTACATAAGACATCCATGACTAACTCGCTTTGAAGTAAACATTTTGTAATTTAAATAAATCATTTACCTAAGAAAGTGAGAAAATTTATATATATACACTATGATTCAATTATTACATTATTCAAAAATGAAAAATTCTAAATAAAACAAAACTTAGACCTTAAGAATATATGTTCGTTCTTCAAATATTTTTCCTCACTTCCCAGGATCCAGCAGTTGCTAGCTTCTGAGTTATTTATTTGCTGCTTCAAAGTAATTACTTGGCGCTTCTTAGCTAGCGCCTACACGACGTCTATAGGGATGTGAGCAACCACAGCTCAGTAAGTTAAGATGGAGGACTTAAAACTATACCATAAATACAATAAGATTATCAATCAACTTATTAAGTGCAATGCATGTTCAAGCAAATGCCATCACACAACGTTGTCCGGCTCGTCGTGAGATTAGAGAAATTATGCCAGCTCTAATCCGGGTTGAGAAGTTACCGTTAATACAACAGCTCACGACCAAACTCAGGCTTGTGTAATGGAGACCTCACTCCTCCCGCGACTACCTTCGAACCATTGTCTTCACCCTCGCCACGACCTCCTCTCCTGTCACTTAGTTCGACTAAGGATGAAGAAGGGATCATTTTGTAATCCTGAGTTATCCCTTTTGAAAGGATCGGTATTTGGCCGGAGAGTCCTAAGTCCCCTAATGGGTTACCATGCATATCCAATTATGATTACTAATCGTATATTTGATTAAGTCCAGTTTAGGGTGATCAATCATTTCATACAAATTATACAATACAAGCCAGGACAACAGACAGAATCATAACATCACTCATAATCAAACACATACACACATCCAACTATCTAACAAGCACAACCAAGCATAATCTTAAGCCTCCGAAATACAGTATCGTATTAATCCGAACTTACCTCGACTCCTCGTTCAGTCATTCGAGGTCCGACTTGCCCAGGCCATCGCCGATCATCCCTATAATACAAACGTGATTTCAGTTTTTTATATAACTATTATAGGTTCATTTTATCCTATAACGTTTATTGTTATGTTTTGTTTAGGGTTTAATATACCTAATTATCTAGGTCTTAAGTCTTTTACAATTATTCTAGGTTTGGGGTTAGGTTCGGGTTCGGGTTCGATTTCTGCATCAATTTCTAAATTAGATTCTAGTTCAATTTCTACGTCCTAAATATGCTCGAATCCTAATGTGAAATTAATCACATTAAGCTCAAGTATTCAAATATCCTATTAGGTCTTAATTTAGTATTCTAAACTATTCGGTACACGTCATTCCTAATTAGAGTATCGGATTTATCCCCGATATGAGAAAATCTTACATTTTTATACAATTACCTAAATTAAATCTTATTTCAGATTTATTATTATTCTGATTTTTATTATAATATTATCTAAATAACCTTAATTTTTTTTAGATTTATTAATTTCCAATTCCATATATTATTAACTTCTTACAATAACTACTTAATTTCCTAAATTAACTATACTTAATACTCCAAAGGCTAGAATTAGGTTTTCACATAAAAAATTAACATCCCTAAACATCTAATTACTATCTAAATCAGTAATCGGTATCTTAATCACCTAATTAACCTAAAATTACCCAATTTTTCCATTATTTTAGGGTTAAAAATTAACTTAAAAATTTTGAAAATTAATTTTAAAAAAATGGCTTCATAGCACTGTTCTATATCATATAAGTATTCTACAGAAAAAATTGAGCTCCAAACTACACTCTTAAGCCTATTTATTTCTCGTTCTAATCATGCTCAGTTTTGCTCAATTTGTTAAGAACCCTATATTTTCAGACGTGATTAAACTAAATCACTATTTTTTCCTAAATCTATATACAATAAAACCTCAAAATAACAAGTTTTAAAATTTTCTGGGCAAATTAACTAATTTTACGAAATTATTCAAAATTGGGGCAAATAAAGGACTCACTAGTTCGATGCTTTTTGGCCATCCAACTCCGGTCCAAGTGTATCGGTCGGCTTAGATGGTGCGGCTGGAGTGGGGTGGTGGTGGTGGCTCAATCTCAGGTGGTAGTGAGGTGTGAGTTTAACTCACTAGCCGTATCTACACAGTTTCCTTGTCTTTCTTTTTTCTGGATTTTCTCTCGAATTTTTTAAGTTCCCTATTTTTCTCTTATGCTAAACTGTCCAAATGAGTTCTCTGAAAATTTTCCTTACTTATAAACATTTTGGGTAATTAATATGCATTAATTAGACATGACATTGCCCCATTTCCTTGATTTTTGGCTTTTGTGTTGCTTAATTCTAATTGGTTAATTTTTTTTGTTCAGATTCTGACTTGCCACAACCATATTTGCATTAATCTACACCATTCTGATTTTTTTTTCTGATTTTTATTAATTAATTTAATAATTTACTAAGTTTTTGGCCAATTTAAGTAATTTCGCGTATTTTTATCTACACGTAAATACATGTGGAATACATGTAAATTTTCGTAATTATTATTTAGGTCATTTTATGATTTTTCGTATACATATAATCTATCTCTAGTAATTTATTAGTTACTAAATTACACTTTTCGCCTTTTTTATGATTAACAAATATTATACTTAAAATTTAAAAATTTTATAGTCTCCTATTTTATTACTTATTTTCTTAAATTTAAGTTTACAGGGTCATTTTTACTAATATTTCTAACTTTACTTTATAATTTAAGCTCGATCGGATTTTTCAACTAATCAAAATCTCAAATGGCTAGTTGTGGGGCTTACATTATATCCAATATTAAGAATTTTTGTCGGATTTATACAACGTAACATTGATCCTATATCTTATATCGTTTTAGGATATATAAACGTATTGGATACATACCATGTAGAAGCAAATTTCTAAAAGTTGGATTGGAATCTACTCTATGACTTCAACACTTACTTGAAATCTATCCAATCATGTAGATTAAAGTAGGTTTTAACTGTTGTTATTTGCTAGGATTATGTGTTCACATCGGCTGGACACAAAATGACAAAGCTATAAACAGTTTTGAGTTTAGATATACACTCCTCAAGCTTACCCTCTTTTATACTTTTATTTACATTTAGTTTTAGCACTTGTCCAAAGATCCATTTAATAAATATGTTTGTGTTTAACTAGGTAAGAATATAAATACAATAACTCTTTCATAATAAGCTAAGTCATTTGGCCTTTTAACTTAACACACATTCTCTCAAAGACTCCTTTGCTTCCCTTGGTCATTAGCTTAACTTAGGGGGTATAAATGAAGCAAGTCGGTTTAACTTGAGTTTTACTCAAATTTGATCCAGTGGCATTTAATTGAGCTTAAGTTAAAGCTATTATGAGTAGAAAATTGAGTCAAGCTTAAGATTTCAAATATTAAGCTTATTAGACTTATGAACTTAATTGAGTTTAATATAATTTTTAATTTTTTAAAATATAAGTGAATATGAGGTTATTAGGAGAAAATTTATAAAAATTTGAGTTTAACTAAGCTAATCGGCCAAACTCGAGTTAGTCATATATTTGTTTAAGTTAAACTTGAGCTCAAAATTTAAAATTTGGTCAAACTTGGTTTGAGTTTGATACTATATTGGTTCAGTTCGACTTAATTACATCCTTAGCTTAGCCCTTTACTTGTCTTTCCTCTCTTAATCATATTGTTATTGAGACCTTCTTAAATAGGTTAGGGTACTTTTGTTCTTTTTTTTTTAATTGTAAAATTTTTATATTGTTATTTATTTGCTTTTTTTTATCTTCAATAACAAGCTTATTTAGATTATTTCAAGATATTTTTTTTTCCTTCAAAATTAATATTGAACAAAATGCAAATTAGTTACAGGTTAGAAACATATTAATAAGCTAAGTCAAAAGATGTCTTGCTTAAAATGATTAACCGATGTTGTCCCATGAAACTTATTTACTAAATGACTCATGTTACGAGTATAGATTTTCAAATAGGAATATGTTTGATCTTGAATAAATACAACCTATTAATATGAATGGCCAACTATTGTAAAATCATTGTTTTAATCAAGTCAAACACACTTACTTTATGAATAGTTTTCTTTTCTACAATGATCCGTTAATACAAAAATTGTACTTTTTTGTGCTTAATAAAAATTTAATTTGTGAATAAAGCATAGACAAAAGATGACATTTGATAATCTAGAATGATGAAGTGACTAAAGTAAGCGAAATAGTTTGTAGTAATAGTTGTTTGATTAGTCTTAACAAATGTGAGTATATGAATCAAGTGTTCAAGCTATGGAGTAATGTGTGACGGAGGTAGAAAAATGGAGAGTCCACAGAAGAAAGAAATGGAAAGACAAAAGCTGAGAAAGAGTGTAGCATTTAGGAAATTTGTTATTTTATTAACTTAACTATTTTACAAAGCAAAGAAATATTTTTATTTATACATGAAAGATACAATCTGATACATGCTATTATACTAGAATACAATGGTTTTACTGTAATGCCCCGAAACAGTAAAGTCGTAATTGTCTTACTGTGCAAACCATTATAAGATAAAAGCTGACCGAAATTTTAGACTCAATTTACATAAGACATTCACGATTAACTTACTTTGAAATAAACAGTTCATAAATTAAACATGTTATTTAACTTTGTAATTATGAAATTACGTATTTTCACTAAATAGTCTAAGTATGTTTACAGGATTTCATAACTTAATCATAATCTACTTGAGTAATACATAAATTAATATTAAAAGCATTAAAAAATAAAATCTAAACTTAATAGTGTATATGATCGTTAGTTTTATATCCTCATTTTCTAAGATCCAACAGTTACTAGCTTTAGGGTAGTTACACGACCGCTTTTCAGCTAGCATCTGCAACAATATCTATAAAGATGTGAGCAATCAACAGCTTAATAAATTAGAATGGAGACTTAAAAATATACATTAAACATAAATAGGGTTATCAACCAATTTAATTAGATACAATGCATATTTAAGCAAATGTCATTACAAGATGTCATCCGGCCTGTCATAAGATTAGAGAAATTACACTCGCTCTAATCCGGGTTGAGGAGTTTCCATTTAATACAATAGCTCACGACCAAACCCAGACTTATGAAATGGAGACATCGCTCCTTTTATGACTATCTTTGAACCATTGATTTTATCCTTAGTACAACCTCCTTACCATCACTTAGTTCGACCAAAGATAAAAAAGGAACCCATTATACTATACGGCATTATCCCTTTTGAAGGGATCATTATTTCACTAGAGAACCTTAATATTTCCCTTAATACTAACTAAGCTAAGTCCTTGCTCTGTTTTTCCTATTTTTTATAAATATTTTTCCGAATTTTCTTTAGATGTTTTTGGTTGCCAAAATGTGAAATCTAAGTCCTAATATCCTATTTATAGTTTTTTAGGTTGATAAAATTTTTCTTAGCCATCAAGTAATTTTTTTCATTTATTTGGTTATTCTTTTAAAGAATTTGTAAGTATAAGGTATCAAATTTTTGTTTAATTACTTTTAACGCAACTGATTATTCTTTTAAGTTGCTCAACATCTAATCCAATCATATTCCGTATTGTTTCTTGTTTTTTTTTGTAATTTTTAGATGATATTTTGGGGTATTTTGGTATTTTATATTAGTATTTAATGATTTTGGTAATATACGTGTATATATATCATACACATAATGAGTAATTATATACATGTAATCATGTTTCTCGCATGTCTTTTATTTTTAAGATACTTTTCATATTTAACTTTACTATTTTATCGCTTATTATGTATAATTATATAATTTTAGGTTAATTTACTGATATATTTATTATATATACTGAGTATACTCATAAAAATACGTGTATACTCAAGTAGTATATTATGTTATATTATTTTCTTTTATTGCCCAATTAACTTATCTTTTAGTCCTCATTGCATTCTAAGCTCGGTTTTAGGGGTTTTGATAAGTTTTACACTATAATGATTAATAACACTTCTAAGGTTAAAAGTGAGATTTTTTATCATTATTTTTTAAATCTAATTTTACTAGATCATTTCAACCAACTTTTTTAACTTCGTTGTAAAGTTTGGACTCAATTGAATATTTTTTTTCCGAAAATAATAAATTTATATACTATTACTCTAAATTCAACTTTAGGGTCTCATATAAGGTAAATTCTTACTATTTTGATTGTATTCTTAATATTTTTATTATATTATGAATTTCCAAACGTACGAAAATTACTCAATTAGGATTATTAAGTTTTTCATAAGTTTCTAGCTTAATCATTTTACTTTTTTAAATATCTTAGATCAATTATTAACCTTAATCGTACAAGAATAGGACTTTTTTGTAATACTTAGATATTCATGTCTTGATTACTGATTTATGGGATATTACAAAAAGCATATAATTAGCTCATCAATTTCATTTTCAAAATTAAGTATTAAATAATCAGTAAAGTTTTGAATTTATCATAATAACTCTTCTGGTAGTGAAAGGCTATTGGAATTTAATTTATTAAAATCCATTTTGTTAGATTCTATTAATACATGTACTAGGTTTTGGATAAAGATAAGATTACTATCGGTGGTTAGAACTTCTATGTGTGCTTCACCAATACCATTGAAAAAAGGTCTTTGTGTGCTAATTCAAACCAAAGCTTGAATACGTTGGTCACATTCATGCAAGCAATTACGAATAATGATATAAGTATGCTGCTGTCATTTTCTAATTGGATATTATTTATATTTGTGTGAAATTGTGTACAATGTTTCATGTTCAACATGTTAGTGGTTTAGCAATAAAAGCAAACAAAATTAAGGGAAAAAAAAAAGGAAGAAGAAATCAATCCTACTACAAATGGTGGTAGGTTTTTATATCATTTCGATTGATGAAAGATAAATACAATAATAATTCTAAGATTATCCATTCACAGTTCTCAAATTTTTTCTTTTTTTTTTTTATTTTTACCAGTAAAGCTGAAATTTATTCAAATAAGATTATAGGTATATCAATTTCACGAAAAATATTATCTGGAATTTTTTTTTCTACATTGTTATATTCAAATCCTTAAAATTCATATACATCTTTTTAATAATCTCATGAAATTACTATTGCCGATGGTTTTTGGTGGCAACTAAAGATAAAAGATAAAGGTAATGGTTGATGGTTAGTAATTATTGTTACTAACCACGAAAAACATTAGTTTTTTTATTTATTTATTTATAGTATTCTTCTATCATCTTTCATCATCATTTATTGTTATAAATTATTAGTATTCATAATATTTTAAAACTATTATAATAATATTTGATAAATTCAAAACTTTATTTATAGTAAATATCTAAGAGCCTGAAAATATTTTCAGTAAAAGAAACATTTTCTAACTTATATTAGGTACGAATTAGTACTTGTAATTCACTTCAAAATGTAATATGAATTTGAAGAGTCAATATGTCCCATGATGTATACTAAGTCATCACCGCAGAGAATGAAACCTATCATACTTGGAGTTGAAACAACAAAGCTAGCCGACTTTTGATGGAGGATAAAGCCAAGTAACAAGGGGCTTCAAACCGGATTTGCGATAGCCGACTTATGGTGGAGGATCTGTGGTGATAACAGCGATTGGAAACAGTAGAAAAGTGGGTCATCAAGCATAGTTTTCTTTAAGACCATTTATTTGGAGGTATCGTATAAAGAATGAAATAATTATTTTTAAAATATTTTTTATTACTTGATCTACTTCAAAATTTGTTCAAGAATTTTTATTTCTGGTGGCTTTTCTATTCCCCTTTTATATGGAATAGTTGTCATATTTAAAGCTAAAATTTTGTATTTTCTCTTCAAAAGGAATAAAAAGTTTGGTTGATGGACAATTATGTTATCAATTAATTAGAAAGTAAAAGGAAAAAAGTACAAAAAAAATCTCAAATACTTTACGTTTTTATTAATCAATCCTTAACCTTTCAATTAATCTATTTTAGTTTTCAACCTTTTCACATCGTATTAAATAAGTCTTTCCGTTCAAACTCTATTAAATTTTCTATTATTGTAGGTACTTATCGACATAAAATTGATCTACGTAAATATAAAAAGTCTCTAACATTTATTTATATATACGAATTAATACTTAACATTTTTATTTAGTTTATTTTAATCTTTAATATATCCACATATAACGAATGGATTTTTTTTATAAATTTTTTAAAATATTGAGGACTAAAATGGATTAAATGAAAAGTTAAGAATCAATTCGTATATACAGATAAACGTTAGGAATTTTTTTATTTTTTTTCCTAAAAAAATTAAATAAATCTAGTTATTTTCCAAAAGACCAAATAAGAGCATATAGGTATTTTTTGTTATATTGCTAATTTAATACGGTAATTGATGAAGTAAAAAAATACTAGAATAGTTATTCCTACAATAAAAATTATATAATGTAAATAGAATATTTAAATTTCTAATCTATTATTCGTAATAATCATTCTAGAGGTATAACTTTTCCACTTCCTAACTATTTTATTTCAAAAAGTAAATGGGCAAGAAGGTGGAGAATCAAAACTTATATTAGGATAACTATCCAATTCGATAAGGGGAAATTGGAAGGAAAAAAGAAGAAGAAGAAAGGAAAAAAAGTGAAATGAAAGAATTTAATCACTCTTATTATCTTTTGACTCCTTGCTTGCTATGAATCACTTACAAGGAAGTTGATGACGTCAACTGTATATTCCCGATTTAAAATTGAACATGAAAAGTGTGTTTAGGCCTATAAAAGAATAAAGAGATGAAAGTTAATATTGGTGTCAAATTCAATTAATAGAGATTCCCGACATCATTTTTATCTCTTACATAGACACAATGCTTTCATTTATAAGATGTGTGCTGAGAATTAATTCCATTTCCAAATGGAGTGTTGCCTTATGGCCAGCAATTTTTATGTCCAATCAATATTCTGATGATGTGCGGAAAGTAAATAGAATCCCATTCCTTTTTTTTTTTTTTCTATAATATATGAAAAAGAAGAAGAAGGAATAAATTCACTTTTTTTTTTTATCTATTTATTTATTTGTTTATTTTTTTGTGTGGATGGGATCAAGTTGTCAGCAAAGTACATGTTGCTTCTTTAGACAAGTTCATATTTTGACTCATCACCATTGTCAAATTTTCTCATTGCTTTTTACCTATTCCTCAAATATACTTTATTCCCACATGTGGTACGATAAATATTCTAAATCTACCACAAAATGCTGTAATTACGTCGGAATTTCCCTCAATAGTTAAATATAGATGGCGGAAATTCTTCTGACCTGTATAACATAACACGATCACTTTATTCTGAGTAAGACAAAGCAAGATCGATTCTTATTCGCATGAATAATGTAATATACATAACGATTCGTAGCTTTTATGAAATTATCTAATAAGCATTCCCTACTTATTAAATAACATGAAAATACAAGTTCAATAATCGTAATCTCTCTCTCATATCAGATTTATAAATAAGTTAGAAATTATGAAGGAGTGTAATTTTAGTCCGACTAAGATGTTATATCACCGGAGTTTGAACCTTATAGAGAGTGGAAAAAGGAAATTTTATATTACTTTACGACGAAATTATCTAATAAGATTCCCTACCTATTAAGCAACATAAAAAGACAAGTTTGATAATTGAAATCTCTCTTCCATATTAGATTTATAAATGAGTTAGAAGCAAATTTCAGTCCGATTAAGATGTTATAGTACTTTAGTTTAGTTCGAACCTTATAGAGAGTGAAGAAAAAAGGGAAAAAAAAATATTTTATAGCGAATGTGGATTCCGTTGCTTTTGATTCGTTTTAATAATATTACAACGAGATAAAGAAAAATAATAATAATAATAATAATTTGGTGGCAACTTGAACCAAAAATTTATGTGAAAGGGACCCCATGAAAGAATAGAGAGAGCCAAACTATAATGGGTCTACTTGGACATTTAAATTGATGGCTGTATCAATAAGCAAATGACAGCAAACCCGGTTTGTCGTTGCAATGTTTGTGAATGCATGAGGTTGATCGGTTTTCTCATTAAAGGAGTCAATACAATCATCATCATTATTATTTTGCTGATTAATGCTTGACTGATCTTAATGCACTTGTATTTGTAAATTTTCTCTTGTAATTATGTCTAGGGATTCTGATCTATATAAACAGTTAACATTACACCCAACATGTACTACCGATAATTATATAGCTAAGCCAATTACTACTCAATCATAAATTGTTCTTTCCGTTATGCTTTTATACATGGATACAAGTAATTGATAGAACTTGTGAGGGTTCGCAATATCTTTTATAGTATTGTCTTTTTCTTTTTTTCTGTTTTTTTTTTCACTTTTATACATTATGTAATTAAATGTATTTAATAACATTATTTTATTAAATTAATTTATCGTAAAACAGTCAAGATGGGACAAAAGGTTTAATGGAGTTGATGAAAACTCTATTTCGTATCAAATGGAAAACAACAAAGTTCAAATAAGCGTTAGGATTATATATGTATTTTCTCTACAAAAAATTAATAATGTATGGAGAAGTTCACCTAATGAAGGTTAAATTACATAAATATCCCAGTAATGCGGATAACAAATACAATTCCATAAAATTTAACCTTTTAGAAAGTTAGGCTTACTCCCCTTTATTGGCAACTTGTTTTTTTTTTTTTTTTTTTTTATTTGAAGTAATATCCAAATTAAATAAATTAAGACCTAAAGACTCGAGAACATGCCTGTAAATGTAATAAGGCTTTAAAATCTTCTTCATCAGGAATGAGAAAGAGAAAGACCAAAATAGCCTTACAGCCCCCACTTTAACCTAATCAAGCTTTGAATTTGAGTAATTGCACCATCCTACGACATATCATCATCTCTCAAGTTTTATCAACATGTATTTTCATGCTTTTTAGAACTTTCTCTTTCTCATTCTAAGGATTTCGATCAAATCCTCTACGGTCCCCCCCCCCCCCCCCCCAACCAAAATCTCCTTTATAGTTATTTGGAGTCCTAACAAATTAACACAGAAATTATCATATTTAGGGCAAAGTTGGTACGTTGATGTGGAGGTAAAAGTTTCAAAGAATATTTTTTCTTTCTCTAAGCAAATGAATTTTTAATTTTTTCTAATCTATTTACTATACTATTGAAGGACTTAGTTAAGAATAATTGCTTGTGTGTGTTGGAGGATCTGGTTTCTGTTAGTTAAGAATAATTGCTTGTGTGTGTTGGAGTATCTGGTTTCTGTTGGGAAAAACAAGAGGAATTATCTCCTTTCTCTTTGACTAATTTACAAAAATTTGAACGTAGTATATAGGGTTTTCTATCAATTGGAATCATTTATGTGGGACCGATAAATTTCATGCTGTTTGCAATAGTTTTCAGTGTGATTCTCGTGTTATAGTGTGCTTTTTTTTTTTTCTCTTTTTTTTTGGTCGACGTGTTATAGTGTTGATTAATACTTTGAAGGACAAATCAATGAAGTTATTTATGCCGAAAGATGAATTTCGTACTCATTTGTAGGAAAAAAAAAAAAAGTAGTTTTATGATTGTTTCGGAAGGATTTTTTGAAGTTGGGTTAAGTTTGAGTAGTGCAATATTGTTGTTAACTCAAGTATTAATAAAGGGATAGCCATTACCTACCTTGAATCAAAGTTATCCCACTTCGAGCAATCTATCACTATCTATTTATGGCACCTCAATGGACCTTTTTAAGTCCCTAGCTAATTGGCTTGTTTTGCTAGAAGGTGTTAAATAGATTTTTTTGAGTTCCAAGCATCTATCTAAGTCTAAAATCAACCATTATATATAGGAATATATATCTAAAATACAAGTAGATATCTAATAATGAGGTTACGTATTTGTAATCAAGTATTGATTGTTGGCTTCATTGGTTTGAATTTGAAAAGCATGACCTAAGCACAACTCAAGTAAGAGATTACTTTACTTTTTGGATGTCTTGTTAGGTTTGAAGTTAAATGAATCTAAAGTATATGGAACCATAATTGTTGTGCTACTTATGCTTAATTAAGATCAAGAGATCGAAGAATACTAGGGATCGAATATGGTGCTAACGAACTGGTTGTTGTGTTGCTCCTAATGAAGTACCAATCTAAGATAATGTGGTAGTTTAAGTGCTCATGTTACAGTGTCTACATGTCTTGTGGTTAGGGTTATAAATACTAACTAGAAGATACGACTCAATATTCCAAGGCCTAAGAATAAAATAGCCCAATACCACCTCCCCAACAGATGGGGATCATGTATAGGCCTAATCCACATAACCAAATGTTCACCACCTGGACGGCTAACTGATGACCCAATCAAAGTAGCCAAGACCTTAGCCAATCCTAAATTACCACCATGTTGCCATCCCAACCAGCCCTTCCCTAAGCTAAATGGCTCTGCCCCTAGCCTAGCCCAAGATAAAAGAACCACAAGCCATCCTGACCATAAAGCTAACATAACAACAAGCCTTAAATAAGTACACAGTTCGCTGAACATGACTCCCTTACAAGTTACTCTTTACCTATCCATATAACATCGACATCACATTTAATGGAATATGACAATTAGCGATTCATTCCATACTAATTATTATGGCCAAGCGTATGATACCATACAATAGGAAGAAGGATGAGATAGTCACAACTCATAAAACCTAAGGGTAATCATTTCATCCTTTAATATCAAGAAATCTTGTCAACTCCCATAAATTCTAAGGCCGCATGAATGGAGACATATCCTATAAATGCCCTCCCCTAGATCCTCCAAAAAAGTAAGTCTACGATCTAAGTTCAAAGACAAAAGAAATTGCACAATTACCTAATTTCTATTAAGCTTAAACTCTTTTCTTTGTTCTATTAAGTTAAGTATCAAAGTAGTCATACTACACAACCACCTAGTATAGTAACTCACCCCTTATATGTTTTACAAGATACCCCATTGACGACATGAACCTCTTAGACCAGGCCCATTATGCCTTAAGAGTCCCAAAAACTCTAACAAAAGATTTAAAGTAACAAGCATGTTATTGACTAGGGAAGTAATCAAGATATGGGTCAGTTTGTTGGAAACAAGCCGTAATTGGGCCATACTAATTATATGGGACATTTGTAGGGGATGATTGCAATGTATTTGGACTCTTCGAGTCTTGGGTATTCAAAAGTACATACACTCAAACCTATGTGTGTTGTACTAGATAGTCACGAGCTATTTTGAGTCTTTAACTATTAAGATTGTATTGGTTTTTGTTATTGTACGAGATTGAAGTTAAATATGGTTTTTATAATGTTTGTCATACATGGGTACTTGCGGTGGTTTTAGGTATAATAGATAAATGATTATTTATAGATTTTGGCTATAAACATAGGAAGATGATCAACGTTATACCGAAAGTATTCAAAATATAGGTTGAATTGATATAAATCTTAGTGGATTTCCTTAGCTCTTGAATAATATTTGTGAAATCTATTTCATTATAGACTAATAATGATATTATGATTATTGAAAATTAATTGTTGTTTATATTTTTATATTATAGTTCTAAGCTGGTACAATATAAGTGTATGTAACGGGTTGTTCACGTCCTTCAATCATGGAGTGACATTTCCCATAACAGAAATTTATATGGGATACTTTAGTTAAATGATATATATATATATATAATTACCGTTATTAATCTTGATTAGGTTTGAAGAACATAGAACTTTAAAGGCATCTAAAAAAAAATTACACAATTAAACAATGAAATTAATTCTCAAATTGTTTTTGGGTAAGGTTTTTTTTTTGGTTTTATAGCACTTAACCCTCTAATTTTTAAATAAAGAATATTAACCACCAAATTTTAAAAAATACGCTTTTAGACTCTTATATAACCATTTTAACTTTTACAAATACAACATACATTAAAAATAAAAAAAGAAATTAACAACTGTACAACAAAATATCACAAGCTAAAAAAAAAAATGAAAGAGGTAAGTTCTCTTTTCTTTTTTTTTTCCTATCTTTATTTATTTCTTTTAATTTCAATAAGTTATTTAATTAAGGATAAAAATGGCTATAAGGCTGTCTGAAAGTAGGAGCTTTTAATTTCAGAAGTTTATAAACATTTGATTTTAAAAATAAGAAAGTTCGCATGCACATTAAATAAATAAAAATATCTGCACAACTTATCCTTTAAAATTTAATTGAAGGAACAGAGAGGAAAGATGATTTATACGTAAAAAAACATCTGCTTTTACACTCTAGGTTTGGCCGGTTTGACCCTAGTTTTGTACCTAGTATCCTGGTAGTGGTAGCAGTGGCAGAATTCTCATAGATGTCATGCTGTGATTTGCAACAATGTTCCAAGACTCCTACTTTGTTTGCATGCTGATATGACATTTATTGGTTCCTCTCTCTATCACTCTCCACACACAACCCAAGCACGTGACTTTCATCTACGAATCCAACCAAATGACCACTCCCCATTTTTTTTTTTACAGAATTATGAAAAAATCAGGCTAAGTGCTTGTGTTGTGTTCTATTTCACTGTTTCTGCCATTATTGAGTTGCCAAAAGAGAAGACATGTATACTTCCCCTTTTCTATGGGACCGATACGTAAATCGGATACGTGCACAAACTTCAAAGATTCACGATATTTAATAATTTTAAATTTTAAATATAAAATTAAAGAATAATCTCGATATTGATATTATCTATCATTATTAATGATAAATGAAGAAAAGGCTTCTCTCCGCTAGAAAATGTACTTTCCTTTTATTCCATTATCAAACGTCTTAAATTTGACAAAGAATGTAGGTATAAGCTTGAATGGAGATTTTAAATATATTAACATCTCTCAAATCTTTCTAAATTTCTCAAATAACCTCAAGGAAAAAAAAAAGGCAACAAAATATGAAAGAAAATATTCATTTAAGTTGCTCCTGTAAAATTATCGATATTATTATGGTGTAATGGTATAAAAACTGATATTTCAATAGAATATGTTACATTTAAATCTCTCTCGACTAAGTTATAATATGATAGTAGTTGGATGAAAAAATAAAGTTATTGTCATAAATAATTATCGAATTGTTCCATATATTTGTAAAATGATTAAATAGTGAAATCTAAATAAAAAAGAAATTAGAAAATGGACTTTGATGCATTTGATTCTAGAACAAACGCTCCTTTTTTTTCTTTTTTTTTTTTTGCCAGATGGAACAGAAGGTTTTATATGTGCATTTTTGTCTAGTGTTTGAAAATAAGACATTGAAACTTCAATGTAAAACAATTCATGGAATAACCAGTATCAATTAATCCAAAAACCTTGTCAATAAATTAATAAAACTCTTTAAATAAGATTCTAGAATCTCAAGATTTACTAAGATCTGGTCACGGGAGGTAACTCCAAAGGATCGTTTTTTATAGAAGTCGTCTGACAGTTGGAGCAACAAAGTGGAAACCTTCGCCAACTGTTTTTTAACGTTTTAGACCCTTACGGTGAATTAATGAATACAAAAAAAATTAAATAAGAATGATACATGTTAAGAGTGTTGAGACAGGGCAGGGTTTTGATGAAGACAAGTGAGAAATTTGGTGGGGTAGAATGGAGCAAGGCTGAGAATTTTCCAGCTAGGGTTCCTTGTTAGACTCATTTAAAACGTTAAAATTGACAGGTGAGACTCGGTCTTCCCTCACTCACAAGGAAAACGAAAGAGACTGAAATTTCCTTTTTGTTTTATTTTTTTATTTGTGCGGTCAGACAAAGTTGCATTGCATGGCGATGTACACTATGTACCTCTTCAAATCCTCTCGAGTCACAATCCGAATGGTTGGATACACAGCGGAAGATAAGTCAATATTGAATCGCGAAAAAAAAAAAAAAAAAAAAAACAGACAACGAAGAGAGATAGGAGAGAAGATAAAGACATAGTTATTTAACATGGAAAACTTAAACATGAGGGGGAAAAAAGCCGGTGAAAAAAGTAGTGGCAATTCATTAGTAAATCACATAAGAATATAAAAGAGCGATATATAAATCGTAAATTACGAGGTATGATGGTTTTTATCACAATAATGAACCAAATTGTCTCTCTCCATGGGCAAACACACTTAAAGTCTAAGTTAACTACAAAGAAAACACTAATATCACATGCATCAAAGATTGGAATTGTAATTTTCCAAAATAGAATAGAATTGAATTAATAATAGTCATCCAAATGATTGTATTCATATATTATATATGGTCTTAATAATTGCCTTTCTGCTTGAGACTCTCAAGACCCAAGCGCATCTCTAAGCCTAATCAATATCTCCAGGTGTCTCTTTCACCCTTGTTAGATGATTTCCACACCAAGTGTACAAGCCAACTAGGATAAGTGCACTAACATTACCCACCATGCCTAAGGCACATGCCAAAGCCTTGTGGCCTTCGAATACTTACCATCTCTCAGACCTTTCTTAAGATTCGAACAACTAAAGAGCTTATAGATCCCTTGGGCGAACCCAAAGCTCCTTAAGCCCTCTTGAGTTGAGCTCTAAGCACTTAAGAAGTCCATCACAATACGATGGTCCAGCATCTAACCACTAGGAAGAGGCGTCTCCTTGCTCAAAGTACCCTTCCGGGGGACGTGTTGCCATAACCCCTTCTTCCATCTATCTCCTTCTCTCTCCCTTTATTAGATGCTATATGATGTCCTGACTTAGGACCTAAGGGCCTAGTCATCAAATTATGGCGATTGCCTACTCCAATGTGATAGGCTCCCTTCTTAAGGCTTATGAACCGACAAAAAGGTATATGTCCTTTCTCGTAATGACAACACCCTTACCTTGGATTATGCTCGAGCCAATCCTTACACGCCATGTAACTAAGCAGCTTAACTTCCTTTCTTATAAATAGGAAGTGAGACTCCAAGTAAAAGGATCGATCTTTTGACTTCTCTCAATCCATCCTTAACTACATTCTCTTAATTCAACTCCTAATTACTCTCTTTGCTAATTTGAATATGAGAGGGCCTATTGGCTATGCCAAAGAAAGGTTTTTGTAAGTCCATCACCATCAACGGTTGTTGAAATACTAAAAGTGCAACCAAAGACCACACACTTGTGATACCCACTATCACCATATGGTAATGATCAAGAAATTACGATATATTTCATTTATATAGTTTCTTTGAGAATAATTGATTATTTTGTTTCTTGCTTCCAATCGTAGATAACTCAATAAACCCTATGGTTCATAATGTGGTTATCAACATTGTGCTTGACTTTTTTAAGATGTACAAATGTAACATATTTTATCTATAATTATGAAGGTATAGCCATGCACATAATTAGTGACTATATGCAAGGATAAATATGATAAAACTACATTTGATGTATTTTTATATGCTACATACTATAAAGTACATTAGTATCTTATTACTATATATGTATGTGCAAAATTATATTAATACCTATATAACTAATAAAATAAAAGGTAACAACATAGTTTACACCTAAATTTTATTACTTTTTGTAGTTATATATCTGAAGTTTAGATTTATCTAATTATACATCCAATAAAAAATTTAATTATCATCATTTACATATCAGCTAAATTCAATTCACACCATTAATCCAATCATTACAATTAGTCAAAAAAAAAATGGTCATAAACAATAAGGTAATGCAACCCCTTAAGCCATGGGCAGCCTCCAATGACCGCCAATAAATCTCATGACACATATTTTTGAAATAAGGTCATGATATGCTTTTTTAAGGGGCCAAGGGGACGACCTCACTAAGGTTGTAGACGACCATTTGATTAATTAATTGTGCCGAATGAATTAACAATGTAAATTTAAGTTAAATGAAGTATATACGATGATAACTAAATTTTCAATTAGATATATAATTAAATAACTCAAAACTTTAGAAATCGAATTGTAAAAAATGGTAAAATTGAGGCATAAATTATGAATTAACGAATAAAATAATTATATATTTATATAGTGCCACTATGCATGCATGTACATAGAATAAGACAAAATGATGGAATATGCAAAATCACCTATCATAGCATCGCCTCCACATGCAATCGAAAATAAGTAGGAAATGCGCTACAAATTCATATTTATCTTTGCTTATTCATTTCAGAAGATCTTGTTCCAAAATCTAATTTTCGGCCTAATGCCGGTTTTTTTTCCTTATTTTTCGTTCATTTATGATTATAATATGGAAAATATTAATGTGCTTTGGGAACGTGAAAGAGCATTGATTATTATCGGACAGAGAAAAATCAACCGAAAATGTACACGGAAGGATGTGGACGATTAAGACAACCAATTAAAACAGTAGTGGTTTAAACATGGACAAGACTAAAGTCAATGCATTTAAAACTATTGTAACCTAACGGTAAATTGAGATAAATTAGTGTTCCAATATTGTGTAACTTGATTGACAAAACGAAAAAAAAAAAAAAAAAGTCACTATAGCCTTCGCAATTTTACATTTGCTATAGACTTTCAATCCAAGAAACAGCTTTGGTTAGTATTTTCTTAATTTTATTATCCAAACAGTATAAAAACAAATATTATGGCTGGATCTTTATTAAGCACATAATTGTCAATAAAATTTCCCAATAACTTTCTCACCGTTCATTAATTTTCTTGATTATGAAATCATTGGTTAGTATTTTCTTGATTTTACCATACAAAATATTAAAAAACAAGTGACTGAATTTTTATGAAGTACATAATTCTCAATAACTTTTCTCACCGTTTATTAATTTTCTTCTAATTATGAAATCGCGTGGAGAAACTTTTGACAATTTTTTAGGTGTCCTCTTTTTCATGAAATGGATAATAAATATCTTTTAACTTTTATCAAGTCCACAAAATGCACCCGTTGGTGGAACCGTGACATTATTCTTCACAGGGTTCACACTCGAGTTGCCAAATTTTCTAATAGCTCCAGGAAGCATTAAGGAAAGCTCTCAGATGGTTCTTTTTAAGATTAATGGGAGCTAGAGCCCATCAAAGGACTTGGGAAGTAGTGAAAAAAAAAAAAAGAAAGAAAGAAAAGGATTAATTAAATAAAGTTGCACCTGCTGATGCTGAAAATATTAACAGGATTATGATTGTAATGGCTTTGAAATCTCCAGCAGAAGCAATTAAATATATTTATTCTCGTTGACTAAGTCCCTGTGATTGGGGAAATAAAGAGGGAAAAAAATAAATAATTAAAATAAGAAAGGGACCACCTTGAACATCCATGTTACAAGGTTCATGAATACTTCTAGTTCTCACAAAGTGCTGACACACTACAGCTGTACTGTTCTTTATCTTATTTGATTATCCTATTTTTCTTTACGTTCAAAGTAGGCCAAGAAATAATGTTATCCTGAGTAACATCCAAGGATATATCATTTGCTTTAGTTCAACTAAAGCAGGCTTCCTAGCCTACTAAAATGACTCTCTCTACCAAACATGAATATAAAAGATTTAAGGAAAAAAAAAAAATAGTTTACTAATCGCTACACATGATAGCATCTACAATATAGACGTGCAGATAAGGACAGAAAACTCGTACAGAAAATTAAATCATATGCTTATGCTTATAATAATAATAATAACAGTAAATTAGAATGATCATCCCTGAAAACTATTAAAGTTACCAAAAACTCCTAAATTTCTCAAATAGCACACCAACCCTTAAAAAAAATGTTGATGTTCTATATTTCTCCTCTAATGTAATACAAATTCGGTATTTTATATAAATATACTTAATTTTTTTTTTTCCTTTAAAATCAATTCCTCATCCAATTTGGGGGTTTTGCAACTTATTTGATATTTCAACGGTTGATACGGTTTAGATTAGGTGATGAATCATTTTGAAAAGTTAATTATATTTACATATAGATTTTTTCTTTTTCTTTTTTTAAACACCACAGAGAATCACTATAATATTACCTTAATAATAATAATAATAATTACAAGCTATAGTTCTGTGGTCTCATTCTCGAGATTGGTCAATTTCTAGTAACATTAATTTATTCCTTTAAATATTGCTAAGTTTTCCTGTTTTACTTGCCCAACATCTTCTAATCCAATGACTAACTCTTCCAATCATCATTGTTAGCTCTTAAAATAATTTGACCTGTCACAAGTTCAAGGACATGGTGCCACTACCACACCAGTGTGATTGGTGCATTTAGGCCATGGGAGCCTTCAAATGGTAAACCTCGACCATATTAATCAAATGGAAATTTAAATCATTGGAAGTGCTAGAAAGGGTCTCTTTCATATGTGTCAACAAATATATGGAATCACATGTTTCACTTTTTCTTGTACAAAACGTACAACAAAATTGCAACTTTTAGAATGAATAGATTTTCACTTTGAGTTTAGAAGGAAAATTTTCACATAAAGAGGTAGTCTTGATATAACATGTAAAATTATTAAATTGATTTTTTTTTCCTCAAATATAGAAGTTAAAATTTTAAATACATATATTTCTAAATTATGATAAACATAATAGTTAATCTATTCTTATATGATTGTTCTATATTTATGGAATGATTATACATTTAGTTAATAAATTTTTACCCTTTTTCCTACTTAATTTTTCAACTTTAATTTTTCCTCCTATTTGTATTCACAATATTTTCCAACTTTTGCCAAACTCTATTAATTTCTTTGTGCATCCCCAATATATGTTAATTTTTTACCGGTCCATAATGATTCATTTAATGAAATAATTAATATTAAATATATTTAATTGCATAATATAATAAAAAACAATATTCGATACATTTAAGTACAAAACATTATAAAAAATAAAAGGACAAAGCAATAAAAAAAAAAAGGGAGGCAAAAAATTGTACAAACGCAGGACAACTCGGTTGAACATTTCAAGATCAACTAGAAGCTGACATTAATATATTAAGGATGGACAAAAAATTTAACATAGTTGACGGAAGTCCTACATTTACAGAAGCTAGAAATTGTTAAAAACTCAAATAGAATGAATGGAAGTTGCAGAGTGAAATAAGATAGTAGAAAAAAATTCACATTAGTTATATCTATTGCATACCCTATCACAGGTGTGATAAAAACAAAGGGCTATTACATATCCTATTACATTTTGCAAACTCTCTTTAAGCATGATAAGCCACACACGCAATATAATGAACCATTTGTAGCGTCATTGTAGAAGACTTTAACGTTGTAAATATGAAATAACTCTACTACTACTCCATAACCCAGAGAGAGAGGGAGAGAGAGAGAGAGAGAGAGAGAGAGAGAGAGAGAGAACATGCTCGATGGTCTTCATTGTCTACTTGGAAAGTTAGGGGAAGAGAGCTTTCGGAGATGCTTCAAAAAAGTTTCAGATTCTAATCACAAAAACTGCATTTGAAGGAAATTGCTGCGGATAACTTTATCTCAGGCCCTCAACAGAAGGATTTAGGCTAGTTCTTAAGAAATATGGACCGAGTGCTAAATTAATTATCCATCCTTTGAAAGAAGAAAAGAATTAGAAAGAAAAAAAACGTAAGAAAAAAAATATATAAAAGTCACCTTATTTGGTTGAAAAAGAAACAAAGTGGAGAAAAATTTTATAATAAAATTATTTATTTTATCAAAATGTCAAAAAAATCCCTCCAATTCCTTTTCCTTTCCCTCTCCCTCCTTCCTCCATTCCAAACAGAGTGTAAATTTTTTCTTTTTACCTTATCTGACAAAATGTCAGACTTGGATTAGAGAGAGAAAAGATCATGCACCTAAGTGCTTCTACCAATAGAAAGAGAGAAGAGATAATAAAGTAAGATCAGTAAGTCCTTAAAAATAAATAAAACGAACCCAAAAAGAAAACAACAATTAAGTAACTATCTTTAAAAACCTGAGAAAATGCAAGGGGTCTTTAAAGTAAGAGTTCTTACTTTAAATATTAATATGCCATCCTAAAAAGTTTATCATGGTAAAGATGATCTTAAAATGTTTTACCAAGCATAGTTAATATTCAGATGTACTGGGTGCACCGTTTCCATGTCCAAAGTCTACCTAATATAGCTAAGATTATTATAATCTAATAATATAAACACCAATTTTCAAATAAAATGAATCAAGTTTAGTTTGGAAAGGAAAAAAAATTCCACCTAGCACTGCAATCTAAAGCAATAGTTGTGGTATAAAATATAACAGCATAACCCAAGTGCCAGGTGTCTTCGTCTCATAGAACCAAAGCAATGAGCCAAATACATGCTTAATTGCAAGTCTAGCTCGGCCCACAATTCGACTTCATTATAAGAGTTTGGCCCAGAAAAGATCTATCCATAAAGGCATTGCTCTAGTCTAGCATTTATTATCAGTAAAAGAGATGGGGTACGGCCGTACAGGGCTCTCAGTGAACAGAAATTGCAACCCAGAGTATGACTAGGAATTAGGAACACCATGATTGGAACAAGAAATGTTTAATTCGAAGACCGACCAACAAAAGAACTCCTTTTCTTTTCAAACGGTTATATTGTGTGTGTATGCCATAATATTGAAATATCAAATAAAGTACACGGAAAAAAAAAAAAAAAATTTCCAGATCCTACAGGGCAATCTATAATGTACTACAGATTCTAGTGTAACTCCAAAAGATTGTAGGATGTATTATAACACTAAACTCCAAGGATCAATACCAATACGATAGGATATAAAGTAGGACCCCTACCATCTAGAGCCTATCCTTAGTTATTATGATCCACCATGACTCTTCAATGTCCAAGAAGGTTTATTACAAAGTCCTTCTAGATTGTTCTGCTCTTCCTTTTTATTTTTTTATTTTTATTTTTTTGTTTTTTTTTTATTTTAAGGAACCATTTTGTCAATTTTGTAATTGTCTTGACTTCATAAAAGTTATTATTCTCCTATAGGGAAAAGGTAGTACCCATCAATACAAACATCTTAGTTAGGTTCAGTTCATAATTAAAGCTTGATTCAAACTTGATTGAGATGGAAGCTTGTCTATCCAAATTTTTAGAAGCTTAATTGAGTTCGTAGTAGACCCTACTTGCTGGCCACATTTGCGATTATTATCAAATTATATTTGAGCAAATATCAAGCATTGCTTACCCTCGCTGCCATAATACAATACAATATGTATATATTTTAGAACACTAACACAGTGCATTGCAAAAATCTCATTTTGAAAATGAATCATTTTTTCTCTTTTGATAACATTGAGGTGCAAACCCATAAAATTAATCACAAAGTGAAGAAACCCTTCTTATGCTATCGGCTAAGAACTTTAACTCTTGAGATGAAATTAATACCGAAATAACAAAACCTGTCTTCAGTGATTGTTGTCAGCATCCTGAGAAGCTTATAGAAACCTAATGAGCTCAACTGCAAACTTTCCCTTTCTCGTTGTGTCAATATCCCCAATCTAGGTCAAAGAAAAAGGAGAAAGAACCCCACAACATAAGTAAAAATAAATAAAAAATAAAAAAAAAAAAAACTAAAATTACAAAATGCATTAACCAAGCTGTAGTTAAGCAATTCCATTTCAATTACCTTTAGTCTTCCTTTCCCACTTACAGAGACAATATCCCCACTCTTGACTGTGGTCCCATTTTTGGTGATAATAGTCCAATTAACACGAACATCACCGCTACTGCAAAGAAAAAGAATATACACACATTACCACCAACAGAAATATCCTACCAGTTTTCTTTCAGTAAACATGGAAAAAAGGAACCCAATGGCTGCCCCGCCACTGAGCAGACAAGAATTGGAGCAGCCAGTCCTTTCAAGGCCTTAAAAATAAATATATGCTATGAGGATGCTTTACGATTGGTGAGAGAAATACCATGTACTTTGTGACGTAAAAACACCACAACCTTAAGCAAATACTATGTTATTAGTATATCAGTCATAAAATAATGAGAATGGAGCACGGATTAGAAATGGATAAGAAGTGGTCTATACTATTATCTTCAAATGATTTTGCAATCCAAAACTTCATGATAGGTGGAACATGCATAAATGGATGCCATAAGGGAATGAAACTGTGGCTAGAAGGTAAAAGTACCTGATTAGAGCAGCCATTTTTGACCTGGATATATTGAATCCAGCACTAGCCAAAGCATCAACTCTTAGTGACGCTTCTACAGTTTTGAATGCTTTTGTCCTGTGAAAAACATAGGCTATGACTAATAATTGACTACTAACAATGTTATGTATCTCACTTCTCATACTTCTTGTCAGAGCAATCATGCTAACATAAAATAATTGAAGAAAGAGCAGTACCTAGGGGGCTCATATTCAAGAGCAAGCAGTGGTATCTTTGTACAGGTGACTGAAACATTACCAACCTGCATAAGTTTTGCATCACAAACAAAATAAAGTGAAGCTGAAGAATTGATGGATTGGACATGCTGTGAATCCCTGATCCTACAGTCATGTTTCCACTAAAATGCACCGTATATAGCTTTTAAAATTAAAGATTTCCTAAGTAAGTAGAAATACCCCGTTGCAGGCTGGTAATCTCAGCAGAGGTAAAGTAAAGTGGACAAGCAATTTAGTAGGTAGAGAAAAATCAGAAAATGAAAAATCAAGCAGTTCCTAGGTATCTAAATCATTTTGGAAATTACTTAGAGAAATCTGAAGGATGATTATGAGCTAATCCAAGAAATTTTAAGGATTGTTGACAGGATACATTTTATGCAGCTAAGTCGAAAGATATCATGAATCAAAGCTATTATTTGGTACAAAAAGTAAAACAACAACATAGTTATTGGTGATAATGGATACCTTGTCCAGCGATGATATTACAAAGTCTGCAAGCTCGGGAACAATAAGAACTTGAGCTCCTTTTTCTCCCTGTTATGGCAATTCAAGGTTAGGATTAGAAAAGACAAAACGTTGAATCCAAGCTTGGATAGACCTCTTTCATATGCAAATACACACAACAGAAATCGGGAACATTTTCTAGCTGCATCAAATTGAACAGTCAGAATTTTCAGGCCTTCAGTATGTAGAGCAACTAAAATGACTCAACCTCCATGCGCAGACTATGACCTCAGCAAATACTTTGTATCTCCAGGAGCAGACATGTAGATTGCAAACATAGAAAAGGTATGTTATTGAACTGATAATATAGCAACTCTTCTGAAAAGAAAATACAGGTGGACAATCACAGAAGAGTAAAATGCTAAAATTCTTTTTCATGGGTTGGATAATCAAGCCTTCAACTGAAATTCTGTTCTGCTTTTCATTGCAAAAGCCCTACTCAATCATTAAAAATTGATAACTAAACTTGAATCCTAAAGAGATGATTTTACCTGCAAAATAATATCTCCCAGCTTCTCCCTAGCAATCCCTGTACCAAGAATTGCGCCAAGGAAGTCTCCATGAGAACAACGATCGAATGAAAAGTTTCCTGTTATACTGAAAAGGTAAACATTCAACCATATAGAAACAACACAAGTGAACTATATCTTCAAGGTGAGATAAACTAGGAGTTGGGCATACCTCAATCCTGAAACTATATCAGGATCACTAGTCAGAGTTTCAACAGGTCCCACAGATATCCGGCAACGTTCAGCCTGGAAGCCATTCAGAATGTCAAGATCACAATTTCATAGAGAATAAACATTATAGGAAAATATGGACTAGATTTAACCTGAGGATATCCTCCTTGTGCAATAGCTCTTATATCAGCTAATTTCTCCAATACGAGCATTGCTTCCTTTTGTACAGGAGGAGTAAGAAAATCCGTATGCAAGACAATTTTTCTGGATGAGGCCCTGTTGCCCTACATGCGTGAAAGAAGATTAAAATCTGAGTGAAGCCTTTTGTTTCACTGTCTGCAACCATAACTAATCAAAGAGGGTATACAGAGCATTTGCATAATGATTAGCATGTGACTAAAACTAATCTCAGGCAAATTGTTTTTGATGGAAAGTCATTACCATTTCAAGGATTCGCTTTACTTCATCAAGAACATTTTTGTCTGCAACTCCTTTCAGTAAATCATCGGTGTAACCTTTCGCAGCTTGTGCCAACTGACACATATGAGAAGCTTCACAGCATAAAATCAAAAGATCAGTCAAAAGTGAAAATAGACTCCTTGAATGAAACTGAAGCAAATCATTTCGACCGGATGGAGAATTATAACACGATCTATTGAAGGCTAAACATAATATACCAAATCCCATTTCGTCTATTATATGGAATGGGACTATGTCGAACCCTATTTATTAATATTTCGTGGCGAGAAAATAGGAGGCAACGGCCACCAATTTTCCGAAATTTAATTTTCCCTCTGCCAGTTATTAGGGTTCCTAGAATGGGAAGCTATGAGCTCCCATTTTCTGATCATTTCCCTTACAACACAGCCAATGAAATCGTTATAATATAGACCTTTTTCGAGTGTGCTACATTATCAATATAACCATAAAAAGATTGAGTTTTGAAATAGAGCCCCGTGGTTGGAGCGTAAAATAGTAATTCGTTTCGTTGGCATCCTAACGCAAAACACTTGAGGATTATATATCGCAAAGATGACCAAACTTAAATGCTAATCTTTGAGTTCAATTGCAAATACTTGAATCGCCATTGTCAAATCAAATTAAACTTTAATCGAACCAAATCAAATCATCATGTTTGTCATACTGGGTTTTCTAGTATGAGGAAACCCATTTCATCATTCCACTTTTAAGGGACATTTCATCGAACAGTTTTCACACACTTCCGTTTTCATCAAGTAGGTAGAACAAACCTGAGTGTCTTCGAGTGTAAGGAGAAACTGAAAGGAAACATGGTGAAGGAAAAGCATTGGAGTGAGAGAGAGACGTAAGGCGAGAGAGTGAACATGCTCCCACCATTGTTCTTCTTAACATCCGATGCGGTGTTAGTGTTACTCTTATGGAGCTTCTGATGGCTCCCGCCATTGCCACTATTTTCACTCTTTGGTACCAACTCTATCTAGGAAAAGCTCGTGTTAATCGAAAATTGGGTAAAAATGCAGATAATGCCGCGCTTTGACATTGGTGCTTGACTTCCTTAAAGCTGCCCTTGTATATTTAGTCTTTCCTCATAACTTCATATAATAATTCGATTTTTTTTTTTAAATCAAACATAATCTTGTAAATTCTTTAAACCTAACAAAACTGATTTATTTTAAATTTTTACTAAATATTTTTATCTCTAATAATATATTTTTATTTTCATTAAATTTTTATATATTTTCAATTAATTTCTTATATATTTATCATAAATAATAATACTTAATAAAAAGTTATAGAAGATCTTAATAAAATAAACTTAACTTAACGAGGATAAGAAAATATATTCTAACACATCAACAATAAAAAGAGAGAAGTAAAGCTACCCATAAATAAGTAATAAAAAGAAAACAAAAGAAATACACTAAAGATTGGAAAAGAAATTACAAATACGTAAAAAACATTAAGATGAGACCTTTGATTTGAAAACGTATAAAAAAATGACAATTTAGAAAAAAAAATCTAAATGTAAGATTTCAAATAGAATTTACTCAACTTAATCTTAATAATTTATCAAAAAATAAGACAAAGAAAAAGAAAATATAAAAAATTTAATAAAATCCATAAAAATTGATGAAAAAAATAACAAAACAATTGCATGAAATTCTCTTCTTTTTTTTAACCAAACGATTCGATTCACTTTCTTCAACCAAACTGTAAACCGTTTATATATAAACAAACCGAACAATGATCAAGCAATTAGTAAAAAAAACCATTTTTTCAATTTAGTTTGATTCAGTTTACGGTTCACAGCTTTTTTATCCAACCCTACTTAAAATTATATTAAGGGATAACATATCAGCGTTGCATGTACAAGAAAATATTTTAAAAAATTCGAATTCCATAATATAAAAAAATGCTAATAATATGCGCTTAGTAAAATTAAAACTATAATAAATTCTTTAAAGAAAAAGTCATTATTGCAGTAGCAAATGTTAATCGAATAAAAAGTAAAATATTTTTTTTCAAATAATAGGAATATTGAACAATTAAATTAATAGATAAATAAAACAGTAGCAACCACAAATATAAGTATAATAGAAAATTATAACTATTAGAGGTGAGCACAATTCGATTCAGTATAATTCACCCTCTTTTACCAAACTAAACTTAATATAACAATTCATTTTTTTTTTTAATCAAACCTAACCATACAATTTGATTTATAAATTTTTTAAACCGCTTATATCAAATTTTCACTAAATATTTTTATCTCCAATAATATATTCTTTTGTCCACTAAACTTTCATATATATCCAAGTTAAAATCTCATACATTTATCATCTACAATAATACTTCGTAAAAAGTTGCACAAAATTTTAACAAACCTAACTTGATTGTATAAGAATAAGAGACTTATTTCGACGAATAACAATAAGAGAGAGAAGTAAATCTGTCCATCAAAAAACGAAATGAAGAAAACAAAAGAGACATACTAAATACTAGAAAAAAAGACAAGAAACAGGTAAAGAGCACAATAATGGGACTTTTGATTTGTGAACATATGAGAATCAAACAATTTAGAAAGGAAAATTTCTAAATGTGAAATTTCATATGGAATTCACTCAACTTAATTTTAATAATTGATCTAGAAAAAAATAAAGAAAAATAAGATATAAAAAAATTTGATGAAATCCATGTAAATTGAAGGGAAAAAAATATAAAAGAACTGCTTGAATTTTTTTGTTCAAACAAAAGGTTCGCTTCACTTCGGTTTAGTTTAGTTCAAAACAATTTGGTTTGATTCTTTTCCCTATACCAAACTGTGAACTAAACGATTCAATAAAAAACTAATTTTCCAGTTTTGTTTACAATAGGTTTGCAATTCGCAATTTTTTTCCCAATCCTAATAACTATATAGATGAAAAAATTTATAAGTAATTAACGATGGTTGAAATGTTTGAAGGATGTGTTTAAATTTTTTTAGTAACTAACGTGTAAGTATATTTAATGATAAGTAATTGAAAAAGAGTTTTCTAATAGATTTTTTTCTTTGGGCCAAAAATAGATTAGTTTACCTTGAATAAATATTATTGGAATTATTAAAATGTATTTTGATATTATAAAACTTTGACTTCACAATTCTTTTAATGGAAAAGTAAATGGTTGTGTTATCAATTTATATCTGCACCAAGTCAAAGAGTTTAAGATGTTAGTTTTACTAATAAATAAAAATATAAATCTTAAATGTAAATATATGTGCTTATTTTTACGAATGAATGAGTAGCACTATTGTACATAATATCCTTACATGCCTTAATTGATTGGATAAGTTCCAAATAGGTATTAAAAATCACGAGTAAATTCTAGTTATAAATTTTAAAACTCGTTTTCATTTGATAGTGTCCACCCTAGAACCATGCTTAAAGGCATAAAGAATATAAATTTTAAAGAATAATATATCCATTATGTGAAAAAATATTAAATAATATTAAGAAATTAATAATGAATGACAAATATTATATATATCAACAAATAAAAGTTTTAGTAAAAAAAAATGAACTAAAATACATAATTTAATAACCTTACAAGGCCAAAAATGCCTATGTCTCACTTTTTATTCTCTCTTTTCTTTCTGCTAATATTCTTCCTTATCTTTCTCTCCAACTTTGCGTGTTCCATTATTTCCACTAATATTCATTCTCACTTTCTACATAATAAGATTGCATAAATTCAAAATAACAAAGATAGAAAAAATTACCATATTTAAGTTTATAGGTTTTGTTATAGGTTATATAGATTTGTATATGAAAAATCTGTAACACAAATATGGATTACACATTTAATATCATATATAAACTTAAAATTTATAAAAATAAGGACATCACATAGAGTTTCATAGAATATTTTGTATCCTTTACGTTTTACAGGATATAAGTTTCATGGTGGTTTCGATGTGCTATATTGAAAGACTTCAAATCATTCTTGTTCAATCTTGTTTTGTAAATTGTAAATTCTAATGCATACTTTTTTTCTACATAAATTCGATCTCCTCATCACATACATGAAAAATTAAATAAATAAATAAACCTCACATAATGATTTAATATTTTTCTTTCTTTCCCTTTTCATGACTTTAAATAAATGATGATTTTATGGATGTGTTCGAAACGCTCATGGTTTTTCTTTAATTATTTCATATCTTTGAAAAAATAATTTTTAGTATATTATATACTATACGAATCATAAATGAACTGAATTGAAATGATCTTTTGTGGTTCAAAAAAATAAAGTTTTTATTGAGATTAAAAAAAAAACTGAAACAATATTCTATAGTTTCGTAATAATTAAATGGGGAAAGAGAAATAAGCACAAAAATTTTATCTCCGTCAATGAATAAATTGACTTCCACTCATTATACATGGAAAGAGAAAAGTATTAGGAGGGAAGAAAACTGGACAAAACGAATTGAAAAAAAAAAAAAAAAAAACAAATAGGCTTCATACATATATGTCTATAGAATGGGAAGAAAATGAGGGAAAACTAATTATCAATGAGAACAAAAATGATATAATATCAAATCATAAATTGCCCATACAATCAATATTTTAATGAATTATGAGGCATAAAATAAAAAATTTAGTCATCTTTTCTAATTCCCTATATTTTATCTCCATCTTGTAAGACAACAAATTTTGATGAGACTCATGGATAAATTTCCTCACCATTTCCATTCCTTTCCCAATATCCCTCCTGCTTAACAATGAAAAATGAATTGAATTTCCCTCAATTCCATCCCATCCTATTATTTTCTTCATCTTTCCTTTATTCGAAACACATAGATTCCATTCCTTGACCTTTCCTTTATTCTAATTACAGACATAGATTTCACTCCTAAATCAACGTACGATCTCGACCACTTTGTAGGTAAGACAATTTCAAAAATGAACTCTCCACTCAACCTAGAAGATCTCCAAGATTTCGTGTTTTGCTACTAAACTCCCTAAAAAGGGTCGAGGTGCTACAATGACCGGACATATAGAGATAAAAGCATTGTTTTAATGGACGGCGAGAATGGTGCCAAATTGATGGAATACCCTTCTTGCATTATTATTAAGGAGGCTAGTAACTACATATATGGCATGCTTCAAAGGCTCGATGATATCAAACCCAAATTGAAAAGTTGATTCGAAAATAAAAAGAGATAAAAAAAATCAAGAGAGTTAAACTATAGACGATAAAAATATTATAAAATAATTTATATTTACTTAAAATATAATAAAATTTACTTACATCCTTAAAAATTGAAAGATAAAAACTTTTTATTTTTTTGTTTCACATTTTTTTTTTAGTAAATTGGTTTATTTTTAAAAAAATATAAAAGAAAATATTTTTTGAATAAAAAAACTGATGGATTTTTATAGGAACCAAATTAAATCGATAAGTTTATTAGATTGAATCGAGACAATTATCAATAAAAATCAAAAGGATGACTCAAATCAGTTTTATGGAGGTGTTCAATCGAACCGAATTGAACTACATAAGTCAATTCAGATTTGACATGACTGTTTTAGCTCTAACAACTTGTTCACTTAGAGGGAAATTGGAATTTCATTCCTCTTACTCTCTCCCCTTCTTATTTCTTATTACAACATTTATTTTATGTTTTCTCTTCAAATCGCAATTCCGTATAAATCTCTAATAAGAATTTCTTAATTCAACCAAAGAATGATAACTCTTTATAAAATTTTACATTTTTCCTAAAATTAACTCCATCTCAATTTAACAACCGCCACTACCATTGTCGCCACTACCACCCACCACCTATTATTGATCATAGATAATTTAATTATTAAAATTTTATTACATATGCATTTTTATGCTGCTTATAAATCAAACTAAAAAAAAAAAAATTAACAGATTTATATCCTTATTACATTCTTTAAAAACTCCAATTCCATTCTTCTCTCATTCGATTCAACGAAATGAATAAGCCATAAATGATTTCTCTTATCGTATATTCCATTCAATAAAATAAATGAATCATAAATGATTTCCCTTCTCCTATCACATATGTTATGGTGTAACAGAATTATATAAAATTATTTCCGCTTGCTTTGGATAAATTATATTCTCCATACCCATGTTTTTGCCTATTCTTATTTTGCACACCTGTATCTTCTTCGTTTTTAACTCGTCGCAAATGTGTTTTCTATCTTTCACTATTTAGTTAGTTGCCCACGTAATTGGTTTAAAACGATTGATCTAACAAAATGGTATTATCAAATATATTTAATTAATTAAATAAAATAAATATGACTAACTACTTAAAAGCATCAGATATCATCGTAACAGTCTTAAGAACACGATTACTAGTAGTTTTTAGCAAAAGAAAGAAAAAAGAAATTCCTTTTGTATTGAAAGAAAATAAAAATCATTATCAATATTTGTTTATGGTTGTTAACGCTGCCACTATTAATAGTCGACCACTATTTCTTTGCCATCCAATCCTATCTTGAGACTGTTGCGAGAATAAGCTTTAACAGTGATATTCAATCTTATCAAACCCAAATTCATTCACTCGATCCAATCTAATTTATCTAATTTATAAAGCTTATACGGTTGAATTAGAATCCAATCTTCAATCTCATTAGAATCCAATCTTCGATTTAATTTGATTCGACTTAAAATCCAACCTCTGATTTAATCTGATTCGACCTAGAATCCAACCTTCGATTTAATTTGATTCTGACTTAAAATCCAACCTCTGATTTAATCTGATTCGACCTAGAATCCAACCTCTGATTTAATCTGATTCACCGGACCATTCTATAAAGTCGATACGGTTGGACTGCAATCCAACTAACTTATCATGATAACTCTTTACTCTATTATATGTCCAAGTCAACTATCCGATCCGTTAATCAACTACTCGGGCTAGATGATGATTAGTGAAAATTTTCTAAAATCGTTTTTTCGCAAAACAAATACAACCTAAGCAGAGCATCAGCATCACATTGTCCTGCAACATTTGTTGTCTGGAGTTCATCATCGTATACAGCATTAAGATGCATGCAGAAAAAAAGTTATATAAGAAACCAAACGGCAAACATTCTACTTGACCCCACCCTGGATCTCAAACAATAAATGTAGCTTAACATGCACTAAGAAAATATACGTGAGAGCCTCCCAACAAAACCGCAGATTCTAAAATTTTTTCGTCAAGAGTCAAAATTTGAAATACACCTGCAGAATGTATATATATTATGGTTTCTTCACCAGAGCAGTACTCCTAAAGTAACTAAAACCATTATGAGCTTCGAGTCCATCCCAACAGGATGAAAAAACAAAAGTCAATAATGTAAGCACGAGAAAATCTCCACCGTACAACACTCTCGTTCTAACTTTCACTCACCTTCACATAAAGTAGCGATATCCAAGTGCCAAAATTATCGCGACTAACAATGCTGCTGCGGGGACTGCATAATACCAGTAGTTTGTAGACTTTTTCCTCCTCAGAGCTGGCTTGGGTAATGGCCGTGTTCCTTTTCCTCGGCTTCTGTAGGTGAGAACATTCTCTTTCTGAACTTTTTCTTTTACGGCTGAAGGGACCTCTGAAGCTGAATCAACCATTTCTGGTTCAGCAGACTCTTCAGTCAGTTCCTCTTCATAAGCTGCAGGAGCAGATGTAGCTGCTTTCTTCTTTGCTTTCTTTTCCAGATCCTGAATTCAATATAAAGTTTTCTTCTTGTTTAAATCAAAGGAAAATGCCCACAAACATCAAAGCATCGGATACGGGAAAGAAGCAGTAATTACCCTTTGTTTCTTTTCAGCTTCTTTTTGAGCCTTAAGAGCTGCTTTGGCTGCATTCTTCTCTGCCAGCTTCTTCTTCCTTTCCATTGCTTGCTTTGCTTTTGCAATTTGTTCCTCTCTTCTCATCTCCTTCAATTTCTCCGGGTCGATCTCCTTCTCTTTAACTGGAGGAGTAACTTGCGCTGGTTCATCAGTGTCCACATTGTCTTTGGCTGGTGCCTCATTATGATCCACTGCAAAACCTGAGTCATTTAACTTTTTATTGGCAGATCCTTTTGGAGCCTTTTGGACTAGTTCTTTCTGAAATTTCTGAGCAGGTGCAGGATCCTGTTGGGGAGGAGCAGGCTTGGCTTCTTCCTTTGTCCGTTTCACATTGGCTTTCGCCAAGGTCTCCGTTTCGGATGGCACTGGTTGCTCCACTGCCAGCAAGGGCTTCTCATCAGGATTTCTAATTCTCCCATCCCTACTAAATTGCCGACTGTCCAGCGATGGCAGTATTCTCTTCTCATAATCGTCTCTGAAATTTTTGCTACAGTTCCAGAGGGACATAAATTTCTCACCCTAAAAAGCAGGTAAAGCAGCGCAAAGGGGTTAGAATAGAACATCAAAGCCAACTGAACAAACTTTCATCCAAGCTAGAGCCAAGATAATAAATAACAAACCTCGCCTAGAGAAAGTTCCTCCAGTGCACCAACATCCTTCTGTGCGGCAAGCTCTCTTGCTTTGTTCAATAGTGTGCGATTCTGGTAAAAGTGGGCATTCTGGGATGGGAACAAAGCAATGATAAGATCAGATAACAATTAACAAAAGAACATTGTCCCAATTGACTGCTACATGCAATGATTCTTAATTACGACAACTACACAAAAGGAAGATTTCTTGACCATGGAAAGGTACTTGATGCAGACATGGAGTAAGTCATAGAGTTACTATTATTATTAAAAAGGGAAAAGGAAAAAAAGGAGGAGGAAAGATCAAAAGTCTTTACCAACAAAAAAGGTCGATCTGATATGTTTATACGGAGTGGCAAAATACGTTTGATCTTGGGATGATGAAAAGCAATAAATCCTATCTGACTTTCTAATACAAATAGGCCATAAGCCTCAAGATTCTATGTTTATACCTTGTCTATGCACCATCTAAAATTTTTTTCCTTATCCCCCCTTGTAAAATTCACATAACATGGTGCATAATTGCAAATAGCAAAAAAAATATGCTTCCATGAACAAAAACAATTATATCATATTGGTTTAATCTGCAAGGCAGCCTTATATTGCAAAACCACTTCCATTCAGAAATCTGATGCAGATTTCTCCAATGCACTTGCAACATGTACTCATATGAGCCAAGTTTTCTCATACAGTCCTATGAATTGAACAGCACAAGATAATGTAGCAAGCACAACTACTGCAACACAACACGCTATGATTTTTAGAATAATACACTAGAAGATTTGTGCAGAGCACAAAGACCTAGAACACATTACTCACAACTGCTCAACATTTTCTTGTTAGCCTACTAATTGAAGATCCTGAGACATTGAGAAAAGGAGATAATTAGTGCTAAAGTATAATGACGCAAAACATACCCCATCATCACGTTTTTTCCTTAGTTCCTGAATGTTATCACGTGCTTTGTCCTTCTTCTCAATCACACTGGTAAGCTCATCCTGCAAGGTCTTGATTTCACCATCAAAAATTTCTAACTCATCCTTCAGGCTTTTGATTTTCGCCTTAATTGCCTGCTGGTCCTTCCTTACTCCATCCAGATCAACTCCTATGAGCTAAATGACAGAAATAACAATTTGTAAGAGGACAGAACTAATTCATGTTAAAGCAAACATAAGAAGCCTATGGATAAACAGCTTTACTACAAAACAGCAAGGTGCACTTCCACATTACTCTTAAGCAACAACTCAAAGGTACAATTTCCTTACTTTGACCTGGTCTTGAATGGCTTCCTTCTGACCCATAGAATCCTGAATTTTTGCACGCATAGCAGCATTAGCAATAACTTTTTCCCTTGTTGCCTCAAGCTGTTTGATTTCTCGCATAAGTTGCTTCTCCTCTTGCAGGGAGATGCTCTCGTGTTGCATCCGATAGTTCAAACTGTGGATCTGCCACAATGAAAATTTACAAAAAACAAGATATGTAAACGTGAGGCAACAGAAAATCCAAAGATTTCTTTATTGAACAAGGGATAGGAATTGCTTAGGGCAACTTGAAACATACAAGGTCATTGAGCTCTTCCTCTGATGAGCACAGACCATTTCCACGTCCACCAATGTTTGTATCACGCAGCTTGCCAAGAGCCTGCTGCAATGGTCCCATTTCTTTCCTCTTTTCTTCAACCATCATGTTAAATTGTCTATTCTCAACACCCAGAGCTTTTAACTGAGATATAATCTCAGACCGTTCCGACTGTTAACATTAAGGAAGAAATACAATGAAAAATTAGAAGCCAATATCTAGTCCCTTCTTTCCTCCCTGATAAAGGTTTCCTCTGGATATTTTTCCCTTTCCTTTTTTTCAATCCAAGACAGAAAACTTCATAGAAATATAGACAAAAAAATGTCGGAGCTTTTGTCCTATTCTTATCTATACAGCACTTGAAAAGCTGATCACTAGAATGCCTCGGAGAAGAATTTATTAGGGACAAAAACTGAATTTACTACAAAGTGCAGAAATGTTGATGCTACAAGATCGAATTGAAGTAAATTTTTTGACTCATTAAGAGATGATCCAACAATCTCTTGGTTAGGGCTCGATTCTAGAGAAAACCCTACGATCTCCTTTAAAATTTAATAATCATGAACTTTCTGAAAAAAATCAATCACACACAAGATCACAGCTATTATCCATGGGTGTAACTGCCGTCTCCCTATTTTCTCTATATTTCTGACACATGATTCTCCCTTAATATCTACCCTTAAGCTACTGAAAAACAAAATATGTGACAGATAAACACCCACGACATTCACAACACGTGCAACATTTCACATGACACATACTGACGCCTGTCCTGCTGCTTCTCTCTTCTTGAATAAACATATGCCAGAAGGAATAATTTTATATTCTTAGATGACGAATTATTTATAGCAGTTAATATGTCCACTTCCAACACAGTTACATTCCTCACAAGCTTATTGCTACTAGAGACGCATCTCCTAAACTCTAGTGTAAAAGCTACAGTGAAATCATGGATGAAATGCCAAGAGTATGATAATCTTGAGGTCCTCTTCTATTTTAAGGACCTATTGCATCGCTATTCTGAGTTGATGCATGCAATAGGTCCTGTTACTTGCAAAATGATTCAAGTTTTCACATTATCAAATTAAAAACCAATGAAATTCTGTTTATGCTATCACACTTCCAACCAATAAGCAATGCTTAATCAGCGGAAATGTCTGGAAGCATCAGCTTCTACAGTTAGCATCAATTCAGAAGACTGCCCGGGCCTACAATGCATATCATTGAACCTTTTACAAGACGAGAAGAAAACTTTGTTATACAGGATCCATAGGAAAAAAATGCACGTAAATCTGTGAGAACCACGTTGTCGACTTACCCTCTTGCTCCTAAGTTTTTCGGTGATTTGTGTCCTAGCTTGAGTCCTTTGCGTAATCTCCCTATCAGCCTTATCAATTTGTGCCTTGATCTTAGGATCTTCAAAAGGCCGGAACTTGGGAATATAAAATGAATGGATCTTATTAGGAGCAGGCCATTCAGCAGAAGCATCCTTGGGAAAGTTATTGGCATCCAAAACCTTATCCTTGGTCACTCCGTTTTCGTGAGAACCGAAAACTATGCCATCGCCAGACTTTGCTTCCTTGTCCAACTGCCCATTTTCCTTCTCATGCAACATCTTATCAGCCTCAGCAAGGGAAGCAGTTGGGGCTGGTACAGACTCAAATCCCATAACCTCAACACCCATTGTTAAATTCACGGATTAAGTATCCTATCATTCAAAGCAAAAAACTTCTCAATTAAATCAAACACGAACTGATAGGCTATGTACTATAAATTATAAAGGGCAAACAATATTTAGCGAATGTGAATGCGCATGCAACCAACGCCTACATAAGGTTTTGCTAGAATTTTCATGTCCAGGTTTGGAATTTTATGCCTGTTATAAAGATTGATTGAATGATGAAGATGACCATCTCAACAGCATGAATTACAGCAAGAAAAATCCGAAAGATGAAAATGGGAAAGAATTACTGACTAAACAGTAGAAGATCCATAGGAAAACAGATCTTCTGACCCAAATAGAATCTGCATATTCATACAAGTATCAGGAACTCCGTACAGCATTGACTTGGTATTTTGTGTAATTGCATGCATAAAACCAATCAAATTAAAAGGCAATCCATACAACAATTAACAAATAACAAAATAAATCAAATCTAACCAATCATTTCTTTGGTATATCACGATTCAATCATGCCATGTCTTCCTAGAAACCAATATGAATTACAGCAAATTCAATAAAAAATAATCAAATAAAATTAAAAATATTCCATCAATCTGAATTGTAAAGCAACAAACTTTACACTAAACAAACAAGATCAGGCAAAAATTGAGCCAACCCAGATAAGGAAATGCAGAAAAACATTCAAAAACAATTGAAAAAACCGAAAAGGGCACAATCTTCAAAAAACGAAAGAAATTACGGCGATTACCAGGAACAGGAAAAAAAAGAAAAGAAAATAAAATAAAAGTGCTAGTAAAAGAGAAGAGAAAGTATTGAAGAGGCGAAGAAGAAGAAGAAGACCTTTTGACAAATGGGTCCTCAAAATCCGGATTTAGAACTTCGTAAGGGATCGGATCTAAGAGAGACAGAGACACTCTCTCTCTCCTTCTCTTTCTTCTTCGTTATTTTCTTGGTTTTGTTGTGTATGGAGAGAGAAAGAGAGAGAGAGAGAGTATAGGTGATGTGAAGAGCTTATAATGTTTACTTAATTAAGGTAAACTCTTTTTTGGTTTTTTCCGAATTTTCAACTAGCAGTAAAAACGTTGGACTAGCGGTTTTCTAGTATTTACTTTGCAAATTTTAGGAGTTACTCTTTTACTTGTTTCCCCTTTTTGTTTCCTTTACAAAACGCACACCAACCCCATCCCCCACGCCACACCACCACCACCACCCCTACACTCCTTTTTGGCAATTTAACTGTACTTCGTTTTTTTTTTTTTTACCTTCCAAGTTAGGTCATCTATTGGCATTTATGTAGCTTTCTGACGAAAAGACATGTTTGCCTATGTATGTACGCAGGAGTTGGACTGGAACATTCATCTGATCTTAAAACCTTTTTCTTTTCGCTCTCTGTTTCCTTTATTCCCTTTTTTTTCTAAAAGCGTTTTTGTTTCTTCCTCCGAAATAGAGTTAATACAATACCAGCAACCGAAAACTAATTAAAGAGAAGACAACCAATTGAGGGTGCTCATAATTCGAATCAAATTAAAAATTCGGTTTTTTTTTTATCTTTTTATTTTATGACCGTGCCAATTACAATTAGATTATGGTAACTAACGATCGAATCATATTTTACGATTTAATTGATTATTGAAAATATTTTGTGTTAGCTAAATTTACATATTGGATTTCAATAACTTGTGGTTTTACGTGTTGAACTTTGCACAAATCAATTTAAGGCATACATAAAAATTAACATATTAAGGTAATATTTCATATATGAGCTAGATGATAACATATTCTGAGTTTAGAGTATTGAAATATGATAAAATAATAGAATTATAACTAAAAGTAGATAATTTTACTAAATTATATTATATTATAATTCATCTCGTGTAAACGTGTAAATTAAATAGCATAAAATAAACAAATATTAGAGATAAATTATTTAGATGGAAAAATTATAAATTGACCTAAAATAATATAGAAATATAATACATATACCCTGAGTATGATTATTATAAATATTTATATACTTGAAAATGCTTAAAATATCTCATAATAAGTATAATTAATCGAACAATTCGGGGGAAATCATAAAAATTTACTTAAAAAATCAGAAAACACCATATTCACTTGTGTTGAGGTGTGGACAACTGTATAACTAGCCATTGGTGAGTAAGGGTAAGTTTAGGACACATACATAAACTAAAGAAATTGGTATATAAGCTTAATTGGAGGGAGAAAATGCCATTTTACGGTCTACAACTTTGGGATTTTTATCAACTCTCTTCGGATAATCAATTAGTTCCTTAGTTAAAGAATTCTTAGTTAGTAAGGCTGTTTTCAGATTCTTTCTCAAAGAGTTCCTAATTAATAATGATATTTTCAGATAGTTTTTTAGAAAGTTCCTAGTTAACAAAGTTGTTTTCAGATACTTTCACAAAGAGTTCTTGAAGGGAGAATTACAATGAAGGGGATTAATATTTAAGGGTAAGTTTAAATAAATGATTAACATTTCAAAAAATTCAAATAAAGAATTAACGTTTCATAAAGTGGTTTGAAAAAGAAATAAACATTTCGAAATGTTCAAATAAGGAATTAACTTTTCACAAAGCAGTCCAAATAATTTTATGGATTAGTTATTATAAATCCCTCCTTTTAACAATTTTGTAAAACGTCAATCTCTTATTTTAATTTTTTGAAACATTTATTCCTTATTTGAACCATTTTAAAACATTGATCCCCTATTTAAACTTATCTCAAAACATTGATCCCCTCCATTATAATTTTCTCGGTTTTTAAATAAAAATTGTATAACACTATTGATCAGATGTTTGTTCAAAAAGTTTCAAGGCAAAAACTATATTAAAATTAATATTCGAAACCCTATTCAAAGATTTTAGTAATAAGTTAAAACTTACTTAAAGACTTAATAATCCTATGAAAACAATATGTAAGACATTAAAAAGTAATCATATACTTTTTATTTAGTAAAAACTAAAATATGTATATTGATTATTTTACGAAAGGATTAAGCACGAGAAGCAAGATTAACTCGTGTCGATGTCAGGTAAGTAAAGATCGATGCTTAAAGGCATATTGGAGTATCATATTAGAATACTTAAAGAATTAAGAGTACTTATCTGTGTTGTAACTAGATTATTCGTACGTGTATCGTGTGCATGCTTATGATACTGAATGATAAATGAGAGTTAAACTCCGAGTGTTGTTTTGTACTTAAGCATAACATGTATTGCGTATATAAACTTGGTTACTCACCCTGTAATCTAGACTAATCTTAAGTTAACTAAGATTTAACCCGACATTCACGAGAACCCAATAGGGATAATAATTGGGTTATCAGACTAAAACCCCACACTTCAATGAGGATAGTAGAAAAGGTCTTTTTTCTCACCTTTAGTCGAACTAAGTAATAGAAGAAGGAGTTACGATAAGGTTAAGAACTGTGATTCGAATGCTATCTAGGGAGGAGAGTGTCTCGATTACATAAATCCGGATTTAATCTAATAGTATCGTATTGAAACACCTAAGAATCTAAGTTAGAGTGGACGAAATTTTTTTAACTTCATAATGAACTAGTCAAATATTATAGGATGATCTATCATTTACTTGTTACATTTCACATTTAATTAATGATTAAATAACCATGTTTGTTAATGTATTCTTATGACTCCGTCCCTTCTTATTGAGTTAATTGAGCTCACATCACAATAGATTATTTTGTAAATATAGAATAATATCTGAAGATGCCTCGTTACAATTGTCTATAGGTTAATTTTAACGAGTTAGGAAGTGAGGTGTTGAAGTCTAATGAATAAATAAAAGCTCTTGTTGCTTTTATTTTTTCTTTTGTCGAAAAATTATAAAGTATTCATAGAAGGCCTTCTAGTATTTGCCAAATCACTAATATATTTATAATATATAATGTAGTCCTCTTGTGAAGATGTACTGTTCTTTTTAAAACTTTAGAACTTTTGATGTTTATAAAGCTATGTAAAAAAATTAAACTATCTATAGATATGGAAAAAATATATTTTGTAAAGTATTACTCCACAGGTCCTATTTACTATAAGTACCCATATGACTATTTCAAAGTCGGTCAATTCGCCGTTTGCCTTGTATAAATCATACTTACGTTAGCAACTAAAGATAGTAGCTTTTAACTTAGATTGGTTTACACAGCGAGATTATTAAAACTCTTCTAAGTTTGAGACATGACATTTCATTGTCGATAGACAAATAATGAAAACAAATTAAAGTTGATTTATTTATACAATCATTTTAGTTTATAATAAATAAAATCATGTCCAACCATAGATTTAGAGAGTCAAATTGAAAGGAGAAACGTCAACAACTTTATTTAAAAAAAAATAGATGTTTAATCTTTGTCCTTGAAATATTGATTGAATGTTATCTCCTCAAATCATATAAATCCATGTAAAAAATTGAAATGGCATATAGTTATGTTTCTTTGATGAGAGTAGTTTTTATTAATATAAGATAGTCATCAAAGATCAAAACTAGCAAGAGCAACCATACTAAGAAAGAAAACACAGGCAACAACATCTTTCCAAGTTCCACATATACTAAAAAACAAAATTAATTTATCCTATATCCATTTACCCTCTTATAAGTACATATGCGCTAATATCCCTTTGCAAAAAATGCAACAGCTGTTGTAATGAAACAAAAGCATAAAAATCATCTTATGGCATTTCATTCCCAATATTCTCTAGCCAATCTACAACATAGCTTCTCTTTGTTGATAATTGATGCTCACTTCCTCAAAGCAAGTTAATGTGGCCTTACATAAATGTACGAGATTAGCCGATTTCCATTTATGTCTCTTAGAATTAGATTTAAGTAGCAAATTAACGATACAAGCTAAATCAGAAACAATCTCTAACTTCTTTAAACTCAACAATTATACATAATATAATCCAAAAAAGATAGCTCATAGCTCAACTGCTAATATATTTAATAATTACTAGCAGATGCATACTTGTACTGCATGTACAAAAATAAAATAAAAATGTATTTTGCAATTTACAACATGCCAAAATACTGTAAATGATGGTATTTTTTTTTTTTTTACATTAATGCTAGCTTCTAAAAGAGAGAAAAAGATGAGGGAGATTTTTTTTATATATAATATATTTGACAGTTGCTATTTTAAAAAACGAATTTAAAGTGAGTTATATAAATTGAAAAAAATAATTGGTAGTATATGGGTAGATAAAACAGCAATTAAAATGGATAATACGAGAATATAGGATGCTAAACAATAGTAGTTAGAAGGGTAAATGGCAATTTTACAACCCAAACTTTTGGGAAATAGCAACAATATTACTTGAGCTTTTGAAACACCAATTTCATACCTAAGTAAAATTTATGTTGGCATTTATACTACCTTCATCAACACTGTTAATGACCATTTGCTGAGTTAGCCTGAAAGATATATCACGATATGATACATGTCTATTAACATTATTTTATGACACTAAAATGCTACATAGATAAAGTAGAGAAGGGGAAAAAAAAGAATATAGGAGATAAAACAAAAGAAACGTTGTAGCCCCAATTCATCTAAACATTAAAACCCTAACTTTTACTCTATTATTCCCAAACCTTAACTTTTACCCTCCTTTCCCATAAAGTATAATCAAGGCTTGAAAATTTTGAAACCTAACCCAACCATGTCAATTAATGATGGAGAAGTCATCAAACAATTCCATAGCTTCATCACAACAATCATCAACAAACAATTATGGGCTTATCTTCTATAAATGTAGATTAAAGGCAAGGATTTTTGTTACAAAAACAAAGAATAACCATTAGAGAAAGTTTTACGAATGTCCAAAATTCTTCAAATATTGTTAAAATTTTAATAAAGATCCTAAATAATTAGCACAAAGGTATTTCATTGTGTAAGTTGTATGCAAATGTTTATATAGTGTTTTGTAATTGCAAACTGAATATTTTTTTTTTTAAGCACCCAATAGGAGAGCTGTAACATGTGATAGGATCCATAAGGTATTGTTTTCGTTGCGTATTTTTTAGGCATATCGGCTAAAGTTTCTTTTTTTTTTTGTCTCTCCCCTTTTATAACATGCAATAAGAGATTAGAAGAGTAATAATGAGAAAGAAAAAATAATGCATATAGAACAACCATGTAAGGGTGATTATTCTGTTTCTTTTTTACTCAATATAAAATCACATTTTTGATTATTTTGACTGTAACGTTACTTATTAATTTTTTTTCATTGCTTTATCTATGTATTATAAAATAATGTTAATGGACACATCTCACATTATGATATGTTCTTTAGGCCAACTCAACAAGTGATCGTTAACAGTGTTGACAAAGGTAGTATAAATGCTAACAAAAACTTTATTTAGATATTAAATTAGTGTTTCAAAAGTTTAAGTAGTATTTTTACTATTTCCCAAAAGTTTAAGTAGTAAATTTGCTATTTATTCTAGCTAAAACTCAAATATAAAATAATAAAGACACCAAATTTTGGTAGTTATAAAAGTCATTTAGCTTTACTAATATAGATATTCCTTTAACTAGCTTAAAAAAAAAAAAAAAGAGAGAGAGAGAAGAAAGAGAAAAACTAAGAAAATCTTAAAGGTGAAATCGATTGGAGCTACCCTAAGTTAAATCCTTGAATCTTAGGGAAGAATTTTAGGGATTGACCACTAAGACAATTGACCATCTCAACCCCATGGAGGACAAGTTTTCCTTAAAGGTTAACCATATCAAGCAAAATGAAGCTCTAGTTAACCACTACGGCATGTAGCCACTACCTTGGTTTACTTTTCAACTTTGAGGCTAAAAAATGTGATTGTTTTTTTGTTAAAACATGTTTAGGGCCTTAAATCAGTATTTTGTGTATGACTATAAGGTATGACTAGCAGTCAAACCGTGTGAAGTTCAGTGAGCAAATTATGAGTAAGTGAATTTGTATATGTATGAAAAGTGTTCATAGGTATAAACAATAACCTAATTCATATCAAGCCTTTATCGATGTGTATTATTTGTGTGTGTGAGTCAAGATGGAGGAAGTTAAGATGAAGGGAGTTAGGTCATCCCTTACTATATTCCTTTGGGAATAATAGGAAGTGAAAGAAACTACTCTCCTTCTTGCCTTCTACCTAAGCTATGCAGAAAAGGCTCAAAGTCAATCTTAGGGAACAGTAAAGCTTGATAGGGTCTTTATGTCTAATTGTAGGTAGTTCACATCTTCACAGACATGTCTATTTCGCTAAGTCTCTCTTCAAGACAATAGCCAGATTGTTACGCCTATCGTATAGGTAAGCCATTGATTAGTTGCCAGCTGTTACATCCCGAAGCAGCGAGATCATAACTATCCCACCATAGTTGCCAGCTGTTATACCCTGAAGCGGCATGATCATAACAGTCCCACCATTCAAACCATTCTAAGATAGAAGTTGACATTATAGTTGCTATCTTAAACCTGATTTACACGAGGCGTACACAGCTAATTCACTTTGAAATAAACAGTTCATAAATTAAACACGTTATTTACCTATGAAATCATAAAAATATATACATATATGTTTATACTAAAATAATCTAAGTATATTTACAAGATTTAATAACCTAATTATAATCTGCTTTAATAATACATAAATTACTACTAAAAGCTTTGAAGATAAAATACAAAATTAAGAGTATAATTGATTCTCATGTTTATATCCTTGCTCCTCAAAATTTAGCAATTGTTAGCTTTTGAGTAGTTTTATGGCTGCTTTTTAACTAACACCTGTAATAACATCTATAAGGATGTAAGCAACCAACTGCTTAGTAAGTTAGAATGGAGACTTAAAACTATACCTCAAACACAAACAGAGTTATCAACTAAGTTAGTTAGATACAGTATATGTATAAGCAAATGCCATTGCATGTCGTTATCCAGTCAATCGCGAGATTAAAGAAATTATACCTGCTTTAATCCGGGTTAAAGAATTTCCATGTTTATGCGATAGCTCATAATCAAACCCAAGCTTATACAATGGAAACACCGCTCCTCCTATAATTACCTTCGAACCATTAATTTCACTCTTACCGCGATCTCCTCCCCTATTACTTAGTTCAATTAAAGATAAATATGAGACTCATTTTATTATACAGTGCTATCTCTTTCAAAGGAGTTGGTATTTGTTTGGAGAACCCTAAATCTTTCCTTTGTTAGGTTACTATGCAAGTTCTTTTTAAACTTACAACTCATATATTTACTTAAGTCTAGTTTAAGGTGTTCAATTATTTCACACAGATCACACGAATTTCAGTATAGAATATTAACCAGAATAACCACATCCATAAACACGTGTACATAGGCATGCATATAGTTAACTTTCTAACAAATATAATCAAATATAATCTCAAATCTCCATATACTATAAATTAGTACTCCACAATACAATAATGTATTAATTCCAACTTACCTAGACTTTCTACTTATTTACTCAAGGTATAACTCGCATAAGCCATCGTCAATAATCATTATAATACAAATGTTATTTTAGTTTTCACGTAGCTACCATAGATAGGTTTTGTTTTGAAATTTTTATTGTTATCTTCAATTTAAGGTTTTATTATACTTAATTATTCAAAATTTTAAATCTTTTACAATTATTCTTAATTTAAACTAAGTTCTGATTAAGTTTTCGAATTGGTTTTTAAATTAGGTTCTAATTCAATTTCCTATTACGGGTTTATACACAAACCTTAGGAACTTATTCCAAATCATTATGTGAAGTTAATCACATTTCACTTAAGTATTCTAAATCTCATATTTAGCCCCTAAGTAGTATATTGATTTATATGGTATACTATATTTCTAATTTAACTACTGAATTAGTTTTCAATGTGAAAACAACTTACATTTGTCATATAATTTCATAAATTCACCTTGTAAATTAGATTTATATCATATTCCTAATATTATAATACCATAAATTTTTATCTAATATTTTTTACCCATTAAAATCCTATATACATATTTCACTTAAGTATCCTAAATATTATATTTAGCTTTTAACTAGTATTTTTATTCGTAAGGTATACTATATTCCTAATTTAACTACTGAATTAGCTATTGATGTGAAAATAGCCTACTTTTTCATATAATTTTATAAATTCACCTTTCAAATTAAATTTATATCATATTCCTAATATTATAATACCATAATTTTTTATCTAACATTTTCTACACATTAAATTTCTATATACACATATTATGTTTTATTACATATTATACACTTATATCGCCTATCTAACACTATGTATATCATCCTTCATTATCTAATAACATGTCAAAATGTCTAATTATATCCTAAGTCTGAATTTATACCTAATTAATCCTAAATAAAAAATTTAACTTAAATATACTCCTTTACCTACATATTTAGTACATATTATACATAAATTTTAGGTAAATATATAATAATTAATATTAAAACTCCATTAAAGCTACACAAAATATGTTATACTTAGTAAATTATGGTTGTTATATTATGGTTATGAAAGCTATTCAGATCGTTTAATAAATATTATTTTTCAGAAATATTGATTAGGTCCGATTTTACTAAAAAATTGCTTAAATAAAAAATTGCTTAAATTAGGTAAATGATCAAATAAAATTATAAGATTCAAATTGAATATTCCCAAAATCATAACCAAGCTTTAGAAGTTATTATAAATCAGATTCATTAAGAAATTTAACTAAAAACCTATTATTTCTTTCATATGAAAAATATGACAGATTCAAAAACAATAATTTTAATAAATACTAAACTTATAGTGTGAATTAAATATATCATATGAGGAATATGTACACTAAAAATTAGCTCAAAATAATATCATTTACTATTTTTAAAAATTTACACAAAATTCATTGGAATTAGGCTTATTCTCAAGGAACCTATATAAGAACTTCTAATTTTAAAATTCCGGTTTGATATTCTAAATCTTCATGCAAAAATACATAGAGAAATCTCATTTTATAATTTTCCATGCATATTTAATATTTTTACTAAATTAAACAAATTTGGAAGGAAAATCAAAACTCACCAATTAATAAGCTTCCAGCTACCAGTGGTGGCTCCACCACTATTAGCAGCTCGAGCGTCGGGTCTACCATTTGGTGATGGTGACCGTTCCTCTTCAGATGGTCGTTGAATATGGATTCTCTTTATAAGCTCTAATTCTACCCTATTTTGTCTAATTTTGCTAAAAATACTCTCTTCTCTCTTTTTAATCTCTCTCAATTTTTTCTGAATTCCTAAGAGTTGAAAATGAATTTTAGAATGAGTTTAGGTATTTATATAAGAGGTTTAGCGTTTCTTTTGATTTTTATAGGGCCAAGTATCCTTTATCCTTATCCTCTCCCATTTCCACTTTTTATTTGGCTAATTTTAATTGGTTGGTTTTCTTTCTTCAATTTCTAACATGCCACTCTTCATTTCTAGAATTTTCTTCATTTTTCCATATTTGTCTTTAATTATTTAGCATTATTTTAACATATTTCAAGTATTTTAAGTAATTTTATATATTTTTACTTACACGTAAATATATGTAGTACAAATAAATATTCCTAAATATTATTTAAGTTATTTTATGATTTTTAGTGTATATATAATTTATTTTTGTTGATTCATTACTTATTGGAACTCATTTTCACGTTTCTGATAAATAACAAAAAATTTACATATGATTCAATCTTATAATAATTAATTATTTTATTATTTATTTTCCTAAATCCAAACTCACGGAATCACTTTACTAATATTTCTAATTTTGTTGTAAAATTTAGCCTCGATCAAATAACTTACTCGACTGCTCTAAATTTTATGGACCGAATCCTGAACACTTGATTGTAGAGCTTACACCAACCATTTGATAAAAACAAGCTAATCAAGATAAAGTTGCTTATAACCAGGCATTAAAGCTATCTTAAATAAGCGGTCGTTGATGTTGGTGCCATTGTGACTAATAGAGGTTAAGTCATCTAAAGAAAAGATGTCAAGAGCTTACAACAATCATATAAGAAATAGCTATTTATAAGGATAGTGGATTAAACTATTAATTGTTGATATAATGATTATTGGATACGAGACACTTGTGTGTCTATTTAGTATGTAGATCTTTAGGATGAACAAATCCAAATGTTGAGTGGTATAAAAATTGTTGTTGAGTGTCATTTGGTTCTAGTTGGTATGGTGTTGGTTCAGTTTGATGGCAAGTGGATGAGAGAAGAGAGAACCAACCGACCAGTTTTTGTGTAGTATACAACTTACGCCATTTTGCTTTATTATGTTTAGTAATCTTAAGCATAGCTAGTAGTGTGAGTAATAGCCATCATTAAGTAGTGATGCTAAGCTTTATATGTATATCTTCTTGTTCAATAGTTCATAGTAAGATTATAGTGGTTGTCAGGTTGTGTCTATTTGGTTAGGTACGCGTTTTCCTTGTATATTGGTCGCTTGTTAAGCTAGAAATGGAAATGAATTTAATAAATATCAGACTACATAATATTTGTTGCTTATGTATAGTTTGGCTTAAGAGCTGGAGGTGGCAAAAATCCTAAAAGATACGCAAATAATCAGTATGTGGTGATGTCCCTCGTAGGGTCATGTATCAAAACAATCTAAGTTAAATTTAAAGCTATTGAGTCCAGAGGTAATAGTTGCTAACCTATGATTATATCGTATTACATTATCAATAAGGTTGGTGGTGGTAGTTGCTAGGTATGTTTGTGTATACATTTGTATGAGTGTACAAGGTTTTGTGTGCCTCTTTATGTGATGTGCTGGACTTAAACAGGACAATTAAATGGAATAGTTGTTTATTTGTTGCATTAGGTATATGTGGTTTATGTATATTTAACATGTGTATGTGCTTGCAATATTTACATACTAGGCTTAGGCTAACCTCTTGTAGGACTATTTTTGTTTTTCAGCTATAAGTATGTTAAACGAGTTTATAGCTTGAGAGGAGGCTGAGTTAGGCTGTATTCAAGATAGGAAAGTCACTCAATAAGTGTTGTGATGACCAATAAACAGGAGTGGTATCACATTTCAGCACTTGTGGACGTCTAAGTCATACATATGTTAAGTGATTAAGAACCTATTTTTTCTGTTGGATACTATTGGTTCATGCATTGGAGATAAACTCCAGTAGTATTATTCGTGTAATCAATTTCATGTCTTAACAGGTTACGGTTGCTGGAGGAGCCATTGTGGACTTCGGGTTTTGTTAGGTTGTATTGATGATCTCATGTATTATATTTGGTAGTTGTGAAGTAGGTCATGATACGTTGCCAAGATTTGATATTATTGATTTTTGTTTTTGTAAGTTAATAGACTACACATAAGAATTATGAAGTTTTAGATAGGTTAAGAGCCTTAGTGTATCATTATACCAAGTAATGACACATAGCGGGTGGTAATGTCCTAACTTCTAAGGCTTTACACCATTACTAAGTTATATTTATGGATCATCATATCATAAGAACCTATAGACCAAAGTTTGATAATCATGTGTTGAATGTGCAGTGCTTATTTAATTGTGGTTATTAGATATTATTATGCCCCAAAGCAATAGAATCGTAATAGTCTTGCTATGTAAATTATTCTAAGATAGAAATTGACCATACAATCGTTATCTTATACTTGATTTATATAAAGCGTCTTCAATTAACCCATTTTGAAGTAAACAACTTATAAATTAAACATATTATTTACTTATAAACTTAAGCAAAATACATACTTATATTAAAATATTATGAGTATATTTACAAGATTTAGCAATCTAATTACAATCTACATAAGTGATTTGTAAATTAATGCTAAAAGCTTTGAAATAAATCTAACTAAGGAGTTTATTTGGCCTCTAGTTTACATCCTCACTCTCCAAGATCTCGTAGTTGCTAGTTTTGAGATGAATATAAGCTGCTTTCTAGCTAAAAAGTTTATGGGGATATGAGCAATCACAGCCCAATAAGTTGGGATGGATACTTGAAATTACACAACAAACACAAATAGGGTTATCAACTAAATTATTATGTGCAATATATGTATAAGCCCTAAATATAAGCCAAGTAACTATAAGATTGAACTTAATATACAAACTTTAGAGCGATATGCTAAATGATTCGATCGAGTCTAAATTATAAAACAAAGCTAGAAATATTAGTAAAAGTGATTATGTAACTTTGAATTTAAAAGAATAAATAATAAAACAAGAGAATATAAAATTTTTAAATTTTAAGTATATTACTTGTTAATTATTAGAAATGCGTAAAATGTATTTTGATAACTAACGAATTACTAGAGATAAATTATATGTATACTAAAAATCATAAAATAACTTAAATAATATTTATGAGTATTTACTTATACTCCATATGTATTTACATGTAAATAGAAATACACAAAATTTCCTAAATTTGCTCGAAAAATTGCTAAATAATTAAATAAAAAGTATAAAAAAAATAAGAAAAAAATCAGAAAGGTTGAGATCAATCTAGAATTTGGTTGTAGCGGCTAGAGGAAAAAGGGAAAAAATTTGGACCAATGAAAATCAAACACTTAAAAGGTAAAATAGAAGAAGATATAGGCATAGCATTGTCTAATTAATGCACTAAAATTGCTTTACAACTCTATAAATAGTAACAAAATTACAAGAGCTCATTTGGTTTGTTGGGAGTTAAAAAAAATTGGAGAGAACCGAAAATTGAGAGGAAAAACTAAGGTTACAAAATTTTACACAAAACTCTGTAATTAGAGCAAGTAGGCTAAACCCACACACCAACACCTAGAACCGAATTACCACCACCCTACTCCAAACTAAGCGTCTGGACCGACCGACCACCTTTAGGTCATCGTTGGTGGCAGGAAGCCCAAGGGTCAGGTAAGTCTAAAATTTCATTCAATTTTACAAAATTTATTAAAATTATTAATTTTGCCTAGAAAATTATGAATTTTGTTATTATGATATTTTATTGTATTTAGATTTAGGCAAAAATAGTCATTAAGTTTAATTATGTTTGTAAATATAGGGTGCTTAAGAAATTAAGCAAAACCGAGCATGTTTAGAATTAGAACTAAATAAGTTTAGAATTATAGTTTGAGCTCAATTTTTTCCTGTAGACTACTTAAGTGATATAGAACAGTGCAATGAAGCTATTTTTCTAAAATTAATTTTTGAAAATTTTAAGATATTTTTTTAGCCCTAAAATGATGAGAAAAATGAGTTAATTTTGATTAATTAAGTGAATAATTAGTGGTTTAAAGGGTAATTAGATATTTAGGATGTTGATTTCTGATGTGGTAATATAATCATAGCACTTGGAGTATTAAATGCAATTAATATGGTAATTATGTAATAAGTATGGATTAATTGATAATATATATAATTAGAATTATGATAATTATAAAATATTGAGTTAAATTGGAAAATATAATGATAATTTTAATATGTATTAAATCTGGTATAAAACTTAATTTTAGATAATTATAAAAAAAATGTAAAATTTTTTCACATCGGGAGAAAACGTAATACACTAATTAGGATTAAAGTGTACTGAGTGAGTTAAAATATTGAATTAAGACCTAGCATGATACTATGATACTCGAGCTTAATGTGATTAATTTCACATTAGGGTTCAAAACATATTTTAGGATTTACTCGTAGTTTGAATTGATTTAGAGCTTGAATCGGAATCAGATTTGGAAATCGAATCTCGAACTAACGTAGAATGCATCGTTAATAAATAATAAGTATATGAGGAGAATTGAGTTAAATCATAACTTAGAATATATATCATTAAAGTATAAATACTAAAAAGTGTATTTGTATTATAAGATATACAGAGACGATCCAACTTGCAATTAATTGACTAAGCGACTGAAGATTTCAGGTAAATTGGGTTTAATATTTCACCATTTTGGAGTACTATTTTAGAGTACCCGGAGACTTAGGATTATGTATGATTGTGATTGTAAGTAATTTTATGCATATGCTTGCATATTTGATTTCGTGTTGAAATCTGTGTTGTAGTTGATGACTGTTATAAGTAGATTGGTATGAAATTGTCTGAACACCCTAAATCGAACCTAATTCTTATCGATCCTAATACCTTAATTTGTCATACATTGTAACTCTTTAGGGGATTATTAGGATTCTCTAACAAAATATCGACATTTTCGAAAAAGATATGGCTGTATAGTATAATGGTCTTTTTCTTGTCCTTAGCCAAATTAAGTGACAGGAGAGGAGGTCACGATGAGGATGAAGATATTGGTTGGAAGGTTAAGTCTTAGGAGGAGCGGTATCTACATTGCATAAACCTGGGTTTGATCGTAAGCTGTTGCATTAACGAAAACTCCTTAACCCAAATTGGAGCGGGTAAAATTACTCTAATTTCACAATGGACAGGATTAAATTGTGTGATAGCACTTGCTTGTTGCATTTCATGTAAATAATTGCTTGATAACCCTAATTGTACTTATATACATTCATAAGTCTTCAATTCAACCTACTAAGCTATAGTTGCTCATACCTATATAGATTCTTTTGTAGGTCTTGACTTCTAATTTGTGATACTATGATACAATCACCCAAAGGTTAGATTTCTTTTGAAGCTACGGGGAATAAGGATCAATTGGCCTAATGATCAAGTTTTTGTTTAAAGTCTTGCTAGTATCTTTAGGACAAAAAACTGATATATGATATGTAAATTAGCTAACTATTATATTATGTAGAATCTCTTGGGGATTCTACAATAATGTAAATATAATTATATATATATATATATATGGCTTAAGGATTTAATATTTATTGTAAATTTTAGCTAAAATCTTAATTGAATTGTTTACTTCAAGATGAGGAGTCGTCGACGACTTATGTAGATCATATTTATGATATGTACTGTAGGGCTAGTTACTGTCATAGGTTGGTTTATACGGTAGAACTGCTGCGACTCTACAGCTTTGGGGCGTAACAATATGTTTAAGCAAATGCCATCGTATGATGTTGTTCGCTCCGTTATGAGATTACAGAAATTTCCCTTTCTTTAATCTTTTTTAATCTAGGTTGAGGAGTTTCTGTTAATGCAATAGCTTACTGTCAAACTTAGGCTTATGCAGTAAAAACACTGCTTCTTCTGCAATTACCTTCGAACAATTGATTTCACCCTTGTTGTGGCCTCCTTACCTGTCACTTAGTTCTACTAAGGATGAAAAATAAATCGATAATGTTATCTAGTACTATTCCTTTCGAAAGGGTCGGTATTTGGCTCGAGAACCTTAGGTTTTCCTAAATGGGTTACTATATATGTTTGATTTATAATTTTAAGTCATATATTTAGTTAGATTCAGTTTAACGTATTCAATCATTGCAACAATTCATACAAATACAATGCAGAGCAACGAATTAGAATCATAGCATCATGCAGAAACAAACACATACGCGTAGTCTACTATTTAATAAGCATAATCAAGCATAATTTCAAGTCTCTAAAATACATAATTGTATTAATCCTAACTAATCTAGATTTCTTACTTACTCACTCGAAGTGTAACTCATACTGGCCATTGCAAAAAATACTTATAATACAAGTGTTAGTTTAGTTTTCCATAACTACCATAGATATGTTTTGTTATATAATTTAGATTATGAGTGTCTTTGGTTTATGATCTTTTTATATTTAGTGATTTAGGTCTAAGTCTTTTAAAATTACTTTCCTTGTGCAACTAGGTTTTGAATTTGTTTCTTGTTTCGATTACAGTTTCGGCTTCTGAATTAGGTTTTAATTAGGAATAATCTTTATTTAACGTGTTTGCTTATACATAAGTACATGTACATATTAGCTTTAAATCATGGGTTTAAAGTTTGGGATTATAATTTTACACATTTATCCAAATTCTATATATCCTATAATTGAATTAATTCCAAATTAATTTCTAATTCGATTTCTGAATTAGTATCTAAATTTAGTTTTGTTTTAACTTTTGATTATTGTTTTTATTTTTTATTTTTGAACCCTAGGAATTTTTCTTAAACTAAAATGTGAGATTGATTTAACTATACTTAAGTATCTTAAATTTATGTTTTAGCTCTCAATCGGTATTTTGATTAGTACGATATACTACGTTTGTAATTTAACCACCGAATTAACTCTTAAATCTAAGAAAATTTTATATTTTTCATATAAACACCTAAATTTAAGTCTCCTACTAGATTTTATATATATGCCTATCATTATTAGAATATCAATTTTAATATAATATTTTGTTACTTATTAATTCCTTATACCTACATATTACACATTATCACTTAATATATCTATAATATATACATCTAATATTTTTATCACTTCAAATATCATATCCTAACATAAACTAATATATCAAAATATCTAAATTCATCCCGAATCATATTTTACATCTAATTATCTTAAATTCTAAAATTAACTTAAAATTTACCATTTTTATCTACTACATATTTACTACATGATATCCTAATAATTACATCTAACACTCTAAATGCTACAAATAGTATGCTCTATTATATTTTAATATCCTAAAACATATAATTATGTACTAAATCAGTAATTAATTATTTAATTAGCCCTAAATTACCCATTTTATGTATCATTTTAAGGCCTAAAAATTATCTAAAAATTTTGAAAATTAATTTTAAAAAAGGGCTTCATAAAATTGTTATATAACTCTTAAGTAATACATACAAAAATTTTGGAGTCCAAAACTATACTTCTAAACCTATTTATTTCAAAACTGAATAAAGTTTGGGTTTGCATGGTTTCTTAAGACAATATATTTCCAGACAAAAAATTATCAAAAATAAAACTTTTCCCTAGATCTACATAAAAGCCCAAAATAATAAATTTCATAATTTTCTAAAACTATTTAGTATTTTTTAAAAAAATATGAAAAATCGAAAGAAAAATTAAACTCACAAGAACTAGTGCCTTTGGCCACATCCATTTGCCATGGCCTTATTGGCTGGTCTAGGCGCTGCCACCACTGTGTAGTGGTGGTAGTCGTCCACTTTCAGATGGTCGTCGAGTTAGCGATCTCCTTTAAGGTCCTAATTGTATAGATTTTTATAATTTTTTATATATAAACCATAACCCTAATTATTTTGGTTTTCTCTAATTTTTTTACTCTCCATACAAACCAAATGAGTTTTTGAAAATTTTTAGGCATTTATAGTACTGCATAATTTCGAAGTGACATTGTCATTATCTTATATTTTTTTTTTCACTTTCTAGTTATTGAATTTTAATTGATTGATTTTGTTTCTTTAATTCCAGATTGATACGACCCCTTTCTGGACATTTTCATATTTTCTTGATTTTTCTTTATTTATTCATGCATTTTTTTTAATTATTTAATATTATTTTAGCCTATTTCGTGTTGTTTAAGTAATTACACATATTTGTACTTAGAAGTAAATATATATATGGTATAAATAAATACTCCTAAATATTATTTGAATTATTTTATGATTTTTAATATGTATATAATTTATTTCTAACAACTTGTTAGTTATTAGAATTCAATATATATATTTCCAATAAATAATGGATAATTAACTTAAAATTTGATATTATAATATTTTATAATTTTATTAATTATTTTTTTAAATTAAAATTTACGGAATTGCTTTTACTAATAATCTTAATTTCATCGTAAAATTTGGACTAGATTAAAAATTTACTCGATTATCTTAAATTGTACGAATCAAATCCTAAGTGGCTGGTTATGAGTCTTATAAACATGTTGTCAAAGGCTTTACATGTTAGTACATACTATCGACACATGGTAGGTTGTAGAATATTAGGTTATAGGGCTTTACATGTAATATATTTTTAATATGTTCAAATTAGATGAGATACCATAATAGAATCGCAATTCATCAGCCAATATTAAATGCTAGATTTAAGTGATTATTTTTCTATTAATTTTATTTCAATCAATCTTGCCCATTAGATTTGACATAATCATATGTATTTTTCATAAAATAAATTTATCTGAAATATATTATAGTTTTTTAAAATATCGATCTCCAATTATGATGTATCGGGTTCAGTTCTTTCTAAGGAAAATCTTGAAAAGTAGAAAACTCAGCACGTTTGAAAATCGCTCATGCATTGATATAACAAAATACCACAGCATAACTTATGTCTCTTGAGGCAACGCATTAATTCAATGTCTGCCCATATCGATCCTTCTTGTATTAAGATTATAATATAATATATGCCAAATGGACCCTTCATTTTTTTTTTACTCTCTATTAAACTGTTTGACATGGATCTCTGTTGAGCTCATATAGATGTCACCTTATAACCCGATAAGGATTGAATATGGCATGATCCATATTGCGGTCGCCATGTTTTTCTCTCGTCTTTTCCTTGGTGGTTGGACTGGAAGAAGGGATAATATAACCGGCCATCGCATGTTGACGGGCAAAAATAAGTAGGTCGACAGTTTATTATCACATTCCTCGTAGATATTTCAAACTATGAATTAGATTCCATGCGCAATAGCCTAAGGAAGCAGGAAGCGAAGCGCCCTCAATTTAACAACATTTTAATATTAAGCTCATTCTCATAGATATATCTTCTATCATATCGTATGTTAAGTATAAAAGATTGGTTTTTGTATCATATCTCACAAAACTTAACCTATAAATAAATTTTTTTAATTTTCCTTTAAACTAAAGTAATCTCTTATCTCACAAACAATCGAAACGTAATTCTAGTAACTCATTATATTTTCTTCATTTTGATACTTTTTACTTTCTTATATAAATATATATATCGTGTTATCCGCTTTAAGTAATTAGAAGAAGTTCTACTATTTTAGGATGTGAAAAACTAGGAAGGCTTCCAACACTTAAGAGTAATTTCTATTAATATATGCTATATTATATTTGATATGTTTTACTTTTAGGTATATGCATCATCGGCTTCCATTTATTAAATAAAACAAGTTTAAAATTAGATTAAGATTGAGTATATTTTATACAATGGCGCATAATTTAAAGTAGATACGGTTAAAAGCACCGTTTTAAAACGTAGAAACCCGGCTCCTGTGGTGCGATTAGATATAGAAAATCCCATAATTTATTCATTCTAATGATCCTTTTTTTAAAGACCACTCTGAATTATATCAAAGAAATTACTTAATTATAGTTTTTCACCAATATGGGATTAATAATCATCATTAGGAGTGTAAACGAGACAAACATATTTGTAAACTATTTCAATTTTACTTGACATTTACTCCAATTTGACTCGATTACAGTCTAATCAAGTTCAAGTTACTTAAATGGTTTATCAAGTTAAGCTCGTGTTTATTGATACTCAGTTCAATAAGCTCACAAGTGTAATTGAACTCAATTACAATTTAAATATTATTACCATTATTTTAATTTAATTTGTTACATCTTTTAAGATTATCGAGTTTAAGCGAACTTAATTAAGTTAAGCTTGGGTTTATCAAGTTTTATTTCGAGTTGAGCTTGAGTTTTATAAATTAAAACTTGATCAAGTTTAAGTTGAGTTTGAGTTTCAAGCTTTTTTATTTGAATTGAGTTTAAGTTTTGTATCGTATTGTTTCGATTCGACTCGACTTGTTTAGAGTCCTAATCTACACTTTTGGTAAATGGAATGTAACTTTCAGCGTTTTGTATTTTTAGGATTTTGTAATTTTGATTACCCTCTAAAAGCTTATAAAATAAAAATATGAATTTAAGATCTAATAGTCTTCTTATTTCTTTTATTTTTCCCCTCTTTTCTAATAAGCATATGCAATCAAGTGAAAAAATGGAGGAGAAAAGAACACATAAACAAGCAATAATATATATGTATATTTGCTCATAATTAAGAAATATCCTTAGAGGATTAGTTTTTGCATTTGCTCTAATCTCTCTCTCTCCTAATATCTTCTCATATATCTATATCTTAGATAAATATAATTACTAACATAATATATATAAATATGTATACATATTTAGCATCCAAGGGCAATATTAAATATCAAGTTGATTTTAAGGATGTCATCAACAATGAATCGGGATACTAATTATCAATAATGAATAGACAAATATATAAAAAGGTGTAATGTCATGTGTGATACAAAGAAATGGTCCGAAATGAAATGGAGGAAGAATTGGAATGCAAAACTTTTCCTATCTTTAGAGATTACCATATAATGAAATGAAACGGAATAATAATAAATATTCAAATAGTATTGTTTGTTTGAAATATCCTTAATTATTAAGTATAATAATTTCTTTAGAGATTATAAAAATAAATTTAATTAATCATAATTATTCAAGTGAGAGTAGAATCACGGAATTCAAGTTTTCCTTAAAGTTGAAATTAAGCGAATAGTCCATTTCTTATAATTATGATTTTGACCTTGAAAATGTACTTCTAAACATGGGAATGGAAATATAATTTGAAATCGTGATCTCATTCTGATTCAATTTCAGAATATTAAACATAACATAATTTTTTTATTTTACTATTAATATTTGTAGCAAAATATTGAGCAATATATTCCTAATTTTAATTAGCTAAATAATAGGTTTTCTTTCCTTTTTTACCCTTTTCATATCACTTAGAGCATCCCCATGTTTAAAATTCCTAAATATTATATCAACAGTTGAAGGATATTTTTTTTTTAAATATTCTACTATTTTATTCGTAAAATTTTCAAATAGAGATTATTTACATTTATTTATATTATTTATGAGATGTATAATATAAACTTAAAAAAAAAACAGTTAAAAATAGAAAAAGTATATAGATATATATCTATCACAGCTTTTTGCGATACTTGTTGAAAGATCAAGCTCCATTGATGAAGAATTTCTATATGAGATCCCTTATTTTGTTAACCCATGTCAAGGAACTTCATTGATGCTCTTAACCGTTTGTCATTTCTCTTGAGTAGCTGTCCATGTGGTGTTTCTCGTGACTGTCGATACGTTCGAGAACCGACTCACGACTCATGAGTATCATCGAACATAATTCAAAGGAACTACAAAACAATATTAGTATTTATTTTTTAACTATCAAACGCGTGCAAATATGAAATTTCTGTGTTCTGACAATATATTCCGGAAAGGAAATATATCTAATGCCTGATTTTTTTGGCCCATTCGAAAAATGATCTTCTCTCTCTCTCTCTCTCTCTCTCTCTCTCTCTCTCTCTCTCTCTTCCTCACGTTCGAAACAGTCAATTTCACACCTTGTTTGGTATAAGATGCATTGAGAAAATTTATGAAAATTAATTTTGTACATGCTATTTATTTTCTGCATTTCCCTTTCTTTTTAACCGTAAATTTGTCTTGCTTTTGTTACAAAAATACAGAAAAACTATTTGGCAAAAGTAAAAACAAAGATTTATCTTCTCAAGTCAACAATCTTCGTGGACGATCTGCGAAAGTTTCTTGAACAACATATTTAGTCGACTACTTAAAAATATAATAATTATTCTTTCTTTATAGATTTATTATTATGCTTGGTTTACTGAATAATTATTCTAGGCAATTCGTATTATTACGAAATGAGAAATCGGGACTCTTTTGTATGATCCAAAGAACATCTTTTTACCCAAAAAAAAAAAGAAAAAGAAAAAGAAAAAGAAAGAACATCTCTATATTCATCATAATGTTCATGTTAAATACAACTAAATAATATAATAACTATTATATCTCTATTCTACTATATAAAAATTACAATTCTATTTTTAACTTATTTCATTTCATTACTCGAACAATTCCATAATTGTTATCTTAATATTATCATAACGGTAAATAGTAAGGAATAATCCTCTCATAGAAGGAATTTCCTATAATCTCGTTTATATCTTTTATAGGATCTATCAAATCCTCACCAAACGTATTCTTCATTAAGAACTCGTTTTATTCTCTTAAATAACATTGGGTTCCATAATTTTAAGTGATTAGTTTAAATAAAATATTTAATTTCTAAAATAGATATGATAGTGAAAAAAAAAGGCCCCGTAAAATGAATTGGAGAGTAAAAAAATCACCTTTTCTTTATTGGAAAAAGCATAGAAAAAATCATCCCCTCTTTATTCATTTCTTCTAGGATTTTGCTATCCAAACAAGATTTTTTCTTCATTTATTTTTTTTTCTAATTTTCTTTAGTTTATCCCCACCATCTAATAAGTGGTAAAAAATTCTTAATATCGAGAAATAAAAAATTAAATATCATCTGTAAGAATCTCTAAAATATTAAATACGGTACAAGAGATTGTTTTGCACTATATATCTTGTCCTGTGATGTTCAGTTTTTCACATCTCGTACTTTCTTAATAACTGAAGGCCAACTAAAGAAACTATTTCGTTGCTTGTATTTCTTTAATTCCTAGAAGCAACTTGTTTTTACTTAAACTAAGATAAAGATAGTCGATCGTTCTATAATAATGATTCTATTTCTATCTTTTCGATCACAACGACAGGCAAAATATACATATTAACTTACTTGCACGAACTTAATATTTAGGTAAATTGCACAAATGAGCTTTAAAATCTTTGATAATTATACGGACAATTTTAACTTCTAAAATTGAGTACTTATATCCGTAAAACAAGCGTGGTCCACTATTTTAAGATACCGGGCTATTATTATGTAATGTACGGTGACATGGACATGCTTTAAAACAAAAGATTTGTTGCATCGTTTAAATTAGCGTAGGTGGCAATATATTCCTACGAAATTAAATAAATAAACAAAGATAATACAATCTATTCAATTGGACTGGGGGTGGCCTTCTTTTTTTCTTTTTTTTTTCTGCTTATTTTTTCTTTTCTTAATTTCGACTTTTAAATTTCTGTATAGTATAATTAAGTATATTATTATATATATATTATGTTATATTGTATTGTATTATATATGTTATATTTGGACCAAAAATTTTATTATAATATTATATATTATATTTATATACCATTAGCTTTTAGCTTTTTAGTTTTTCTGATTTTTTTATAGTTTTCATTTCTTTTTTATATTCCATAATTTTATTTACATAATTTTTTAACTCTTTTCTATTTACACATTAGCGCCATGTGTACGTCATGTGTGCACCACATTAACATTATATGTTGTTTAACAATTACATCGGATTAAACTAATAGTATAATAACAACAATTTCTTATTTTAATTATTTACTGAAATGTTTATTATTTATTTAAATTTTTTAAAGTGTTGATCACCTAATTGAATTTACCTTTAGAGGTGTAATTTTCTCTTAAAGAGTATAATTGGTTGTTTATAGATGAAGTTTCATCATCTATTGAATCTACCGTAGGAATTAGAAGCCTCGGATCTCTCCTTTTTCCTGCTAAAATTAAATTCTCATCAAATTATCACATTGCTTTTAATTAATCAAGGGGAAAAGGACCACCCAAAAAGCAAATCATATGAATGTCTACATACATGGAGAGCTAATTAATATTTGTGCTGTCATTGGTACACAAAACATGGATAAGATATAGCTAATAAACTGCCCTTCATGGAATAACAGAAAGTGGATGAAGGTTTGGTCTCCTTAGAGCATGAATTTGCTATTTTGAGTTGCAAATAGTTTTTAAAATACGGTTTTTAAAAGGCAAGGCGTGTAATTGTTGCCCGAAATAAGGAGAGTTGGGAATTTTGTATAGATATATGTCTTATATATAGTTTTTTTTCCTTTTTTTTTTTAATTCAATCAATAGATGATTCTGATAATGTTTATCTATTCAAATACATACAATACGGATTCATTATCTGTTAGCTATAGATTAAGACAAAGAAAAATTCTATATAATAATGTGACATTCGTATAGGTATTTCATGAACAATGGAATACTAAATTTAATACAAATAAATGTAATTACTGCAATTAATAATAGTGACACAGTAAACATAATAATAATGGTGATAAACATAAGAAAATGTTACATGTAGAAGTAATTATTTCTAGTGCAAAGGGTGAGTGGCATTTATAGCCTCGACATAGTAATATGAAAGAAATGTAATGTAAACTAACAAATGGTAAATTATACGAAGAATTATTGAGCCTAGAAAAAATTATTTGAAGAATTAATATATTAAATGGGTAATTCGAGCAATAAGGAAAAGAAGCTAAATCCCTCCTATTGTGCTTTAATATTATAAATTAAAAATATTTTATATATAAATAAATAAATTAATTTTCTATTTATACTTTCTACTAGAAAATAAGAGGTCATTCATCAACATTAAATATGGCCTGAGATTGCATGCTTAATGATAATTTTTATAACAGAGCTACGTAAATCAAGTTAAGAAATATGGATTAAACAAGTCAAAATGAGCAGAAATCAAGTTACTTTTCCTTTCCTTTTTCCTGAAAAAAGAAAATAGAGGGAAAATGGCACCAAAGTGTTACATTACAACTAGGGGAAAAGAAAAAAAGAATACAAAAAATTAAAAAAATGAAGAAAAATATTTTCAAGACTATTATACTTGAAATCTCCTCTTGATAAGGTAATTTTAACTTTAATATATATTTATTTTGATAATATTAGATGATCATAAAAATTACCTCATGAAAAGACGATTTTAATTTAGATTTGAAATCACCTTCTTAAAAGACGGTTTTAAATGTTGTAATTTTGATATTATTTTCTCAAAATGGATATTTTTAAAATTTTTATTTTCCTTTTCCCTTGCAACCATGCCTTTTGTTCTAGAAATTTGGACAGGTCAACATTAATGAGATCCAACGCAACTGTTAAGAAGAGCTAACTCCATATATTAACTGTCCAGTAGAATTTATAAATTCCACTGAACTTCCTTTATTTTGACTTTAACCATGAAACCACAGCATATCTTTATTTAGCATAAATTTCACCAAGTGAAGCCAACTCATGGTGTTAAATTCGTGATTGTGGTCTTGTACTCCGAAACTTAGGGGCTATTGCACATTTTAAGGCAATAAAATATAAGTTTCAACTTAAATTCGTTTGTTTTTAATTTTATTTAAAAAATAATATATATATATACTGATTAAAGTATTATCATTGTCTAAGTTTAATTTAAACCCGATTAACATTTAATTTAAATTGAGTTAAATTACATTTGTAACACTATGAAATTGGAGCTCAATTTAACTAATTATTCGAAAAATTCAAATAAATATTTATCCAACTTAGACATAGGATACATCATATATTACAACAGATGTATATAAGTCTCATCTGACGTAACCACTGTTTTCATTCTCCAGGTCTGCTAATATGAAAATGGGCCATCAAGGACCTCTATGGGCTTCTCCTTCTTTTACGGGCTTATCATATAGCTACCATTTTTTATGAATATAAATATGACACTGCTACCGTACGTTCATGGCCCAATCGAAATAGAGATTTTGGCCTTTCGAATGGCACTCTCTCAAAGTTGAATATGGTAAGAACTATTCCGTATTTGTTTTATCAAATATATATATATATATATATATATATTTGAACGCTTTTTCATCTATATTACATTAGAAAATTTTATTGCTATAGATTGCTAAGGAAAACGGAAGTGAAAAAGGATGCAAAGAGCTTTGAGACACGCTAATCCTTTTAGGTGAGGAAAATGTTTATAACACTAATTTATCATTTTCAATTATTTAATTCAAAAGTTTTTTATTATTTTCGACTCGTTATTCATTACTTAACCTTTATAAATCAATACTAATTCCTTTATACAATCTATATCACATTAAAATTCATGGGATATTGCAATCTCTACCATCTCCTTTTAAATACACAAAGTCCTTGTTGCAAAACTTTACGACCAGGCTTAGTTTTTCCTCATTTTAGGTGTATAATTTTTTTTTTTTTTTTTTTTCATGCTATCCTTAATCTAGAGGTTATTTTACAAGAATGATAGAAGTCATACCCTAACTTTCCTCGGACCTCCTTTTTAAATTAAGTTGAAAATGGGCTCACTAGCTTCTATCTTAATTTATCCTCAAACTATTTACCTATTAACAAAATGTTATACTTTGATACCGTTTATAATGCTATAAACTAAAAGTAATTAATAACTAAATTGTTATATCAAAAGATACTCATCATATATAGTACATTATATAATCTCATCTTTTAGTATAAACACCTTTCAAAAAGATCACTCATTTTAAGAGTGTTCTTGATTGAGTACACTTAATTTTGGACATATTTATTTGATGAAATTTAAGCCAATACCCCAAATGAATCTAAATAACTCATTGAAGTATATGTGACTTAATTAAAGCTTTGCACGAATATACAAAAGTTCTTGTATACCTATCCTTCATAAAGCAAACATTGCCTCGTATAAACAAACATCGTCGAAACTTATGCGGCAGATTTTGCACTTTTGTCAGGCTCTAACTTGACCAAACAAAGTTGATTATAATCAAATCATATTTCCTAAAAGTACGAGAATCATTTTAATTCATTCGTCTTATTTCCTTTTTGCAAATATATAATAATGATGCTGATGCTTACGGTATTATTAATGTCTATGCGATCATGTCCAAAGAGTGCCTAAATGCTAACGCCAAGGCATTAAAATCGGACGGATGGAAGGTAAAGCCTGTGACGCGACTCTCATTTAATTAAAGTAGGATAGGTAGGTAAGAATTAAGATTGAAGTAAAGTACCGCGCCATCACGTTCCAATGAATAAAGAAAAATCCTTGTTTAATTTACGGTACATGTCGTACAACGAGGATCTCAACGTTTGCACATTTAATTGCATTGCTGAAGCAAAAATTCTAGGATGGACTATAATGAATCGACCACGATTAGATCTGTTCAGTGGTTCCGTCAAACTTTGAATCGCTCCGAAATTATCGGTTCACAGGTTCAGTCATAGTTGTGATTGGTTTATAAAAAGGTGATTTCACGTTAATTCGATTATAAATATTTTTTTTAATATTTATTTATTTTATTAATTTCTCTTGTTTGAATAGATTAATAATTTCTAATAATATAATATCTTTTTTTTAAGCATACTAATTTATCAATAGTTTTTAATTTTTTTATTATTTTTTAATTTAATGTAATTATAACTTTTTTATTATTTTCTCCTCAAATTTTATTTTTTCTTCATATTCAAATTCTTAATATTTGACAAGTTTTACAAAAAAAAAAAGACTTATTTTAATTTAAATTGAATTTTTGATATATTTTCAATACATAATTAATTTAGAATTAGTCATCTATTATTATTTCAATAATGTTATTTTTTAAAAAATTGTCATTTACTATTACTAAGAAAGTATTTTTGATATATTATGACTTAATGAATACATTCCAATCATTTTTTTTGATTTAATAAGCTCCGTTCTCTCTCTCTCTTTTTATTTTTTTGGAAATGAATTGGATGGGTTGACTTGCTAGTTCATTAGCAGGCTAGTTCAACAGTTCACAATCTACTGAGTTAGGCGGTTCTACCCTTTTGAATTGCTTGGGCTTTTAAGATATGATGATTCGATACACAGTTTGTGCTCGGCTATTTTTGGTATTGGTCAGTTCGTTGGCTTTTTGGACCGATTCTTACATGGGTCCAATGATGATGTTTTCAGCTCTTAGATCTTCAAAGATTTGTAAAAAATTTGGTGATTTGGTTGGGGAAAAAACCCGAGTAATAAACAATCATATATATTATATGTATGGATTAATTTTAAATAAGAATATTTTGAAAAGTCTTTCATGAATCCCACGTGTAACATTCAAGAGTTGTATTTCATGTTAAGAACAAATGAATTTTTGGAAAAATTCCGAAAGATTGAACTATATTTGATATTTTTGTGATGTACAATCTTGTGTTTTGTTTTTTAGTACATGACCTGTATTGTTTTTCATTAAGCAACCGTTTGCTCTCGGTTAAAAAAGGTACATGATACAAACTGACCTCCCAATAAAATCGTAAATCATGTATAATTTATTCAAAACCTCTACTTAGACAAAACAGCATATTTTTTTTTTAATAGGATTTGAGAATGAGGAATGCATTGTCCTTTTCGTCTAATTTAGGTTTTTTTTTTTAGTAAGGTATGCCTAATTTTGATTCAGTTGGAGGAACTCCTGCCATTTGTAACCAAGAACTAACAATCTGTTAATGTAAAGAATCGTGTATAAATAAAAAAGCTTGATAAGTTACAAAAACGTGAAAACACACACATCATATTTTTATAATTTACTCATGATTTTTCTATGGATGCTAGAAGCATCTTTTGTCTCTTAAATCCTAATTAGCTTCCAACCTTGAAATCCAATGAGCAATCAATGACTGAAGATTTTAAGGAAAGGACCACTGTAGAATTATTCTAACATTTTGATTGCTAGACAGTGGAACTGGAATTGTGCAAGAAATTTAAATCCTACGAACAAATAATATATTTAATTATGTAGGTTTCAGGTGAGAAATGATCACCAAAAATGTAATTTTCCTAAAAGAAAGGTATAGCTAAAAAACGATGCGGGGAAAATGGTCATCCAACGAGAATGATAACAAAATAACATAACAAAGACATAACTAAATCACCACTTCTTAAATTACATCGATCATCCGATAAAATTTTCAAGTTCTGCCGATACCTTTGTTTCTTTTTCCTTTAATTGGGCATTTATATTTTATATCCCTCTAACACACTTTAATACCCATTTACAAAGGGAAACCTATGCAATTATGAAACTTATCAAGAGACAACTATGCACGTTTAGAGCCTTTTATGGGTATTAAAATGTTTACGGAGGGGTTGACATTATTTACTTATGGTTAAACATGATATGATTAGAAATACTGAGTACAAAAATGACCCGAAATACAATTAGGATATACATAAACATAATTGCAATCTTAATTAATTGTTTGTGATTTTTGTTTCATTTTATATGAGTAATTTGCATTAGCACAAATTCAACACTATACAAGACACAAACCAAAATTGTCATCCCAATACCTATATTATATAAGATACCGATTGATATATTTTTTACATAAATTTATTAATTTCGACTGATGAAGCTATTCTGCGTCTTCAAGTCTCAATGTAGCATGAGCAATGGGATCCCACACAATTTTGGATTTACTAGAAACTTAAAGGGTGTTATCTTTAAAAGAAACAAAAAAGAAAGGAAATTTTGCATGCATTAAAATTCAACTATAATGTGAATGATTTGAAAATTAAAAGATTAAGAAAGATTTGGAATATGAATGCCATTTCGACGAGAGCCCTGTTACAAAGAAACATTCTTGTGGCCCTCTTGATCTTTGAGATTGAATATGTAGATGAGAAATCGACCCATTGCCTCCCCGGTGAAAAGGAAAGGTTGCTTCTAATGACATGATATGTCAATGGTCGATTTAGCCTAAAATACTTCCTCATGCTTCCGTACTTATCCTTTTAATAATGTGATTAGTAGATATTATACCTGATACGTGTATAAAATTAAGAACACAAGAAAATAATTGTAAAAAAAACACAACATTTTTTAGGGAGAAAAAGTTGTTATTAGATGAAAATAAAACTTATTGAGAAGAGATTTTGAGCATGGATCCTTTAGGCCCATACCAACCTCTTCAAAACTTAGGTTAACTTGTTTGGACTCAAGACCAGCATGTTTTTGTATCGATTGACCTACCTTACTTTGTGACTAACTTGCCCATGGAGCTTTTAGAAAAGGACTAGACACCATCTAACCTTTGGTTTAAAACTAAAATGGTCGTAACAATCACAAGCTAAATAGATAAGGCTCTAAGACTTGATCAATAGCAGAAACCCTAAATTCTCGAAGTACAAAAGTTAGCACGATCCCACTTATTAGACTTAGTGGATGTAGCAACATGTAATGTGTCTTAACTTACTCAATGGTAGGGTAACTATAAATAGTCTAGACACTTTAATGGCAAGGGATCCAAACTCTTTGCGCACTTTGCATACACTATGGATTTTAGCATATACTATAGCCTCTAACTTCCTTACTTTTCTATCTATAAACTTCTGCTAACTTAAATATTAGAGTCGTTACACTAAATAATACATTGGTATCTCTTATTGTATTTTCTTTTACAAGCCCATAAATACTTCATATAAGGCCCAATTGCAACAAACTCTATCGGCCAAATCCTACCGATGACAAAACTTATGGAACGTTAATCATTAACATAGCTTTATATGCTTCCGGATCAATTTGGTAAAATTGGAGTATGTTAATATATGTAATATATCAAAGGAGCCCATTGACTTTAACATTATAGATAGCGAAGACTCCATAATAACCTTAGAAGAAACGGATAGGCAAATTACTGGAACGTAGAATTATATTTATTAATTACTATATCAATACGATCGCCTTCTTTGAAAAGAAAATTTCCATTAACTTTTATAGGAAAAAAAGTCATATTCAAAAAGATTTACGTGTCCCCAGTTTCGAAACTTCATTTTACATTTTAGCTAAGCTTCCAATTTCCTTTACATCATATTTCGGTAATGGTCCTTTAATTCAGCAGACTTGCATGGAAAGTTCCAACCATTTTACTAAGCCAACTAATGCGAAGTCAACGATTTATATGGCTCTTATTCAATTTAGACGTGAATTCTTAGCTTATGACTTTATTTTGCTTGCTATACCATCAACGTTGATGGGGAATAATTAGACATGGACCGTTGGTTTTGCACGACGTATCAGAGTCTTAAATGGGTGCCGCTGACTAAAGTTTACCATCAGATTATTGTATTTTCTTATTGACCATGTTTAAGTTTAGAAAAAAAAAAAATGACAATATCATTGTTTCAATGAGATTTCAACAGAAATTCACTAAACATTTTAAGCTCGCCGCATAAATTGACGTTTGAAGTATTCTAAACCTATATTTGACAACATATAAGTCTAAGCATGTCTTTCCATCTAGATAGCAGAAGGGGATCAACAAAATGGAAGAAATGTTGCAAATTATTGCACTTAAATGTATATTTAAGTTACGAGCTACAGTAACATGCACAAACTCCATTCGATGTAGGGTTGTGAATAAGTCCAACCCACTTTTGTGCTAATCAAATTCAGTTTAAGTTTGATTTAATAGTAATTAAGTTTGACCTCAAGCTACTTAAATAAGTTATTAGGCTAAGCTTTGCTTCATGATGAGTGTATATATTAATATTTTGAGTGGAGTTTAACTTACCAACATCATTTTAATCACAAGAGGAAAAAAAATATATTATCTTGATGTGTTAAGTCTAAATGAATTAAATTGAATCAAGTTTAAACTCATTGAGTGTTACTTCAAATCAAGCTTGAATCCAAAATCTAACCTTGATCAATATTGAGTTTTAAAATCAAACTCAATTCTAAATTTTCATGATTTTACATATTTATGACCTTATCTAAACTCCATTCAGACTCTAATCTTGAGATCGTCGAAATTATAAATCAATGGTTGCTTTACATTGTTAAAAACCTTGAAGAGCTTCTATGGATCTAGAGAGTTTACTAAGTTGGATGTAGTTTCTGAATAAAGATCTAGATAAACTTATTATTTAGGTAGTATTTGGTTGTTAAGATTGGACAAGATAAGAAAGACTAGATAATATAAGCATAAAAAGTATGTGATAGCATAATATTATTGTACCATATTTGATTTGTATAATATTAGATATAGATTTTTGTGATGTCTCTCGTTTGCTATACACAAGTACTAAGCCCAGTATTGTATTTTAACGTTTATATTCTTGATATTATCGAATATTCATTTAATTATTTTTTATCTTATTTAAAAAATATACTTTTTAAAGATTTTCTAATATATATCTTCAATATTATTTAATATTTATTTAATTATATCTTTAATACTTGTGTTTTTTTTAATGAAATCAATTTCGTATCAAATTTTAAACGGTACAAATTTTAAACATTTTGTTCAATCCTTTGAGCTCCCTTTTGTTTAGCAACTAAGCCCAGATTATAAACCAAACATTAGATAAAAGATTTTACTTAATCTAATTCCACAAATTTTACACAACCCAACAATTCTTTAGTATTGACTCTTTGGTGAAGTTTCTTTGGCATTTTCATATATCTTCCAAAACCGTTAAAGAGATCACCCCTTATGCGAGTTGTTTCGTGCTCCCCACATTTTCGTTTAGATAAAAGTTCATAAGTTTCTGATCCGAACCGAGCATTTATCGGAAGGAGGAATGCTTTTCCGTTTGCATTATTCTTTCATTTTACTCGATGCCATTTTTCCATGCCTCTTCTGCTTCTTTCAAATATTTTGTATAACGATGAAAATCATCGTGCGGAGAGAGTGGTGGTGGTGCATCGAGGGTCTAACAATGTTGATGTTGGGTCATAGTGGTGGCACTTCTACTACTAGTGATGATGGGAATAATGATGATGGCTCATGCAATGCAATGGTAGTGTTATGATATGGTGGTGAAGACGGTGGTATTGACAGTATTGATATTTTCACCTAATACAGTGATATTATTGATATTATTATTCGATTCTTTACTCAATAATGCAGTGTAATAATATGATGCAAAATAATTGAATATTTAGATATACTTATGGGAAGTAAATAATAGGATATATATTATTTGTCTATAATAGGTAACAGTTATTTTTTAGGAATACGTTTTCCATTCTCTGTCTTTTCCGTTGTTAGAAGTAAATGTACCATAAACGTTATTATTTATTTAGTTTTATGTGAATCATTTAAATTTTTTACATTTATATGCTATAATTACATGGTGCAATCCCACAAATGAAAATGATTGGTCATTGGTTTATATAAATGATTTGATTCAATTTTTGAATAAATATAACGGATATAGAGAGACTTGATTAAAGTAATGCATGGATATTCGATACGTAAGACTCCTAGTATGCTTGTCCCCTCATCAAGCAAAAATTGCCTCGTATAAACAAACCTTCGATGGAGTTACTCCAGTTGTCGAAACTTACGCAGCAGATTTTGCAACTTGGTCAGGCTCCGATTTGATCAAACAAAGTTGCTTAGGATCAAATTAAAGTACGAAAATCATTTTAATACATTAATCTTATCTTTTTCCCATCGGTAATGATGCTTATGGTACTATTAATGTATATACTGATATCTTGTTCTACCAAACTTTTTTTGTTTTTTTCGTTGAAGTTGTTCAACAAGCTTTTATATATATAATAACTATGAAAGAGAGGAATTAAACTAGGTTTATCTTATAAAGAGACTAATATTTATATGGTTAAATTTTAATTATTTTAGCTAAGTTTATCGAGGTTTAACTAAAAACAACATACTTATACTATTATTATTACTTACACACTAAATAATATTCATCAATTTACACATTATATTAGTATCGTTGAATTTTTTCTTTAAAGATACCTAACTGCAAATGGACAGATGGAAGGTAAGGCTTATGAGGTGAGTCCCATTTAATTAAAGTAGGTTAGGTAGGTAAGATTGAATCAAGGATCCCCATCACGTTCTAAAGAATAAAGAAAAATCTTTGTTTGGTCTACGATACATTATGTTTGCACATGCAATTGCATTGCTGAAGGAAAAATTCTAGGATGGGATGGACCATAATTAATATATCACGATGTTTTAAGCTTCTAGATCTATAGGGTTTGTCCAAAAAGATGATGGACGGCAAAGGAAAACCAAAATAAATAAAAAGGATTTAGTCAAAACGAGAATATTTTACACCCCTTCATCAGTCTCATTTGTACAACTCGAGAGTTGTATTTCACATTAAGAAGTAAAAAATAGAGGTTTTTGGAAAAATAATAAAAAGTATGATCTATATTTTCACATTTTTGCGATTTACTAACCCCTTTTTTGTCTTTTTATAAATACGTAATTCATGTTATTTTTTGTTAAACAATCATCTATTTTTAGTTAAAAATGGCACCTTATTTGAACTTACTCCCTTGTACACATCAAATCATGCATTTTCTTACCCAAAATAGATAAATCAAACAAAAAGCATACTTCTGTAACAGGATTTGACAGAGAAGAGGATTTTGTTGTTTTTGTCTAATTCAGGGTTTTTGAGTACGGTGTGTGTAATTTGAGGTTTTGTTAGAAAAACTTGTGCCTTTTGCAATTGAGGATTAACGATTCATCAATACAACAAAACAAAGGTCATGAATTAGGATAAACGGCAAAATATTTCTTACATCTTGTTTAGTTTAGTTTCCAATGATGAAATCCAATTCCTAGGAGTGCAATTAGTTCAAATTTTGGTAATTTGCGACGAATGAATGTAGGATGCTATTATTTTTGTTCAATTGACTTGACTTGAACCTTAAAATTTTACATAAGTGATAATATATATATATATATATATATATATAATATGAGAGTGGGAAATAGTGAATGAGAATGGAGTTTAGACAATGTTGAAATAATATATATATATAATATATATATATATATAAAGTATCCATATCATTTAGGAGGTTTATAAGAATAGTCAACGTAATTTATAAAAATATAAAATTTATAGTTAGCACTGGTGATTTTGTTAAATTTAAAATTTTCATAATTAAAGATTAAGATATATATATTTATATAAATAATACGATTAGAAGTTTGGTTATAAAGACAAATTGCAAGACTGATATGAAGCACAATTACGATATAAATAAGTGCAATTATAATGTAAATTAATTATTTATAATTTTTATTCAATTCTTTAGCACAATTTCAACATTACATAAAACATAAACTTAACCTATTGATAGGAACTGTTACCCCTAACTTTATAGTATAGAGAAGCTTATTGATACATTTTTACATAAATTTATAGGTTAATGTCATAAATAACACCTAATTTTGCCAAAATGTGTAATTTATTACTTAATACTTTGAAAAGGTTAATTTGCTATCTAATTAAAATTTCTGTTGTTGTTTTGGCTAACTAAACTAACTTAGTTAAGTTTGTATGTTAATGTGAATATAAGAACAAACCTAAAATTGACTCATGATTATTAGTAGGCCAATCGACCTGTTTTTTGAAGTAGATCGTAGACAACTTTGCTTTAACCGATTGATCTATTTATCCTAAGGTTAGGGGGTGGTTGGTAACTACTTAATAAGGGGTTGCACCACTCCTTATAGGTGGAAGCAACCATTTTTAGTGGTGGAAGCAACCATTTTTAGTCTTGAGTAGTTGGAACGTTTAATTCTTGGTTTATCTTTATGTACATGTTAGTAAAGAGACCTAATAAAGTTAGTTTAGATAATAAAAATGACTAAAAAAACTTTAACTAAATAATAAATTGATTTTTTCAAAATAAAGGTAATAAATTATATATTTTGGCAAAGTTTGAATATGATTTATGATATTAATCGTAAATTTATTTATTTTGACTTGTGAATAAGCTATCTTGTGTTCTTTTAAGTCTCAATATAGCGTAAGCAATGAGATCTTCAAACTATTACGCCCCAAACATGGTTAGGTTACAGCAGTCGATCGTATATAGCAATTTATGACTAAAGCTAACCACTTAATTATTAGCTATAGCGGGTTATACATAAGGCGTCATAACCCTAACCACTTTGAAATGCATCGATCAGTAGAAGCATAATAAATATAAAATATAAAATAACTTGGTTCTTGTATATATAGGAAAATATATATATAGTGGTTTCATTAGTACAAAGATGCACATATTTTAATCAAATCCTTTGTGGATACAAAACTTTCTCTTAATAGAAAAAAGTGATTTCAAATTTACGTCAGAAAACCTATAGCTCAACACATACGTTGCCTGAATTCTATCTTATTTGTCCCCACTTGAATAAATTCTATTCAGAGGTAAGCAAACTACAGCTTAGGAATGGGTAAGAGATTATGTTACACATAGCAAACAATAAGCAAGGTTTCAAGCAATTATTAAGTGTAATAGTAAATCAAGTATCATCACACGATGTTGTCTGGTACGACATGAAACGAAAGAAATTAAGCTTACTTTAGTTTGGGATAAGAAGTTTTGCAAACCAAATGATGAATGACACTAAATCTAGGAATGTGCAATGGGGATACTCTGCCTCCTCCCAAAAACTAATCGAGTTAGTCCATGACCTTCATTGTGGCCTCCCTACTTGCCAGTTAGTTCGCTATGGTACAAAGATAGTATTTCCTTTTCCTTCTTGAAAGGCCAATATTTGGTGTCATAATCCTAAATACAATCCATGTCTCATTCAAAAGTTTAGGTTAATCGTCATTATTCCATTGAAGTTGGTGATTAGAGAATTCAGCATATACTTAGCAAAACAATAGCACAATAGTTTCCAAGCACATGTACTCATGCATGTAGTGAAGCATAAACCTACTTACCTAATAGATTGTACTCGAATGTTGGCGTTTTTTATGTTTTTCATAAAAATCTCATATAATGTACAAAACCTTCAGAGTTATGAAGTTTGGTGAATTGCTGATTTTATCAAGGAAATAATAATATTTATAATAATTAAACTTAGATTACCAATAAATAGAAATTTCCTATATACTTATCTATAATTTTATTTTCATATACTACAGCGTTAGAGCATTAGAGTATAATGTCTGTATATATGTTAAGAGGTATTCTTCTTGATAAAACAGAATAATAAAATAAAATAAATCTAATTTATAACTACTATAGTTTTGAAAAATGAAATAAAACATTTTTGTATATATTGTCTAAAGATAATATAAGTTCAAAATTGATAAAATGTAAATTTGAAATCATTATGCATATATTTATATACCTTATAGTTGCAATAATCAATTGTTATATATAAGGTAATGTTGATAAATAAATTGAAGCAAAATAGCACATCTAACATATAACATTATAAGATAGAGTTGAATAAAACTTCCTTGTTATATGTATGTAAGGTAATACATAACATAGACTTAGTGATAGGAATTAAGCAACTAGGCTTTTGACCCACAGTCGAGTTCGAGGACTGAAAAGCCTGGTAAGACGGATTTTCCTACTTTAGTTGACTCTTACCGAGGCCGAATACTTCTTTACCGAGTCACTCTTTATGTCAAGCCGAATGACTACCCATTTCTCTATAGCACATCCGAGTAGTAGATTACTCACTTATGCCCAAGCCAACCAATGACTCGACATCTCCTTTGTTGAGAAACTGAAATAGAGAGATTCTAGATTGACTAAGCCACCTTGCTTGGATAAGTAAGCTGATCGTACTTTTTATCCGCATCTTCCAACGACATCACCAATACAGCATCGCTACGTGTATAGAATCATGTCTAGAATTCGTTACACTAATGATTGTTTTCCTTGAATATTTATTTTTACCCTTTTTTATATCTTGTACATTACTTCTTTAGGAAATACTATTTTTGTCTTTTCCCTTTTAGGCATGTTGCCCTAAATTCTCAAGTATAAATACTTCTTGTACTTGTAGCTGTAAACATCAGAGATTGATTATCATTAATACACTTGAGTATTTTTCCTCCCTTACGTAAACACTGCTTGTTTACTTTCGGCATCTCTCTTATCCTAATCCTTGAGTAAGGTTAGGTAGCGAGTAACTTCATTGGACCAATTCATGCGTCATATCAAATTGTGCCATGAGTCTTCGGAAGTTTTATCGGTGTGTCATATCCATTAGGGCTGTTTATGAGTTTTTGCTTACTTTTTCATTCGTATATGTCCTTTCATACATTCCTCATCACTTCCTTTTTCAAGTTTTCGGTAATCTTGAACCCATTTAACGATTAGCCTTATCTATTCTTGGTTACGGTTTACACCATTTTGGTATCAAAATGGAGGTTTTTGTTTAAGTCGTGTTTTGTATATGAAGTTCTGTCGATACTCTGTTTTGCGTGTACGAAACAGAGTAAGTTACTGTGTTTGTTTGATTACTATGTTTATTAGCTATTACTTTTTTTGGTTAATGGAAGTGTTTGCTATATCACCTATTTGAAGAGTTTGAGCTTTGAATCTGTGGAGAAAATGAACAACCTAAGTATAAATATTGGTGCTGGAGATGATAACAGTAGAGTTGTTCACCATAAACGATAATCTTAGGGAACCCCTAGGAGCATTGACAAAAGATTACATGAGGTGGTTAACCTACTGGTATATCTAACCTGAGTTGTTCATGCATTAGCTTACCGATCGGTTGAGGTTGCACAAAACACCCTATAAACTACTCAACTTGTTAGAAGTCAAAACCCAACTGGATTAGTAAAAAGGTGGTAGAATAGGCGGATAAGTAAGATGAAAGATAGACTTGAGAGAATTGGATGAAGAGGACGAGGACGAGGACGAGGAAGAGTATTTTGAAGAAGAGCAAGCTAGAGTTCCTAGAACATCTGACCATATGAAGCTTCGGATTTCAAGCTTCGATGGATTTGGGAGTGCTGATGAATACTTGGAATAGGAAGAGAGAGTGGGGCGTGTTTTTAAATATTACCAGTATGAGGAAGCGAGGATTGCGAGAAAGTGAAAACTGTTGCTGTTGAGTTCTCCAGATATGCCGTCGTATGGTAGAAGAATTTATAGTCTATGAGGAGGCGACAAGGTTATTGAGTGATTAATACTTGGCTCAAGATGAAGAGAATATTTAGAAACAGGTTCGTACTGAAAACTTATCTACAAGACACTTTTACTTAGTTTGAAGAACTGAGATAAGGAGGCTGAACAGTTGATGAATATGTCTAAGAATTCCAAACGCTCATGATTCGATGTGAAGTGGAGGAACCCCTTAACACGAACAAGCTCTAAATTCATCACGGGATTGAGAGGTGATAATCGGGACGTTATAGAACTCCAATAATTCACTACAATAGATGAAGCCATCTGAATAGCTCAATGAGTGGAGAGACAGAGAAGAAGTTGAGTACCTATCAGAATGCTGACTAGTTGACCTGGACAGGAAAGTCACTAAGCTTAGTCAAGTACCGAGCCAACCAAAAAAGCTGACCTGACAATGACATGCCGACCCGAACTTATGAGAAGGGGTAAGGGTTTGGTAGGAAGATGAGTCAGATTAAGTACTTTAAGTGCCAAGAGTTCGGACATATATCTGCTCAGTGCCCGAATTGAAGAACTATGGTGATAAAGGGAGACGTTATGAAGTTGGAGGTAGAGAGTATTGACGAGGAACCTAAGGAGGAAGAGATCACTACCAAGAAAGAAGATGCCGAGAAAGAGTTAATTGAAGATGATGTGTTTGCTAAGGACTTAGACTAATTGATCATGGTAGTTTGACGCATAATGAACATGGAACCCTCACACGAGGAGGAGAAGAGAGAGAATTTGTTTCATACTACTTGTAAAGTGAATGATCAAGTGTATGCCCTCATTGTGGTTAGTAGTAGCTACACCAATGTGGCATTAACCGATCTCATTACAAAATTGATGTTGCATATTATTGTACATCTAAGGTCGTATAAGTTGCACTGGTTAAGCAAAAAAGGAGCATTGCATATCATTCAGCAAGTATTATTGCCAATTACTATTGGAAATTACTCTGACCAGACTTTTTGCGACATATTACCTATTTATACTTCCCACGTGTTGCTATGTAAACCATGGTTGTTTGATGGGAAAGTTATCCATAATGGATACTGAAACACGTATACGTTCAAGAAGGATAGAAGGAAGATCACATTGAGCTCGATGCAGCCGAGTGAAGTTAATAAACTACTGGCAAAACTTGCTCGTGGATTGAAGAAGGCTTTAGTGATGAGTAGAGCCGAGCTTCAAGAGACCCTTAAAGCTGATATGCAAACCCTAATGTTCGTTAGGCACCTATTGGAGATGAAGGTGCGTGGTGAATTACCCAGAAAATAAAAGAGTTGTTCGACAAATATGTCGACCTACTCCCAGAATTGTTACTTAAATAGTTACCTCCAATTCGAGGCATAAAACACTACATTGACTTAATACACGGCGCCGCGTTGCCGAATAAGCCTACCTATCAAACAAGTCTTGAACAGGCTTTTGAGTTTCAGCGATAAGTCAACGAGTTATTGGAGAGAAGATATGTTAAACAAAGTCTCAGCCCTTGCGTTGTGTTGACACTTCTAGTGCCGAAAAAGGATGGAATTTGGAAGATATGTATAGATAGCCGAGTTGTGAACAAGATCTTAATCAAATACAGGTATCCCATTCTTAGATTGGAGGACATGCTGGATGAATTAAGTAGAGCCAAGATCTTCAGTAAGATTGATTTGAAATTTGTCTACCATTAGATTTGCACAAGGCCAGGAGATGAATGGAAAACTACATTTAAAACTCAACACGGAATTTATAAGTGGATGGTCATGCCGTTTAGCTTGTTGAATGCCTTAAGCACTTTCATGAGGTTGATGAACCATGTGTTGAGACATCTAATAGGAAAGTATGTCGTAATCTACTTTGACGACATCCTAGCATACGATGTCAACATATTGAGTCACTATGAACATCTTCGAGCAGTATTGAATATCTTACATATTAAGAGATTATTCGGCAACTTGAATAAATGTTACTTTTTCTAGGAGGAAGTGGTATTTTTGGGCTATGTAATAAGTGAAGGAAGCTTATAAGTGAACGATGAGAAGATTCGTACAATCGTCGAGTGACCGACTCCTACTAGTTAATGTAAGAAGTTTCCATGGACTGGCTTCATTCTAAAGACGATTTGTTAAGAATTTCAGTACCTTCGCAGCACCACTTATTGAGCTAACAAAGAAAAACACTGATTTTAGATGGGGAAAAAGGGAGGTGAAGAGCTTTGCCGAGATAAAGGAAAGATTGACATCTACCCCGGTATTAGTTCTACTTGACTCTGAGAAGATATTTGAGTTGGAATGCGACACGTTAAGCATTAGAATAGGCGTTGTCCTAATGCAAGAAATCTGACCAATTGCCTTCTATAGTGAGAAGCTTAGAGGACCTCAGTTAAATTACTCTGTGTATGATAACTTTTAGTGCTGATTTGAGCACTACAAGTATGACAACACTATTTATTGCTGAGAGAATTTGTCATATATACTGACCATGAGTCATTGAGTACCTTTGAAATTAGACCGAGTTATCGAAGCGGCAGGCGAAATGGGTTGAATTCCTTGAAAGATTTAATTTTGTAATAAAATACAAATAAGAAAAGAGCAGTGTAGCTATAGATGCTCTCTAAAGAAGACATGCACTCCTGAGTGAACTGCAAACCAAATTATTTAGGTTTACAAGCATCAAAGAGTAGTACTTCGAGGATCTATACCTTGGACCCGTATTTGTACGATGTGTTGATGGAAGAACAGAGGACGGGTATCTCGTGGAAGATGGCTACTCTTTCCGAGGAGGAAAATTATGCATGCCAACTTGTTCATTGTGGGAACTACTAATTAGGAAAGCTCACAATGGAGGACTGCTTGAACATTTTGGGGAGAATATGACGTATGAGTTGTTAAGTGGTTAATTCTTTTGGCCGAGAATGAGGTGAGATCTATACTGAGTCGTTGAAAGCTGTATTGTATGTAAAAGGGCTAAGTGCCGAGCCAAAAAAGGAAAAGTAATGTCACTACCTGTTCTAATGTAGCCATGGAGCGAATTGAGCATGGACTTTGTTCTTAGACTACTATAAACTACCCGAAGTAAAGATTCTATAATGGTTGTCGTGGATAGGTTTAGTAAAATGACATACTTTGTGCTCTACTCTAAAACTAATGATGTTTTGGCTATTATTACTCTTTTCTTGTAGGAGATTGTGCGGTTATACGACATGTTGAGAAATGTAGTCTTCGATATGGACCTGAAGTTCTTGAGCCATTTCTGGAGGACCTTATAGCGTCGGTTGGGGACCAAGCTACTATTTAGTACTTCTTGTTACTCCCAAACTGATGACTAAACAGAGGTAGTTAATTGCACTTTATCATCACTACTTCAAGCTGCAGTGGGCAAGAACTTAGTTGATTGAGACGTCTGCTTGTCAGTGATCGAATTCACTTACAACCTGACAGTGCATGACACCATTAAGTAGACTCTCTTCGAAGTGGTCTATGATTTTAATACCGAGTTACCCTTCGATCATACCCCTGTACCCGTGCTTGTACAATAGGACCTTGACATGAGAGCTAGGGTATAATCCTTTCAGTACATCTACGAGAAAGTTACTCGGTACATCGATTAAGCTGCTAGAAGAATCTGAGAGAAGGCTAGGGATAGGACGACTAAATACTTCCAGCAAGGAGACTTAGTATGGTTACACCTCAATAAGAAATGGTTCCCAAGCAAAAGGAGGAATAAATTATCTGCAAGAGTCGAAGGACCTTTCAGAAGATCAATGATAATGCCTATAGATTAGAGCTGCCTGAGGACTATGGGGTTTTTGACACCTTCAACATTGCCAACCTCAGTCCATATGACCCTAATGGAGAGCTGATCGAAAACCATTCGGATGTGATCCTAAATCCAAATTAACTTGAAAAGAACGATAGGAATCAGGTTATTGGGCCTTTGAACCACAGTCGAGCTCGAGGATTAGAAGGCTTGGCAAGGCGAATTCTCCTACTCCAGTCTACTCCTACTGGGACTGAGTACTTCTTCACCAAGTAATTCTTTATGCTGAGTTGAATGATTGCCCATCTCTCTGTAGTGCGTCAAGTTATTGATTACTCATTCGTGCTTGAGCCGACTAATAACACGGCATCTCCCTTATCGCGAAGCCAAGATAGAAAGACTTTGGACTAACAAGTTACCCCTGTTCGGACAAGTAAGCTGACTGTACTTTTTGTCCGTATCTTTCAATGGTATCACCAATACAACATCGCTACGTATACAGAATCATGTATAGAATCCATAATACCAACGATTGTTTTCCTTTAATATTCATTTTTACCCTTTTATATCATGTATATTATTTCATTCGGAAATGCCTTTTTTGTCTTTTCCTTTTAGGCATATTGCCTTAAATTCTCAAGTATAAATACCTCTTATACTTAGAGTTGTAAACATCATAAAATGATTATCATTAATATACTTGAGTTTTTTTCCTCTCCTGCATAAATACTGTTTATTTACTCTTAGTATCACTTTTATTCTAACCCTTGAGTAAGGCTAGGTGGTAAGTAACCTCACTAAACCTATTCGTGCATCATATTGAATTGTGTTATAAGTCCTTGAAAGTTTCATTGGTGTATCATATTCATTGGGGTTGTTTATAGGTTTTTGCTTACTTTTTTTTATTAATATTTGTCCTTTCGCACATTCCCCATTACTTCATTTTTTAAGTTTTTAGTAAGCTTGAACTCATTTAGTAATTAATTTTATCTATTCTTGGTCACAGTCTGCACCACTTAAGCATGGACCGAGTCCAAACCGTGACCTAGTCTAAAATCGCCCCGTTGGGTTTAAGACCTGACACAAACCCAGCCGTACGGGTTATATCAAAATATATAAATTAAAACAACCATAGAAAATATGAAATGGTTTATAAAGAATAAAAAAGTTCTAATTTAGATTACTAATTAATGATCATCGAGAAGTAAGAATATCAAATAATTATATTGTACTACAGCTTCCTTTGGGTGGATAGGAAAAAAAAAAAACAAAATATGACAAAATATAAAACTTAGCATGGATCGAGTTCAAATTGTGACTCAGCCCGAACCTGGTTGTACGGGTTGGGCCCTTAGGGTCAATCCGCCAGGTTAATGAGTTTAAGTTGGGTCAAGCTTGAAAACTCGTGACTCGATGGTTCTTGAACCGGCTACCTAAAAAAAGAAAAAAATAGTGAAATAAAATAATTTAAATAATAAATAATAATGAAAACTAAAAAATTTAACTAATTTCATATAAATAGAAAAAAAATCATTTTCCATTATAATATTTAATGCGTTACTATTTATATTTATAAAAAAAGCAATAAATGCAATTTTAAAAATGTGTGTGATTTAATATATATAGACCTTTACTAAAAGACTAATATCATTCTTAGTAATGCGAGATTGACTTTTCTTTTTTAAATTTCATTGTAACCTTTGTAACTTTGATTTTACATTACTAATATGATAATTAAGTTGAATACGATTGTATATAAATAATTATATATCCCAAAATAACTATTTTGTAAAATGAACTAAAAATAATATTTATCTTGTACTTAAATAATTTTAATTTAAGGTTTAGAATTCATTTTATTTTATTTTATTTATTTTTTAAATTATTTTTTTTTAAAAACCAATTTATAGTTCCTTAAACTATCGATTGAATCAATAGATCTAAGGAATCGGCTCATAAACTGATCCTACAGATCTGGGTCTAGTTCCCTATTTTAGGAATCAGGAATTGACGGATTTGGGTCTAGTTTCGAGTTGGTTCAGAACTGTGCCCAAGTCCATAATATATATACTATTTGAACTGCGTAAAAATATAGAAGTTATTCGGTTATTATAAATCTTATAAACTTATCGTAGATGGTATTTTCCTAATTGTCTATGAGATACTAATTATACAGTATTTGAAATTTAGCACTTCAATATCATCATATCGTCGTAGAAGAAACAGGAATATGGCAATTAATTCCAAGTATTAAGAATATCATAAAATACTCCTTTTATTCTCGTTGCCCATATAAGGAAAACACTGGTTGCACAGATGCATATATGCACTTACTCTACCATTTACAATTTAATCTGGAAATCCCACAATTTGAAAATTTCTTAGAAGCTTACGGGTTTACATGTATTCAAATTCAACTACAATATGAATGATCTCGAAATGAAAAGAAAAAAGAAGATTTGGAATATGAATGCCCTTTGGACGAGAGACCCCAATGGGCAGAAATAGTATTGTGGTCCTCTTAATCTTTGAGATTCAATTGGTAGATTAGAAATTGACCCATTAGCAAGAAAGGTTACAACATGTTAATGGTCGATTTACCCATAAGTACTTCCTAATTTTTCCGAGCTTATCCATTTAATAATAGACTTGCAAATGTCGTGCTCATGGCGTGTGTGTAAAATTTAGACACGGATAGAGGATTTTGTCTTGAATCTGGATTTTTTTACCATAGTGTTATGGTAACGCTACTCGATATAATCTATTATAGAAGGTTATTTTTTTATTGTTTAATATTATTTATTAATTATTAATTTTTTTTGAAACTTATTAACCAATTTTTTAAGTAATAAGATAAGTTATTTTAATAGAATGAATGGTATAAATTAAATTTTAATAAATAAATGATTTTGATTGGTCAATGTTAAGATATTGTAGGAATCCCCCTTGAATTGGTGCTGTTGACAATCGTTACTAAAGTTGTCAAGATGAATTAAAATCTATTTTACTAGGCGGACCATTTTCGTACCAATTGGACTATAAGAGTGTTGTGTTTTTTTATTGATTGCAATTGAGTGTAGAAAAATGAGTGAGAATGTCAATTTCTCAACAAAATTTCAATCGAAATTCAACCAAAGATCTCAACATTGTTTTGTAATTTGAAGCATTTTTAAACCTATATTTGATGGTACATAAATAGAAGTAACCTATCTCCAAAATTGTAACATGTCTTTCCATTTGTGTAGGAGATGGACAAAATGGAAGAAATGTTGCCCGTACACCATCGAATCTAGGATGGAAATGGGACAAACCCATTTGTGAGATAATTAAATTTAGTAGAATATTTATTCTAATTTGAGTCGATAGTAGTTAAACTCTACTTCAAGTTATTTAAATAGTTTATTGAGTTGAGTTATATTGCATGATATTTGGTTTGATTTATTTGTGAGTCTAATTAATATAATAGGTGTTGAGCATATTTATAGATTTTCAATCGTAGTTTAGATACTAATATTATTTTAATTAAAAGAAAATCCTATTTTCTTGATTAATCTAGCAAGAACAAACTTATTTGAATCGAGCACGAGCACGAGCACGAGCACAAGCAAGTACTACTTTGAGTGGGTTCGAGCTCATTAAGTATTATTTTGAGTCAAATTTAAGCTCAAAGTTTTAAACTCGATTGAAATTGAGCTTGAAAATTTCAAACTAAACGAGAGATTAAACTCAATGCTAAATTATCACGATCCTATTTGTTTACGACCTTATAAAACTCCTTTTGGAATTTAATCATGATGTTACTGGAATTGTAAGATGGTTATTTGAGGACCATGGTGGATTTTCCTTTAGAAATGACAAGTTACTTGAGCTCACTCATTTGGCAGGTAAGTCTTTGTTTCCCCCAAAACTATGTTTTTCTTCACTAATGTATCTTTCGGTTTTTGTCAAGGTTAATTGTGGTTCGCATGTCTCTTTACAATATTATGGCTAAGTGCTATTTTGGTTGATGCATTATACACCTTGCCCAATAAGGTAATAGATATATGCAAAGAAGTGTTAAGGGAGAACAAGGATTTAAGGGAGGGAGGTGTAGTAGTAGTTTTACATAAAATTTAGCAAGGCTAACTGGCGTCTGTATCGCTCTTATGTGTAGATGACCATACTGAAGGCCTAACTGTAGATAGAGGAGCATAGCCTGATTGAGGTCAAAAGGGCCATCGAGGGGGGGGGGGGGGGGGGAGGTTGGCTTTAATAAGCTCAAAGCTTGACTGGAAGAGGAGTAGAAGTACAAGGATGACCTCTTTAAGATGCTAGAGGAAGGGAGGAAGGCTAAGGAAGAGCTCAACCAATGTAATATTGAGCTGAGCAGGTCAATCTCAAGATTAGAGATTGAGCTGGCGATGAAGGTAATTGATTGTGAGATTACTAAAAAGACATTGTTGGAGTTGGCTAGTCACAAGGTTGAGTTGGAGTAGAAGATTCAAAAGCTCTAAGAGGAAGCTAAGGAGATGAAAGAGATTATCTCCAAATTAGAGACAAGGGAGGTACTTAGCAAGGTTGTCATGGACAAGGCCGTGAATGATTTTTTCATGACCCCTTGATAGTATGAAGAGCTAGAGGACATCTTTACTAAGTGTGGTCAAAATATCGGAAGAGATGTGCTTAGATATCATCCCAGGCTTGACCTAAGCTTTCTAGACTTCTTGGATGCTTTTACTCATAGGGAGGAGAGAGAGGCCCATGCAAGAGAAAGGGTTGTTGCCTAAGTAGCTAATAGAATCCAATGTGCCCCTTCTGCTGTCGAGGATGGCAAGACGTTCCGCCATCTACCTTTGCCCCGACGGCTTAGTTAGAGGTTACTTTTGAAGGTGCTTCAAAGGAAGATCAAGGTCATGGTGGGATTGGAATTCTCATAAATTTAAATCTTATAAACAAAAAAGATATTTAATTATTTGGGTTACATATCATGAGAAGTGGTCACCAAACTAAAAATTTCCTTAAGAAATGGGACAGCTGAAAATTGACGTGAGAAACAAAGCCATTTAATGAGAATAATATGAAAATAACATAACAAAAATGTAGCAAACCACCACTTTTAAGTTACATCAAACTTAGGGAAAAGAAAAAAAACGATTACATCAAACATCATGTAAACTTTTCAAATTATAGGGTACCTTTATTTATTTATTACTTGTATCTACCTAATATTCGGTAGTATCCATTTATAAAATGTTTTAAGAGGAGTTTATACAATGGTGAAACTTATCAAAGGATGTCTATAAATCTTTGAAAGTTATTACTTATTAGATCATGTTTAATGCTAAATGTCATGTTTAGAGTCTCTAGAAATTATATTAATATTTTAAAGACTACTTTTTTTCACCGGCCTCTGTACTTTATCCTTAAAATCCTTCATAAAAATTTCTTAATATTTTCTAATATTGTATATGCCCCCATAACACATTTTAAACGATAGAAAATTAAAGAGCAGCATTACGACTTTCCCATAAATCCATTACCTAGAAATTGTGTCAAGGTCCTCGTGCTAAAAGTGAAAGTCCAGTGCTTGGCATAGGGTTCTGTGAGAAGGAACTTGCATTTAACATTTGGTACAATATTACATTATAAATGTACAAAAGTACAATTAAAATGGTTTACGGGGCGACTCATATATAATTTACCTATCTTATTAGATCACTTTTGTGAAGGCCAACTTGCATAAGCTATATAATTTTTCCCATTGCACGACATGTTTAATGAAAAAATAAGTGTTTTGCTTCTTTTCATTTAAGTAAAAGTTAGCTTGTAATCAATATCAAGAAATTGCACGAAAATAAATAAGTAAATTGCGTTGAACATCTTAGTAAAATTTCTAAATGACATATATACCTCGCTTTTCAATACAATATTTGTATGAATTTGGATTCTCTCTATTTATAAATCAACAGTTGAAATTGTCTAAATGTTTGAAATATTATGCGATATCATTGTAACGTCATTATATTTTTTATAATCTCAGCTATTAATTACACGTGTCAACATCTTAAAATGATAAAGTAAGGAAAATAAAAGAAAAAGTAAATAAAGAGGATCCGCTTCCTATTTATACCCTTGCTTTTGTCTTCTTAGATGCTAACATGGTACAAAAGCTAATGTGTCATCACCACGTCAATATTAGTCATTATATTACTTTAAATATTATAAAAATTGAAATCATTTTAGAAAATAAAAATGCTATTTTTTAGCAAATAGCACACAAATATATATGTATTAAATAACTAAATAAACTAAAAGATAAAAAAGAAAATAGAAAAATAATAAGAAGAAAGAAAAAACAAGTGTAGTTGCACGATCCCCTCAAACGTAGCTATTAGCCAACTGCCATTGGGTGGTCAAGAGTAACTTGATTTGTTTTAAGGGTTATAGCTTGCTATTAGAAGTGGGTTGCCTGTTCCACCTTTGGTAGTGGGCGCTAATATTTATAAAGAAGAAAAAAAAAAAACTTTAATATTTAACCAATTTACAATTAGGTTGCATGATTTGATCAGATTTTAGAGCCTTTTTTGTTATATTTTAAAATATTGGTGGTGGACAATCGCCTATTACTATGAGTAAGTCGCATTACTCACTTTTAACTGTGGCTTTTGACCTACAAAATGGATTGCATTGTTTCTGACCACCTAATAGTAGTTGGTAGCCGATGGCCATATATGGGGAGTAACGCGACAACCCTAACCCTCTTACCTTTGCGTAATTGCTATCCATCTTCTAGCGCTGGGAGGCCAAAAATACTTGCATTTTTTATCTTTTTATTTCTTATCTTTATTAATCTATTGGAATCTTTAGTATATATATGTTTTTGTGTACATATGATACATACTGGAAGTTTGTGTGGTATTTGAAATTTTTTTTCTTTTTCTTAATTTTTTGCATTTATTTCCAATTTTATATTAATTTAGTCAATTAGTATATATAATTATAATATTTAAAATAAAATAATCAGAAGTGTTAACATATTATGTTGATGACATCGCAATGACATGTTAACTCTCGCCTTTCATGCTACTTCAGCATTCAAATAGGCAAAAGTAGAGTTATAAATGTTGTATTTTGAAAAGTGATGTACTATCAACATAATTTATAAAAGAAAATTTATAGTTGGCGTCAGTGATTTTGTTAAATTTAAAATTTTCATTATCCAAGACTAAGATATACATAAAAACACAATATGATTAGAGATATAATTACTGAGATATTCCGAGACTAATATGAAGCACAATTATGATATAAATAAGTAGCATTATAATGTAAATTAATTATTTATAATTTTTATTCAATTCTTTGGTACAATTTCAACATTACGTAAGACGTAAACTTAACCCATTGATATGAACTATCACCCCTAGCTTGATAGCATAAAGATGCCTATTGATATATTTTTACATAAATTCATGGGTTAATATTATAAATAGAATCTAAACTTTGCCAAAATATATAATTTATTATCTAATACTTTAAAAAGGTCAATTTGCTACTTAACTAAAATTTTCACAATTATTTTTATTACTTGAACTAATTTTATTAAGTTTGTATATTGATATAGATAAAAAAATGAATTAGAAATTGATCCATGGCTACTTTTTGAAGAGGATTGCGGACCACTTTGCTTTAACTAGTTTTTTCGACCACTCTAGAGCTACTGGGTGGTTGGTGGCTACCTAGTGAAGGTCGTACGACTCGACCACTTTCGATTTTGGATGATTAGAATGTTCAATTATTGATTCGTCCGTATGCATATATCAATGAAGGGATTTAATAAAGGTTAGTTCAGATAACAAAAATAATCATAAAAACTTTAATTAGATGGTAGATTAATCTTTTCAAAGCATAGATAATAAATTATATATTTTAATAAAATTTGAATTCCATTTTATTCATTTCTACGGGCGAATAAGTGAATCTGCGTTCTTCAAGTACCAATATAGCGTAAGCAATGAGATCTTCCACAATTTGAAAATTTCTAAGAAACTTAGGGGTTCACATGTATTCAAATTCAACTACAATGTGAATGATCTGGAAATGAAAAGAAAAACGAAGATTTGGAATACGAATGCCCTTTGGACGAGAGTCCCCATTTGGCCGAAATATTCGTCTTGATCTTTGAGATTCGATTTGTAGATTAGAAATTGACCCATTATTGGTAATTCTAGTTAATGTAACTTATTATAGGTTATTTTTTTATTATTTAATATTATTTATTAATTAGTTATTTATTTATGTTTTATTTGTGAAACCTATTAATATATTATTCAGATAATAGGTTAAGTTATTTAAATGAATGGTTTTTATTTATCAACATTATAATACCATAGAAATCCCCCTTGAATTGGTGCTGTTGATAATTGTTTCTAAAGTTGTCAAGATGAATTAAAATCTATTTTAGTGGACGGATCATTTTCGTACCAATTGGACTATAAGAGTGTTGTATTTTTTTTATTGATTGCATTTAAGCATAGAAAAACGAGTGAGGGTATCAATTTCTCAAAGATATCTCAATCAAAATTCAATAAAAAATCTCAACATTGTTCTATAATTTGAAGCATTTTTAAACCTATATTTGATGGCTTATAAATCGAAGTAACCTATCTACAAAATTGCAACATGTCTTTCCATTTGCATCAAAGATGAACAAAATGGAAGAAATGTTGTACAAACACCATCAAATCTGAGATGGAAATGAGACACACCTATTTGTGAGATAATTAAATTTAGTTGAATATTTATTCCAATTTGACCCGATAGTAGTTAAACTCTACTTCTAGCTATCTAAATAGTTTATCGAGAGGAGTTATGTTACATGATATTTGGCTTGATTTACTTGCAAGTCTAATTTATATATGTTTAGCGTATATATAGATTTTTAATTGTAGTTTAGATACTAATATTATTTTAATTGAAAAAAATTCTTTTTTTTTTCTAATTAATCTAACAAGAAGAAATTTAACCGAATCAAGCACGAACAAATATTACTTTGAATGAGTTTGAGCTCATTAAGTATTATTTTGAGTCAAATTTAAACTAAAAATTTTAAAATCAATTGAGATTGAGCTTGAAAAAAAAAAAAAAATCAAACTAGAGATTAGACTCAATACTAAATTGTCACGATCCTCGTTGTTGACGACCTTATAAAACTCCCTTCATGATGCTAGAAGAATCGTGGGATGGTTATTTGTTGACAGTTGACCTTCAAAAGCGGAGATTGTCGAAATTGCAAATTAATGGGTTGCTTGATCGCTGTCAAAAACTCTGAAGGCTTTCCATAGATTGGCAGATGGTATTGACTCTCAACAGATCTCCAGATCCGTATGAACCTATTACTTAATGTCGACTCTTTTGGTGGAGTGGCGTCCAATTTTTCATCTATCTTCCAAAACCGTCAAAGAGATCACCTCTATGCCGGTTGATTCGTGCTCCCCACAAATTTCTTCACATAAAAGTTTACAAGTTACATTTGAGTAATAATAAATCACTACATTTACAGTAAATTATCAAACCATCAATTGATAGGTTTTTATATCGACTATCTAAAATAGGTGATTGGTCAGTTGGAAAATTCCGTTAGAAGTAATTATATGGTGTAGTCGCATTTGAGTTATAATAAATCACTATATTTATAATAGGAAAAAAAATTCTACTCACAATAAATTGAACTTGTTGATAATATAAAATGAATTTATCACGAGTTTTTTAAGAGATTACGAACACGTTTATTTTTATCGCCAATATGTTTACTCTTATTATTGATGGATTTATTTTTACTATGAATAAATCTTATTTACTCTAAATGTGATTGATTAATATAACTCAAAAATAGTTGCCTCATATAATCTTTTTTGAGTGATTGTATCCTATAATCATTTTTTAATGACTCCGTAAAAAGTTTCCATTCCGCATCCTTTAAAATTTTTCAAGCTTTTAGTTTATTTTTGTTATTGTATTTAATTAGTAAACTTTTGTTGATTTCTTAATTTATCCTTTAGCCTTTTTTTTTTTTGTTAATAATTATAGTTGTATAGAAGCTTCTTTTACAATAGTCTGTCGAATGATATAATGAAATCTTTCTAAGGGCATCTATATATATATTGCTTTCGGATTGGAGTATCTATTGAGGGCCAACTTAAATAAGTGCGTACACATGTTATCTATTTCTATGTTGTGGCTCCGACAGTTGTAATTAAAATTTAGTCTCTTATTCCTTTGTCATGCAAAACCAGTAGCAAAAATTCTTTTTGTTTGATTTTAAGCTTAAATCATATTTTTGTATAAAGTTATCAATGAATTGAGTCACTTGTGAGCGGTTTAAATTCAATTTACTTTAAGCTCGATTTAATGTAAACTTAAATAGTAAATTAATTAAATTTAAACTTAAAATAAAATTCTCTTATTCAAATGGGTTGAACTCAACCTTCATTTTAGGTTTGCGAGCTTGCTTTTTAGATAGAATATAATTAATGTTTATTTTATTGCTAGAGAATGGTTTATACCAATCGAGCTTACTCTCCCCATGTGTCATGTGTTTTATTTAAGGTTTTTCTTTGTTGCAATTTTTTCCTATCGCACGTGTAAATGCTTTGCTATTGTTTTGCATAAAAAGCTGGATGGAAAACTTAGGTTTCAAATTGCAAGAGTCTTTATTTATTTTCCTTTACTAGGGATGTCATGGATGACATAGCATACAACTAGAGGATGTGCATGTATAGAGTGGACAGGTAAGAAATCCCTACTCTATAGGGATGGGTTTTATGAATTTAGAACCTGAATTTTTCCTATAATTCTCTAAAACAATTTTGAAATTTATACTATAGACTATAAAATTTACAAACACTTATATTTCTCTTTTGTATATTCTTAATTGTACATTAAAATCCCTTTGAATATAAATTATAACAAACATAAATAAGACAAATTAGTGTAAAATATGTTATAGTGATAAAATAAACAAACATAAATTACAATAGTGACTCAAAATTGGACATTTGAGACAAATTTTACTTTTTGACCCATTGTTAGATTAAAATAGCAAGTTGTAAGGTATGCTAATATTAACATATTGAATCTAGGATTATATTTATCAAATTACGTTATGTTAGCAATATTATACAAGTTAGACTCATGGTAACCTATGTATATTCTTAAAATCAATAATATTGAGAGCATAGATTTCAAACAAAATTCGGGATATATAGAAGATCATGTTATGTGTCCTACCTTATGACTACAATTTCTAAATGTAGTCATAAAAATTTAGAATGGACAACCTATTGATCTTAAAACCTATCTAATCATATCAAATCCAATAAGTTTGTTGAATCTAATTATTTATCGATCCATATGTTATACACCCAACATAATGTTAGAGACTTTATTTTAAGCCTAAGTAATATTAGTTAGTGTTGTCAAACCTAATTCAGACGATTGATCTGGACATATTAGAGAATCAAAAGTTAAAGGAGGAAAACTATATTCAATAGTGATTCAATCGAAGCTGAATCAAGATTGGATCAGATTGAATTGAATTGGTTTTATAATCCGATTAGATTGAATTAAGTTGAACAATCGAGATCAATCCGTATTTGACAACACTTATATTAACACCGGATACAATGACTAATTTGGTGTTTAAGTTTAGTTTTGGAAAGCAGTGGAATATATTGATGTAACAACCTTCAATGAATCTAGCAATTATGGCAATTAAGGTGTTTTGTTGCTTCAATCGGCATATATTCCACTTCCATAAAACCGTCATAATCACGGTATTCTATTATTCATTACGCATACAATAAAATAAAAAATTAAATGCGATATCCTAAATATCTACAAGGTCCATTTATACTATACAAATAATTTAGATACTTAATTTTTATAGAATCAACATAAATTAGGCCCGTCTTCAAATTCTTCTAGACCATGGTTTTTTGAACCATTATCCGATTACAGTATTCTGCAGCGGAATCATCTATTTCTCTAAAATAAGAAACATTCATTGGAATCAATATTATTTATTTGATTATTGACATAAATGGTATATTTCACTTTTGTTTGGACAGGGTAAATGATAAGATTACTAGCCACAAGAAAATACATATAGCAAATAAAGCTTCTTTTATTTTGATGAGATTGATACGATCCTTTATTATACTTTCAATTTATATCAATTAGATATTAATCATTAAAAACATAATTAGTTCAACAATTATATAAATTAAAATTAAAATAAGGAACTGGACTAATTTGTCAAAATATAGATGAGGATGATAGAAAATTGCCTGGAATAAATTTCCAAAAGTTTCATTATAAGTAACTTTATTCTTTTAATATTATAAAGAAAAAATATGGATAATTGAAAGATGAAAGGAATAATGGAAAGGAGACAGTTACTCATAAGAAGTTTCTGAATTACTATTTTAAGCTTTGTATTCTTGCTGCACCCTCCAAAAAAAAAAAAAAGGTGCATAAACAAATAGCAAAGGACGATGATGGAACCTACATACAAATGCAAATTCTAACGATTGCTTCTCTCTAAAATGGAAAGCAAATTAACAGCAGCAGATCTATTAATAACTAACGAATCAATTTACGTAGGAGTTTGGTTAATATTAACTTTAGTAGAGGGTGGCACCATTCAAACCCATGATCAAAGCATTTATATGATAGCAAAAGTTAATATAATAACATATATAATATTCAGATTATGAGATAGATTGGTCTTGTTAAAAAATAAATAAATGGGATCATAAAATTTTCTGTTTGCTATATTTATATGGAAATTAAAATATATACAATTAAAACAACAATAGAAAATATGAAATGGTTTCTAAAGAATAAAAAAGGTTCTAATTTAAATTACTAAATAACGATCATTGAGAAGTAAGAATATCGAATAATTATGTTGTACGACAGCTTCCTCTGGGTGGATAGGAGGAAAAAAAAGAAGAAAATATGACAAAATTTAACATGAAGGTGATATGTAAACTAACTATTATTAATTAATCTTTTGATAAGGAAATATTTTAATTTGATAATTTCATTTGATATGTTAAAATGAAAAAAATTATGCGATAGAAGCTGGTAACTCTTTTTTTTTTTTTAATCAAATTTTATTGCATACATGCTGAATGAATGACGTAAAGTTTAAGCTTACATTACGACTTTGTGGTGGCTACTTGGTGAATATTTATCTACCCCATTAGCCATCCTTTCATCACTCTCTTTTAATTTTCATCACTCTCTTTTAATAATACTAATAGTCGGTGTATTTGTAATACAGGTGCAAAGAATTAAATTAAATGATATTTAAATAAAAAATAGTTTAAGGAGGCGATAAATAGCAAATAATATCTATAATAAATAAGCAATGTACTGTTATAAATATAAATGTATAATAGAATATATATTTTATTATGGATATGCAATGAATTTAAATTTATATTAAGTTAAAAAATGGTTGCATAAATAATAAAACGTGTTTTTTATGGTGTGCAATGTATTTAATTTGTCTATAGGGAAAATGATTTAATTGGCAATGGAAATTGGGAGTGAGATGGGTTTGAATCTTATTTTTGTTAAATGAAATGAAAAAAAATTTAATTATTGTTAGTTAAGACGGATAAAAAAGAGACTTTTTCTGTAATATAATAGTTAATAATATAATATAAATATCAAATTACGAGTGTATGCTTTCACACACAATTTGCATTTTGGCCTAAAACATCCGGAAAAATGAAGACATACGCACCCAACGTTGAATTCTTGCCAGCCGTCAAATTAGGAACAAAAAGTGACATGAAACCTAAGTAGGCCGACAACAAGTGTAGTGCTGCACTTTGAAACAGGATCTTCTACGGCCCATCCATCCAAACGATTTTTTTCTATAAAGAAACATTTTTTTGGTATATATAATTAATTTTTAGAAATAGAAAAGATTATTTTTAGAAGTCAAAAAGATTTTTTCTATAAAGAAACATTTCTTGATATATATAATTAATTTTTCTTTTCAAAATAGAAAAGGTTATCTTTAAAAGTCTATTATGTTTTTTTATGATTTCACCACTAAATATTTACATATTCAACGTTATTATTTGAACATGTAATGGTAAGGAAAATATATTTGTATGGATGTCTAAATATCAATTTTAGACATATAAATACAACATATTTTCCATTAAATACGATTAGCAAATATCGGGAGCATTTATCAACGAAACTGTTAATATGAGTCCAATAAATATTAAAATTGACATCAAGACCATAAAATTGCTGCAATTCATAAACAATTGCTCTATTTACCAACGTATTGCAGTAATTCTATTGATGGTTTTTACATTATATATCTCAAAAGGTGTTTCTAATATAGAAAATATCGTTGTTTTATGGTAAAGAAGATTACAACAATTGATATTAATTAAAAATAAAAGTATTATTATAAATTGGTAATTGGGTAATTGAGAAAGATGTTTATAAATGTCTTCGATCCACTTTCTTGGAGCTCAGTTTTTTTATAACTCAGATTTTTTTATACTTATAGTGTTAGCTCATTATTAAACAATCAGATACACGTGAGTTTTCACATTTCAAACTTATTAGAGGGTAAATTATTTTATTTAACTTGTTAAGAGTTATATTCCACAAATATTGTCATATTTTAATTAAAATTTCCGAATAGCAATGATATAGGATCTTTTTAGTAATCGAAACAAATGATCCCTACAACAAAAAGGAAAATACTTTATACTTTAAAAGAGCGAACCGAACTATATACCACCCTTTTTTTCGCATACTAAATTTACTTTCTCTCTCCTGGATCTTGTTTTTTCAGTACTTATTTTATGCTCTCTTTCTTGCTAGAAAGTTTCCGTCTTTCCTCCCTCTGAACGTGCGTACACGGCTCCTTGTTCTCCACGAGATCAGGTTTTTATTAAAATCTTAAACATTTCCCATGTTTATGCAACTTTTGTCTTAGATTATTAAGGAAAGAGTTCATTTTGTTCTCCTATTTCGCTCCATTCACTGCCATTGTGAGTTAATGTTAATAATTGATAAACTTTGAGCTTTTATTTTGGCTATGTTGATGTAATAAAGATCTTAACTTTAAGTTGTCGGTTGTATAATTTATGTTGTAAGAAAAAAAGGGTTGTGCTCAAGTTTTGATTTTGTGATCTGGGTTTTCGCAATTTGTGCTTGATCTCTTACTTCATTCGCTATTTCTCACGTGGGTGTTTGTTGATTTGTGAAGAAAGCTCTTTTTTCCTCAATTTTTTTTTTTTTTAACTTTATAAATACGAAATATTGTTGTGATTGAATTAAAAATAATGTCATAAATCATTGACGGCAAGGGTTCAGTTAATTGTTTGTACATGCTTCAATCCTTTTGTACGCAATCCTACGATTTTATTGATGCATCATATGTTGGAGTCTAACATCTCATATAATAAATTAATGCATGTTGTATTTCTCTTTTTATATATAACAGCTCCTCGTACATAGTTTTGAGTCATTGCAATGCCTTGGTATGTGTCCGTACTAGCCAAAGTTTATTATTACAAGTCGTGTGTTGTTTGTTTCTTTTTGTCAGGTTGGAATAACAGGGCGTGGTGCACTTCCGAGGATTGAAATCCGGATATATTTGAGGAGGCAGGTTCACGTTTTGGTTTCGTGGTCCATATTGTAAGTGTTTCTATCCCGATTCTTGATTAGCCAAGCGATATATTCTTACCGATGATTCCTTTATCTAGTTAGTAAGTTTTCTTATTGATCTTGATATAAATAGTTGACTATGCTACTAGGTGTGATTGAGATCGGAAGAAGATGGATTTGAGGTTGTGATAAATTTGCAAAATGGGTTCTTTGAACATGGAGAAGAAGTGGGTGTTCCCTCTAGTGATAAGCTCTCTAGTTTGCATTTTCCTTTTGGCTACTTCCCTCAACATGGGTCTCATTTCTTCACTCCATTCGATCAATTCAATCTTGTCGATATTCTCATCATACCAGACCGGAAACAGTTCAAACTCAGCTTTTGCTGAGACAAAACTTTCGCAGACACCTTCTCCTCCTCCTAGTCCTGGACTTCCCCGCTTTGCGTATTTGATTTCGGGTTCGAAAGGAGATTTGAATAAACTTTGGAGAACTCTTCATGCCCTTTATCATCCTTTGAACCAGTATGTCGTCCATTTGGACCTTGAGTCACCTGCGGAGGAAAGATTGGAGCTTGCTTCTCGGATACAAAACCACACGTTATTTTCTAAGATTGGAAACGTTTACATGATTACCAAGGCCAATATGGTTACTTATAGAGGACCGACTATGGTATCTAATACTCTTCACGCCTGTGCCATTCTTCTGAAGAGAAGTGCAGATTGGGATTGGTTTATCAACCTCAGCGCATCAGATTATCCTCTCGTAACTCAAGATGGTTAGGTTTTTGCTTTGTTTTCTGCCTGAATCTGTGTCGTATGGGCTGTTCCCAGTAAATAACACTCTGATTGATTAAGCTTCTCAAACTGCAGATCTAATTTACACGTTTTCTAGTTTAAGCAGAGACCTAAATTTCATTGAGCACACAAGCCAGCTTGGTTGGAAAGCGTGAGCTTCTTCCTTCCTTCTCTAGCTATTTCTTTTTCAATTCGTGTCCTTTAACTATGAATCTGGTTCGTGAGGGGAAAAAAGAAAAGGAAATGAAAAGAAATTGGAGACTTATTGACTGAGATTGTATTGCGTTGTGTGCATAGGGACAAGAGAGCAATGCCGCTGATGATAGATCCTGGTTTATACCAGGCAACCAAATCAGATGTATTCTGGGTCACACCACGAAGAACTTTGCCAACTGCATTTAAATTATTTACAGGTCAGTGTTGCTTTTCCCATTTTCTCTTTTAACCCAATTAGAGCTGATGAGTTCTTTTTTCTTTCTTTTATTGATGTCCAACTTATGCAAATGCTGTAAAGACAAGTTTGTGCTTTCTCTTAGCTTGCACGTAGCATGATGTGTTAATTTGAATTTGCACATTTTTCTAGAGTGAGGGGTCATTTTTGGAAAGCTGTTTTGCTTATCCGAACGATCATGAGCTTTCGGAGTAAAATCTTGTCTTGCTTATCGATGCTATTATAGATAATTGCCTGCACAGCTTTCTTATGTTAAAAGGTAAGATCCACACGAACTAGGCTTTCCTTCAAACTCAAGAATGATGTGAAATTAGTTGATGATTGAAAAATTTCTTGGAAAACTGCCCTTGACTTCAATTTAGTGAACTATGCAAACCTCAGAAATTTGGCCTTTGGAATAGAATACTTGGTGAATCTTCTATGATCCATTTGGAATAAAGTGTTATGATGATCCTTCTCTTAATTAATTAATATAAGAACCCGCACGATACCTACAAATTACAAGGTTAAGCTTTTAGATCAAATGGATGTGATGCTAACCTCAACATGGAAGCAGAGTAAAAGGTCAATCCCTCCTAATTATTTCACATATAATTGAGTTGTTCATTTATCGAGCTGTAATCAAAATAGCTGTCTACATGTGAGAGAAAATATTAAGTAATAAATATATTAGCTCGCACCATATTTACAAATTTAACTTTATTGATCAGTTGGTTGTGTTAATCTTAACATACTCAAACTTTTTATCTGAGATAAAAAAAAAAAAAAAAAAAAGCCCAGAAATGACAGTAGATTGGATCATCTTTGTCAGGACATTAGTGTAAGTTCTTTTGCTTAGACAGGGCATTTAGGACATTTCTCTATCCCTAGAGCCTAGGTGGATGTGTTTGATGGAGCTCCGCTACTCCACTAAAGGGCTACTACTGCACCATAAAAAAGATAATTGTTACAATGGATGACAAAATGAATTTTGAAATTTATTAACATTCTCTGATATAGGCTCCGTTTAATGATCCAATGGAGATTCAAAGTAAGAGATTTTTAGAAGAATTAAGAAACAATTTTAGCAAGACCATTTTGCCCAAAAAAGATTTTAGTAAGACCTGTGAATTCTTCATCATGTGCTCTTACTGTATTTAATTTTACGTCTTTAGGCTCGGCATGGATGGTCCTCTCTCGGTCTTTTGTGGAGTTCTGCATCTGGGGTTGGGATAATCTTCCAAGGACTCTTCTCATGTACTATACAAATTTTGTTTCTTCTCCGGAAGGCTATTTCCAGACTGTCATATGCAATGTGCCAGAGTTTATTCCAACTGCTGTTAACCATGATCTGCATTATATTTCCTGGGACACTCCACCTAAACAGCATCCGCACACTCTTTCGATTAATGATGGCAGCAAGATGATCGACAGTGGTGCTGCCTTTGCTCGGAAGTTCAGGCAGGATGATGCCGTCCTGGATAAGATCGACAAGGAATTACTAAAACGAAAAGATGGGAGCGTCACTCCTGGTGGATGGTGCTCCGGCAATCCGGACTGTTCAAAGGTCGGAAATCCTAAAAAACTTAAACCAGGTCCAGGAGCTCAGAGATTCCATCAACTCGTAGCCAGGCTTGTCACGGCTGCTAAGGCTGGCCAAGATCAGTGTAAATAGTCTTAGAAACAGTTTCCCATTTGCAGATCATAGTGGGATCGATAGATAACAGAAGAAAAGAATGAAAAAGTTTGCACAGCGAGCTTTACACAATCGAGGAATTTCCCCGATGCAGCGCTGTGGCTATTAAGGGATATTGGCTGCTTCTATAGAGTAGAAAGTTATAGTATCATCTTTTGCTCGAGGACAGTTATCGAATGGTCCTTATTTTGATAATGCCGCACGGGGTGATTAGCATTTGTGTGGAATAATTTCGACACTCATCAGGAGATCTTCGGCAGCTGTAATAGTCTGCGAGGAATTTTGGCATTGTATTGTCTGTGCTAGTGAATGAAAATGAGATTTATTCTCTCTCTGCAATGTCTTCTCGAAACAATAATGTCTACCATATAGATTTTTTAGCTTCATATCTTATTCAGGGTCCTATAATTTAGCTATTGAATGGGAAGAGCTCACTTAACTGTTAATAAAGTTCATATTTTGGATTAGACATGCCTTATCGTGTCAGATTCGACTGCCAAGTCCCCGTGATCATGTATCTTCTTCTTCTTCTTTTATTATATTGGATTGAAGTTTGGGATCATGCTGTAAATGGGATTGCTGACCTCTTATGCTTGAAGACAACATGGGTGGGTGAAAAATGGTAGCAGAATATAGATTGCGACAAAATGCTTGGAACTTGTCAAGGTGATCACAGTTTGTCCGTCTTATGCAGTCCGGTTCTATATGCAGTTTTTATGGTAGCAGGGAAACGAATTTCCCAAGTGTATGGCATGCGAAAGCGAATTACATGCATCATTTACTGGTTTTAGAAAGGAATATTTCCTACCAAAATAGTAAGTTGGAGAGAAATATGGTGGATTTAAAAGTGGAAATCTATCCACTCTTTTCCCTTCATTTCCTTAGATTTTCACTTCTATTTTAAATTATCGAACGTAAGCTTTTCTTACTCTTTTCTATTCCTTTTATTTGATTTCTACCAATCCAATCATGATGCTCATCTGAAAATGGATGGAAACTTTCCAGCAGCAACATATAATCACGCAATTCGTCCAAGAGAGAATTCAAACGTTTAAACATATGAAAAAAAAAATAAAAATAAAAATACATGCTTTACTTATCCAACAATTCACCAAGTATTATGGAATCTCCTATATTTGGTGCCCCTAATACTAGTACTCCTATGATACTAAGAAAGGGATAAAGTTTTCATAGCCCTAGCTTGGTGCCCAATTTGTGTCTCAAATAATTATGTGCCATCCCTAGTTGGTATCTTATATTTATCTTTAAAAAATAATATGTTACAACATATATAAAGACTATTTAGTATTGACTTTCCTTTTTAACTTTTCAATTGCTGTATTGCCACAAGCAATTAGGTAAATAAATAGAAAAATAATTAAGTCCAACTTACTTACATACTACTTGAGTTCGGCTTTGATTAAAGTAGAATCGAATCGAATCTATTTAAATAATTAATCAAGTAAATCTTATATTTCAAGATATTTGGCTAAACAAGCTTTGGAGTTTTAATTGAGTCAAGGTTAGCTTCATTAGAATGGGAAATCCAGAAGTAGTTAACTCCATTTTATTTTAATTTTCTATTTTTTTTTCCATGGTTGTTTTATATATATATATATATTTTTTATACTACCGATATGGAGTTAGATTAGATTTAGATCAAGTTTTATTTGATGTAGATTTAGTATATCTTAATTGTTATCAAGATCAGGTAATTAGTTAGTTTTGACCTAATCTAATGAGTTTTGATTAGTGAAAAAGATTGCATGTGCTCTTGAAATTATTTTTCAAACATTCATCGAATTTCCTTCATGATATTAGAGTTCTAGGGAGGATCTCATAGACTGTGACATCATATAAAAAAACTCACGGTGGGACACCTAAACCCAAACTCAAATTAGATCCCATATGCTAGACAACACTACTGGTAGCACTCAAGGCGCCACTACTTCCCCGTGTTCAACCATCATGAGCTTCAAATTACTCGACACAAGTTGAATTGAATGGAGTAAATTTTTGGTATGATTTCAGTCTGTGAAGCTAGTAATACAAGGCAATGCAAAGATAGGGGTATCTCACCGGAGCAACTCAGGCACCAGACATGGGAAGTCAAAAAATCCCATTGTTCGTTAACTTTGTGGAGCCAAAATATTGGGAAAACATACCTCTTTTGCGAGACAACAAAGAAATTTGGCAAAATGTCCAAAAGATCTATTAAGGTTCAAACAACACGTCGATCAAAGTTTCGAGTAACTATCGTAGCAATACGAATGTTATTGAGGTAACATTTGATTGTAAGATTTGAACTGAATAAAGAGAACTGGATAGTATAAGCTTAGTATATTATGTTTACTTAGCATAGTATTAAATATAAAATTTATATTAAAAAATTTATTATTTATGTTATAAAATTTATAAATTTTTTTATAGTATTCATTAACTTAATATTATAACATAAAGAGATATTTTTAAAAGTGTAAAATATTTTTTGTTTTTATCTAGTGAATTTTATTTTTGTATCATGATACAAATGTGATAAAATTTAGATATTTTATCTAGTCACCAAATAAATTTACAAATCAAATATGGAATTAAATTTTTTATCAAGTTCGGTATTACGAAAATTATATAACCAAACGCTATTTAAGTATTTTAATATACTAAATGGAACTTTTACAAGAGACGAATTTGTTTTATGAGATATATTGAATGTGTGTGGAAGATGGGATCTAATATAGTAAGATGCTCGTGAATGACCAAACTTTTGATTTCTTTTAAGGGTTGATTGAACTTTGACTTAGATGAAGTACGAGGTTAACTGCTATCCCTAACCCTAAGCAGAAGGATTTTGCCAAAAGTAAGAAGAGAGGAGAGTAGGTGACGAGTGATTAATGAAAGCATCAACATCAACTTGACATTAAGTACTTCAATTTCGGCACTAGCAATGGAACCAAAGCATTACGCATCAATTAGAGTCGAGCAATGCCGAAGACCCTATCATACTAGGGAAATATTATCAAGTTAACAAGGGAAGGCTACCTAAACACATGAAGACTAAGCGGGTAAAAGGGTGGTTAGAATCCTAAGATAGTAGAATAAATAGCTTTCCTTTTTAACATATTTTCGGTCAAAACCAGTGTCTACTTTAAACACAGTAAAGCCAATGATCCATTCACTGTTGTTGTTGCTCAAAAGGTAGTTTTCTTACTCATTCTCAAGATTTAGCACGTCATAATTAGGTTGTTGATGGTTGGGAATCCGGTTAAAACTGTACAAGCAAAATAGGTTATACGAGCCGATTTGTTTAATCTAAAAAAAAAATATATATATGAATTGGCATAAACATTTTTTATCCACTTAAATGTGGATTTTTTAACTTACCCTACTTTCATTCAAGGGTCAAAGCGGATTAAATTATTATGGAGTGGGTTAGCCCGCATTGACTTACAAAAAAAAGAGAAAAGAAATTAAACGAAATGAAAAAAAATTTGAGTTAGAATTTAGTTTACTGTACGCAAAGTGATTTGTCCATAAATTTATGTATTTATCATTAAAATTAATAAATATTACACAAATACAAATTAAATAAAAATTATTAATAAAATGTAATGCTATATTTCATTTTGAAGATGTAATATAATTATTTATACTATACTAGTATTGCATTTTAAAAATACGACATAGACAAAATATAACTATAGTATTAGTATAAATAATAATGTTGCATCTTAAAAATGCGACATAGTAACAATATTTTTGTATTTTTTTTTATATAATTTGTAATTGTATAATTTTTTTCTTAAAGTTGATAAACATGTATTACATCCGTGATTTGTCACTTTTCTTCTTAGCCAACTACTTAGTGTGATAAGTAATAATAGTAAGTAATAGGCAATAATATTTCTATTTTAAGTACATCTAAAATGCAAAAAATAGAGAGAGAGAGAGAGAGATATGAAATTGATAATATTGTTGGAGAACTTCGCATGATTTTTTAATTTATCATTACTATTGACATATTGGGGATATATTAATGAAACAATTTGCAATTAAATTTTACTTTCTTCTTCTCTTCTCTTCTTTAAAGTTCATTGCAATATGGAGTTTTAATCTAAAAAGGCAATTGCATGTCTTAAGTATAAATCTATGCACTTATTATTATTTTTTTTACATGTTGAATTTATACATTTGTTCTTATAAAATGATATCATCGGGCAATAAAAACTATTTAGCATATGTAGTCATAGAATTAACAGAAAAGGAAAAAGTCAATGATGCATAATTTTTTTTTGTGATTTACAAGCCTTTTTAAGCTTAGTGGCAATATGAGGAATAAATAAAAGATGATGTGTTGATGATAATCATATATAAGTTTAGCAAGTATTTTAAACTATTAATTTTTATATAACAAAACCTTAAAGAATTGCAGGTTGGCAAGTTGACCCAATTAACTCACCAATCCATAGTTGAGAGGGTTAGGTTAAAATTTCAACCCGTATTTACAAATGGATCAATCCACTTAACCCATGGGTTAATGCAGGTAGACTCACTTAACCTTGCTTATGAAATTCACTCAGTTGTTTTAACCACTTACAACTTATGATAAATTAATAGAGAGTTGGTGGCTAATGGTGAAAATGTATTAACTAAAGGGAAAATAATAGTTACTCTAGTTAATTTAAGATGAAATGACTCATTGTTATTCCTAAACTATAATATAATTTATTGTATGTGAATAAATTAGCTAAGGATATCAATTATCAAGTAATCTTCTCTTCAACTTGTTAAGGTTTTGCAATGTCAATCTTTGAGGCAATGATTGACAGTACTAAGGGACACAATGGCCTCTACATCATTAGAATGAGTCATAGGTTTAAAGTCAAGTTTGAGTCCAAGTCGCTAGGTATTTTTACGAAGTTAGAGATAATGCTACTATATAAATATAATGGTCATTCAATTCTTTTCAAATGAGTTATTTCTATTCAAATGTATTCATAAACGAAGGACATTGCAATTTCAATTGTGAATCTTACATCATAGCTAAGTTATCGAAAAATTCTCATAGCATCCAACCTAACAAGGCTTATAAACCCTATCATTCGATTCATCGTCATACTTAGAGTCCCTTTCTAGTTATAACATACATCTGACACAAATAGTTCACATGACCACTTACGAATTTGCTAAGCATTTCCCCTTAAGGAAAAGTTTGTTATGCCATGTAGTAAAACAATTTTAGAAATTCGTCTCAATTTTGTTTTGCAAAAATACCCAAATACTTTACACTAACAACGAATAGATTTTTACTCTAATGCATTAAGTAGGTTCTAAGGGAGAATAGAATAATACACCAAAATTCTTGTACTTGCATTCCTCAGCAAAATGGAGTGGCTGAACGTAAGAACAAACACATTCTTCAAATCAGCGGATCTATGATAAGTGTAACTTTTGTTCTAAGCTATTTATGAGGGGAAGTTATATTAATAACTGCTTATCTTATCAATCAAGGCCCTACAAAAGTCTTTAATTTCTTAACTCCGATTACTTTAGTGTAGTCAAATCCTCATATATGACTATATAAATCTCTAAGAGAGTGCTTGTTACTATTGATGTGGTTTGCTTTGAAAGTCTAGCCCACTTCTATACTTGGGTATAAGGGAAGCAAGAAGCACTTAATGAACAAGAAAGTCTACGTCTTTTACCAAATTTTCTAGCCAAAACATATCTCTAACTTAGGAATAAGTAGTTCTAGTGTTAAAATGCCGTAGTAGTTCTAGTGTTAATCTTCTTAGTCTAATCCCTAGAGGTACTGAATTCCTCTTACTCAAGTAGGTCAAGGGTAAAGCTTCTAAGGCTAGTGGATTGCCCCTTATCAATGTCCTCTCAAAGCTATAAAACACTCCAAATCAGCACGTATTCTAAACAACTGAACACCTTTTGCAAAATCAATTATCACCCTTAAAGAATTTAGTCCAACCAACAATTGAAAATCAGTTCTAGTCAAAAGTCCATGATGAGAAAGTAAAGGACATGTGGATTGCTTTGAGCAAAGAAAAAATTATGTACAAAATATCTTATTTCCAATTATTGAATTCACTTCAAATTGTCTCCTCAATCTAGGGCTACCTTGTAAGGGTGAATAAGGAAGTGAATCTCATAAAATAAGGGAAGTCAAGGAGAAACCAAAATGGAAAGAACTTGTATTAGTAGAGACTCAAGCCTTATATCAAAATAAGACATGGGAAATTGGGGATTTTACCTATGTGTAAAAAGGTTATTATAAGTAAATGGATTTTTAACATCGAAAGACAAAACGTACAATTGGTGGCTCAATAGTAAAGGTAAACTCTATCATAGCAATTTTCTCTCTAGTTATAAACTTAGATTAGCAACTATTAGTTACATTTAAGAAATACCTTCTTAAATGCAGACTTAGAGGAGGAAATTTACATTCAAATCACACTTGGATTTACTTTTGTAGGTACAACTAGGAATGTACGTAAGTTAAATAACACATTATATGGTTTGAAACTGTCGCTTAGGGTACAATTTACAAAATTTAGGAAAACTTTTATTTCACTCAATTAGAAGTAGAGCCAAGTCGAAAATATTTTGTTAGCTAAGCTGAGAGTAGATGGATTAAAATCCATATTGATTGTATATATAGATGATATTATTATAATAGGTGATGACTTGAATGATATTGTTTAGTTGAAAATGAAGATCAAGGAGTCTAACATTAAAAAACTTAGAGGATTAAAATCCTTCCTAGGAATAAAAGTGGTTAGGAGTAAGGAAGGCATATTTATTAGCCCTAAGAAGTCTATTCTACATCTACTAAACAGGACAAATAAGCTAAGATGTAAGCTCCATTACCAACTTTAGAAGATGATCCTCTTACAAAAAAGGGTCCAAAGATTGTTAGTGAAGCTTCTATCCATCTCTAACTCGATTAGATCTTACTTATTTTATAAGCTTTGTTAGTTAAACTATGTATACTTTTTCCAAACATCAAATGGATTGGAGAAAATCACATCTTGAGATATTTTGAAGGAACTTGAGAAAGGCCTTGTTTATTAAAGAGGTAGCAAATAGAAATACTGAAGCATTTATAGATGTTGACTGGGATAAGATGCAGCTGATTGCAAATCAACATCAACATATTTTACAAAGGTATAGGTTGATTGTTACACCCCGAAGTCGCAGAGTCGCAACAGTCCCGCCGTGTAAATCATTCTACGGTAGTAACTGACCTCACAGTGCTTACTATAGACATGACCTACACAAGGCGTTAACGACTCCTCGCTTTGAAGTAAACAGTTCGATTAATAATTAAACTACGATTATGATAAATAGTGCAAATTTCTAATAACGTGTACAATATTATATATATAAGTCCACAAAGCTTCCCAGGAAGTTTTACATAAACATAACAGTTCACTAGATTACATAATAACTATCCGTCTTTCATTCCTAATTACATGGTCACTCTAGTTACACATTATACTAAGTCACCTGATCCTCACACCCCTGGCTTCAAACAGACTAACCTCTGGGTAATTGTAGGGCGGCATAGTACTTAAAGTGTTCAAAAATCAAAACCTGCAAAAGGATCTATAAGGGTATGAGCAACTACAGCTCAGTAAGTTGAATTGGAGACTCATAAATGTATACAAGCACAAACAGGGTTATCAAACAATTATTTTTATGCAATGCAGCAATCAAGTGTCATCGCACAACGTAGTTTGGTCCGTTGTGAAATAAGAGAAATTTCACCCGCTCCAATCCGGGTTGAGGAGTTTCATGTTATGCAGCAGCTCACAACCAAACTTAGGCTTATGCAATGGAGACCTCGCTCCTCTCGCGACTACCTTCGAACTATTGACTTCACCCTCTCCGTGACCTCCTCTCCTGTCACTTAGTTCGACTAAGGATGAAGAAGGGCCCATTTTGCAATCCTGCGCTATCCCTTTCGAAGGAGTCGGTATTTGGTTGGAGAATCCTATAATCCCCTAACGGGTTGCAATGCATGACATTTTTTGTTATTAGGGTTGACTAAGATTAAATTTCGTTTAGGGTGTTCAAACAATTTCATATCAATTCAATTAGTCACAAAATCACTCACAATACAAATTCAGCATGAATTCAGATACATCAAACACATGCGTAAACTACTTACAATCACAATCATATACAAGTCTAAGTCTCCGAGTACTACAAAACTAGTACTCTATTACAATAAGCAATAACCCAACTTACTTGGAATTGCTTAATCGCTCGATCTCTTAATCGCAAGCTGATTTGTCTCTGGGTATCCTATAATACAAATAGATCTTTTTAGTACTTATAATTTATGGTTTCATATTCTAAGTTATATTTTAACTCATTTTTTTCCGTATATACCCATTACGTCCTAATGATTCGTTATACTCTATTTCGAGGTTCGAATCCTAAATTGGATTTTAAATTTTGATTCCTAAGCCTTAAATATGCTCGAATCCTAATGTGAAATTAATCACATTAAGCTCGAGTGTTCAACTATCCTATTAGGTCGTAATTTGGTATTTTAAACTATTCGGTACACACTAACCCTAATTGCGGTATCGGATTTATTTCCGATATGTGAAAATCTTATATTTTGAGACATTTACTTAAAATTAAATGTTATTTCAGATTTATTATTTTTCTGATTTCTATTATAATATTATCTAAATAACCCTATCTTTTTAGATTTATTAATTTACAATTTCACATATTACTAATTTCTTATATTAATTACCTAATTTCCTAAATTAACCATACTTAATACTCCAAAGGCTAGGATTAGGGTTCCACATCAGAGATTAACATCCCTAAACATCTAATTAATATCTAAATCAGTAATTAACATCTTAATCACCTAATTAACCCCAAATCACCCAATTTTTCCATCATCTTAGGGCTAAAAATTAACTTAAAAATTTCAAAAATTAATTTTAAAAAAATGGCTTCATAACATTGTTCTATATCATATGAGCATTCTACAGAAAAAAAAAATTAGCTCCAAAATACACTCCTAAGTCTATTTATTTTCCGTTCTAATCATACTCAGTTTTAAACAATTTGTTAAGAACCCTATAATTGCAGACATAATTAAACTAAATCAATATTTTTCCCTAAATCTACATACAATAAAACCTCAGAATAACAAGTTTCATAATTTTCTAGGCAAAATAGCTAATTTTACAAAATTATTCAAAATCGGAAAATTTAAGAGACTAACCGATCCGAAGCTTTCTGGCCTTTCAAACCCGGTCCAAGGCTGTCGGCCGGCCTAGATGGTGGAGCTAGAGTGGTGTGGCGGCGGCGGCGGCTCGGTCCCAGGTGGTGGTGAGGTGTGGGTTTCTCTCACTACACGAATTTGCACAGTTTCCTTTTCTTTTCTTTTTTTTTTCTAGATTTTCTCTTGATTTTTTCAGTTTTCCTATTTTTCCCAAATGCTAAACTGTCCAAATGACTTTTGGAAATTTTTTCCTTATTTATAGACTATTTTTTGTAATTATTATGCATTAATTAGATAAGACTTTGCCCAATTTTCTTGATTTTTGGCTTTTATGTTGTCTAATTTTAATTGGTTGATTTTTCTTTTATAGAGTTTGACTTTCCACAACCTGATTTGGATTATTCTAGGCACTTTTGATTTTTTTTTCTGATTTTTTCCATAATTAATTTATAATTTTCCTTAATTATTTACTTAGTTTTTTGCCAATTTAGGTAATTTCGCGTATTTTTATCTACACGTAAATACATGTGGGGTATATGTGAACATTCCTAATTATTATTTTGGTCATTCTAAAATTTTTAGTATACATATAATCTATCTTTAGTAATTTATTAGTTATTCGATTATACTTTTCGCCTTTTCGGTAATTAGTATTTATTATGCTTAAAATTTGAAAATTTGATAATCTCCTATTTTATTACTCATTTTCTTAAATTCAAGTTTATGGGGGTCATTTTTACTAATATTTCTCTCAATAGTTTATAATTTGGGTTTGATCGGATCCATTAACCGATCACCCTAAACCTTGGGTTCTAAGTTCAAGTTTACAGTCATTTGGCTTAGCTTTAGGGCTTACATTGATCTTGATGGCCAATGGTTGTTAAGAATAATATATAAGCGAAGTTTAGAGTCATAGTCTAAGGAATTTGTGAAGTTATTTAATTTTAAACATTATTACCAGATGTGAATATACATATTGAAAACATAGCAGCACTAGTAATTGCAAATCATCCTTAAGGGTGACTTAAGGAACCTAGAAATAATTAATTAGTTCTGATATAATTTTATTTTTTTTCCATGGTTGTTTTATTTTTATTTTTTTACATCATCTTAGTTGTTATGGTGTTTAGTTAATTTTAACATAATCTGATCAGATCTAAGCAGTGAGAGATTGTAAAAATTCTTATATTTAATTTTAAAACATTCAATGAATAGTGTGTAGGAAGTATTTTATGTCACGTCCCAAAGTGACAGAGTTGTAACAGCCCCACCGTATAAATTATTCTAAAATAGAAGTTGGCCTTACAACCGCTATCCTAAACTTGATCTACACAAGGCGTTTACGACTAACCCGTTTTGAAGTAAACAGTTTATAATTTAAATAAATCATTTACCTAAGAAAGTGAGAATATATATATATATATACATTATAATTCAGTTATTACAATTAACGTTTACAACATTTCACTGTAATATATTTACTAGTTATTACATTATTCAGAAATGAAAAATTCTAAAATAAAAACTTAGACCTTAAAAATATACGTTTGTTCTTTAAATGTTTTTCCTCACTTCCTAAGATCTAGTAGTTGTAAGCCGCTTTTTTGTCAGCACCTACACAACATCTATAGGGATGTGAGCAATCACAGTTCAGTAAGTTAGGGTGAAGGACTTAAAACTATACCATAAATACAATAAGATTATCAACTAACTTATTAGGTGCAATGCATGTTCAAGCAAATGTCATCATATGACATTGTCCTGCCCATCATGGGATTAGAGAAATTGCGCCAGCTTTAATTCGAGTTAAAGAGTTGCCGTTAATGTAACAGCTCACGACCAAATCCAGGCTTGTATATTGGAGATTGTGCATTGGAGACACAACTCCTCTTATGACTATCTTTGAACTATTGACTTCACCCTCGCCGTGACCTTGCCTCCTGTCATTTAGTTCGACTAATGATGAAGAAAAGACCATTATGTAATCCTGCGCTATCCCTTTCAAAGGGATCGGTATTTTACCAGAGAATCCTAGGTTTCCCCTAATGGGTTGCCATGCAAATCCGATTATGATTACAGGTCGTATATTTGATTAGATCCAATTTAGGGTGATCAATCATTTCATACAAATTATACAATACAAGCCAAAACAACAAACAGAATTATAGATTCACTCATAATCAAGCGCATGTACACAACCAACTATCTAATAAGTATAATAAAGTATAATCTCAAGTTTTCAAAATACAGCAACATATTAATTCTAACTTACCTCGACTCTTCGCTCAATTACTCGAGGTCCGATTCGCTCAGGTCATCGCCGATCATCCCTATAATACAAACGTGATTTCAGTTTTTCATATAACTATTATAAGTTAGTTTTATCTTATAACGCTTATTGTTATCTTTTGTTTAGAGTTTAATATGTTCAGTTATCTAGATTCTCAAATCTTTTACAATTATTTTTGGGTTTTGGGTTAGATTCGGATTCAGTTTTCGCATCGATTTTTTTAAATTAGGTTCTAGTTCGATTTTTAAATATTGTTTTATACCCAAACCCTAGAAACTTATTTCAACTCATAATGTGAAATTAATCACATTATTTCCAGATATTCTAAATACCATAATTACCCCTAATCAATATTTTATTCTACTCGGTACACTTAAATCTTTATTAGTATACCGAATTTACTCTTGATGTGAGAAATTTTTACATTTTCACATAATTACATAAATTCAAGATTTCTATTAGATTTATTATATATCCCTATTATTAATATCTTCAATTTATTATATTTCCAATAATTACATATTACATATTATCACCTATTATATATATAATACATATCTAATATTTTTATCACTCTAATTACCATCTCTTAATATCAATTATCATTTCAAAATTTCTAAATTCATCCTAAATCAAATTTTACACCTAATTACCCTAATTTACAAAATTAACTTAAAATTTACTATTTTTCCCTATTAATTATTTACTACATAATTAGCCTAATAATTATATCTAACACCCTAAATGCTACAAGTATCATACTTCATCAGATTTCAACATAAAAAAATATATAATTATTCACTAAATCAGTAATTAACCATTTAATTACTTAATTAACCCTAAATTACACATTTTATGCCTCATTTTAAGACCTAAAAATTATCTAAAAATTTCGAAAATTATTTTTTGAAAACGGCATTCATAGCACTGTCCTATATCATCCAAGTAATCTACACAAAAATTTTGGGTTCAAAAATATACTCCTAAGGTCATTTATTTCTAAATCGAAATATAATCGGTTTTGCATGATTTTTTAAGGACCATATATCGTGGGACATATCTTCATCAAAATAATATTTTTCCTAAAAACTACATACTAAAATTTTCCATAATAACAAAATTCATAATTTTCTAAAAATATTTACTATTTTTATATAATTACACAAAATTGGGCTGGAAATCGAACTCACCCACTGTCGATGGCCATGGGTGTGTCAACTCACCTAGGCGCTACCACCACCATGTGGTGGTGGCGGTGGCCATTCACTCCTAGCTACTTGTTGAGTTTGGATTCTCCTTAACCCTAATTTACACTCAAGTTTACCCCTCTCTATTTTTCTCACTCTTTAAACTGACCAAATGAGCTTCTGAAAATTTCTTACTATTTATAAAGCATTAAGAAAATTATTATGCATTAAATTGATTTGATAACTACCTTATCTTCTTCCAATTTGCCTTTTGTGTTATTCTAATTTAATTGGCTAATTTTTTCTTATTTTCCCCAACTGCTACAACCCAAATCTGGATCATTATTTTTTTTCTTTATTTTTTCTTAATTAATTATGAATTTTTTTTAATTATTTAGTATTATTTTAATACATTTCGCGTATTTTAAGTAATTATACACATTTCTATCTGCATGTAAATTCATATATAGTGCAAATAAATATTCTTAAATATTATTTAGATTATTTTATAATTTTTAATATACATATAATTTATCTCTAACGATTTATTAATTATTGAAATATATTTTACGTATTTTCGATAAATATCAAGTTATATACTTAAAATTTGAAAATTTTATATTCTTTTATTTTATTACTTATTTCCTTAAAGAATTTAGTCCAACCAACAATTGAAAATTAGTTCTAGTCAAAAGTCCATGATGAGAAAGTAAAGGACATGTGGATTGCTTTGAGCAAAGAAAAAATTATGTACAAAATATCTTATTTCCAATTATTGAATTCACTTCAAATTGTCTCCTCAATATAAGGCTTACCTTGTAAGGGTGAATAAGGAAGTGAATCTCATAAAATAAGGGAAGTCAAGGAGAAACCAAAATGGAAAGAACTTGTATCAGTAGAGACTCAAGCCTTTTATCAAAATAAGACATGGGAAATTGGGAATTTTACCTATGTGTAAAAAGGTTATTGTAAGTAAATGGATTCTTAACATCGAAAGACAAAAGGCACAATTGGTGGCTCAATAGTAAAGGTAAACTCTATCAAAGCAATTTTATCTCTAGTTATAAACTTAGATTAGCGACTATTAGTTACATGTAAGAAATACCTTCTTAAATGCAGACTTAGAGGAGGAAATTTACATGCAAATCACACTTGGATTTACTTCTGTAGGTATAACTAGGAATGTACATAAGTTAAATAACACATTATATGGTTTGAAACTGTCGCTTAGGGCACAATTTACAAAATTTAAGAAAACTTTTATTTCACTTGATTAAAAGTAGAGCCAAGTCGAAAATATTTTGTTAGCTAAGCTGAGAGTAGATGGATTAAAATCCATATTGATTGTATATATAGATGATATTATTATAATAGGTGATGACTTGAATGATATTGTTTAGTTGAAAATGAAGATCAAGGAGTCTAACACTAAAAAACTTTGGATTAAAATCCTTCCTAGGAATAAAAGTGGTTAGGAGTAAGGAAGGCATATTTATTAGCCCTAAGAAGTCTATTCTACATCTACTAAACGGGACAAATAAGCTAAGATGTAAGCTCCATTACCATCTTTAGAAGATGATACTCTTACAAAAAAGGGTCCAAAGATTGTTAGTGAAGCTTCTATCCATCTCTAACTCGATTAGATCTTGCTTATTTTATAAGCTTTGTTAGTTAGTTAAACTATGTATACTTTTTCCAAACATCAAACGGATCGGAGAAAATCACATCTTGAGATATTTTGAAGGAACTTTAGAAAGGGCTTGTTTATTAAAGAGGTAGCAAATAGAAATACTGAAGCATTTATAGATGTTAACTGGGATAAGATGCAGCTGATTGCAAATCAACATCAACATATTATACAAAGGTATAGGTTGATCTCGATGGCCAATGGTTGTTAAGAATAATATATAAGCGAAGTTTAGAGTCATGGTCTAAGGAATTTGTGAAGTTATTTAGTTTCAAATATTATTACTAGATTTGAATATACATGTTGAAAACATAGCAGCTCTAGTAATTGCATATCATCCTTAAGGGCGGCTTAAGGAACCTAGAAATAATTAATTAGTTCTGATATAATTTTATTTTTTTTCCATGGTTGTTTTATTTTTATTTTTTACATCATCTTAGTTGTTATGGTGTTTAGTTAATTTTAACATAATCTGATCAGATCTAAGCAGTGAGAGATTGTAAAAATTCTTATATTTAATTTTAAAACATTCAATGAATAGTGTGTAGGAAGTATTTTATGTCACGTCCCAAAGTGACAGAGTTGTAACAGCCCCACCGTATAAATTATTCTAAAATAGAAGTTGGCCTTACAACCGCTATCCTAAACTTGATCTACACAAGGCGTTTACGACTAACCCGTTTTGAAGTAAACAGTTTATAATTTAAATAAATCATTTACCTAAGAAATTGATAATATATATATATATATATACACTATAATTCAGTTATTACAATTAACGTTTACAACGTTTCACCGTAATATATTTACTAGTTATTACATTATTCAGAAATAAAAAATTCTAAAATAAAAACTTAGACCTTAAAAATATACGTTTGTTCTTCAAATGTTTTTCCTCACTTCGTAAGATCTAGTAGTTGTTAGCTTCATAGTAGTTGTAAGCCGCTTCTTTGTCAGTACCTACACAACATCTATAGGGATGTGAGCAATTACAGTTCAGTATGTTAGGGTAGAGGACTTAAAACTATACTATAGATACAATAAGATTATCAACTAACTTATTAGGTGCAATGCATGTTCAATCAAATGTCATCGTACAACATTGTCCGGCCCATCATAAGATTAGAGACATTGCGCCAGCTCTAATTCGAGTTGAGGAGTTGCTGTTAATGTAACAGTTTACGATCAAACCCAGGCTTGTGTATTAAAGACACCGCTCCTCTCGTGACTATCTTTGAACTATTGACTTCACCCTTGCCGTGACCTCCTCTCTTGTCACTTAGTTCGACTAAGGATGAAGAAAGGACCATTATGCAATCCTGCGTTATCCCTTTCAAAGGGGTCGGTATTTGGCCAGAGAATCCTAAGTTTCCCCTAATGGGTCGACAAGCAAATCCGATTATGATTACAGGTCGTATATTTAATTAGGTCCAATTTAGGACGATCAGTCATTTCATACAAATTATACAATACAAGCCAAAACAACAAGCATAATTATAGATTCACTCGTAATCGAGCACATGTACATAACCAACTATCTAACAAGTACAATAAAGTATAATCTCAAGTCATCAAAATACAGCAACATATTAATCCTAACTTACCTCGACTCTTCGCTCACTAACTCGAGGTCTGACTCGCTCAAGCCATCGCCGATCGTCCCTATAGTACAAACGTGATTTCAATTTTTCATATAACTATTATAGGTTAATTTTATCTTATAACGCTTATTGTTATCATTTGTTTAGAGTTTAATATGTTCGATTATCTAAATTCTCAAATCTTTTACAATTATTTCTGGGTTTGGGATTAGGTTTGGGTTCAGTTTTCTCATCGATTATTTTAAATTAGGTTCTAGTTCGATTTCTAAATATTATTTTATACTCGAACCTTAGAAATTTATTTCAACTCATAATGTGAAATTAATCACATTACTTTCAGATATTCTAAATACCATAATTACCCCTAATCAATATTTTATTCTACCCGGTACACTTAAATCTTTATTAGTATACCGAATTTACTCTTGATGTGAGAAATTTTTACATTTTCACATAATTACATAAATTCAAGATTTCTATCAGATTTATTATATATCCCTCTTATTTATATAATATCAATTTTTATTCTAATATCTTCTATTTATTATATTTCCAATAATTACATATTACATATTATCATCTATTATATACATAATATATATCTAATATTTTTATCACTCTAATTACCATCTCTTAATATCAATTATCATTTCAAAATGTCTAAATTCATCCTAAATCAAATTTTACACCTAATTACCCTAATTTACAAAATTAACTTAAAATTTACTATTTTTTCCTATTACTTACTTACTTACTACATAATTAGCCTAATAATTATATCTAACACCCTAAATACTACAAGTATCATAGTTCATCAGATTTCAACATCCTAAAATATATAATTATTCACTAAATCAGTAATTAATCATTTAATTACTTAATTAACCCTAAATTACACATTTTATGCCTCATTTTAAGGCCTAAAAATTATCTAAAAATTTTAAAAATTAATTTTGGAAAACAGCCTTCATACCACTGTTTTATATCATCCAAGTAATCTACACCAAAATTTTTGGTTCAAAAACATACTCCTAAGGTCATTTATTTCTAAACCGAAATATAATTGCTTTTGCGTAATTTTTTAAGGACCATATATCGTGGGACATATTTTCATCAAAATAATATTTTTCCTAAAAACTACATTCTAAAATTTTCCATAATAACAAAATTCATAATTTTCTAAGAATATTTACTATTTTTATATAATTACACAAAATTGGACTGGAAATCAAACTCACTTATTTGAGTGGCTCCGGCCACTATCGATGGCCATGGGTGTGTTGACTTACCTAGGCACCGCCACTACCATGTGGCGGTGGCGGTGGCGGTGGCAGTGGCGGTGGCTATTCACTCCTAGCTACTCGTTGAGTTTGGATTCTCCTTAACCCTAATTTACACTCAATTTCACCCCTCTCTATTTTTCTCACTCTTTAAACTGACCAAATGAGCTTCTGAAATTTTCTTGCTATTTATAAAGCATTAGGGAAATTATTATACATTAAATTGATTTGATAACTACCTTATCTTCTTCCAATTTACCTTTTGTGTTATTCTAATTTAATTGACTAATTTTTTCTTATTTTCTCTAACTGCTACGATCCAAATCTGGATCATTACTTTTTTTTTCTTTATTTTTTCTTTATTAATTATGAATTTTTTTTAATTATTTAGTATTATTTTAGCACATTTCGCGTATTTTAAGTAATTATACACATTTCTATCTACATGTAAATTCATATATAGTGCAAATAAATATTCTTAAATATTATTTAAATTATTTTATAATTTTTAATATACATATAATTTACCTCTAACGATTCATTAATTATTGAAATGTATTTTACGTATTTTCGATAAATATCGAGTTATATACTTAAAATTTGAAAATTTTATATTCTTTTATTTTATTACTTATTTTCTAAAATTCAAACTTATAGGACCATTTTTACTAATATTTTTAACTTTATTTTATAATTTAGGTTCGATCATAATATCGACTAGCTAGTTGTAGGGTTTACATTTCGTGCCATAGTTTTTTCTTTGAATCAAACTTAGACATCAACATTAATGTAGTTACAAATAAAAAGAAAAAGACATATCTTAGGAAAATAATACCTATAAACAGTTAACTATTCCTAAATCATCTAATACCACTAATTCAAAATTTTAATACTCAACTAAACTCGAATAGAGATAAATCGATTTTCAAACCCATTTTTTTTACGGAATTTTGATAAAAATTCTCCTTTATATAATACATTAACCCATATCTTTTTTTATTGTTTCAATTATAATTACAATTTCTTTAATAACTTATCAATCAATGAAAACCTACAACTACAAGATTTGTCAAAAAAAGCATAATAGCTACTTTTTTTCTTTACAATAGAATCATTACTCACTTGTTGGATTTATTTAGGATCCTTAACATTCAATTATGCAGTTTTGTATTCTCTACTTAGGCTTAAAAACCTAGAACTCTCTAATGGTGCAGGAAAGTAAAAGCAATTGGTTTGTAAACTCAATGGTCACAATATCTAATGTTAATTTAAAGCCAAAATTTGTTTCCTACCACTATTCATGAATCATTAGCTTTCCCTATACATTGAAACAAATTGTCTTCCACAATAACAAGTTGAGCTCACGTATACAAAATCAAACCATTTCCAAAATTTTTATATTTCCAACAGAATTTGCAGCAACTAAGGTAGAGGACTGTCTACGCCAACAAACCGAAGAAATAAATTGTCCACTGCCATGAGCATCTTGTCCAGAGACAAAGTCCACATTGCCAAATTTAAATGACAATGCTGGCATGGGGAAAGCTTTCTGGTAGATGAAAACCTGCTCAAAAAAGAAAAGAGCAATGTACAGCAACGAGGTAATACAAGTTTAATCGCCATATTTTAAAGGTAGTCAACATAACCTTAGGTTCGATAGAGCCTATCAACCACTTTGTTATGTATTCACTCAAAACCTTCAACCTTGAGGATGGCATTTTGTAGGTGAGATCATACCATTCCTTCCTCTACCATCAAACTACTACTACTACTACTCTTTATCACAATGTGGTAACCCCATCACAACAATACGCCATAATTCAAGCTAAGAGATCGCACTTAATTCTTATACAATAGTGAATTCTTATTGATGTTCAAAATTATACTTACGTATAAAGTTAGACATAATGAACAACTAATTTATCTGACCGTCATGTCATATTCAGAATTAAATATATTGTCTTTTCTTAATATTAAGTCTTGCAACAAGTAGCTCCATTCAAATGGGTCAAGTTTAAGCCATGTCACTACATTCTGTCAAGTATTGCTATGCTATCGTTTGCAACAACCATTTCAATTAACAAGAAATTAATATAACAAAATTCATGGAAAAGCCATGTTGAAACATCTCCTTTTTTCAGTTTTTGGTAGAGATCTTTAATCCCATCCTAGGATTTGAGATGCATATCAAGTGATAATCTAATTTCATCATAAGTTAAACTATCCTTCAAAGCTCATTAGTGGTCTCAAGTATCAAATACAGCAAAAGAATGACATTCCAATTTCTTTTCCTCCCAAATTCAACCAGAATATGCTAGACAAGTACTTCTAGCAAATGGTGTACCATTTGCCTTTTCTTTTGTGCAAAATTAATGGGGCAGGTGACGGAAAATAATAATGATAATAATAGTAATACAATTAAAAAAAAAAAATCCGAACCGATCCACATTCGTACATATACCTCGTTTGTTTCTGAGCCTGTGGCGATATAACCATCAAATACTGACAATCCAACGAAATTCTGCAGCAGCAAAAACATGCATCAGCAAAATCTGTACGCCAAGCATGTACAATAACTAATATTTATACTAACAAGTGAGCTTGGTGAAACAAATCCTTATATGAATTGTTTACTTTACTACTGAAATGAGAGAACTATGCCCATGACTAAAAGACTCATCCATTTCATGGGCCAATGAGATCCTAAATTGAAAAGAATAACCAATCACACATAAAGAGGCTAACAAATATGATATCTGAAGTGATAAATTGACATAAACATGCGCATGAGTCTTGCAGGTTTTTCATCCAATTTGACCTATCTTACTTCCAACCATGGCAACAATCTCTCATATGTTAGTTTAGTGTATAAAAATCATTTCACAACCAAAAGATAAAGTTTATTTTGACTCAGTGACAATCACTAAACTAATCCATTCATCAAATCAGCATCGGATGTTCAAAATTAATCTCCTCCTTCATTGTCCAAATAATCTTACGCATCGACTGCTTTTTGGGTTGAGAACCTTCTTCTTCACTTCACACACATAGTGCAGGAGAGCTTCCCATTGGCAGAAAAGGAGCCAGACAGAGACAAACAGAAACATTGACCAGCTCATGCATGAACCGGCTAGGTTATGTGCATGCACAAGAGACTATTTGCATAGGTTTGACATGATCTAATTCTTCACAACAGGATATTCTATTCCAGCTTATAGACAGAAATAACTTGTACAATAATATGATAACAAGATGACAATGCCAAAAGCCAAAGAAATTTATTAGGGGAAAGAATGCACTCTTTTCCCTTCATAACACTAGCTAATCACGACTTCAGGAGGAATGAGTCCATTGACTTGAATATAAAGTTTACTTTAAAAGATATCACTTCTGGTTTCCAATACTCTCTAGAACTGAGATGGGTCACTTGTTTGTTATTAGCATGTTTCCTTCTATCATGACATCCAATAAAACCAGAAGATTGAATCATAAAAGCAGAGAAGTTCATAAAGTAAAAGTTCAATGGCTAACAGCAGAAAATTGCCTATGCAATTAGCATGACAATCACACTTGACAAACATAAATATGACAAATTTCCAAAGAGATAAAAGATCATACCTTCACATTCGTGTGACCTGCAAAGGTTATGGTGGGAGTGTCCACAATATGAGACTTGAATGTTGATAAATCCCAAAGCTTCAATGTGTTATCTGTTGATGCAGAGACAAGATTCATTGAATCCACAAACTTAACATAACTGACAGTTTTGCTGTGTCCAGCAAGTGTGAACAATGGGACTCTTGAGTTACGAAGATCATAATAGTAAATTTTATGATCCGCTGAACCAAATGCAAGTGAGCGACCCGAATCTGGTGAAAACTGAACACTGCAGACATTTGCCTTCAGGTTGATAGAACCAATGCTTACTCCCTGCAATAACAACCCATTTAAGAGGAAACAACTAATCATACATCTGAAGAATATTCTGCTGGTAAAACCAGATGTGCAGTACATGAAATTTGAAAGTTGAGATCCACCAAAGGTGTGAGTAGAATTGCCTGATTGATATTCCATAGCTTGACAGAACCATCATCACTCCCACTAGCCAGCAATGTTGGATCTAATGATGAGAAGTCAATGGACCACACCCGCTTTTCATGTTCTTTCATTTCCATGACAACCTGACCTCTGGTAACATCCCAAACCTGGACAAAGAAATATTCTACTGGGTTATGCAATTAATCGAGGGCAGCAAAATAAGTAATATGAAAGGCTTGGCTTTACCCACCTGCACCACACCTTCAAAGTTGCTTGAAGCTATCTGGCTTTTAATATAAGTATTCCAGCATATGCTGCTTAGCTTAGACTTATTAGTCATTTCAACTACTGGATAGTGAATATCACGATAGCCTCTTACAAGAGTATTGCATTCAAATACTTTTATCTTTTTATTTGTGCCAGCTGTAGCAAAAAACTCTCCATCACGATCAAATCCAAGGGAGCATACTAGATTGGAGGAGTTTAACAGGTCCCCTTGGTTTAGATCTGCCTTAACTCTAAGCTTACTGAAAGCCATATATTTGCATAATCCTTCAAGGAATGGATTTATCCATTTACTTTGTCCACTGTCAGCATATCGTTCTTTGGTTAGTGAATTATGGACAGAACTCCTTCCTGTTAAAGCCAGAGATAATCTCCCACCACTATTAATTGGTGATTGTTTATTAAACTGCTGAGCAGATGGTTTTCTAGTTGGCCTGCATCTGGTTGAAAAGTATGCCGACTCTAGCTTCTTAAAGTTCTTCATCAATCGAGAGCATCTTAGAAGAGAACTTCCTTGTTTTTCAGAGGCAGCTGACCTTTGAGCATCGTACAGATCATCATCACACTGCCTTATATTTTGGACTGGAAGTTTCAGTCTATATCGTTTCCTAGAACCTGAGGTAGCACAGTTATCATCGTCAGTGGTTCCTGAAGAATGGAAATTCAAGGAAGTAATATCTTCTTTCCCCAGTTCAGAGCAGCATCCTTCCTTTTTCTCTTGATTAGATTTCTGCTCTTTGACTTCCACAATATCCAAAGATAGAACAGATAAGGTATCTCGTAACTTATCAGCTGCTTCCTGTTTTCTTTGCCGAATCAAATAAAGGAACTCCAGTAGCAATTCCTGCTCCTCTATTTTCTCTTCAAGCTCTAATGAAGCCACATGTTTTTGCACATCTTCTCTTGGATCATCGAGAAATTCATTCTGCAGCAGTTCACTGTCATACATGAAACATGAATACACTCTTGAGGAGGCATCATTGTCAATATAACAAAAATATACACAGCTTCATCCTTGTTTGTATGCAAAATTTAATAGCAACAACCAAATGATTTTGCAATGCAATAATATCCACTTTTAGCAATTAATGCTTCACTCAACTGAAAGGAAGCCGTCACTGTTCAGGCAATTAATTATCAAACACCTGGTCCACTCCATTTCTTGTGACAAAATGAGAAGGAACCATGACAAAATTACGAATCCTAAGACGGTCACAAAATAATATATCAACTGCAAACAAAGGTGGCTTCTGCTTTAGGCATAGTTGAAATAAGTAATAGTAATCACCTGAAATGAATTCCTGTCTAAAGCTGCCAAGAAACTAAAAATAAGCTGAAGTAATATCCACTAGGTATGGATGATATATAAACCCCTCCATGATGGAATCCGCATGGTCTCATGCGGAAACAAAAGCTCTTACAATCAGGGAGGCCTTCCTTTCACCTAGAAGAAGAGAAGCTAGAAAATCTGAACTTCTATTATCTGGAACAAAGATACCGCACCAAGACATTCCATGATTTTGTGGATGATTGCGCAAAAAATATTGCTGATATTAGATAAATTTGTGGGTTGGGGGTATAGTAGAGCAAAACAGATGTTATCTATGCCAACTGGAAGAGGAGTGTCATGACCATCTATTCTTGTTGTGTCAATTCACAAAGGCCACTTGGTTGGGTATCGAAAACGCCATACCATCAAAAGTTAATGTGTTGGAAGGTTGACTGGAAGCACCAAACTCTAGAGGTCTCAGTAATAAACAGAAAAGTGCCTTCGCAGCTAGATGATACTATCTTTGAAAGGAACAGAATGGAAGGAGGGTGAATGAGATTACTAATAGCTCTGAATCTATACACAGAGCAGTTTTAGGATGCATTCTGTAACTTTTTGTCATGGATTATGAGTGTATGAGACTAATATTCTTACTTGTCCCTTTTGTTTTGTTTTGACACTAAGCTCGAATAGCAGTGTTGAGTTTTTTTTTTTTTTTTTTTGTTGGATTACATCTTATGTACAATTTTGTGCAACAATATGTATCTCATTCACAAACCCAAAAAAAAAAAAAAACCCTGGGTCTAGAAGGAGTTTGGTCCAATTAGGGGGTTGTAATTTTCAATTTCCAATTTAATCAGCATAACCGTTCTTTGGTTCATACCAAAGCCCGTCACATGAGACACAGAGATGTGTTCTAAGGACCTCCTGCTTTACCTTGATGGTTTAACACCCATAGCAAATGCACGTAAATGTTTCAGCTGGCAAATGCTATTAACGGTTTTGGTAGAGGGGTGCTAGTGAATATCACGTACGAATGGAGCATACAGTTGCCTTAGGTATTGTGAAATAATTCAGTATTCTGAATCAGTCAAAGACGCGGGTCGCGGGTCTAGTTAATTTAGAATCCAATTTTCATAAAAATAAAATTTAAACTTTCTACGGTCTAAAGAATAAGAATAATTGTGATTGAAAAGTTGCATGGAATCAAAAATTAAATAATAAAAATTCACTAAAGATTATATCCTTTTTATTTTAATTAATTCATGTTGCATGTTTATTTTAATTAGCTTAGTTAATTAGTTTTATTACTTTGTTTATTCTTATTTATTTTATTTTTCTTATGTCATCTATTCTTATCCATTTTTTCTATTTTATCACAATTTTCTTTATATTGTAAAGTTAAATAATTGAAAACTTTAGAAAACTGCTAGTAATTAGGTTCCCATACGTTGGTTCCCTATGAAATTGATATTTGGATTTGCATTCGTTTTATCTATATTATAACTTAATTAGGTGTACTTAACTATAATGCGATATATGCCCAATCAAGTACATACTAGAATATTTGATAGGCTTCAATTAGTCTAAATAGATCCGTTTACTTGTCCATCCAGCTAAGACAAATGAATTGAAGGAAGAGGAAAACTAATGATAAATGTGCTTCAAACGTACCTAAAAATACGATATGATACTAATATAACATTAGTGGACAGTAATGTATATTAATCAGATGCTACAGGTAGGAACTCTAGTAGGAACTAGATTTCTAATATGAGAATTGTAAAAATTAATATAACAGCTTGTTAGTATAAAAGCTCAAATAGGTAGATAAAGATGTAGGCAAAAAAAAAAAAAATACAAGAATGGAGAGAGATGTAAATTTTTATGAGATCCTTGCTTGACCACACCGTAAACAGTTATTTTGAAAGTACACTTGAAGATCTTATTTCATGATTAGATTTCTAACAGCTAATAGATAGTTAGATGAAGACTTCAAAACCATATAATATGATATGAATCAAGTTAATAGAGTTTTAACCAATAATCGAGCCCGAAGCCTATAAGAACTAACAAGACAAATCCTCCTACTCTAATCAATTCTTACCAAAGTCGAGCTAATCTTTATTGCCGACCGACTTCTTATGTCAAGCTAAGTAACCACAAACCTCTTGATAGTCATATGCCAACTCGCCAAAAGCTTTACAGGCTGCCCAGCCCCTCATACACACCTTGTCAGCTTTGACCAAGTTGACCTCTAAATTGACCAAATTAGTGTCAAAAGCCCTAGTACATATCTACTACCACTCCTTATCATGATCGTATTATTTTATCCATTTTTACCAAAAGCATCCTTTAATATGCTATTATCACATATCTCAGATCTATGTGAACGAATTTGCAACACCAATTATTAATTTATTTGAATTATCACCTATAACATTTATTATTTTATGTATATTGCTTTTTTTAAACATTACCTTTTTAGTCATTTATGTTTTAGGCAAGTTGCCTATTTTCTTAGATATAAATACCCGTTTTACGTGCAGCCACATAATGAATTATCCTTTTATCATCAATATATTGAATATACTCTTTTATGAATATTACTCCCGTTAATTTGTTTACTCTTTTCATTCTTACTCTAACTTTTAAGTAAGGTTAGATGGCAAATAACTTCATTAAATTATCTCGTGCATCATATTGAGTTGTACCGTAAGTTCTCAAAAGTTTCTTGATGCGACATATCCTCAAAGTTGTTTGTAGGTTTGTTTACTTTACTTTTATTGTTTTTACACAATCCTATCACCTTCTTCGAGCTTTCGGCGAGCTTAAGTCCATCCCTATTACTAACCTTGTCCATTCTTAGTTGCAATTTGCATCATTTTAGTATCAAAGCGAAGGTTTCATGTAGGTAAGTTATATTTGTGTTTTGTCAAGTAGTGCTTCTTGAAGCAGTGTGTCGAAATTGTGAAGAGAATCACTAAAGTATTTAAGTAAGTAATAAAGTAAGGTAGTTTGTTCTTGCGTATGCTCTATTTTGCCCTGTTTTGGACATTTGAGAACAGAGTAAGTTTCAATGTAGTGATTTGTTTATCAGTATAGTTAAGTGTTTATAAGTTAACTGGAAATTTGCATAAAAAGCATACGTGTTGTTTAGTTTGAAGAAATAGTGTTAATTATATCTCAAAATTCAAAGTTTGAAACCAAATTTGTCGAAAAAATGATAGACTCAAGTATTAATACTAACATTAGGAATGACAATAGTTGTATTATCCACTATGGTCAACAACTTTAAGACACCTCTAGAAGCATAAATGAGAAACTAAATGAGGTGGCTACCCTCTTAGCTAACCTCACTAAAACCGTTCGTGCAATAACCTATCGACCTATTGAATTGAGACTATGCATAACACTCCATAAGGTGCTTGGCACATCAAAGGTCAGAGCTCAGCTTGATAAGTTCAAGATAGAGTAGGAGAGCAAACACGGCAAATAAGGAGATATAGATGATGATAAAGAAGAGGAGTATAATAAAGAAGAGAAGCAAGTTAGAGTATCTTCAGCTACCGACTATGTAAAGCCTTAGGTTTCGAGCTTCAATGGTTCTAGGAATGCAAATGATTATTTCGATTAGAAAAAGAAGGTTGAACGTGATAGGAATCAAGCTACAAAACTTCTAACCCGCAACCGAGCTCGAGGACTAGAAGGACTGACACGATGAATCCTTCTGTTCTAACAAATTCCTATCGAGGTTAAATACTTCCTTGCCAAAACACCTTTTGTGCCGTGCCGTATGATTACCCATTTTTTTGCAATATGTCGAATTGATGATTACTCTTTAGCGCTGAGCCGACATCTTGCTTGCCGAGAAGCTAACAGAGAGAGTCCGAATCGACTAAGCCATCGCTGCTCGGATAAATCTATCTATCCGTATTTTTTGTCTGTATCTTTTAACGATCTCGTCAATATATCATCACTACGTATACAATATCACGGGCAGAATCCATCGCTCCGATAATTGTTTTTCTTATATATTCATTTTTATCCTTTTATATCTTATACATTACTTCCTTAGAAAATACCCTTTTGTCTTTTCCTTTTTAGACAAGTTGCTGTAACTTATAGGTATAAATGCCCTTGTACTTATAACAAACATCGAATTATTTTTAATACACTCTTTGAATAATTTTTTCTTCCTTGCGTAAATACTGTTTATTTACTTTCAGTATCACTTTTATCATTTCCCTAAAATTAGGTGATGATTAACCTCATTAGACCAATTCGTACGTTATATTTAATTAAGTCGTGAGTTTTCGAAAGTTCCATAAGTGCGTCATATTCTCTAGAACTGCTCGTAAGTTTTGCTTACTATTTCATTTTTCGTTTTGCCCTTTTCTCGCTTTCCCAATCAATCCTTTTTCAAGCTTTCCTTAAGCTTGGACCTATCTAGGAACTGATCTTGTCTGTTCTTAGTCACAGTTTGCAATATCTTAGTATCAGAGCAGAAGTTTTATATAAATTGTAGTTAGTTCTTCTTGAAGTTCTGTTACACTCTATTTTGGCAAATGTGAAATAGAGTAAGTTACTGTATTCATTTAACTACTATGTTGTCAACAGTTTAACTTCCTAAAGTATTTGTTTAAGCTTTGAATCTGTGAAAAAAAATGATAGACCCAAATATGAATATTAGTACTGATGATGACAGTAAAGTTATCCACTAAGGATGACAATCTTAGAAAATTCTCAGAAATACTGACAAGAGGCTTGATAAAATAGGTAACCTCTTAGTAGATCTATTTCGAGCTGTTCATGCACTGTCTTGCCGAGCTACTAAGGCCACTCAAAACACTCCCTAAGTGACTCGAAATGTTAGAGATCAGAATCTAACTCGACCCGTTCAAGGTGGAGAAGTTGGCAGACGAAAAAAGCAAAGGATAGACTTGAAAGAACTTAACGAAGAGAAAGAGGAAAAGGAAGAGGAAGAGGAATATTTTGAAAAAGAACATGTATAAAATCCCAAAGAATTCAACCATGTAAAGTTTCGAATTCTGAGTTTCAATGGATCTAAGAATACTGATAAATATCTAGAGTAGGAAAAGAAGGTGGAGCATATGTTTGATTATTATCAATACGAAAATTATGACAAGATAAAAACTACTACTATTAAGTTCTTCGGATATACCGCTATGTGGTGGAAGAATTTTCAGGCCATGAAAAGACGAGAGGAGTATTGTGAGATTAATACTTGGTGATGAAGAGAATACTCAGAAACAGATTCGTGTCAGAAACCTATCTCCAAAACACTTTCACTCGACTTCGAGAGCTAAGACAAAGAGGTAGAACAATTGATGAGTATGTTCAAGACTTTCAAATGATTATGATACGTTGCAAAGTGGAGAAACCACCAACTCGAACAGTCTCAAGATTCATTATTGAGTTGATAGAAGACATTCGGGATATTATAGAGCTCTAACGATTCGACACAGTGAATGAAGCCGTCAGGGTTGCTTAGCACATAAAGAGGCGAAAAATGAGTCGAGTGCCGGCGAGGATGTCGACTAACTGACCCAAACAAACAGGTCACAGAGCTTAATCGAGTACAGAGTCAAGCATAAAGATTAATGTAAAAGTTAAGCAAAAAAACCGACCTGAAACGTATGAGAAGTGACAAGGATCTAGCAGGAAGACTGACCAGATCAAGTGCTTCAAGTGCTAAAGGTTTAGATACAATGCTGCTTAGTACCCGAACCAATGGACAATAGTCTTTAAAGGAAATATCCCGAAGCTCAAGTAGAGAGTATGTATGAAGAACCTGAGGAGGAGGAAGTTTCTATCAAGAAAGAGCTGATTAAGGAGGACGTGTTTGCCGAAGACTTAGACCAATTACTTATGGTTGCCTGACGTACTATGAGCGAGAAATCCTCAAGAGAGGAGGAGCAAAGAGAGAATCTATTTTATATAACTTGCAAGGTAAATGATTAAATGTGTACCCTCATTGTGAATAGTGGAAACTGCACCAACGTAGCATCAACCGATCTTATTTCAAAACAGAAATTGTTGACCGTTGCGCACCCGAAGTCATATAAGTTGCATTGATTGAGTGAAAAAGGAGCATTATATGTCACTCGAAAAATACTACTATTAATCACTATTGGGAACTACTCTAACCAGATTCTTCACAACGTCCTGCCCATGTAAGCTACTCACGCGTTACTAGGTAAGCCATGGTTATTTGATAGGAAGGTTACCCATGACGGCTACAAAAACACATATATGTTCAAGAAGAATTACTAAAAGATTATACTAAACTCGATACCTCCAAGAGAAGTTAACAAGTTGCAAACAAAACTTGCTCACGGATCGAAAAAAACTCTGGCGATGAGTAGAGCCGAACTTCAAGAAGCCGTCAATGCTAATGAGCCGACCCTCTTATTAGTCATGTAATTGTTGAAAATGAAGGAGTGAGGTGAGTTACCCTAGGAGATCAAGAAGTTGTTAAATGAATATGTCGACTTATTTCCAAAACCGTTACCCGAAGGGTTGCCCTTAAGTCAAGGCATAAAGTATTACATTGACTTAGTATCCGGCGTTACACTGCCGAATAAGCCAGCTTTTCGAATGAATTCAAAACAAACTTCTGAATTCCAATGCCAAGTCAATAAGTTGTTGGAACTTAACGGATGTGTGTAATGCCAAAGAATAATGGAACTTAACGGATGTGTGTAAACAATCGAGCCATGAACAAAATCACGATCAAATATAAGTACCCAATCTCGAGGCTAAAAAATATATTGAATAAAACTCAGTGGAGCCAACATTTTCAATAAGATCGATCTTAAATCTAGTTAACATCAAATGCTCATAAGACCAGGCGACGAATGGAAAGCTACGTTTAAGACTTGACACAGACTTACAAGTGGATGGGTATGTCCTTTGGCTTGTCAAATGCCTTAAGCACCTTCATAGGATTAATGAACCATGTGCTAAGATATCTCATCGAGAAGTGTATTGTGATATATTTTGATGACATCCTTTATGCTGTGTCAACACTCCTAATGCCAATAAAGGATGATACTCGGTGAATATGTGTCGATAGTCGAACCGTGAACAAGATCAATATTATGTATCCATACCATATCCTTAGATTAGATAACATATTGAAAAAACTGAGTAAAGGTAATGTTTTTAGCAAGATTGACCTAAAATCTGACTATCACTAGATTTGGATGAGGCTAGAAGATGAGTAGAAAACTACATTTAAAACTCGACATAGACTCTATGAGTAGATAGTAATGTATTTTAGCTTGTCAAATACCCCAAGCACTTTTATGTGACTAATAAGCCATGTATTGATAAATCTAATTGAGAAGTGTGTTGTTGTGTATTTTAACGATATCCTTATATATAGTGCTAACCTTGTGACCCATTATGAACATCTTCAAGTAATGCTCAATACACTCAGAGCTGAGAGATTATTCAGTAATTTAAAGAACTATTGCTTCTACTAGAAGGAAGTAGTATTTCTAGGTTATATAATAGGTAAAAGAGGTTTGTGAGTGAATGATAAGAAGATTTGAGCTATTGGAGAATGGCTAAATCTAACCACTTGTGCTAAGGTGAAAAGTTTCCATAAACCGACATCCTTTTATCGAAGGTTCAATAGAAACTTCAGTACCATTGTCTTAATGTACATTAAATTTTAGTAGGGAGAAAAAGAAGAAAGAAGTTTTGTAAAAGTGAAAACAAAATTAACTTCCACACCTATATTGACTTTACCCAACTTCAAGATGGTTTTTGAATTAGAATATGACACGTCAGACATTAGTATAAGTATTATCTTAATGTATGAAGGCTAACCCATTGCTTACTATAACAAAAAGCTCAACCCATTGCCTACCATAACACGAAGCTCAAAAGATATCAAATAAACTATTTCATATATGACAAAAACTCTTAACCCTTATCTAAGCACTCCAAGTATAGCAACACTATATATTATTGAGAGAGTTTATTATCTATACCGATCATAAGTATTTGAGGTACCTCATAAGTCAAACCAATGAGTCAAAAAGATAAGCGACGAGTTAAATTCTTAGAAAGATTTAACTTTGTGATAAAGAACAAATAAGGTAAGAGCAATGTCATTGCTAATGCTTTATCCAAAAAACATGTTTTCTTCAAAGAGCTGCAAACCAAATTGTTTAGATTTACAACAATCAAAGAACAATATCCAAACAACCCACATTTCAAACCTATACTTGGGCATTTTGTCGATTGAAGGACTGTAAATGAGTATTATATGGATGATGGTTATTTGTTCCTAAGTAAAAAGTTATGTGCTCCTACCCGCTTATTGAGGGAGTTGCTTGTAAGAAAAGTCTACAATGGAGAACTCTCTAGACATTATGAAGAGAGAACAACATATGAATTGTTGAGTATATGGTTCTTTTGGTCGATGATGAGGCAAGATGTACACCAAATTATTGAGAGTGGCACTACTTATAAGAAAGTTAAATGTCGAGCCAAGTAAGGAAAAGTTATGCCTTTGCCAATCCCAACCAAACCTTGACTTTATTGGGCATAGACATAGTACTCATGTTACTAAAAATTACCTGAAATAAAGATTCTATAATGATCGACGTTGATAGATTCAGTAAGATAGTACACTTTATATTCTACTCTAAGACTAACAATACTTCGACTATTACTTCTCTTTTTATAAGAAATCATTCAATTACACGGTATGGCAAAAAAGGTAGTCTTAAACAAAGATCTAAAGTTTTTAAGTTATTTTTGGAGAACTCTGTGGCATCAGATGGAGACTAAATTGCTATTTAGCAGGTCCTATTATCCCTAAACTGATGGTCAATTAGAAGTAGTAAATCGTATTTTAAGATCACTGCTTCAAGTTACAGTAGGTAAGAACTTGACTAATTAGAACATTTATTTGCCTATGGTAAAATTCGCTTACAACCTTATAATACATGATACCACCAAACAAACTCCCCTTTAAAGTTATCTATTGTTTTAATTCTAAGTTATCCTTTGTTCATACCTCTATATCTAAATATGAGCAGAAAAACCTAACACAAGAGCTCGAGTAAAATCCCTACAACACATCTATAATAAGGTTATTCGGCAGATCGACCCAGTTGCCAAAAAAATACAAAAAAGGGTCAGGGAAAGAAAGTCGATATAGTTTCAGCCTAAAGACCTAATATAGCTACACTTGAGCAAAGAGAGATTCCTAATCAAGAGGAAGAACACGTTGTTCGTCCGAGCTAAAGGCCCCTTCAAAATCCTTTAAAAGATTAATAATAATACCTACAAATTGAAACTACTCGAAAATTATGGGGTTTCGCATACTTTTAACATTACTAACCTCAGTCCCTGTCACCTTGAAAGAACATTGGACAAAAAATCAACTGAATTTGATCCCAAATCCAAATCATCATTATACTAAATATACCATTTTATAAACTTTACTTTCGTTAGTTTGTTTACTTTTTTCATTATTATTATAAGCCTTAAGTAAAGTTAGGTAATAAATAACTTTATTAAACTATTTCATATACGTCATATTGAATTGTGTTACCAGTACGTCGTATTGAATTGTGTCATCGGTCTTAATAAATTCCTTGATGCGTCATATCTTTAGAATTGTTCGTGGGTCTGCTTACTTTACTTTTACTATTTTCGCACGATCCCATCACTTTCTTCAAACTTTTGACAAGTTTAAACCTATCCCTACGACCGACCTTATCCATTCTTAGTCTCGATCTACATCAAAATAAGTAGCCAAAGAGAACTTGCACCCACAGACATAATACTATAAGAGTTACATGTCATATTAGAGAGAAGAAAAGATCATCAGCCAGTAAAAATTAACCATCGAAATGATGAAAAAATTGGGAACTAGATAAAAAATAATGTATTAAAGTGTGAATCTATATCATGAAAAATGTTATGTTTACGTTGTTTAGAAAGTGGAAAATGCACTAGTATCTGAAAAGTTTTAGCTAAATAAAAATGTCCCATTAACAAAGCGTTTCAAAGCACTAATTAACAAGCTTAAAAAGAAACGTTTCAATCTTTCCTAGGTTGATTACACTCTTTAGGAAGAAACAAACGCATAGAATTGTCTATGGCTTTCTTTCTTAAGCCGCTAACTAGTGCAGTGACGCACATCCAAAACCATCATAAAATGTTTCATCTTCCCAGCGTAATCACCATTATCCAACACTGCAGTATTGCTACTACTAGACTAACTTGCACTTAAAATTGGGAAATTAGGAGCCAATAATTATCTTCCGAGAAACGATTCTTTTAAGGAAATCTTCAGTAAATGAAAAAACTTTAGTAGAAAAATCTAAACCGAGTAGTTCCCTAGAAAATGACAGAAAAAATGTTACGTGCACAAAATAAAAGGGTTCAGCAGATTCACCTAACTTTTGGCCGCCTACTTGGGTCAGGTTGTAATAGCAATAAGCAAAACGAAGCCACCTTTGGCCACTTCAACAGCAATGGAGGAGGAAGAACTCGGTTCCTCAAACTAGACATAATTCTGCTCTTTTCTTCTCTTGATTTGAATTCGCAAAACAACTTATTGCAAAATAAATAAAATGGACAGTAAGTGCAAAGCACAAATTAGGAGGAAACCCATTTCAACTGTCTGGAATAATCAAAGGAAACGCAGCTTCCATTCTATAATAAGCAATGAAAAGAATAACACGATGTCAACACGAACCTCGAATAGAAGGACGCCCAAACAGTAAACGTCAGAAGCACAGGAACTTGGAAGACCATTGAGCTCTTCAGGGCTTGTGTACCAACTGGATTCTATGAGCATGGTGTTCTTCAGGGGAAACGATAGCTTTTCTTCTTCTTCATGCTCAACATACCTACGGCCAGTAACTTTATTCCCTTCATTCTCTTCAATCAAACTCCGTCGCGCTTCGTACACAAGTCTTGACTGTAAGCAGCTTGCTTCGAACAATTCACCAGTATCAGATGTGATATTGGATGGAAAATCATCACCCATTAACCCAAGCGACAAAGGTCCATGCATAGCGACATCATGCCTTCTGAGACCATCTCCTACTGAAACGGATTCCAAGCCCAAAAAGCAAGCGGATTCCACAAATGACACATGATTGAAGGAAGACAAAACGATATAAGAAGGCCGGACATTGTGTAAAACCACCCCCTCTGAATGGGCTATATTAACTTTATCCACTATCTGCCTAAATATATGCAGGCATTCGTACTGATCAATGGAACGGCCCGGTCTGTCCAGCCACTCTCTCAAGCAGACATCACCCGGTCCCAGGGCCCGTACACAAGGATCCTCCTCGCAAACCCCACAAAAACCCTCCTGGTTTCTATCGTTGCCAATCAATGCTGAGGAAATTAAATCTCTAGCCTTTCTATAACCAGAATCCTTCAGGGCCACAAAGCCAACTCTATCAGAATCTACTAATCTAAGATTCTGACCGGAGGTACTCGGAGAGTTTAATGTCCTGGAGCTATCAGATTTCTCCCAGGCAGAATCAGATGAGCCGCCCTCCATTATCACTACTAGCATGTAATGGCATGGACCCTACCACATCAAAATCCAAAATGCCAAATCCTTTTCGCCTCGTAACATAATTTCTGACTTCCAAAGATGTCATTATACTTCAAAATAGCATTTTAATAACTTCTGTTGCAGCCAAATAGCTCGTACCTAACAAGACGATCGAGAGACAACAAAAAACAACACACATAAGGAACTAGTTTGACTTCATAATTTTGAAGATCAAGAGACGACATAACTGAATTTACTATCCCCAAACCCTAGGGGGGTAGGTCTAGTGGAAAAATATCCAACAAGGTCAACTTGCATGAGCCTTGAGATCCTAAGTTTAAATATCATAATTCTACTATGTACACTTCTTCAGTGTACTTACATGGCAAAAGCTCATCGCTTAACTAGTGCATGGCACTTATAAGACATTCATATGCCCAAGGTAGCCGCTCTAGTCACGATCATGCCCCTCCATTTAAAAAAAAAAAAAAAAAAAAAAGATTGTAAAGGGAAGCTTCAAGCCAGCAATATTGCCTGATCGTAACAACTACTTATTAAACCGCTTAACATCTATATTATACTATGTATGACTAAGCAGGCAGCTGGTGATCCAGCTATAGTACTAGTACATCAACTTCGACATCATCTATGACACAGCGTATGCACATGGAAGCAGAAAAAACGGATATTCGATCACAGAACAACATCAAAACTCGAAAAATAAAATAAACCATTAAAGATATTCTTAAACGGAAACTTCAAAACTATTTTTAACCTATACCCACTTAAAAAAAAAAAAAAGTATCTTTTACTAATACACAGATCAAGCTACACATATGATTCAATTCTAATGCATGTTTAGAGAAAAGAAGTACCCAGAAAACCATAAAGATCAAAGCTTTCTGCTTCGAGTAGTCCAACATGAGAAGAGAGAGAGAGAGAGAGAGAGAGAGAATACTGAGATAATGTCAAGTAGTGAACCGAAGAAAGCAACTTCTGTTCGTGCAAGACAAGACTCCAACAGCTCCAAAAATTCTATTTCTGTTTCCATATAATTAAACAGCCAAGATCTTACCAAAAATATCCAAACCGCTCATGGATTTAATAAGTAAAAAAAAAAAAACATTTCCTCCATATTTTCCTGGTCCCCACACTCTCGTTTATTTATCGTTCTTTGCCTACGGAACAATATCAGACTTGCGTGGCACAATAACAGCCTCAGGTTGGTATGTTTGCAGCCGTTGTAGTCAAAACCGTATAGGACCGGCAGGTCCGCTGGCAGTCCACCCACATCAATCGAACCCAACCGTAAGACCCGGGCAACGATTAGGAAAGACACGGACGATTCCATCAATGCCAAGTTTGTTCACCAAAAACCCGATTCCAATCTGATTCATTGGCCCTTCACCCCTACTTACTTTCAAGTCAATATCTAATCAGGGTGTGACGATATTATTTTTAATCACAAAATATACGAATTAAAAAGTAAAAGGCAGATGTTTTACTAGATAATTATTATAAATAAAAATTTAAAATTAGCAGAAAAGTGAATAAATATGTATAATGCATGAATATTCATGATATTTATACTTTATTGATATAAAAACCGTTTTTATCATTCGAATAGAGTAGGAATTTCACGATCATAATATAATATAATCCTAGTTACATAAAGGAAAATATTAATATAAAACGAAGGGATAAAAACATTTTATGCTTTAAAGGTTCAAGTCTAAAGATTTATTAATATTAATACAATATGTATTTTATCGAGTGATAAATAGATATTAATAATATTTAGGTATATTTTAGTAAAATTTAAATTTATATTTTCACGTTAAAATTTTATTAATGTTTATGAATTATTTAAATTCAAATATGTAGCGTGTCCATATTATGAAGGTCGCGTGCCAACGTGTGATGTTCTAAGAAATTGCGTGCGCTTTTTTGGGTAGGGAAAAGGAAAGTTTCCCACTAAAACGATTATCTCTTTAATATCATTTTTGTGTTGTGAAATGTGAAACTTTTTTTTTCCGGAAATAGAAAGCAGAAAAGACTGATCGCGTGTCGGGACACGATATTTTAATAATTGAATGTTTGATTTAAGAAAGGTTAGGTACGTCCTACAAACGTAATGTTTGAAGATTCCAAGGCCAAAGTGTTATTATAAATTAGGATATTAGTGAATTTATCATGGGAAGCAATAAGAGCACGTGCACGTGGCAGATCCATTCATTCTTTTTTCACAATAATAGATAACTAACTATTCGTGACAGATCTAAAATAATGAAATCTACAGTAATTTAAAAAATGTATATAAGAAATAATCTTTTCTTTTCTTTTTTAACATTTCAAATCAAGATCCAAACAATGAAAATACAGTCTCATGGATTATCCATCTTTAAAAAGAGTAAGGAAATATGCTTTTTTTATTAGATTAATTTTAATCGTTGCTCGATATGACATTCATTGAGAGTTTTAGAGTCTATTTGGATTATCTTTTTTTCATCTGTGTATAATCTATATTTAATTTGTATATATTTAAAATTTAATATTTGAAAATTATTTTATTTATTTATATTTCATAATTATAAACAAATTTTTACTAGAGTGTCAAAATTGAGAAATAAAAATTCATATGTTTTTAAGAGAAAAATTTTGAAAAAATATATTTTATATATTAAAAATGATTATTTTAATTAATATTTTTTAAAAAATATATTTCCATCTTTTTTATATCTTAGTCTTACCAAACACAAAGATTTGGATAGATAAAAATAAGATGTTAATAAGATGAAAAATAGATAAATCAAACGGAGCTATAAATTAATATTTTATCCAATGTTTATTTAATTTATAATGTGAAAGAAATAAATTAATCTCATTATAAAAAAATGTAAGATTTACTGTGCTCGGACAGGGATCTCACCGGTCTAGGAGACAGCACCCATATGCCTTAAACAATAATATTTATGATAATAATATGGGGATGGATAAATCATATTTTGATTCACTTAACTAGGAAATTGGATATTTAACATGTATTTAGCTCTTTGTAGAAAGTATCTCAATCTAGAGATATAGCGTTTTGGGGGCGATTTAGGGATTTAAATACTGTTTATCAAAATTGTAGAAAGTTAAGTATATATATAAAATGAAGACAATTGCAAAAGTCACAATAAGTTTGAAACTTTCTTTGCCAAGATCAGGAAAGATTTGCATTGAGATTTTGATGGAGAAAGAAAGGAATCGCCCAACCAATATTTTATGCGTGCGGTGCGGAGCCGAAACCAAAGGGAAGGCCAAGGGCGAAGGATATTACCCCTCAAAAGCCAGATGCATTGAACCTCGCTCGCTTTCCTGAAACCATCTCTCTTCAGGATTTTTTTTTACTTTTGAACACGTTCTCTTCTATCCACTGTGATTCACTGTACTATCAAGGTCTTTCCCACACAGTGGATCGATCCTTAAATTATTATAGTATTTTGAAATTATTTTTTCCTTTAATGATCTCTCCATTTTATCTTAATTTTTTTATAAAAAAAAAGAATTTTAAAATTTGTTTATATTATTTCCTCCCTTACCCGATAAAAGTAAAACCAAATAAGAACTAAGTTACAAAATGCAACTGGATGAAGTTTAAACATAACCTAACTCACCATAAATAATGGAATCGAACTAAATAAATTTTAAATTTATTGAATTTGAAAGCCCGTGGTCGACCATTTTGACCAAGCTTCCAACATTAAAACTATGGCTTGAATAATCAAATGATTTAGTTTTATCTTTATCGTTTCAATGGCATCCCTTTCAATCGTAGTCGAAGCACATAACGCAATAAAATTATTGAGGATTAGTACATAATCATCTGCCATAACAAACTTAAATATGTAGATAAAGTATGGATCATTTTATTTATTACTTGTCACTTCCCTCACTTGTGGACTGGAACTTCAAATTATGCAAGGGTTCGACTTCAAGATCTTCAACTCAGATATTATGAAAGGCATCACAACCATCGCCTAAAATTTTGAACTTGTATAGGGTGGGTGTCAGTCGAATCGTGAAAAGAGGTAACTGCATCAAGACAACAAATTCACATATCCGCATCTCAATCTCAAAACTCCGCATAATTATACCAAACTCGATCTAGTCCTCCATTCTAGGACATCTCAAATTTGATTACAGCTAGTTCTGGTTAGACTTTGGCATTTCCAGAGGTTGCCTTGCTCTGGAAATTTTTTCCTCTCTAAACTGGGTTCATGAGGTAAAACCATACACCAGCCAAGGGGGTGATAACGCATCACCGGAATTTCTAAACATGCAACCCCAGCTCCGAGGAATCTGGCGACGTGAAGAATAAATTGGGTGAGCGTCTCTGCTACCTGTACAATAACATCCACTAATAAATATTGCTGCTTGATTGCTTCTCTGATCTGTACTCTTAAGACGACATACATGCTGGGGGTACAATGCCTTGTGGCTACCAACCGCCTCTACAAGAAACAAGAATGAATCTTGTTTCGGGTTCGAAAAATGCTCGGCCATCCGAAAAAAATTTCCTTAACAAAGCTGATGAATGTCTATCCCTGCTTTACCCATGTACTTGAATGTATATTCATCATGAGCATATATGTCAGCAGCTTTGTTAGGACGATTTCTTTCGGACGGGCTAGCATTATTCTTTGGACAATTACATTGCAGGGTGGAATGAGATTACACGGGAAAACTGACAAATGACGTGAATTCTATGGAGCTAAAATTTGGTCCTATCATATTAACCCAGCATCTTTGCAACAACAAAAAAACTCCTCAAGAGCCCTACCATTTCCTCTCGAGAGAATCGCTTGCTATATTATTTTGCTGATTGCATAATGCCTTGTAGTCCTTGGCTATCTTGCCAGCTCAACGACCAGAAATAAATAATGAACTGGCTGATAGCCGTTTCCCATCAACCTGAACTTTCCTAGCTTTTGCCTTATCCATACGAGCTCGTCGGACAGCTTCTTGTATATGACGATCATGATCCTTAAGCATCTGATCCACATTTCCAGACGGTGCTATAAGCGGACCTGAATAATGAATCTTGGGACCCTTTGAGCCATAACCAAGCTGTATTTGACACAGCAAAAAGAACCAGATTAATAAAATGGGATGGTTCTAGAAAAATTCATTTCAGGCATTTCAGATGTTCAACTGGAAATGCCGTAAAGCAGCTTAAAATATGTAGTGTAAGTCGCTTATATATATGATTTTAAACCGGTTTGAGAAAGCTCTAGCTAAAAGACAGAAGAATCTGGAAGCTTATCGCTGTTTGCTTCTCTTACATTTTTGTTACCTTCTTTTCCTTATATCAGTTACTATCTTCTGTTTTTATGTGTTTTTCACTAAGGAACATGTGGCTAGAATGAAATATGCAATAGTATATATACATAACCCAAATTCTTACTAGATAAAACGCTGTACAGTAATTAGAATGACCAAGCTCTTTGTGATGTGCACATTGATATTTAACTTCCTTCATAGAGTGATGTGGTAGCACAACCATATTTAGCTATGTTCTTCACTCAAAAAGATTATAGTTGCATCCAGTTAAAGGGAAAAGCAAAATCTTTGAATGACAGAAAGCTTCTTTTTAGTTTTGTATTATTCAAGAAAGTTGGAAGCCAATTATGAGCATAATCCAATATGTGTCTGGCTTCATACGACATCAATTGGATTTAAAAGCAACAAATGGAGGAGAAGCATTTCTCTGAGCATGTTTAGGTGGCTTGAAAAAAGACAGGAAAACCTTGAGCTATTGCTGTCAGAGGCACTACAATTTCAAAAGGTTACTTCAAATAAGCAGTTTTAGCAATCCTTAAGTAATGAGAGGAGGTTTTACTTTGATCATCTGTGCGTTCTTTATCTGATATTTGATTTAGATATCTTCTACACCAGTGCACCTATATGAGAAAGATTCCTAGAAGTACCTAACAAGCTCATATAAATGGAAATTGGAGCAATGTGCTCCAGCCAAAAAAGGAAATTTAAGGCTGTAAATTTAACCAGGCTCCTGTACAGTTGATGACCAAGTAAGCAGCAAGTCTGAGCTCCAATATTTATTACTTCATAGGAAATGATTAGGAGAACAAGGGAACAGTTGCTGGTCAAGTTCAATGGTAGCCAAACAAGCTATCAACCAAGGATTGTGATGGGCCCATGGAAGTTAATCAAGGGGAGAGACCAGTAGAATGTTTTAGCAAGTAGATAGCAAACTAGGAGGTAAAGAATTGAACAAAGTTTATCCAGGGATTGCTTCAGAAGGAAAAAAAAAAGTGCTGTCTATAGAGGTTAACTTTTCAAAAATTAGGGCCAAATTAAATTTATATGAAAGAATATGGAACTAACTCTAGCTTTCTGTATATTATTCCGGTCATCGGTTCTTTTTTCATGATCTCTTTTTATTCCCAGATGAATTTTGCATGAAACTTCCAAATAGATGGATTGCTGAGACAGACCGGTTTAGACATGGCTATGGATCAGATGAAGAAAGCCCTTTAAGCATTATGAAAACTAAAAGTAATATGATTTGGACATATTAATACCCTTCAATCTGCAATTTAATAGAACCTAATCCTTTTTTCTCATTCCATCTCCAATTCATTCCAACCAAGCCTCTACATCTATCTTAAATTATGTATTTTCTTTATGTGATGGGTCTCAAGATAAGTAGAGATGACTAGGATGCTCCAGTTTGACTCTGATCAATCTAGTGGTGGAATATCAGTCTACTACAGTACAAGCATAGATGAAGGTTGCATCAGCCAAAAGAGCCACCAGTCATGTCAACTTGAGATCAAGTGAAAATTTTTTATTCGACCAAGAAGGAAAATGAAAAGATATAGCAAGAGTTCAGCTACTCACAAGTATCGGATCTTGGCTGTTGGACTTTCCATCTTCTTTATGATGAGAAGCATCTACACCTTGCATCTGATGCTTTTGATCCTGCCGTATCAAAGATTCTGTTGCCTCCTTGAAGGATCCAGGGTATCTCCCAATCAACTTTGGAGCCTCAGGATGTGAAGAGCCAGACCTTTCTTTTCGACTGTCAGACAGTAAACTCCTTCTGCCTGCTGTTATACTAGGAATTAGTTGGCAGTCAGCCCCAGGTAAAATTTTTGGAGCATCATGTGATCTCTTCCCATCCATTGTCCAAGCAGTCCGCTGGGACAGGGGCCCAGAGTGAGCTCTTTTTGAATGATGTACTTGCTGATCAATGTTTGACTCTATGGCTTGTGATGGTCTTGGTGGATCTATCGGAAACCCAGAAGCAACCTCCTCTGGATGAGGGTTAAACTTCTCGCTACAACTTTTGGAGTGGGGTTGGGCTTGTCTTTTCTGAAGAGATGCCAACTTAAATGAAATGTGTATTCTTGACAAACAAATTAATTCAAACCACAGAACGCACTGAAATGAAAAAAGGCAAGAGAAAACCACAAGTCTCTATTAAACAGATTCAGTATATAAATGATAAAGAGGATGTCATAGGCTTAAAAACTGGTAAATCAGGCAGCAACTGGGTACTATCACACGGAACAGAGAACAAAGTTCTATTAATGCATAATGTGTAAACAGCGCTAAAATCCAACCGTGCAAACCAATAAGATTCAAGCTTGTACATGGAGAAGTAAATTCAGATCTACATTTCCAGACAGAGATGCAGGTACCTTATCGGTCATAAAGATGCAAATAATTAGAGAAGCATTCAGGTAGCAGGTTTTCTGGACACCATTCACTGCATTTTTAAGAGACAACTCTTTCCATTTGACCCTTCCCCTCAAGGCAGAAGGACTTGACACCAGAAAGTGAAACTTTTTACTTATGAAAGGTCTCAGATGTGATGTGTAACGAATCCCTCTGGATGAATCTGATGGCTAAAGGACTTTCATTACCTCCAATTTGCAAGATAAGGGACAGAGTTTTTCAAAGGGAGAAATCTTGACATACATACAACAGGTAATATCTGAAAGAGTTCCAGCACATACAATACATTTTTACATCTCTGAATGTTATGGATACGGAGGAAATGTCTTTGGTTATAACTTTCCAATATCATTTGTAAAATAATGAAAAAATACAAACTCAAACTGAAGTATTCCCAGATGATGAAACCATATTCTTTTTACCTTAAATTAATAATTTAAAGCTTATGTCTTCTCCTTGAAAATAAGCACATAATATCATAAAGAGCTAGGAATAGATTCTAGAGGTACTACCTGCATTGAGGCTACTAACTCAGCATTTGCATCAGGTGCTGGGACGGCCCGAGATTCTCTTGTCCTGCTCCTTTGAAGCTCCTTCTGCCCCTTGCTTGCTGCTGCTCCTTGTCTACCAATTTGAATACAAGTAAGAAATTATTGCATAAATAGCATACATTGGTAGTCAGCATAATTTAGAATGCAGAACACGCACACGGAGATTCCTCTACATGAAATTGCAAGGTAGTACAATATTTCATCTACTAAAGCAACCAAGTGGTTCGTGAAGGTACAACTGACTAAAATGCTTGGCTCTATCCCCAACTATATATTTAAGCTCTTTCCAGAGCCATATGCTTTTACTGTCAAGTAAAGAGCAGTTTCTAACTAGTGAATTATGATTTTGGATATTATGATAGAAAGTTAGAAACAGGTTTATTGTGCAAACTTAAAGCAGCCAGCATATTCATCCATGACACAACTATTAAAGTGAGTGACTGAAGGGCAACTCTTCATTCTATGAAACATCCAGTGAATTCCTTTAGCAATCAATCTCCACAGCAATTGTTTTTCATATTAAATAATGTAAAGAATGATATTCACCTTCTAGCTTCCTCATCCCTTAGTTTTGCATCAAATTCTTTGCTGGGAGGATACTTCGGCAAACTAGAAGGATCACAAGGAAGGGGCTTTGTACTGAAGAACTGAATAGACAGCAACACATGTCAAGGATGCCCACAGCATGAAAATTCTATAAAATCAAAGTCAATAAACAAAAGCGCAGAGCAAAAGCAAGACAGATAAAATGACACCACTTCAACCATGCACCAAAACGGTACATGCTTTAGTTAACACGACAGCAACTTTTTTCATCAAGATCCGTTGGTCACACAGCTTTGGTCTTAAAACAGATGAGGTCACTTCACACCAATCTCACTTACATTAAAGAAACTGGCAAATAGATGGATAACATCAATCGCTTAAGTTTTGCTTGCCCTTCTATTGAGGATCTTCAGTTCATCAGTAGGTCGTAGAAGAGTTTTGTCAAAGATTGTTTACACTGTTTTCTGAAATATATTAAAGCCATAGCTACTACCAAGATAAGTCTACTGCTATAATCTGAAGTACGAATTACGCAAATAAGATAATGAGCCTGCTAGTATGGCAAAAATAATTTGCTTTAGCACATAAAAAGATGCATACATATCAGATGCCAAGAAATATGTGAAATAAGAAATAAGGAGATTCAACGAGGAATTAGTTTCAATACTGATGCAAGTTTGAAATTATGATCAGAAAATAGTTAAATGTTATTTTTAGTTATCAGATTCATTTTAAAGGGGACAAATTCTGAGGTTTTCCTGCTGATACATTGATTGAATTAGCCCAAAGAAAAAAAAAAAAAAATGTTACTCTGTTCTTTGATGATGATAATATAGGACAAGCAACTGCAAGCTCACTTTGATCTTCCAGTGAAGGTAGCCACCATTCATACCTCACTTTTGAGAGAAGAAGCAGCAGATCCACGATCGGCTGGATCGATAGAAAGTAGTGTCTCCACAAGTTGTAATGCTGGTGCTGGAAAGTCCTTAAATGTTTCTGCCACACAGCGTCTGTATGGCTGCTGTGGCTTGAAAATAGTTGCATGAGGCAACTTTGATTTTCTCCAGTAATCTTCAGATGGAGATCCACATAATTTGAAAATCTTATGCAGTTGCTCCACCTACAAGAAAGAAATAGTGAGTATGTACAATTTCACAAAGAAAATGGTGTGGATGAAATGAACGGTTGGTCAATAATTTCAGTGTTTAATCATGCCAAGAACTGGGACAGCAAGGATAGTGGTGGTCATGGATTTTGACATGCTACATACTTTCCCTTAGCTCCAACAGAAAGATAGAACAGCATATAGCTTAACCTAACTAAGATGAGCAGGGGTCAACGTATAAACTCAAGCAAACAGTCGTCCAGTTATCATTTTAATGAAATTTTCAATGTCACAATCTGCTATTGCAAGGTTACAAAGCAAAAGATGAGTGTCCCAAACATTGGTAGCAGGATGTATAGTTGTACAGAAAGATCAAACAAAATTACTTCTCATGTGGAACAAGAGAGGAACTTCTCTCTTTTTTTCCCCCCTTTTGGAAGCAGGGACTTACTTCAATAGGACTTTATCTCAAACTATAATGCAAGCGGTTAATTTAGTCAGGTCTGCCAGTAATTAATAGCAGATACCAAGGTACGTTGCACTAATACTTCTAGCAGATAATAGAGGTCCTCACTCTTTCATGAGTAGCTCTCGATGGCCAATTGTTGGAGCTTATATGAGATTGCTGTCCTAAAAGTTTCTCTTCAATCATCATGCATTTGCAACATAGCATGCAGTGAGGAACCTAAAGGAAAGGTGATGGAGAAAGATTTATCAAGAAGATACCTCTGTTCTTCCTGGCATTATAGGCTTTCCAGCATACAATTCAGCAAGTATACAACCAGTACTCCAGAGATCTACTGCTGTGCCATAGTAAGTGGCTCCAAGCAGAAGTTCAGGTGGTCGATACCACAGAGTAACTACACGACTTGTCAATGGTTGATTCTGATGCACATCGTACAGACTAGCCAGGCCAAAGTCTGCAATTTTTAAAATGCCACTGTTATCAATAAGAAGGTTGGAGCCTTTTATGTCTCGGTGCAAAATTCCATGGCTGTGACAATGATCAAGTCCATGCAAGAGTTGCTGCATGTAGCACTTAACCTGCAATACATAATGCAGAAAAAGCATAAGAGCTCAAATGGGAAAAGGACCCGTTCCAAGGAAAGCAAAATACCAATGGGATCTACATTTCTTACGTAGAAAATGATGACAGAGGCCAGTTATTTTTCTAAAAGGGTGATGAAGCTCAAAACAAAGGGCCACATTCTCATCAGTTCTTAAAACAGTCAAGAAACATGACGTTATAATACAATCAAAAACTTAAGTAACTACCTGTGCCTCCGAAAATTTAAGACCAGGATGTGAAGCCAACCCTGCCAAATCATGCTCCATATACTCAAAAACAAGGTACAAGCTACAGGACATCCTGGAGGTAACTAAACCTTCAAGTTTTATCACATTTGGATGATCAAGCCTGCGCAAAACGTGAATCTCTCTGGCCATGAAGCGCACACTTTCAGGCTCCAGGTTATCAAATCTTACTTTTTTCAAAGCAACAATTTTTCTTTGATCCAGATCCCGAGCTCTATAAACATTACTGTATGTTCCTTGGCCAATCTGCAAAATTGACACCAGAACCAATCATTCTCAACTCAAAGTAGGTAACAGCTTAAACTCATTAAAATCAAAAGTAGCCACTAGTGACAATTAGTTGAAAGACTTATCCTACTGCTTCTCATATCTCTTTGAACCAATGCACCAAAACACAAAAGTCTGTTTTTCTTAACCCCCCCTTCTCTTCCCTTCTTCCTCTCTGGTAGGTAAGTAAAAGATTCATTAAAGTCAAAATTAATATGAACATAAATTACCCAAAAAAATATTAATATTGTATATCAAAAGCATCTCCTCTTTGAACAACTCGTAGAGGAATATCCCAATAAAAATCTAGCCCAAAGATTGATTCATCAACCAAAAAGGATTTATTCATTACCCAAACTATCCCCAATCAAAATCGGCCAAGATTAACTGATGAATTTAACAAGAAACTCTGGTAACTAGCTATCATCTAGCATATCAAGCAGACTAAACAGCAAAAAGTTTGGGCATAGGACTTATAAAATGCACTGAACTTCCAGAGCTTTTGGAATAACTATGGTTCACAGTTTAATGACAATAAGTAAGCAAAAGTAACATCATTTTGGCGCATTTTTTTTTGCATCTGATCCAGCCTTAAACAAGGTTGTTAAAGGCAAAAAGCGCACTCAAAACACAATGCTTTAAAATCGCCTGAGACTAGAAACACAGAAAAAGCGCTCTCTTGAGTGAAGCAAAACGCAAATATTAAAAATTATAAAAAATGTATTAATTTACAAAACTATGAACATTAATATTCAATCAATAACCATATTTCTATTAAACTACTAACAAAAACAATTTAAATAAATCAAATAAAAGATAAGCACCATATTATGTCAACTATTTTTCTAATCAATATTTAAGTATTAAAAATATTTTTCCATATCAAGCACAATATATGTAAAAGAATCAAGTTAAAAATTTTGAAAAATCTCTTTTGATTTTTAATTTTTTATTTTAATAGTTTTTGTTTCACTTTTGAGGAAAAAGAAAAGAAATAAAGAAAATTGGAATAAAAAAAGCTTAGCCTTTGACACCATATGTACGACAAAGATAAACTCCCAATCGGCACTATATTATTAAGTTTTTGTTTTAGTACATTCACCATCTTACACTTCTATTATTTTCCAAATACGACCATTATATGTCATAATGTGCTTTTAAATTTTTCCTCTTCGACAGCTTTTTCTCCAAGCAAGCACCTTAGTGTTTTTACGCCTTGTATTTTGACAATCAAGGCGTGCGCTTTGGTGAACGCACTTCACCTTGGTATCCACAAGGCACATCCTTGCACTTCGCTTCGAAGCGCTCGCTTTTGACAACATTAGCCTTAAATACAACCAAATTTGGCATAAGCTCCAAAGTCAGAACTAGCTAAGAGGACCTTTAGCAATCTTAAGCAGCACCTTGTAGGATCCTTTTATCTTATTGGAGCATCCTACCAACAACTCCTTTGCTATTCTTGCGTCCACTCAATCTCTAAATAACTTCCTCATATTGAATTGTAAAACAGTTGGCTAGCAAGCTGACCTAGTTAATTGAAGTTAACTGAGCAACGGGACAATATACTATTGTTGCATTCCATACTTTCCTTCAGCAGATAAACGCATCCATAATTCGACCACTATATTCAAATTCACGATCCACCATACAATATCCATATGTTGGTTAAGTCTTTTATCTATGTATCATGAATTGGTCTTGGTGGAAGTTGAAACAACATGATCTTCCATTGGTCATATGACTTACGCATTCCTACTTTAGGGGCAGCATGAACAGGACAATAGCATTAACTTTTCCTATATAAAATCTAAAGGAGTGAATATGCAAATTGTTGTAGATATGTCTTGACTGCTTGACAAATTTACCTTAATACCCTCCAACTAATTCTAAATTACTGCTTATTTCACTCTATAAGCCTGTCCTACCGACCAAATTATGATGAAAAAGGTTCTTACGTAATTTCATGTTGAATTCTTAAACCACCATTCTTAAACCACCGTAGACTCACATAAGTGACATATGTAGCACACCCTTACATGTAATCAATGGCATCAAACATTTATAATAAGAATGGCCACTATAAGCCAGTGCATAAGCATGCAACTTTTTTCAACCAACAAAAATCTCATTTATGAGTACTTACAGAAAGAAGAAAAGTTAGAAGTGTAAACCAAATAAACCTCCATTCCACTGATGGAGGGGCTAGAAATGGTATTGTGTTTCACCACAGCCAACTTGAATGGAGGGGCAATAAAGAGAGGGATCTTTCAATCTTTGATAGCCTCATGATGTTCTAAGAAAGTGCTGAGTTTTGGCTTGGATTAAAGGAAGAAAGTTGTCACTGAAAATTGAAAGCTACTGATGTTTATTCTGACTTTTTGAGGCCAATGACATTTGGCTTTTAGCTTTTTACATTTTAGTGAATTGGATAACAAAAGAAGCATGTTAATTGAATTTCAAACAGTGTTCATGAGATTCAAGTATGCTTGTTGTTTTTCTTCCTTTTCTTTTCCGAATTAATGACAATTACCTCAAGGCTCTTGTAGTTCAATCTCAGAGATAGAAGAGCAAAAGCATGGAAGATGGACAACATTGGTGAGCTAAAGATGAGACAGAAGTATGCAGGAAATTGCTTGATATGAGTCATTCTTTCCAAAAATGTCAATGACATTGTTATAAAATCAGGGGTAAATTGCAAATATGCCCTTTTATATTTGTTCCATGTACATTTAGACCTCTTATCTTTGAAATCATGCACTTAGATCCCCAAATCTTCATAAAAGGTGGCTTTTGACCCTATTTTACTACTTGTCCTCCAAGAAAATACTAAAAACATACTAAAGAAACTTTTTCCTTTTTTTTTAAGGGAAAAATGATCAAATAGGGTATAAAGAGCTTTTTTTTTTTTTTTTTTGGAGGTGGGGGGGTGGGGGTGGGGTTGGTGGGGTCTAAGCACACAATGTCAAAGATAAGTCCCTATAACTAAATAGCATATAATGCCTAACCTGAGCAGTAGTTCTACTCAGTTTGTGAGCTCATTTCCATGGTTATTATTTTTTCCCACCAAATGTTCAATAAATATGATAACCAAAGTTTGCCATTCCAGAAATTTCCAGCAAAAATTGCACACTTCTTATGTTGCTCCTTCTTTGTTCCTCCCTTTTGGTTTATTTCCTTTTAGCCTCTTATTGAATTTACGAAGCCACAAAAAAATCCTTATAAGTTTGATTGTAAGTGAAAATTAACCACATTAGTTTCCATCAAATAATCAAATAAAGCTGAACTTTCTATCTGTACAAAGGAAAAACTAAAAAGATTAACCTTGACCAAATGCATAAAAACTAAAGAGAGATAGCTGATGGTAAGTATTGAACCAAACCTCTTGGGCTGCAGAGACAATTTGCAAGATAATAAGCATATTTATTACTTCCTCAGTGAATCCACCTTAATTGTAGCTTGGAAATGAGTTCATAGCAGACATAGCACCACAATTTCAGTTCTATGTTTCAGATATTTTCTTTTTTCGGGTTCATTACATCTTATAACAAATAGCCACAGGTTGTTGGTCTTTCTATTATTCTAATTCTAATTTTTGGTCCTCCTAGTTTTGTTTCAAAGCTCAGTAATTTTTCTCATAAAATTGATACTCTGAATTGCTTTTTTTGAAATCCATATCTGCAATTATCCATGAATCTTCTTTTGGGTATATATCATATGAACCTCATTCAGGTGAAGAATGAACTTTGTTCAGTCATTCTCTATTTTTTTCATTTATATTACCTTTTATGTCTAGTGTCACACATTCATTTAAATAACCTGAGAAAATTTTTCATCGAGGTCCTTTATTTTTAATTTCTTTTTAAATTGGTCTTGTTAGGCTTTTCTAATCCTCTAAGTCCAGTAATCTCTTTTCTTTTATTCATTTAAAATTAAATTAATAAGGATAGATAAAAACAATACCTTTGAATTAATGGAATGATGGAAAGTATTAAAGGCAAATAAATGGAGCCTTGCATATGCATCAGCTACAAAATATTGTCCATTTACAATCAAGATGACAGTAACAAATAGTTTTTCCTTCTTTTTCTTTTTTCTTTCTTTTTTTTTTTTCCGTTTCTTGTGACAAGTGACAACACTATAGGTTCTTCTTTTTTTTATTTAATGTTTGGATTATGACAAACAAATGAGAACAACTTCTCCTCTAGTTTAGAATAATTGATGCTTACAACTTTTCATTGCATATGAGAAACTCTAGACCAATAGTAGTTTGAATGACTGGAGCTTCACATAAATACACATACACATTCTCCATAACAAGACTATGCAGAAACCCTATTTAGAGCGTAATTAAGATATGAATCCAGTATTTTGAACTAAGCCCCACTGTTAATCAAGATAAATCTTCAACATTCAGGAAATCATACCTAGATAAAACAACAAATAGGAACAAAAAATAAACAGATTGTCAAGTCAAACTCTGTCAACCCATAAGAAAAAGAATTACTGTAATTATCAGAGTAATTAAAGAACCAAGGACATACTTTATCCAGCTTCTCAAATGAATCTGCTCGTCGCGGCAACCAACCCCTGATGGCTTCTCCAGCAACAGCTGCAAGCCAGGGAGGCCAACCCGCTGCAACCTGCTCCCCTTCCATAGATTTCGGAATGCTACCAACAGCAGGATGTTGTACAACAATGTGCTCTATTTTTCCTTTGCTCCTTTCCAAATTATCACCGCGCATCCTTGCAGATCCATTCGTTTGCTTGTCAAGTAGCATTGTCCTACCATCAATGGCAGCACTGTTAATATCCTTAACCCTGTAAGCTTCTTCCCTCTTCGGCAAGCCCTGTCTTGAAACACGTGAATGCGAGGATGTCTTGCACAAAGTCCTATCCCGAGGACTCTCCTTACTATCTTCAATGGCAGATGGCTTGCAACAAATGCAACCCATTATGCTCCAAAACCACTGCCAATAAGAAACTCTCTCGGAAGCTACAATTATATCCGAATCAGAAACTTACCAACATTACCATCTCCCTCCATCTCAAATATCGCCAAACTCCACCAAAGAAAAGGGGAAAAAAAAAAAAAGAAAAGAAAAGAATACAATTCTTCACAATCATAAACCACTGTAACCTAACACCAAGTTCATCCTTTTTTCCGGTTTCATAAATTATCAAATCCTCTCCATTATCTCCATTCTCATCCAAAACAACAGCCTTCCACTCACCAAACCCAATTTATGCAAGTTCTTCCTTCTAAGAGGTGCTGGGTACCTCCTCGAGTAAAGACTATCTTCCCAATTAACTAAAAATTACAATAAAATGATTCTAAAATGATGCTTCCACTGAATGCAAGCCAAATTAACTAACTTTTATCACCTAGGAACAGATACTTCAGGAATCCCAATTCCTAAAATATCCAAAAACACTCAAATTCTTCACACCATGTTAAGAATCACATTACCACAACTCAAAGATTGAAACTTTCAAGCAAGACTAACTTCAGTTGCCCTGTCCAAACCCTAAAATCACAATATTTAATTAAAAAATAAAAAGAATAAATTTTAACAAATAAGTGTGTAGTACTTTAACAAATGGATGATAGTGTTACTTCGTAGTGTATAAATTATATGGTGTTTAGTCCATAAACTACATAAAACTTTTGGAGAGAGAGAGTAACAAAGGGACAATGTTAATTAAGTGGCAGGAAACAAAGGAAGGTGATCTAGGGTTTTGGATTAAAGGGAAAGAGTGGCGTGGGAATCTACTAGCAGAGTTGAGAGAGAGAGAGAGTGTGTGTGTGTGTGTGTGTGTGTGTGAAGAGACATAAACGTTAGAGTAACTGGGTGGGTTTTGTTTTGTTGTGTTGCCTGCAGAACAGAACGTGATGATGACTAAATTAAATATTTATGAAATTACTGTAAAAAAAATTTTAATTATTAAGCTACAAATGGCAGTTCTGGCCGAAAATGACAGTTTTGAAAAAAATTATAAAAATAAATGCATGTCCCTGTTCTTATGAGCTTGTTGGTGCTACTCGTATAATTAAGAACGGTCGGGAATGGATTATTTATGCATTTATTAATTTAAAATATTGTAAGAGTATATGCAAATACGACAATCAGCTAAAAATAAATATAAAGTTATTCTTTTTTTATATAAGTACTTAATTAAACTTAGATAGTGTAATAAGTTTCGTTTTGAAACGTGTAATGGATTAATCCGGATTCGTCATTGGTATCTTGGTGTAAAATATTAAAGCTGTGTACTGTATGGTCGGGGATGGCAACTATAACGACAGAAGAGGGACCAAGTGAAAAACAGCAGCTTTCGATTTCGGTTTCAGTAGTAGACGGGGAGAGGAAGCAGACGACCTCAACGGGCAGTCATATGTTGGTGTGCGCTATTTTCTGTGAAAAAAAAAAAAAGCAATAATAGCAACCGTGCGAGTACTTACATAATTTAAACACTAAATAATAAAAATATTTAATTCTTAACAAAATATCAATTATATCATCTCATATTAAAATTTTATTAATACATAATTATTTATGGTGTTACTACTGAGTGTTTCTCAACAGCGTCTATAATTAGTTTTCCTTTTTCTTCCACTTATATGGTATTTAATAATCTAATAAAAAAGGTGCAAAGCATTGATTAATAAAAAAGACAGTGGTCTAAAACAATTTAATAAGTAAGTACATTCACTACTTCATAATTATTGAGAAAATTCGAGACCTCTATCTTTCGTTAGAAATTTTTTTACCCCCTATATCTTTCACTAGTTCATAATTAACGAGGCCCAAAAAAAAAAAAAAGAACTCCTAAATGGCATGTCATCATCACATATAATAAACTTGAGAAAACAATTTATCCATTATTTAATATTTTAACTTTCTAAAACTAAATACATTCAAAACAAATAAAATATTGCACCGTTAAAGTAATTGAAAAAAAAAAAAGTATAAAATTCTCTTCCTCCCTTTCTTTCTCTTCAACATAACAGTCATTCACCATCACTACTCTCTCACCTCCCCTTTCTCCTCTCGGATGGCTAATTACCCTATCCTAATCTGGGCTTGATGTACTTTCTAACATAAAAATCTAACAAAACTTTCAAAATAAAATCGAGTCCTTACATTTTTATAAAATATCAATTTTGGTTTTTTTTTTTTTTCAAATCTAGCCGATTCGATGTCTTTTTCTTACTAACACGAGTGCTAAAATATCGTTTCATTCTTCTTTTAACCTTTCATTTGCTTATGTTGTTTTTATCTTTAATTTCAATTTTTTCAGCTACAAATTTGAAGCCACATTATTTTGTTTTGTCTTTGGTCCTTCCTCATTTTTAATCATTTTTATAGCCTTTGATTTATTAAATCTTTTGATTCTGTGCACTATCGATCTTCATCTTCATTGTCCTCTACTTATCCTCGTGAAAGCAAAGGATGCTCATCCTTTTTGTCCAATACGGGCAGTTGTGATGCAAATTCCAATTACCTGGTTGTCCATATCCCCATATTTGTACAATGTTTTCGTGTCAATCAGCTTTTCTTGAGCCGATTACCCTAAGCTATCTTATATTATACTGGTTCTTGTTCACAAAATGAAGTAATCTCTAGTGACGTTACATCCTTGTGATAGGGAACATCAATTTTGAGGAATCCAATTTGGTCTTTTTCTTGATTTAGGCATGTTGGATTGGGAGAAGGAAAAAAATTTTATAAAAATACAACTTCTACAAAAATATTTTTGAAATGTGATTTCAGATTTAACTAAAATCCTAATTTAAGATAAAATCGCTTTTTGGTATTGTACTCATGAGAATTTTTTTTAGTAGCAGTACTTTCGAGGTTTTTTTTTTTTCTTTTTTCCCTTTTCTATTTCAATTTCACGCTTTACGATTGAGTGAAATTGAAGAGAAATATAGATTCTTGTGAATTGAATTAGTAAACATATGAGAAAAAAAAAAAAAAACTAATATTGGGTCGCCTAGATAAGAGAGGAAAAGTGAAGTAGAAATAGTAGGAATAAAAGCAATGATCTATGTCATTTTCTACCTTTTCAATTTTGTTAAAAATTTGTATGCTTTTTCAGCTTACTTTCTTAAGTACGGTCAGGTGATAGAAATACCCAAGCAAAGGCTCCCACGGTAAAACTTCGGTGCATGTCTCGTGTTGGGTACCACTCATTCATTACGAACCCAAACCGAGTGGCGATGTCTATTTGAATTGGGTACTTTTTCCAATGGATTGAACGAATCCGGATTATTTGAGGGATTAGAAAAATTAATTTTAGACAAGCGGTTTAGCGGGGGAGAAAGAAAATCATTGTGGACTTAGCAGCTCCGTTCGAGTCCTAAAATCTGAAAGAATAATGAAATATTCAATTAACTTGCCTAAGAAAATATTTTTAAAATGACAAAATAAATGTTGCTAACCGATGTTCTTAGATTATTTATTAAAGGTTTATTATATATTTTCAAGTATGAATGGAATTAGGTTAGGTTGGTTGGCATCTAAAGCTCCATATAGAATTATCAAATCTACTTCAAATGGTTGATCTGAACATATAAAAGAGTAAATGCTTAAAAAGGTGTAATAAGTTTTGATCTAAGTTCAACGGAAATTAAATTAAGGTTAGAGTAGACCGGTTTTATTGTGAGGTTCAAGTTAAACCATAAGGGTAGACCATTTAATAATTGAACTTTACTAAAATGTACAATTTACTATTTAAACTTTGAAAATATCGATTTATCACCCAATTAAAGTTCTAATGGTCATTTATACTATTTGACCAAATTCCGTCTACTTTCGTATGCTAATGTCGCATGAGTTGATATATGTACATGGCACCATTTTTTCTACGTTGGTTTCCATTTATTAACATTGCATTGATTGACTCTTAGGATAATTTTTTAAGGGAAAAATATTTTTTATTCTAACCAAATATAACAAAGATCAAAGCTTAACATAAACTATAATAACTTAAGACAACTTGTATATATATAAGGTTTTTTACATGAAACATCTCATGTGAGACTTATGAAAGAGGGAGCAGGATTTCAAAGTATAACTTATAGCTTTTCACAAGAGAAAGAGTCTACTATGACTCAAATTTCCTTACTTAATTCAACTTTTAGTTCAAAAAATAAATAAATAACTTCTTCATATACTCAATGATTACTTTTAAATTATATAAAAAATTTTAAAAAATCTTCTAAAACGTGCTAAAAATCCATGTCAAAGCGAACCCTTTAATATAAAACGTGCTTGAAGAGCCTATTTTGATTTAGATTTCATGTACATTTTAGAAGGTTCTTTGTTTTTTTTAAATATTTGTATGATTCAAACTAATCACAAAATAAATTAAAAATTAAGCATTTTCTTTTAAATTGAAAGCTAAATCAAATGAGAAAAATTAAGTCAAAATTGATACTTTCTCTTGAGAAAAATTGCAAGTTACACTTAAAAACCTCACTGCTCTTTCACAAGTCTCACATGGAATTTTATATGAAAAAGTTTTGTATTTATATAGGTTATCCTAAGTAGTCATGTGAAAAACTATGTTCATGAGCATGGTATGGTTTTGTCCTTGAGTCTTCATTTAGTTGGAATGAAAAATCTTTTTTTTTTTTTTTTTGATATGATGTGGTGCTACATTGAGACATGATAGTTAGAGCCATTGCCACATGTCCATCAGTGCCACGTAAACGAGTGTTACGTTTAAAAACATGTATCCACTCATAATAGTACCATGTGACGTTTCATACCATACCAGCGAATAGTATGTGTAAATGTAACACATATCGATTCATAATGATGTCATATGTATGTTACATCTATATCAGTAAATGAAAATTAACAAAGTTAGTTCAAATAGTTTAAAGAATCAAGAAAGGTTTAATTAGATAGCAAATTGAACATTTCAAAATAAAAGTAGTGAATTAAATAATTTGATAAAACCCGGGTACTAAATGCGATATTAAGTTTAAAATATATCAAATTTTCAATTTTTATGAAAAATAGTAAATACCTTCCTAGATTAAGTAATTTTAAGGTATATACTGAATTTCTAACCCATTTATTAACCCAAATCATATAAGTAATCAAAATCGAAAAAGCATTGCATTATTATTGACTACTATTTTATTTACTTAGAATTGGATCAATTACACCTATAAGGTTCCATCTACTTGCATCCCTATTAAATTGTTTCAAGACCATACTCTTTTTTATTAAATTAGCAAAATTTTCTAATTACTTGTCGTTTGAAGACTATACTCCTTTTGAAGACTCTACCGGTTTTGGAGGTGCTCTTTTAATAAGGTAACCAATTGCAATTATTTTATTTCTTCTGTCCATAGGATTCCCCTTCAGAATTTATTAGATGTCAAACGTAGATTGGAATTTCAGATGGTTTTGACTCACTAGCTGATGAATTATAACATAATCCAACATTAGTCGCCGTATGTGGCCCATGAATCTTAGAAATTTAATATGTCATAAGTGTATGAGGCCATATATCAAAGTTGATAACCATTGGTACCTATAAAGCATTTTCAGGTTAACATGATTAAGTAGTGCTCTTATTTTATGATTGAATTGATGAAAATAGATGTCTCTTCTGCCTTCTATCTTTGACTCAATTTATGTGAATTGTGAATATCAATCCTGGGGAAATAGGATTAGTACCTTTCGTTTCAAAATTTCAAGTATATTTCCTTGGAATTGTATTTTAACGATTGAATATTAAATAGGAAAATTATGCAGGTCAAAATTCATGCTTTCTCAAAGAAATTTTGCCCCATAGCTATTTTACTGTTACTGAGGCGCTTGTTGAACTTCTAATAAAAGAAATTTTGCATATTTCAGTATTTTATTTTTGTGAAATTTGAAATAAACTTTTTGAAAATCATTCATATTTTTATATATGATGGACTAGGTTCAAAAACCTCGTTCTTTCAATTGGTAGATGTAGTGTAGTTAGCCAAATTAAACAACAACAACAAAAAAAAAAAAAAAAATCAATCATATTTCTTATTGAAAATGCTTGACAAATAGCCGAATAGCTTTAGTAATAAAACTCTAGGAAAGGGCACCGATAAAAATTGTGAATTTTACAACTAATAAATTCTTACAAAATTTACGAGCATTTTTATGGGATCATTCCGAATTTTTCAAAGATTAACATAAAAAGAAAAAAGAAAACGATATTGTTAGTTATATTTATGGTTTTGATAAAGAAGTTTCGGAGGTACTCAATGTAAATTAAATATAACAAGTTTATTAGGCTTATCCCGTAAAATTTCCCAAAAATGAAACATTTCATGTAATTAGTGATAACATGGTGAAGAAAATGGCAAGTATACTTGCATGGTTTAATAGAGCCTTCATCTTGGCGGCATAAAATAAAGCAGGCATAAATTTACAATATTTATGTAATATGATATAATACTAATCATCATTCTTTTGTTTAGTTGTACCCGAGATGATATTAATAATATATTATGAATATATTTTAAAATACCGTACATTTGTACCGAAGCCATTGTTTGATCCTAGTTGATAAAATATGAAAATTTGCAAGAAAACACCAATAAATAACTATTCCTTTAATCATAACAATAAATTGTAATTCTTCGTTTTTAGCAATAGTAATTTTTTAAAATAATCATTTCACAAAATAGACACAATAGGAAGGTGTTAATAGGCCCTTTTGAATATAGCCCTCTTAAGCTTAAACCAATAGACTCACAATGAACATCTAACTCTGATAACATAATTTTGGTGTAACTTAGCCTTATCTATTGTAAATAAGTGATGAGTTTTTCAAGTATAAAGGCTCTTTCTCTCTTTTTACTTTGGTATACACTTTAGAGTTTTTATCTATAATTACTATAATGACTTAGGTATTGAAATGGCTATATCAAAGTATCATCCGGTGCTATTCTCACAGTTTCTTTTTCTCTATCTTGTAAATGTCACATGATAAAACAAATTATTTTAATCTCTACCGATAAAATTCCAAAAAATTGATAATAGCTATAATATTCCACCATTGTAAAGTTAACTAAATACATCATTAATATATTAAATATATCGATTTTTCTTATTAAATATAATTCATCAGTATCATTAAGTCACTCATAAGTTAAAAAAATAAAAAAATAAAGATGTTATGATACGTACAATGATTAGTTATCAAAATTTATCACCATCATTAATCCAAAAAGCATCCATTGGAACTGCACTGAAATTCATCGGTTTTTCTTGACTTTTCAAAGTCCAGTGTCCCCATCTATTAAATATCGAGCAGTCATCCATATTAAATCATGCATAGATGAAATTCATGGCCTGTCTACTCAATTTCAGACATGTAAACAGGATATTGGGCCCCAACGAAGCTCTAATGGATACTCTAGGCCCACTTGAGGCCCACGAATTGTATGCACTCATGATTCCAAGCTTTTTGATGGTTGATGCAAGATGCAACCTAGCATTTCCAACCCACGCCTCAATTATTTTGAGATATTTTTCATCGCTTGTTGATCTTTGTTAAATCTCAAGGGAAAAAAAAATGGCAGGTTTAGTTATGATGACAGTATAATCAAATTTCTTGTGTAATTAAATTTATTGTGCATGAGACTTTTTGATAGAATTTAAGTGACATCTCAAAAATCTTAATGAAACACACCCAAAAATCTAATCCCAGGGCTTTAAGTGCCCCCATTTGGAAGACAACCTCTTTTACCTCTACGTTTGTATCCTCTAAACAGACAGCAAACTACTATCTTCCTCCATAAACAAAGGCTTAATCTACTTAAAGACAGTGATATGGTCCTAATCAAGTCCTTTCTAAAAATTTTTGCTAAAATGATTAGTGAAAGCAGTTGCCATACCTCTCTTATCCTCTTGCCATTCAACTTTTGGGTCTTGAATTTTAAGACGATGCTTCTTCTTCTTTAGATGACAATCGATTGATGAAAAAAACTTCTTATTCCTATCTTTATAGTTTAATCGATTAATTCAGCATTTCTTTAATAACTTCCTTTTCATCCTCAACTGGAGCATTGATATCTAAATTTGGATTAGTACTTAACTTTTGTAATAGCAAGTCAATCTATTTTTTTTATGACCTTTTTGCCCCATTTCTCTAGATTTTCTTTATAATTCAACAAGTTACTTAAAACCAACAATGAGTTGAAGTCTACTACTATGCCAACTTTCTCAATGGTTTCATAGCAACCCTCCACTACTATTCAATAGTTTTCTAACTGAAATTTCTTCTTTCTTAAAACTTATCAATAAGTAATGTATACATAGAGTGTTATATGATCATAACCCATAACTAGTTGGTGTAGAAATTGGGTCATATGAATTTTAAATAATCCACTCATTAGAACAAAAAGATCCGTTTATTCTTTGACTAACACAACATTAAGTCTCTTACTAAGACAAGTAAACTTTTCCCACGAAACATAAATCCATAATCCATGACAAAGTCATCGTGTCTCACAAATTCCCTTTTATCTGTAACTCTATCTACCTATGGTAACCACTTTTTTTACCTTTCCTTACTTTTAGAATTTTCAAGTAATAAAAGAAAATGCCCTAATTTAGAAAAATACAAAAAAAAAGAAGAAAAAACTTGTAGCTTAGAAAAATAAAAAAAGTGGGAAATAGAAAAAAAGAGAAAAAAAAAGGAAATATATAAAAAAGAAACAATAATGGTCACTAGATCTCATTTAGTTTTTTTAGGATCAAAAGGCTTGAAAAGAAGTAAAAAATACATATGTGACTTGATAAGTTCTGAGATACATAAAAAAAAAATGAGGTTTTTTCGTGAAAACTCAATATTCGAACTTAAGTCCATGTTAGTTATCCTAATAACATGAAAATATGGTCAATAAGCTAATAGTAGCTTCAAATGGGGTCTCAATTAAATTTAAATTAATCAATTTACGAAAAACTAAACATTAAATTGACTGGAGAAACAATGAATTGAGGCGCAACAAATTGTCGGATTGAACTAATTCTGAAAAATATTTTTTGCATATGCTTATTTGGCTTAATTATTGAAAATAGGAATTTTTAAACCCTAAAGAATCGATCCAACTATGCTTAATCCAATTCCTTTTTAATAAAAAACAATTCAAGTTGGTTCATTAATGCTTAATTAGGAAATGTTTGCACTTTATGATAAGGAATAAGCCAAATGACCTAATGGTTAAGATATTGGTTTACTTCACCTGAAGTCATGGGTTTAATCCTTTAGGCATGCGTGCATATCCATTTTTAATTTTATGTAGAAAACTTGTCTTCAAGGTGCAATTTTTTGCCTTCCATTTTTTACCAAACTTTCATCTCGCACCCCAACTTTTTTGATCAATTTTTTGCATTATTTTTGCTAAAACCTTGTTTGAATCCTTCCTTTTTTGCATTTTCGACATGCTATGCTTTGAATCGAACCCTAAAACTTGTCCTACTATGTCCATTTCATAGGTTAAATTTAAACTTGAAAATCAAGGAAAGTTAAAAGCCATGTCCAATTCCAACTTGCAAATTCAAGCTTATATGGTAATATCCAAGCTTTTTTATGCTAAAGTAATCAAGGCGTACATGTTATTGCTTCATTTAACTCATCAATTAACAAATTTTTCCCTTAAAAGCATTCAATTAAGAATTATAAATCTAAACTTTAGCTCGACATGGACGCATGGAATCAAAACTTCTCATCTCTGATTCAAGCTAATAAAATGTAAATTAGGTGTCCTCAAGCTCATTTGAACATTGTAAGCCCCATAACTAAGCAATCGGAGGTTTCAATCGGTTGAAAGACCCGATCGAGCCTAAATCGTAAAGTAAAGCTAGAAATATTAGTAAACTGAACCCGTAAGTTTGAATTTAAGAAAATAAGTAATAAAATAGGAGACTACAAAATTTTCAAATTTTAAGTATATAACTTGTTATTTATCGAAAATGTGTAAAATGTATTCCAGTACTTAACGAATCGCTAGAAATAAATTATATGTATACTAAAAATTATAAAATAACCTAAATAATATTTAGGAATATTTATGTGTACTATATATAAATTTACATGTAGGTATAAATACGCGTAATTACTTAAAATATGCGAAATGTGCTAAAATTATGCTAAATAATTAAAGAAAATTCATAATTAATTAAGAAAAAAATCAAGAAAAATAAGGAAAAATCAATAATGATCCAAATCAGGTCGTAACAGGTAAGAATCCACAAAATAAAAATTAACCAATTAAAATTAGACAACACAAAAGCCAAAAATCAAGAAAATTAGGTAAAGTTATGTCTAATTAATGCACAATAATTACACTAAAACTTTATAAATAGCAAGAAAAATTCAAAGCTCATTTGGATAGTTAAAAATGAGGAAAAATTAGGAAAATGTGAAAATTGAGAGAAAAACCAAAAAAAAAAAAAGGAAAACTGTGTAGTTAGGGCCACAAAGGAGAACCTAGACCCGACGGGCAGCTGGGAGTGGATGACCACCACCACCACACGGTGGTGGCAGCGCTCAGGCCGGCCGACAAGGCCACAGCGACCGGCGATGGCTGGAGCCACCCAGACTGGTGAGTCCGATTGCCAGCCCGATTCTTGTGTAATTTTATAAAAATAGTAAATACTTTTAGAAAATTATGAAATTTATTATTCTGAGGTTTTATTATATTTAGATTTAATAAAAAATAGTGATTTAGTTTAATCACGTTTGAAAATATAGGGTCCTTAAGAAATTGTGCTAATCCGAGCATAATTAGAATGGAAAATAAATAGGCTTAGGAGTGTAGTTTGAAGCTCAATTTTTTTCTGTAAGATGCTCATGTGATATAGAACAGTGCTATGAAGCCATTTTTTTAAAATTAATTTTTGAAATTTTTAAGTTAATTTTTAGCCCTAAAATAATGGAAAAATTGGGTAATTTGGGGTTAATTAGGTGATTAAGATATTGATTACTGATTTAGATAGTAATTAGATATTTAGGGATGTTAATATTTGATGTGGAACCCTAATCCTAACCTTTGGAGTATTAAGTATGGTTAATTTAGGAAATTAGGTAATTAATATAAGAAATTAGTAATATGTGAAATTGTAAATTAATAAATCTAAAAAAATTAGGGTTATTTAGATAATATTAGAGTAAAAATCAGAATAATATTACAGCTGAATTAAGATTGAATTTTAGGCAATTATATAAAAAAGTAATATTTTCTCACATCGGGGATAAATCCGATACCCTAATTACGACTAACGTGTACCAAATAGCTTAGAATACTAAATTAAGACCCAATAAGATATTTAAATACTCGAGCTTAATGTGATTAATTTCACATTAGGATTCAAGCATGTTTAGGACTTAGAAATCAAACTAAAACCTAATTTAGAAATTGATGTGGAAACCGAACCCGAACCTAACCCCAAACCTAGAATAATTATAAAAGACTTAAGATCTAGATAATTACGTATATTAAACCTTAAATAAAACATAACAATAAGCGTTATAGGAGAAAATGAACCTATAATCATTATATGAAAACTGAAACCATGTCTGTATTATAGAGATGATCGGCGATGGCCTGAGCAAGTCAGACTTTAAGTGAGTGAGCAAGGAGTCGAGGTAAGTTGGGATTAATACAATGCTGTATTTTTTTAGGCTTGAGATTATGCTTAGTTGTGCTTGTTAGATAGTTGAATGTGTGCATATGCTTGATTATGGTGATGCTATGATTCTGTTTGTTGCTCTAGCATGTATTGTATGATTTGCATGAAATGATTGATCACCCTAAACTGGACTTAATCAAATATACGACCAATAATCATAATCGGACATGCATGGCAACCCGTTAGGGGAACTTAGGACACTCCGACCAAATACCGACCTCTTCGAAAGGGATAGCATAGGATTGCAAAATGGTCCTTTTTTTATCCTTAGTCGAACTAAGTGATAGGAGAGGAGGTCGCGGCGAGGGTGAAGACAGTGGTTCGAAGGTAGTCGCGGGAGGAGCAAGGTCTCCATTACACAAGCTTGGGTTTGGTCGTGAGCTGTTGCATTAACGGCAACTTCTCAACCCGGATTAGAGCGGACGCAATTTTTCTAATCTCACGACGGGCCGAACAACGTCGTGCGATGGCATTTACTTGCACATGCATTGCACCTAATAAGTGATTGAAAACCTTGTTGTGTGTATAGTATAATTTTAAGTCCTCCATCCTAACTTACTGAGCTGTGGTTGCTCACATCCCTATAGACGTCGTGCAGGTGCTGGTTAAGAAGCGGCAAACAACTACCCTAAAGCTAGCAACTGCTGGATCCTAGGGAGTGAGAAAAAACATTGAAGAATAAACACACATATTTTAAGGTCTAAGTTTTTATTTTAGAATTATTTTTCATTTTTAAATAGTGTAATAACTGAATTAAAGTGTATATATATATAAATTTTCTCACTTTTTTACGTAAATGATCTATTTAAATTACAAATTGTATACTTCAAAGCGGGTTAGTCGTGGACGCCTTGTGTAGATTAGATTTAAGATAGCGGTTGTAAGGCCAACTTCTATCTTAGGATGGTTTACACGGCAGGGTTGTTACGATTCTGCTGCTTCGGGGCGTGATAAACATCAATCTCAGCTTGAAGTTACACATATAAACTCCCCCACTTGCTTTCTTACTTTGCTTGCTCTTCTATCTCTCTCTAAAACCACTGACTTTTGGAAGTTTTCGAGTTAAATTTACCAAACCATTGGCTTTCCTACCCTTGAAAACCTAGGAAATCACCCCTTACAAAACTTAAACCTTAAATTACTAGCAGTGGAAGGCCTTGAATTTGTAAAAAAATTAGGCGCCATAAAACTTGTATGTGAAGTTGATTCTTAGCAAGTAGTAAGTTAGATAAAGCATAACCGAGTAAACTTGAAGTTACTCCACCTTATTTTAAAGAAGTGTCACCTTTTACTCACTTGTGTTTTCTCATATTATTATAAATAGGATCGACAAAGAGTTGAATAGTGTTATTGATTGTTGGCAAAGGAAGGACGGCCCTCTACTAAGGATGTTTTATTTTTTGCCTATGTTCTAACCTTTATGTCTAATTTTACTTCTTATGACACAAGTTTTTGTGTTAGAAGGGGATGCTCTTCTAAAGTGGTTGAGACTAGTTGATATTCCTTTTGTCTTATTTTAACCAAAAAACAAACAAACAAATGATTTCAATATAATAAACACCTAGCAATTTGTCTCTTTGTTTTAACTAATACTAAATCTTTCAATGATGGAACTCGTCATTGAGTAACGACAAAAAAAAAATAAAAAAATGAAACAAATGAAATGGAGTTGATATAATGAAAAATAATTGAATATCGACATAATATCGTGCTGCATTTAGTATTATTAGTCAATAATTTTTACGATTGGGATACAAGATACAATGAGACCAAAAACGTGTCTATCTACGTTGACTCCACGATAGCAAAAGTTATAGAAATATTACATCCATAATATCCTATAATCTTTGATGCCTATTAAAACTATAACTAGAATAAGTATTAAATCGTAAAGATATTTATGATTTTCCCTCCATAAACATACATCATGAAAACACAAGCATCATTTATCCCCCACCCCCCCCCCCCCTAATTTATGCTAATCCAGGTGAAGTTTTGACAGAACCATTGGTGTTTAGCATTATCCACCCTTCACGCGGTGGCTTCCAACAAATGACTTCTTTCTAAATTATATACAAGTCTTTTATCCTTTGTTATAAGTCCAAACTCTATGAGCTCTCCGTCTGATTCTTTTTATATCAAAGATGAAACTTTGCTGATGATCGAAAAGCACACAATTTTTTTTTTTTTTATCAATCCAGACTGAACAAATAGCAAAAGCAAAAATTGGAGACCAAGATGTATTGGCTGTCGATTGATTTTTCCTGTTTTAAAGATGGTTTTGCTTTATCCAATCAACTAGGCTTAGGTGGGAGATCTTCCTAATAATGTCTTCGAATATACATTTTCTTAAAATATGCTCTCAACATTTTCATTATTTCACAACAAATTTTGACCAAAACCGTCGTAGTTCAGTGTTACGAATATTTATCTCAACAGAACTATTTTATTTTATTTTTATTTAAAAAAAAGACACAATAAATTATGATTAATCTAAATGGATCTTAAATTAACTAATGGTGGGAAGCCCATTATAACAAACTCGTCTCAATCTGGGTCCAGTCCCTTTTTGGAGTCTGATTGTGACTTAGACTGCAGGCGAGTAGACTTTGTGCAATTTTAGGCTATTATTTTCCGCTCGCCATTTGGGTTCATCTTTCTTTTCTTAAAATAGGAAATTATTCTTTTCGTATCATTTTAATAAACCGTAAAAAATTTATAGTTGACCAATCACACCTAAATTTAAGACTCTTGAAAAATATCTTCATTTTGATTCGAAACTTACAACGTGGTCACAAAAGTTAGTTGAGTAGATAATCTATAAATTTCGATTCCTAGAATAAATTTTATAAAATGATTCTTTAGCTATAAACCGTAGAGTTTATATATTATATATATATATATATATATATATATAAGGGCTTTTATAACGGTTTTTAGTGTTTTACGTTTTAATCTAAGGTTTTAGTTAATAATTTCAAACATATATAACTATCCTGAGATTATTCCGAAGCTTAGATAATAGCAGCATACGTTCTCCTAAGCATTTAGTTCGTTTCTCTTTTCTGTTCAAAACTTCAACTTCAATTACTTAAGATAACTGCATGGTTTCTCTCACCTCCACTCTACATGTTATATTACAAAATTAACTTATTAGTATAAATTAACTGCCTACCGTTCCATTAAATAACCATCGGTCCACTAAATTCCCACTTTTCTACTTTGAAATTATCACTATAAAATAACTTTCTTTTTTTTTTTTCTAGTAACCACCTACCTATGAATTTTATATACACATCGTAAGTACATATCAACTCGTATATTAATAATAACTTAAAGTTCGAGCTCCGTATGTAACGAAATAACATATGATTTGTGTGAATTGACATTTATAAACAAAAATACACCAAGTAAAGTATATGTTAAAAGTTATTAATGCACACCAGTAATATAATAATTTTAGAAAACATTTAAAATAGCCGGATTAGAGTAAAGTAACCCACCGAGTTTGCATGAAAGATCGGAATTTCACCAAAAATTGTGATAAAAGGCAAGAGGACTAATCCATAATTCAAACTAATAATAATAGAATACTTTTTACCTTATTTAGTGACACATAGCTAAGCTTTGCCCCTTACCTATTTATAACTTAGAATACATGCATGCATCATTATGAATTACATGAAATTGATCATACAAATAAAACTAGATCAAATTAAGGGAAAAAACCAAAGGAGAAAATGTAAAATATCTTTAAACTTTGATATAGGTATATATATTCTCCCTAAGCTTTGATAAATAACCCCTCAAAGTTGCAAATAGCTGGTGTAAACTTTTAGTGGAAACCTTCTTTTAAACTTATCGAAATATATTTTAATGTCTTATAAACTTTATTAAATTTATGAAAGTTGTGTGACCTTCTCCAATAGTTGCTATCACCCCTTAGCTAAGTGGTGGCTCGCAAGTGTCCAAGGCAGCTACTATAATTGCTGCTATGGATTTTTATTTTTATTTTTTTAAGTAAATGTAAAGAACTTTTAGTTATATTGTTGATTTAAATCTGTAATGTCTTAAGTAAAAAATAATGAACAATTAAGTTAACAAATATAAAGCAATCGAATAACTACTTGGTAAAAAAGTTGTAATAATGTGTTGATAAAATATTTATAATTAGTCTTATAAATTAGTACCGTAATTTTTTACAGTTTACGTGAGATTTTTAACCATAAAGTCTCATAAAATCATTTAATAACATTATTAACTGCAAAAATAAAAAATAAAAAATCTATGTGCTCTATATATGATTTATTCAAAATTAAATGCGCAATGACGTATTTGAAAGGTACAACCTGTAAATCCAGCGTGGGGTGTAGAAGGTTTTGATCCTTTTGTTCCGGGAGGAATAGCCTCTCATCATATTGCAGCAGGTACTTTAGGCATATTAGCAGGCCTATTTCATCTTAGTGTCCGTCCACCTCAACGTCTATACAAAGGATTGCGTATGGGGAATATTGAAACCGTCCTTTCCAGTAGTATCGCCGCTGTCTTTTTTGCAGCTTTTGTTGTTGCTGGAACTATGTGGTATGTCATGAGTAAATATGTGCTTGAAGTTTCCTTCGTAACTCCCGGAACTTCTTCGTAGTGGCTCCGTTCCATGCCTCATTTCATAGGGAACCTCAAAGTGGCTCTATTTCATTATATTCCATCCATATCACAATTCCATTCATTTAATATCCCTTTGGTGTCATTGACATAAGAGATGTCGTTTCGAGTCTATATCTTTCTATTTCTATATATGGAAAGTTCAAAAATCATCATATAATAATCCAGAAAGAAAAGAAAAAGTGGAGGTTTGTGATGATTTTGAAATCTTTTCTACTAGGTAATCTAGTATCCTTATGCATGAAGATAATCAATTCGGTCGTTATGGTCGGACTCTATTATGGATTTCTGACCACATTCTCCATAGGGCCCTCTTATCTCTTCCTTCTCCGAGCTCGGGTTATGGAAGAAGGAGAAGAAGGAACCGAGAAGAAGGTATCAGCAACAACGGGTTTTATTGCGGGACAGCTCATGATGTTCATATCGATCTATTAGTTTTGTTAAAAAACAAAACTCAGATCACCTTTCTAAAAATGACCAAAAAAATAAGTCATCTTTTTATAATTTTTCTAAATCGTGATTGTTTCAACAAGATCGGTTAGTTGACAATGTAATTGTTGAAATTTTCATTATATTAACCTTGTGGTCATCTTCACAATTAGTCAGTAAAATAGATATATGTATTTGTGACTAATATTACATATTACAATTGAGAAGAGAAGAAACTTGAATTGATCAATCCCATTAAAAAATTAATATTAATACTACTAATTTATAATAGCATAAGAATTAGATAGAATATTAAGAGATTGGATAATTAAATGCTTGTTGGTCATTTTTCATTGCCATTTATAATAATCCATTTTCCTAAAAGAGTCAACTGCCAGCATTTATGTGAAATTTATTAGTTTACCAACTTTGTTCATGTTAAATGAGGGCGGCTCTTTGGGGACAAATTCTAGATCCAACGATTTATCTGCTCACCTTAATGACCGTTTCTAGATATCACGGATAGCCCCCACATGACTTTTTATGTTTATTGTTTAAAAGCCAAGGTATAGATTTAACGTTCAACTTTTACCATCAATCTTCAATTTTTATCTTTTTCTTTTCTTTTCTATTTATGTTTTTAATATTATTAATGGTGTTTACATTTTAGTTAGGCAATGATACATGATGAAATTTTATTTATCTACATAATTATATAAAATAAATATAATAAAAATAATTATAGAAATGTATTAATTTAATAAAAAATAAAAAAAATAATTTTAAAAAAATGTAAAAAATAAAAAAAGAGATAGAAATACATGCACATATATAATAAATATATATACATATTAATAAACTAATTTAAAAAATAAAACAAACTCAAAAAGTTTAAGAAAAAAATGAATTGTAGCAAAAAAAAAAAAGGAAAAATAAAAAATCAAATGTGAGTTGGAATTTTTAACCCAACCCATCTTGCGCCAAGTTAGCGGGTTAAGTGAGTTAACCCGCAAATTATATTATTTTTCATTTCTCATGAGTGCATTATGTAGAATATTTACAAATTATAAATCACAACTCATAATCTTATCGATTCTAATGTTTATATTTAGCTTTTATTTAATATAATATTTAATTTTTAAATATATTCATAGCTTATGTATATACATTTACATCAACATTTATATACTTCATAAAAATGAAAAAACAAAAGAAATAAATTGTTTCTTAAACTTATTTAACAATATATTAAAGCATATCTATAATTAACTTTACATAACAATAATGATTATATACACTACAATATTAATATGATGATTAATTTTATTATGCAATTATTTTGAATATTCCATATAAGTTAGTATATAAGGTAACTATATACTATATTTATTATTTCCTATTACAAATAGTTATTAATAAACACTTTTTTATCGTATGATGTATTGAATTATATATTATAGTTAACTGGATATACGCATAACATATATGATACAACAGTGCTTTCACTTCAATGACTAAATATGTTTCCAAGAAATGAAATAAAATATCAATTATATTTTTGAAAAACTGAATCCTAAAACCCAAAATGCATCTAAATAAAATGTATTAATAGAGTACTATAAGTTTTCTTTTCTTTTCTTTTATTGCAGGTTAACCCTCAAAATAAACAGGGCCAATTAGAAAAAGCTTGCATTTAAGTTTGTCAAAAATTTTTAACCTACCTCGCATTTTTTTACAGGTTATGCAGGCCTACCCACGTAACCTGGCCCATTTGCACGGCTTTAAAAACAATTGCTTTTAGTTGTTAAGTTATCACCTACTCTAAAGAGTGAGTTACATGTCACACCACGAAACAGTAACAATCTGCCATGCAAACCATTATAAGATAGAAGCTAACTATATAGTTGTTGTCTTAAACTTGATTTACACAAAATGTTCATAACTAACCTACTTTAAAGTAAACAGTTTATAAATTAAATAAGTTATTTACCTAAGAAAGTATGAAAATATATATATATACACTAGGATTCAAATATTACAAATCATATTTGCAGAGTTTCATTATACTATATTTCCTAAGTAATACATTAGTTGAAAATGAAATATTCTAAAATGATAGCTAAGACCTTAAAAATATATCTATTCTTCATATGTATTTCTTCACTCTCCAGAATTCTGCAGTTGCTAGCTTCAAGGTGAATATAGGCCATCTCCTAGCTAATACTTGCAACAACGTCTATAAGGATGTAAGGAATCAACAGCTTAGTAAGTTGAGACGAAAACTCAAAACTATACGTCGATTATAAACACGGTTATCAACCAAATTAGTTAGATGATATGCATATACAAGTTAATACCATTACACGACGTTATCTGGTCCTTCGTGAGATTAATTTAGATTGAGGAGTTTCCATTTAATGTAACAACTTATAACCAAACCTAGGCTTATGCAATTGAGACATCATTCCTCCCGCGACTACTTTTGAACCATTGACTTCATCCTTATTGCAACCTTTTTACCTATCACTTAATTTGACTAAGGATGAAGAAAGGATTAATTTTGTTATCCAACGCTATCCCTTTTGAATGAGTTGATATTTAGCCAAAGAACCCCAAGTTTTCCCCCTAATGGGTTGCTATGCATATCCGATTTAGAATTTGAAATTATATATTTAATTAAATCCGATTTAAGGTATTTAATCATTTCAAATAAATCACATAAATACCAGCCAGAGCAGTAAATTGGAATCGTATCATTAAACTTGAAAACAAGCACATATAATCATGCGCATAGTCAACTATTTAACAATCACAATCAAGTATAATCCCAAACCTTCCAATATTACAAATTAGTACTTCGAAATATAGTAATGTATTAATCTTAACTTATTTAGTCTCTTCGCTTATTTACTTAAGGTACGACTCATACTGGCCATCACAAAAAAATCCCTATAATACAAATATTGTTTCAGTTTTCACATAACTGCCATATATTTAATTAAATACGGTTTAAGGTGTTCAATCATTTTAAATAAATCACACAAATACCAGCCAAAGTAGTAAATCAAAATTATATCATCAAACTCAGAAATAAACACATACAAGCATGCGTACAGTCAACTATTTAACATTCACAACAAAGTATAATCTCAAGTCTTCCAGTACTACAAATTAGTACTTCGAAATACAGTAACGTATTAATTTTAACTTATCTAAATTCCTCGTTTGCTCACTCGAGGTACCACACGTACTAGCTATTACCCAAAATCCCTATAATACAAATATTGTTTCAATTTTCATATAACTGCCATAGGTTGATTTTATTTTATAACGTTTATTGTTATCTTTAGTTTAAAGTTATTATACTTAGTTATTTGGATTTTAAATTCTTTTAGAATTATTCTCAGTTTTAAGTTAGTTTCTAATTCAGTTTTTAAATTAGGTTTTAACTCAGCTTTCAATTATGGATTTTATACGTAAACCTTATGAAATCATTTCAACTCATAATGTGAAATTAATCATATTATTTTTAAGTATCCTAAATATTGTATTTGGTCCCTAATTAGTATTTTAATTTGTACGATATACCCCAATCCTCGTTTAATTACCGAATTTACTCTTAACGTAAAAAAAATTTATATTTTTCATATAATTATATAAATTTATATTTAATATCAGATTTATTTTATATTAATATTATTATAATATTATCACCTTTGTCATAATATTTTCTACTCATAAATGTCTTATATTTACATATTATGTATTATTACATAATTTACTCCTAAATCACCTATTTAACACTTCTAATACTTTATATATAATCCTTCATCCTCTAATAACATAGCAAATGTCTAATTATATCTTAAATCGGAAATTATATCTAATTAACCATAAATTACTAAATTAACTTAAAATATACCATTTACTTGTATATTTAGTACATATTATATATAATACATACAACTAATGCTTTAAACTCCACTAAAGCCTTGGAAAATATCTTATACTTGATAAATTATGGTTGTTATATTATGATCATGAAAAGTTCTAAGATATTTTAATATATATTATTTTCTAGTTTAGGTCTGATTTTACTAAAAATTAACTTAAATTAGGTAAATGACCAAATAACATTATAAGATTCAAATTGAATATTTCCAAAATCATAACTAAGCTTTAGAAGTCATTACAAATCAGATTCATTAAGAAATTTAATTAAAAACCTATTATTTCCTTCATATGAAAACTATGATAGATTCAACAAAATAATTTTAATAAATACTTAATATGTAGGTTATCAAAAATTATTTTTATGTAAATTAAATATATCATATAAGGAATATGTACACCAAATATTAGCTCAAAATAATATTGTTTACTATTTTTGAAAATTTATACAAAATTCGTTGGAATCAGGTATATTCTTAAGGAACCTATATAAGTACTTCTAATTTAAAAAAAAAAAAGAAAAAGTTTGATATTCTGATTCTAAATGCAAAAATAATAAGGGAAACCAAATTTCATAATTTTTCATGTATATTTGATATTTTTACTTAATTAAACAAATTAAAAAAAAATCCGAACTCATCAATCAATAAGCTTTCAGCCACCAACAGTGGCTCCACCATTGTCTACACTCTAGACGTGGGGTCCATTATTTATTGGTGGTGGCCGTTCCTCTCTAGATGGTCCTTAGATGTAGGTTCTCTTTCTAAACCTTAAATGTACATCATTTTGTCTAATTTTATTAAAATTAGTTTTCCCTCTCTTCTCTCATCTTCCTAATTTTTTTATGATGTCCAATTGGTTAAAATGGTGTTTGGTTGTGTTATGCAGAATTTATAGTATGGTTAGGGTTTTACTTTCAATTTTGTGTTGCCAAGTGTTCGTTATCTCTTGTCTTTTTCACTATCTAACTAACGTAATCCTATTTGTTGAATTTTCATCTTCCATTTCTAGCATGCCATGCCTATGTTATGGACATTTCCTCATTTTTCCACAATTTTCTTGATTTTTATTTACTTATTTATGAATTTTTTTAATTATTTAGTATTATTTTAGCATATTTAAGGTATTTTAGATAATTTCACGTATTTTAACCTATACATAAATACAAATATGGTACAAATAAATATTTTTAAATATTATTTATGTTATTTTATGATTTTTAGTATACATATAATTTATCTTTATAGATTTGTTAGTTATCAAAACTCATTTTACGTGTTTCTAATAAATAATGAGAAATTTATATATAATTTAGTATCATAATAATTAATTATTTTATATTTATTTTCGTAAATAGAAACTCACGAGATCATTTTTACAAATATTTTTAATTTTATTATAAAATTTGAACTGAATTGAACAATTTACTTAATCGTCCTATATTTTACAAACCAAACTCCAAATACCTAATTATGAGTCTTATATTATACACAATACTTGGTGATGAAGGGAGCTAAATACAGATAACTAAAATTATACTTTTCCCTTGTTTAAATACTTAAAAAAGCATTAGAGGAGCACAACCACATAAATTTTTCCTTTTTCTTCATAAATCGTAAATTCTTTCTTTTATATTTGCTTTATGTGTAACTAAGCTTATCGTCTTCATTTTTTAGAATGAGCATTTGAATTCCTAAATTTATAAAAATGTTTCTTAGTTTTTATTTTTCTATTTTTATTAGATAAAAATATTAAAATCATTTTTTAATTATTTTGTTAGAGATAGAATTGCCATTAGGGGAATAGAACATACCTTTTTTAAAGATTTAGGAAATTTAAATTACACAATTTTGAGAATAAGAACATCAGGGAAATTGTTACCCAATTGATTCTATATAAATCCTTTCCGAATATAATGGAAATATTATAATAATTCGGCATTTGTTGATTTATTGTTCACCAATTAAATTAAATAAAACATTTGTAGATGCTTGAATTCTTGGCTTGTTTTATTGCAATAATCCATCTATCCTAACATATTGACTTAAGGATTAAATGTATGTAGACTAAATATAACAAAATGTATTTATAAAGTAGTCGTTTTAATAAAATTATTTACTCACCTTTAACTAAAAGAATTATTGAAACATAGTTATGGTTTTCCCTACACACGTATACATCAGCAAAATAAGCATTTTTTATCCGTTATCATCAATCCCAGAAGAAAAAAAAAAAATCGAAATACTATCGTTTACAACAACTCGATAAAAATAAAAATATGAAATTATGGTAAATTAAAATAACACAAAAGGAGATACCATCTAATAAAACAAAATCTAAAATTCATTGTCGAGTGCCGACCCATGATTCCATGTCCCACTCCTACGCATATTCAATTTCCTTGTAGAGCAAGAAGAAAAAGAGGGTGCCTTTGAGAAGAGGGTTTTCTGGGGTTTCCTAGAGGAAGCAATCTCAATGTTTCCAATGCAAGCTTAAAATAATCCCAACTTGGAAATTTTAATGTATGACCCTTGTCTAGGTAAGAAAGATTTCATTCCTAAAATCCCTAGCTTCGTACGTTGCCCATTGATTTCACATGGGAACTTGTTCAATTTCACCTCTCAATGCATCAGCTTCAGCGTAAGGAGATCTGGATTCACTCTTTATTTCCTTAAAGTTCTCTCCTTTAAAACGTGTATGTGTTTTCCCTGAAGTTAATTAAGGTTTTGGGGTTTTGTAGGTCATGAAGAAAGGTGTATTGGAATTTTCATTGTACCCATTTTAAATTAGGGTTGTTGTCCAAATTGGGTTTAGTTGCTTTGGATCTTTTTCTTCTTGTGCCGTTTAAAGTTTTGTGCTTTTGGCATAAACCGGTTTAGGTTCAGAAAGAAGATACGTTTTTCTATTAGGTTCGTATGGTTTTCATAGTTACGGTTAGGTGTTTTTCGATAGCATAATTGTAATTGTCGATAGATTTTGTTCGATTAATAAAGCGAGGGACGTAGGGAGTGACAGAGAGAGAGAGAGATCATATAAAGATTATAGCTTGTTGGGAGTGATGGCTTCGGCAGGGTTTTTCTTAATGTGCTTGCTCCATTCTCTGGTAGCTATTACTACTGGAGCTCTCATGATGTTTTACTCGACCGAGGTTTCGGCTATAAAGCTTATGGGATCAACTCCCCACGACCAACTTTTGCTTCAAACTTCCGATTCCTTTTCGGGTTTGCTTCTTGTGGTCATTGGCTGCTTCTTGATAATGGTTGGTTTTGTTAAGGATAGAGATTTCCAGAGTTTCTTTGCCAGAGGATGCGTGGTCCTTCATCTGGCAACTGCAGGTTGGAGGTTTTATTTCGAGAGACGGGTTGAGGATCTCGCAGACGAATGGCCTAAGAAGGTAGTAGGGGATGTGGTGCTGGCGGTTTCCTGGATTTTGTATTTGGTGTATACTTGGAGGGAGAAGTATGATTAGGGAGGAAATAGCACGGCTACACTTCCTAGGAAGTTTGAACCTTTGAAATGCTTCTCCTCTCAATGGAAGTGCCTTTGATGTGTGGTCACATGACAAAATCTTGCATTAGGGTGGCTGGCAGACATCTATTCTGGGACTGTTGAGTTTTGCTTCTAAGAGCGGACGGATTTCAGGCTGGAAACAGTCAAAGAAGTGGCTGAGCTATTTATTCTCCTGGTGGTTTTGCTTTGCTTTCTTGAATTTGATTGTGCTTCCCTTCAAGAACGATAGGATGGGAATCAGCTCTGCTATCTGTATCCTGGAGGTAATGTAGCAACATGCTTTACTTTCTACACTTTGTTGGAAAGAATAAAAGGATAGCCTTACTTGCTTCATCTGTAAAAATCGCCTATAAATCTTCATATGTATAAAACATTTCCAATTGTATCTAGTTCTGCTTGTTTTTCCCGGATCATATTTGGGTCTCTCCTTTTCTTTGTTACTTTCATCTTTTTTTGTAAGCCTATGAAGGAAATGAACCGCTTGAGATTGTTTTGAGAAAGCCATAAGCAAGAGCATGACTCCTAGGCCGAGACCCAACTTTGCCATTGTTGTTGAGTCACTGCTGCAACAACAACAACAACAAGAGGCAGAGGAGTTAGAACTTTTTAACCAGTTTTCATTTCAGTTCCTGCATGATTTGAGTCGTCTAATGACTACAATCTCTCCACATTATAATTATGGAGGAATAATCTTAATCTATTTAGCCGAAGGCTTGGAAAGAACATGTAGAAAAAAATTGAGAATAATGGGGAGAAAGAAGGGCATTTGGGACAAACATCCTACATCTTCATCGACTAGCGATGCATCCCCATGCCCCCGTCCAAAAGGGTTTACCGATTACACTCCGATTTACATATGCTGAAAATGGCTGGAGAAAACACATGGATAAAAACCCCATTAGAATTTGTCTTAAAAGTAGATACAATTGTGAGTAATTTATCGAGTTCAGTAGTAGGCTTGTGATATTTGCTTGGATGAACTTGTGGGTCTGAGTTTGGGTCGAACGTATTTATAAAGTGATTTTGAGTTGAGTCTAGATATTAGTTTTTGTTTAATAAACCAAATATAAGAAGTTTAATCGAGTTTAATAGTATCTCGAATTGAGGTGGAGCTCAAAGGTTTATGCTTGATTAAGTTTGAGTGGAGATTAAGATTTCGGAAATATGGTTCCGTTTATTTTTAAAGTATGGTTTATATTATCGACATTCTTAAATAATCTTAGAATAAGTCAATTATTTTACGTTAATGCCTGAAAATGCATGAACCAACCAATCAAGAACATAATCGATAGTTTCAAGCTAAGGGGTTGATTTGTCATGGGAATTACAGCTTAATGGAATTCTTATGGATTAAGTCTCCATTTGGTATTAAATACCATGAAATCATTAAAATGTCATATTTCGATTTAGGATTGTAAATACTATGGAATCTTACGAATTAACGATCTTCTTTAATTAAACAAAGCGTTATAATGAATGTTCATCTTACAATTCGATTCCTTTCTCTCCACATTGTATAGTTTAGTTGGGAAAAAACAGAAAAGCTTAAATTTGCTTTATTGAAATCACCTTGTGAGCTTGGTTTGAAAAATAAAATAATAATATTCATAAAAGGTTTAAGTATAGTAGTATCACTTGTGAAGTATTGAAAACACAAAATTTGAGTTTTAATAATTAATGATTTTTTAGAGATAAATTATTTAAAAATGAAATAAACAAAATAACATAAAATAACATTTACGGAACATATATAGACTAAACGTATCTATTACGTATAAAATATATATCTATACCTAATAAAACCCTTATATATATGTGTGTGTGCGCGCGCGCGTACATGTACATGTCACAGACTAATTTTTTAAGGTCTTTGAGATATACCGATCATGACCTCTAGCACAGGACACAAGATAAAGAAGACATATATATAAGAGGATCTTATGGCCTATTAAAAGAGAAAGGCTCAAGCCTAGATTTAGGGAAGATTACAGAAGCCGAAAAGTTTTAAGAAGGTTTCGAAGATGTTAGGATTCAATGTATAATAGTAGGTATGGTAAGTAAGATTTTATTGTAATCGTTAGATTAAATAAATTTCGACCATCCATTATAAGGTATTATTTGTATATATAAGGGGTCTCTTCTTATTTTCAAGGATCTAAACATTAAATGAAATTGAGTTGATAATCAAAGTTTCTCTCTTTACTTTCTCTTTCTAAACTTATGTATGTGGTTTTCAAGTTGAATTTAGCCTTCTTTAGCGTGGTTAGAAGAGTTAAGTGTCGCATGGGAGTATCGAGAGGAATTCCGTTTGTGATAAGTGGTATCGGAGTAAGTTTTCGAAGAGAGAACGTCGCCATCTAAAAATGAGAATAAGAACTCTACGATTAATGAGGTGAATGACCAAGAAGGACGCCGAATGATAAGATAGAAAGCTAAGTCTAAGGATTTATCGAGTTTTCTTTTCATTTAGGTGGACAAGGTTAAGCTAAGTGTTGCTGAAGCTAATGAGCAACTAAATGACTATGGAGCTACCATAGATAGGTCGGAGAAAGAACTCTAAGGTGAGCTATATGGAGTTTTGAACCAAGCCTTGAAGGAATTGAGAAAGTGTGATGGAGAGTATGAAGAAAAGGAGGGTATCTTTGAGGCCCAGATGGATGCACTTAAAGCTAAGGAAGAAGCATATGAAGCAAAAGTTAATGCTACCATTATTATCATGCGGCAAGAGATTGAAGATCTTAAAGATTAGTTGGTAACATGCCGAGCTACTATTGCTAATGAAGTAACTATCTAGCCAGTCATAGGGGTGGAAGTACTGAAGCTTGAATGCTTTAAGGGGATACAATTTACAAAGGAAGTAGATAATTTTTTGTAGGGAGTTGAATAATATTTTCAAGCGTTGGGGCTTATCGATGATAGAAGTAAAGTAAGGACGATAGAGTTATACCTGAAGGATATTGCATTGATTTGGTGGAGAAAGAGGTCAATGAGATTACTTCGTGGCCACACTTTATGACGGAGTTTCGAGATTAATTCTCTCCCCAAAATGTGAGGAGAGAAGCTAAGGTCACTCAGGCATTTACAATAAAAGGCTAGTGTGAAGCAATATGTTAACCTTAGGGGAAGAGATGGAGGAAAAAAAAGTTGATAATATCTCAAAAAGTTCAAATAAGTTAGATGTGGAAAAGTAGAACAAACCCTCAAAAACTAAGGTTAAGACTAAAAAGAGTGAGGAGCTATATTGAGCTTCAAGAAGGGAGATTGTCAAGCATTTCCATGATATGAGCACATATAAAGAACCAAGGTTAAGATATCGAGTAAATCAAAATTCAAGAAGGCAACCATGATAAGGATGTTGTTAGATTAAGTGGAGGAGAATGTCATGGACTAATTTTCAAACGCTCCTGAGATGCACTCAACATGACCTTGAGTATGGGACATAAGACAAAAAGGATATATATAAGAGGTTCTCATGGTTTATGTAAGCTCCACAACCAGTCACTCAGGGTTTCGATAAGTTGAAATATCCGATTGAGCCTAAATTATAAGTAAAGTTAGAAATATTAGTAAAATGATTCCGTAAATTTGAATTTAAAAAAATAAGTAATAAAATAAAAAAAATATAAAAATTCCAAAATTTAAGTATATAACTCGTTATTTATTGAAAATGCGTAAAATGTATTCCGATAATTAATGAATCGTTAGAGATAAATTATATGTATACTAAAAATCATAAAATAACCTAAATAATATTTAGGAATATATATTTATACTATATATGAATTTACATGTATGTAGAAATACGCGTAATTACTTAAAATACACGAAATGTGTTAAAATAATAATAAATAATTAAATAAAATTCATAATTAATTAAGGAAAAATCAAGAAAAATATAGAAAAATGTGGAAAAGTCCAGAAGTGGTACGTAGCAATCTAATATTGAAGAGAAAAAAAATCATCCAATTAAAATACAACAAATAGAAAGTAGAAAAAGAAGAGATAAGGTAATTGTCTTATCTCATTAATACACAATAATTTTCCTAAAGCTCTATAAATAGTAAGAAAAATTCAGAAACTCATTTGGTTAGTTTAGAGAGAAAAAAAAAATAGGGAGAGACGAAATTGAGAGAAAAATTAGGGTTAAAAAAATAATAAGAAAAACTGTACAGTTAGAGCCATAAAAAGGAACTCAGACCCGACGAGCAGCTGGAGGTGGACGGCCACCACCACCACATGGTGGTGGCAGCGCCCAGGTGGGCCGATACACTCATGGCCACCAATGGTGGTCGGAGCCACTTAAATTAATGAGTTCGAATTTCAGCTCGATTTTGTGTAATTTTGTAAAAATAGTAAATTTCTTAAAAAATTATGAATTTTGTTATTCTGGAATATTTTTGTATGTAGTTTTTAGGAAAAATATTATTTTGATAAAAATATTCCTTGTAATATATAGTCCTTAAAAAATCATGCAAAACCGAGTATGTTTCGGTTTAGAAATAAATGACTTTAGGAGTGTAGTTGTGAACCTAAAATTTTTGTGTATACTACTTAAATGATATAGAACAGTGCTATGAAACCTGTTTTCAAAAATTAGTTTTTGAAAATTTTAAATAATTTTTAGGCCTTAAAATGAGGCATAAAAATGAGTAATTTATGGTTAATTACCGATTTAGTAAATAATTATATGTTTTAGGATGTTGAAATTTAATGAAGTATGATACTTGTAGCATTTAAGGTGTTAGATGTAATTATTAGGTTAATTATGTAGTAAATGAGTAATAAAGAAAAATAGTAAATTTTAAGTTAATTTTGTAAATTAGGATAATTAGAAGTAATATCTGATTTAGGATGAATTTAAACATTTTGAAATAATAATTGATGTTGAGAGATGGTAATTAGAATGTTAGAAATATCAAATGTGTATTATATACATATTAGGTGATAGTACATAATTATTAGAAATATAATAAATAAAAAATATTAGAATAAAAATTGATATTATGATAATAATAAAAATATACAATTAATCTGATAGGAAACTTGAATTTACGTAATTATATGAAAAATGCAAAAATTTCTTATATCGGGAGTAAATTTGGTACACTATTAAGGATTTAAGTATACTGGATATAATAAAATACTGACTAGGGGTAATTATGGTATTTAGGATATCTAGAAGTAAAGTGATTAGTTTCACATTATAAGTTAAAACAAGATTTTAGAGTTCGGGTATAAAACAGTACTTAAAAATCGAACCAGAATCTAATTTAGAAATTGATACGGAAATCGAAACCAAACCCAAACCTAACCCCAAACCTAGAATAATTGTAAAAAACTTAAAACCTAGATAATTAGTTATATTAAACCCTAAACAAAACATAACAATAAGCGTTATAGGATAAAACGAACCTATACTAGTTATATAAAAAACCGAAACCACGTTTGTGTTATAGGGATGATCGGCGATGGCCTGAGTGAGTCGGACCTTGAGTGAGTGAGTGAGGAGTCGAGATAAGTTGGGATTAATACGATGCTATATTTTGGAGGCTTGAGATTATGCTTGGTTGTGCTTGTTAGATAGTCCGTGGTGTGCATGTACCTAATTACGAGTGATGCTATGATTCTATTTGTTGTTTTGGCTTGTATTGTATGGTTTATATAAAATGATTGATCACCCTAAATTGAACTTAATCAAATATATGACCTATAATCATAAGCGGACCTACATGGCAACTCATTAGGGGAACTTAGGATTCTCCAGCCAAATACCGACCCCTTCAAAAGGGATAGCATAGGATTGCATAATGGTCCCTTCTTCATCCTTAGTCAAACTAAGTGACAGGAGAGAAGGTCGCAACGAAGATAAAGTCAATGGTTCGAAGGTAGTTACGGTAGGAGCGAGGTCTCTATTGCATAAGCTTGGGTTTGGTCTTAAGCTGTTACATTAATAACAACTCCTCAACCCGGATTAGAGCGGGCAAAATTTCTCTAATCTCACGACGGGCCTAACAACGTCGTACGATAGCATTTACTTGAGCATGCATTGTACCTAATAATTTGATTGATAATCTTGTTGTGTTTATAGTATAGTTTTAAGTCATCTATCCTAACTTATTGAGTTGTGATTGTTCATATCCCTATAGACGTCGTGCAAATACTGGCTAAGAAGCAGCATATAATTACTTTGAAGCTAGCAACTACTGGATCCTAGGGAGTGAGGAAAAATATTTGAAGAATAAACATATATTTTTAAGGTTTAAGTTTTTATTTTTTCATTTTTTTTAATGATATAATAACTGAATTATAGTATATATATATATACATATATTTTCTCATTTTCTTAGGTAAACGATTTATTTAAATTATAAACTATTTACTTCAAAACGGGTTAGTCGTAGACGCCTTGTGTAGATCAGGTATAAGATAGCGGTTATAAGGCCAACTTCTATTTTAAAATGGTTTACATGGCGGGACTGTTACGACTCTATCGCTTTTGGGCGTAATAGCTTATTAGAAGAGAAAGGTCCAAGCTTAAACTTAAAGAAGATTCTAAAAGTTAGAAGGTTTTAAGAAAGTTCTAGATATATCCAGATTTAATATATAATAGTAAATTTCGTTGTAAGGTGTCATTTGTATATATAGAGGGTCTCCCCTCATTTATAAGAATCTAAACATTAAATAGAATTAAGTTGATAATCAATCTTTCTTTCTGCTTTCTTTCTCTAAACTTGTGTGTGTGGTTTTAAAGCTGAATTTAGTACTAGTTTTTCTTAGTGTGGTTAGGAGTGCTAAGTATCATAAAAGAGTATCAAAAGGAATTTTGCCTATGACATGCGCGTGTATGATACAAATAAATTAGTTAAAACAATAATAAGATGGCATGTATGGAACTTAATCAACAAGTTGGAGGCGTGGCAATTATGGGGCTTCATTAGTCCGAAACTATAAGCTAGGTTAATGGCACATAATGGAAAGATAAAATAGAAAACTCCTAAAAATCAACACCCATACATTTCTGGTCAAAATCCACCGACCTCAACTAGTATGAGTTTTATTTTTGACAGATATTTTGGAAAGTGACATGAAACGGTTACTTGTAAAATAAAAATATTATTTTTATACATATATAAGATACAAAACCACTCCAACCCTTTTAATATAATAGATAGTAATGAAATCATGCATCCATAATACATGTGCAAAAAAAGTAAAAAAAAAAAAAAAATTAATTAAAGTCCTTTAAAAACTTTTAATTTTTTATCATCAAAATACAAAATTTTTAATTTTATTAATCAATTTTAGAAATTTCTCAATTAGGGCAACTTTTTAATTTTAGTAGTTTAAGTGTTAAAACTTTTCAAAATTGTAAATTCAAATGATGAAATATATTAATTATAAATATATAGAATTAAAGAAGTCATGTAATCACGAAATGAATCAAAAGGGAACTCCATGTTGTACACTATTTTAGAAAATACGAGAGGTGATAATTATTTGGGGATTTTTCTACGTTAATATAGCTTTCATAAATAGTGCAACAGAATAGTAGGTAAGAGTTAGATCCAATGAGAGAAACACAAGCATGAGTAAAATTAGGAGAAGATTTTAGTTATTTTATTTTCCTAAAACTTATAATACATTAAATTTTAATAGTTGATGATGGTTATTAAAACATGTAAAATATTAAATTTTAGTAATTATTGATGGTTATTAAAACCCTTTAGTTTTTAGTTTTTATAATATAGATGAATATACCCGGGTTTCAATCTTCTTCAAAAGTAACGGTTGTACATTTCCATTTTGTGTAAGGATTAGATATTCACTCTGAAATCCCAATCGTTAACTGAAGGCAAATTCTAACTTGTCGTTCCAATTAAAACAAATAGGACAATTGTGTGTAAGTGGAATTTGCCGAATATGACCTTGAATCATGAAAAAGTTTATTACCTTGAAAATATTATTTTCCGTTTTTCAACCACAGCATATAACATGGATAAGAGTTTTACGCCTACTGCTATATGAAGCAAAGCAAACTATAAAGTCAACTATGTATAGGGCTAAATGAAATAACTTTTGTTAAAGCCAGTATTAATTTTGGTTTGATTCCTAAGTCCTACGTTATTATTAAGTTACAAACAATTTGGTTTATCTTGAGATGATTAAGGGATTTGATTAGTGAATTCGGAATGGGATAGTTAAACCAATCCATTCATTATTTATTAGGATTATATACTTACTAAAGAAGGTTATAGGCCTTGAGCCCATGATTAATTCATCAAAGATAATTTTGGATTCATCTTGTTTGTTGATTATCAAACTATGATAATATTTGACAATTATGAAATTTTATTTATGATATATTAAAAAGAACAAAACATGCTTTCTATGAGAGAAATGCATCCTCAATTTCGGGTCTTTCAAATATTAGCTTAAACAAGTTAAATTGAGATGATATAAGACTAAGCTCAAACCTAAGTAAAATGAAAAAATTCAAAATCAAACTTAACTTAAACTTAATTGAGTTTTAATTTATAAAACTTGAGCTTAGCTTGAAATAAAACTCAATAAGTGGATGTTCGACTCAATTAAACTTTTTTTAACTTGATAATCTTAAAATATGTTATAAACGAAAATAATATGGTATTTAAACTTGATTAATACTTAAATTCAACTCGAGTTTAATTAAGTTCGTAAATTTATCGAGCTGAACATTACACAGCTCGAGTTTAACTCCTTAGGCTAATCCAGTAACTTAAGCTTGACCTTGACTCGATTATTGCCGAGTCAAATGTGAGTAAATGCTGAGCGAATTCGAGTAGCTTACGAGTAAATTTGTCTAATTTATACCCCTACTTTTGGATAGTGTTTTCCATTTGTTTGTATGTTGTTTTTATCTATTTGGAATCAACTGTTTGAAAATTTGTTTGACTTATTTTGGTTTGAAATCGAATAATTGGATAATTTGTCTTCTTTTATCCTATTATTAAACTTACAATAAAGATAGTAGTTGATGGATAGGAAAGTATAAAGAAAGTTCACATTTAAAATGAAATGAATGACAAATATATTTTATTCATAAAAAATAGTTACTTTGTTTTTTTGAATAACTCAATAAAATAAAGAAGAAATAAGTCTAGTTTTACAATTATTTATTAGGTGCTTAATTTTGTTAGAGGAGTAACCATGTAAAAACAGTGACAAAAGATGGTAAGAAAAAAAATAGGTGTTCGATTAAATGCAACTAGTTTGGTACGTGTCAATATGAGAAAGGAATCGTTATATATTAGGTTTACATGATGTGTAAATATAAATGAAGTTTTAGTATGTATAATGTGTGCAAAAAGTGAAGGGTAACTATTTTAAAAGAAATTATCTATTATATTATTATACATAAAAAAATTTCTTGATATATATATTATACGGCATATAATATCAAATCAATCTTTTTTTTTTTTTTCGAGAATATACTAAATTGACGTTGTTTCCATTTTTTAAAACGTGTTCGTGGTTGTATGTCTACGTGTGTGTGCGCAGAAGACGTAACTTGCTGTATGCCATTGCAAATTGCAATTACCAAAGAAACTTCCATTGAAAGTTTTCTTTCTTCTTTTTCTTTTCTTTTTTTTTTTAACAACTTCCATTGAAAAGTTAAAATATAGTACTCCGTCGTGCACTATGTTGAAGATTAAAATATACATATATATCTATGTAAGAAAAGGAAAACTGGTCAAAGAAAGAGAGTGCACGAAGCCGAGACAAACAAGACGAGCCACGCTTCAGTCTTTACTCAAAAGGCAAAAGTAAATCCGGTTCATGTCATTCGGGTGCACTGTTATGTGAGCATAACCTCAAATCAAATTTAAATATTATTTCAGTTTTAAGTCCAGCTTGAATATTTATATTATTTTTGTTTGACTGGTTAATAATTTCTTTCTATCAATTCTCTCATTTTCTAAGTGATAATATTTAAAAAATGCAGAGTTTTTTAGTTTCAATTAATGCTTTTGCATAATGTGAGAAAAAAAAAAAACCGTAATAGATACGGTGATAAACACGTTAAACGAAAAAAAAAAAAAATGGTGACCATGACATTAAAATGGAGAGAAAAAATATTGGGATGTCTCTAAATTATGAAAATATTCACTCAAAATATGGTAATTACTAAAGTGTATAGTTATAGTTATATCAAAATTGTAAAAATGATGATCAAATTTTATTAGCACCATTAAAACATAGTGAATCGATGAATAATATATAAGTATTAATAAATTTTTAATAATTAATAATGAAAGCACGTATTTGTTTTTAAATACCAATTAAGTATCACATAATATATATGCTTAATATATTACATGTCAAAAAATATTGTATATATTGCATAACTTAATATACAATATATATGTACTTATAGTTGTATACGCTATATTCTATCGCATGACATATATGCTATATCCCACAACATAACATGATATGTCGTATTATATTCCATATCACAACATATGCGTGAATTGTGATGTTATATGATATCTATATTATACTATTTACAACATGTTCATTGATATAAAATATCTAATATGATATTATGGCATCTAAATAGTAATATGTGTTATGCAATATATATCCCATTCATTATATTCTCTCTCTAAATACTATGCGCACATAACACGGAAAAATAAAACTGAAACTCTTAAAATAATATATTACATCAATCCAACCCTGCCGCTCAGGATTATAATAAACCATGATACCTACATTTTGTCGGATCGGACTATTAAACTATGACATGTCGCACCAAACACGTCAATTTATATTTGCCATAACTAAGGTTAAAAAAAAAAAAACGCATGCTGCATATTCACGTAAGGTCAATAATTACTCCGTTTTCCCTTTATTTCATATAAAATTATTATTATGTTATATTTTAGACATTGAATCGTCATTTTCAACGAATCATTGCTGTAACGCTTTAAAACCTAAGAATGTTACAACTTATTATGTGTTCTTACTTTTCAAGAATACATTAAGATTTTCAAATTAACTATAATCTCCAAAATGATTTTTAGTAACTATTATCAATACAATAAAACAAATTTCCACTATTTAGATGTAACAACTTAAACAACTCATAGGCGGGTAGTCTTCACAATAATCATACTTTGAGATAATATCCTCATGTTATATAAAAATAAGGCTTGACAATGGATCTAAACCATACACTAACATGTAACTCCAGCGATCAACCATAATTCACCAATATAGAATTATATATGCCTCTCAAACTGACCTGCCGGTAGAAGCCCCAATCATAATGTAAGTAACAACTTCATCTTAATATTTACAACTGTAAATATGAAAGAATGAGGCAAAACCCAGTACTTGATGCACAAGTGCACACGGATGCCAAGGCAAGTCATATATATGCATATAATGTAATTACACCAAGTATAAAGCAAACAACAAATTAATTATCTTTAGATTAGGCCCCGTAACCAACAAAGGAATAATGATGACCTTACCACACCTGGATCTTTGTCCACATACATAATCAATTATAAATATATATATCTTTTAAGTCATTTACGCTCGAGTCTAGAGTCTAAAGATCATAAATCTTAGAATCTAGCTACATTGTCTCATATGTAAGTCTATTAGAAAAACCTCATATATAATCAATAGTTACTCCTTTAAGAATTTGCTACTCCAGACTTTTAGACTAAGTGAGTTAAGCACAACCAACAATCAAGTTTAATTAAGTAGAAAATAAGTTAATCCGATTTGCTTAGTAAGTCCTAACAAATATAAGTAAACAACCAAGCATTATGTACTTGAAAACCCGAATCCAAATCAAATACAAAGACGAATCAACCATGAACCTAAATTTGACAACTTAATTGTTAAAACAATAACTTTTCTTAATCTTTCATTCTAAACAATCCAATTCAAACATTTTAAGCAACCTAACCCATCTTTGGATAACAACCTCTAAAGGTTCCCTTAACTCCCATCTTATTTTAGGATTCCAATAGTAATTATAGTTAAATAAGAGGGTAAAGATTAGAGCTTAGCTTAAGAAAGAAACGATTAAAATGCTTAGAACGAGGACTTAGAGGTTTTAAGGAAGAAAGTTTGAAAATAAAGTTTGGTTCTTTATAAAACTATTTGTAAATAAGTTATAATAGTCAAGATGTTCCAAAATGGTTTTAGAGGATAAAATATGTTTTAGGAAATAGATTAGAATACAAAGAACAAGGAACAGAAGAAAACTTAGTTCAGCCTTAAACCATTACACGATTCAAAGCAACCAGCTACGTTGAATAGTGCAATTGGTTCTTAAATGACTAAAAGATTAGTCACAACCATACCTATGGTTCTACCAGAATTGTACCCACAGTTCAAACCAGTACAACAACAACCTTCGAATTTACTCCCCGAAACCAATTCAAATCCAATTTTTCTTTAATCTCACTTTAAATGCACTTTGATTACTCATCAACCCATCAATGTGACACATTTTTACATCATTTAAATTAAAAATTTTGGATCAAACACCAACTCAAGAAAAGAAGAAGATAGCCTGAAATGTTCCAAACACTTGGTGAAACCTAAGAGTAAAGCTATAGACAACCTACAATTTGAATAACACGATTCTAAATGGAATCCTCAATAAAATCCTAAGTTTAACTTCTCCAAATCACCAAACCAAAGAGGAAATCAAAGCTTAACTTAAAAGAACTTCTATTAAACTCGCCTTAAACACTCAAATGAGTTGCCACTTGATAAGATTCTATGATCTCCACTTGAAATACCTAAAGATTAGTTGAAATTTATAAGGAATAAGAGGATTTAGAGTGATAGAAGACTTAAGAAGAATTTATTTAGGCTTAAGCTTTAACGTTCTTACTTTAATTACCTTGAACTTTCCTCTTGAGGTAGGGTTTAAAGAGGAGTTCTTGATTTTTCACCAAAAGAGAAGAGTTTTAGTCTATAAGTAGGAAGTTGTTTGGTTTAATAAATGAGGCAAATTATGGTAGGGTTTTAGAAACTTTTAAAATTCCCAAAATACCCTTATTTTTTAAAACATTTTCTCTTAAATTTTCTTAGGCATTAAAATTATTACTCAAAATATTGAATAGTAATTTATCTCCTCAATTCACTAATTACTATTTATTATTTTTACCATAAACACTCTATTCTTAAAGCTTGTATCGAGTGAATATGCTATAAAAAGTGGAGAAGGATGGGAATTTTAAAAGTATATTGAACAATTTATTTTTTGTTCATATCTTATTTATTATTGCCTTAGCTGAACAAAATAATAGCATATAATAACTATTACAGATTTATTCAATTCCTATTGAATTGTAACTCAATTTGCCCTCTTCAATCGATGAAATGAATGGGTTATCAGTACAATAAGGAATGGGAAAATATAAAACTAGTTTGCTTTTCTATATTCTTTTATCATTATTTTTAGATTTAGATTCTTTAAAGTTAATTTTTTTAAGTTTTATTAAAATTATCCCTTTAAAATATATGCATGTATAATCAATAGTTAATATTATAAGAAAAAGATGACATAACAAAATATTTTGAAAATCTAAGTAATCTTAAAAGTATATTTATAACTTTATATAAAATACTTTAGAGGAATATTTTGTTTTTCCTATTCAAATACTCTAACATTTGGTAATAGAGGAAACAACCCCGTTGAGTACCCTAAGTAACAGTTAACACATATTAAATTTTTTGTTGTCCTATAGTGATTAATTCAATAAATTCCATTACGGCATATATTTGATTGAGCAATATATAAAGAAAAATATAAAAAAAAAGAAATATGGAAAAAGTAAAAGAAAATCCTCAAAGAGCAACAATAGTGGATGCCCCATCCACAGCCCATAAGACTACCCAACCACTACTATGTAGCTAATGGGTTGCAACCCATCTTATCATGGTTAATTGTAAATAGACGACTATCATAATTATCCATGAGGTTTTCTTTAATTTTTTTCTTTCTCTTTTTTGATTTTGGTATTTTTTTATTATATAACTTAAATTAACTATTATATAATAAGAGTTTTATAAAGTAACTTCCATGTGCTAATTTCAAATTTGTACTTATCCGTTGTTGATGTGATATTTTAAAAAGTTAATAAGAGGACTTGCTTTTGTCTACTTTCACAAATTTAAGATGCAAGTAATAGAATAAAATAGTTAGAGGACTAAAATAGAAAAATAGAACACATTTTTTTTTTTAATTTACCATTCATCATCATCATTACGTTAAAGCGTACAGAGTGCCTTTTTAGGGCCTTGCGATTTTCTTTTATTTTGTACATTGTATTACGGTTATAGAAGGTTAGAATGATTTATGAACTTTAAGTTTGTTAATGATCTGAGCTTAACTATATAGGTTAAGATGGTAGGGTCTAAAGAGTCGAGTTCATAAATTTATGATGACTTAGAAAATTTTGGCATGATAAGTTTAGAGTAGAAACCATTATATCGACTTATTCGTTTACAATCTTTCTCAAGAAAGGTCATATACTTAAAAAGGCTATCTATGGGCCTAAAGTTAACATGAGCTCATGAAAGAATCGACTAACAAAAAAACTGATCTTGATCATTAATAGTTAACTTAATCCAATGGATATCGTTGATAGCTTGGCTCTATAAATTCTGAAGAGCTTCTCCTTATTTGGGACATTCAACTATTCAGATAAACGACATCATTGTAAACCTTGTAACTGTAGGATTGGATTTAGTATATATTATTTAAGGCAATCAGTTAAAGGATCTGATTGAACCTAAATTATAAAATAAAGCTAAAAATATTAGTAAAAGTGGTATTGTAAGTTTGAATTTAGGAAAATAAGTAATAAAATAGTAGAATATTATCATATCAAATTTTAAGTATATTACCTATTATTTATCTGAAATGAGTAAAATGAGTTTCGATAACTAATGAGTCAATAGAGATAAATTATATGTAAACTAAAAATTATAGAATAATATAAATAATATTTAGGAGTATTTACGTATACTCTATATATATTTACACATAGGTAAAAATACGTGAAATTACTTAAAATGCTAGAAAAATGCTAAATAATTAAAGAAAATTATAAAAAAATAAAGGAAAAATAAGAGAAGTGAGAAATTGTCTAGAATTGAGGGAAGAAAGAAAAAAAATTGGCTAATTAAATTATCCACTTAAAAAGGCAATTTAGAAGTGAATAAAGCAAATATCAAGTCTAATTAATGTACCAAAATTTCCCTAGAGCTCTATAAATACCCAAATTTATTCAGGAGCTCATTTGGGTAGTTTGTGAAGTGATAAAATTAGAGATGGTTGAAATAAGAGAGTTAGGGTTTAGTTTTCAAAAATTACAAAAAAATTTTATAGTAGGGGCAATTGGACCGAACCTACGACCTATTACCAACTGGAATCGAATCACCACCATCACCACACCCCACACCCATCACCTAGACCAGCCAACACCCCCTAAACGCCACTAGTGGCCGAAAGTCCAAAAGTTCAGTGAGTCCCAAATTTAGCTCGATTTTGTGTAATTTATTAAAATTATTAATTTTATCTAGAAAAATATGAATTTTATTATTCTGATATTTTATTGTATATAGATTTAGGGCAAAATATTAATTAGGTTTAGTTATATCTGAAAATATAGGATTCTTAAGAAATAGTGCAAAATCGAACATGTTTCAAATTAGAAATAAATAGGCTTAAGAATATAGTGTTGAACTCAAAATTTTTGTGTAGATTACTTAGGTGATATAGAATAGTGCCACAAAACCCTTTTTTAGAAATTAAATTTCAAAATTTTTAAGTGATTTTTAGGCTCTTAAAATATGTATATAATTAGGGATTTTTTGGGTTAATTAATGATTAATTAAACAATTACCGATTTAGTATATCATTAAGGATTTTAAGATGTTCATATCTGATGTGGTATGATCATTGTGATTTTGCGATGTTGAATGCGATTATTAGGGATATTATGTAATAAACATAGGTAATTCGATAATATGCGGAATTGGAATTATGGTAAATATAAAATATTAGGTTAAATCAGATAATATAATAATAACAATATTAACACATATTAAATCTAGTGAGAAACTTAAATTTAGGAAATTATATGAAAAATATAAAATTTTCTTGCATCGAGAGTAGATTTGGTACAGTAATGGGGATTAGAATATACCAAGTAGATTATAACAGTGATTTAAGACCAAACGTGATATTTAGGATACCCGTAATTGGAACTGCTTTAGATTTTAAATTAAAATTAGATTCGAAAACCAAACCCTAAACTAACCTAGGATGAATCAATAATATTAAGTTAAATCATAACGTAGAGTAGACATATATATATATATCATCAAAATATAAATTTTAAAAATGTATTTATATTATATATTATAGGATACGGAGACGGAAACGAATCGACCTGCCACAAGTGATTGAGCAAGCCAAGGATACTAAATAAGTTGAGTTTAATATTTCATCGTATTTTAGAGTAAATTTTAGACTATTTGGAGACTTAGGATTGTATTTGACTATGTTTATAAGTAGCTATGTATGCATGTGCTTGAGTATCTAATTTCGTGTTGAATTATGTGTTGTATTTGGTAATTGATGTGAAGTTGTTTGATCACGCTAAACCATACTTAAGCATAGTTGGCCTAAATATTGTAATTTGACATGCATTGCAACCCTTTAGAAGATCATTAGGATTCTCTAACCAAATATTGACACCTTCAAAAAAGATAGTGTTAGATAACATAATGATCTTTTCCTCATCTTTAGCTAAACTAAATGATAGGAGAGGAGATTGCAGCGAGGATGAGCGCATTGGTTTGAAGGATAGTCTTGGGGAAAATGGTGTCCATTGCATAAACCTGAGTTATGTTATGAGCTGTTGCATTAGCAGAAACTTTTCAACCTGGATTACAGTGGGTGAAATTACTCTCATTTCACAACGGACTGGACCAAGTTATATGATGGCACTTGCTTGTTGCATTGAATTTAATCAATTGTTTGATAACCTTCTTTGTGTTTGTTATACTTTCATAAGTCTCCAACTTAACTTATTGAATTGTAGTTACATATACCCATATAGATTTTCTTGCAAGTTTTGACTTCTGATTACTATGCCGCGATACAATTATCTAGAGGTTAATTCTCTTTGAAAGCTTTGGGGGAGTGAGGATCAACTGGCCAAATGATCATGTTTCTAAGGTCTTGTTAGTATCTTTAGGATTTTGAACTGATATATAATATGTAAGTTAGCAAACTGTTGTAATATGTAGAATCTCTTAGGAATTCTACGATAATGTGAATGTAAATATATATATATATGAATTAACTTATACGGATGCCTTGTGTAAATTAAATTTATAGTAAGGACTGTAAGGTCAGTTACTATGATAGGTTAGTTTATACGACAGGATTATTACGATTCTACAGTTTCGAGGTGTAACGGTTCTTGATTGATATCAGAGCTTAGTTTTAGTAAACTTTCTTTAAAGCCTCATAATTTAAAAGAAATGGATATTATAGGAACATTGAGAGTGAGTAGTATTAAGTCGGCGATAAAATACTATATTAAGTATACTAAGACAAAAGTAAGTATAATGTTTGGTATAGTGAATGTTAATTGGTTCTAATTGTAATTACAGGTTCGAAGGGGAGAGTTAACACTTAGTTAGATATAGTTTAATTGGAATGGAGAAGAGTCCTCTATCGATTATAAGGTGAAGTTGCAGTGGTTGCCGACTAGAATATATTTAAGACAGTCGATGAGATCATTGATAAATTCCATGATGAGATGTGTTATAACTGGAATGATCAATGGGCATGGATGAAGTTGAGTTTAGGACCTCAGTATGATAGATATATTGCTATAGCAGCTTTTGACCAGCGATGGTTAAAGAGAGATGAGATTATATCTTTGATGATACCCTTGAGATATTTTCCTATTAGGTTAGAGGAGGAGAGACCTTATCCAGCTAGTATCACTTATATCTTTGCTAACATTCCATATATTCCCAGACAGTATCCACTAGAGATCATAGATTGGTTTCTTCAGTTTCCAAAACTTACTAAAGTAGGCATAAAGATATCTTTAGATTCTAACCTTGAACTTAATCTTAAGCCCGAGATGCAGGAACCATCGCCAGAAAACCTACCTCATATAAAACCTCAAGAAGCAGCCCAATCAGATGCACCGAGTAATGATCATGAAGGTAAGGCTAATGTTGAGGAGGATCCCAAAGAAGAAGATCTTGAAGAAAAACCTGAAGATGAACAAGAGATGGAGAATGAAAATGAGTCTGGTATGGATATTCATGCTTTGGTTATGCAAGTGATCACCTTAAACTGGACCTAATCAAATATACAATCTATAAACATAAATTAGACCTGCATTGCAACCTATTAGGGGAAACCTAGAATTTTTCGGCCAAATACTGACCCCTTCAAAAGGGATAGCATTGGATAGCATAAGATAGCATAATGGGTCTCTTCTTCATCTCTAGTCGAACCAAGTGACAGGTGAGGAGGTCTTGGTAAGGGCGAAGTCAATTGTTCGAAAGTAGTCGCGGGAGGAGCATGTCTTCATTACACAAGTCTGGGTTTGATCGTGAGCTGTTACATTAATGACAACTCTTCAACTCGGATTAGTGCGGGTACAATTTCTCTAATTTCACGACCGGTCGAACAACGTTTTGTGATGACATTTGCTTGAACATGTATTACACTTAATAATTTGGTTGATAACCTTGTTTATGTTTGTAGTTGTGATATAGTTTTAATTATCCATCCTAACTTACTAAGTTATGATAGCTTACATCCCTATAAATGTCGTTGCAAGTGTTAGCTAAGAAGCGACTTACAACTACCCTAAAGCTAGTAACTACTGGATTTTTGGGAGTGAGGAAAAACATTTGAAGAACAAACATATATTCTTATGGTCTAAGCTTTTATTTTAGAATTTTTCATTTTTAAATAATGTATTAACTAGGAAATAGATTATGGTGAAACGTTGTAAACGTTAATTGTAATAACTGAATTTTAGTGTATATATATATTCTTAGTTTCTTAGGTAAATGACTTGTTTAAATTACAAATTGTTTAATTCAAAGCAGGTTAATCGTTGACGCCTTATATAGATCAAGTCTAGGATAACGGTTGTAAGGCCAACTTCTATTTTAGAATGGTTTGCTCGGTGGGACTGTTACGACTATGCCACTTCGAAGTGCGACGATTTTGAATTGGTATCGAAGTAAAATTCAAGTGAACTTGCTTTGAAAAATAACAATTAAAAGAATTAGACATTTTACGAGTATATCGAAAGTGGGTATTAATGTATTATACCATAATGCCAAATTGAGGAAAATATTGATTAGACTTAAACCTAGTAATGAGATCACATGGAGAATTGAAGGTTTGTTGAAGTGATTCATATTAAATGAAAAAGAATCTTTGAGTTAATACAAAGCGAGATGTGAAGAATATGGATATAACTGATTAGTTGAGATATGTTAACATTATAGATGAGACTATTGAGAAGCTTGTTGATGGAGTTGTGTTGTTTTGATGAAATGTGATGAAGTGATGAGCTCAAGGATAATTGTCACTCCCCGAAGCGATAGAGTCATAACAGTCTCGCCCCAAAGCAGCAAAGTCATAACAATCCCACCTTAAAACAGCAGAGTTATAACAGTTCCGCTGTACAAACCATTCTAAAATAGAAATTGACTTTACAATTGCTATCTTAGACCTAATTTACACAAGGTGTTCATGACTAACCCGCTTTAAAGTAAACAATTCATAAATTAAATAAATTATTTACTTGTGAATTTAAGAAAAATAAATATTCACATTAAATTAATTTGAGTGTATTTACAAGATTTAGCAATCTATTCATAATATAATTGAGTAATTTGTAATCTAATGTTAAAAACTTTAAAATAATTCTAACTAGAGAATGAATTTAGTCTTCTATTTACATCCTTACTCCCTAGAATCTCGTAGTTGCTAGTGTCATAGTGATCATAGGCCACTTCATCGCTAACACCTGTAACAACGGCTATAGGAATGTGAACAATCACAGCTCAATAAGTTAGAATGGAGACTTAAAACTATACCATAACACAAATACAGTTATCAACCAAAGTATTAAGTACAATGCATGTTTAAACAAATGCTATCGTATAATGTTGTTCGACCCATCGTGAGATTAGAGAAATTATGTCTACTTTAATCTAGGGTAAGGAGTTGCCGTTAATGCAGTAGCTTACGACCAAACTCAAGCTTGTGCAATAGAAACACCGCTCCTCCCACAACTACTTTTAAACCATTAACTTCACCTTTTCCGCGACCTCCTCACTTGTCACTTAGTTCAACTAAGGATGAAGAAAGGACCCATTATGCTATCCAGTGCTATCCATTTCGAAGGAGTTGGTATTTAGCTGGAGAATCCTATATTTCTCCTAATGGGTTGCTATGTAGGTCTGATTTATGTTAACAGGTCATATATTTAATTAGATCCAATTTAGGGTAATTAATCATTTCATACAATACAAGCCAGGACGATAACAAAATCATAGTATTACTTGTAATCGAGTACATACACACAATCAACTATCTAACAAATACAACTAAGTATAATCACAAGCCTCCAAAATACAGTAACGTATTAATCCTAACTTATCTCAACTCCTTGCTTACTTACTCAAGGTGAAACTCGTTCAGTCCATCGCCAATGATCCCTATAATACCAACGTTATTTTAGTTTTCATACAATCGTTATAGGTTTATTTTATCTTATAACACTTATTGTTATCTTTGGTCTAGGGTTGAATATGTCTAATTATTTAAGTTTTCAAATCTTTTACAATTATTCTCAGTTTTGGGGTTAGGTTTTAGTTTAGTTTTCGCATCGATTTCTAAATTAAGTTGTAGTTCAGTTTCTAAATACAGTTTTATACACGAATCTTAGAAACTCGTTTTAGCCTATAATGTGAAATTAATCACATTATTTTTAGGTATACTAAATACCGTTGTTAGTCTCTAATTAGTGTTCTAGTTCGTACGAAATACCTGAATCCTAATTTAACTACTGAATTTACTCTAGATGTAAAAAAATCTTACATTTTTCATATAATTACCTTAATTTAACTTTCCCACTAGATTTTATATATATTCTTATTATTAGTATAATATCAATTTTTATTCTAATATATTTGATTTATTATATTTCCAATAATTGCATATTATATATTATCACTTATTACGTACATAATATACATTTAATATTTCTATCACTCTAATTACCATCTCCCAACATCAATTGACATTTCAAAATGTCTAAATTCATCCTAAATAAGATTTTATACCTAATTTACAAATTAACTTAAAATTTACTATTCTTCCCTATTACTTATTTACTACATAATTATCCTATTAATTATATCTAACACTCTAAATGCTACAAATAGCACACTTCATCATATTTCAATATCTTAAAACATATAATTGTGCATCAAATTAGTAATTAATCATTTAATTATTTAATTAACCCTAAATTACTCATTTTATGCATCATTTTAAGGCCTAAAAATTATTTAAAAATTTCAAAAATTAATTTTTGAAAAAGAACTTCATAGCACTATTCTATAACCCTAAGTAGTCTATACAAAGATTTTGAGTTCAAAACTACACTCCTAAGATCATTTGTTTATAATCCTAAACATGCTTGGTTTTGTTCGATTTCTTAAGTACTCTATATTTACATACTTGATTAAACTTAATCACTATTTTTCTCTAAATCTACATACAATAAAATATCATAATAACAAATTTCATAATTTTGGGGGCAAAATTAGTAATTTTAATAAATTTTGTAAAATTAGACTATAATTGGACTCACCCGGCCGTTAGGATTCCAGCCACCAGCGGCAGCCGTAAGGGTGTCGGCTAAGTTGGGCGGTAGTGGTGGAGTAGTGTGGTGGTGGTTGTTCATTTCCAAGTGACCGTCGCATATAGGTTTCCTTTTAAAGCCCTAATTGTACAAATTTTTTATAATTTTTTACAAAATCCTAATTTATTCTCAATTTCGCCTCTCTCTAATTTTCTATAATTTCAGATATCCAAAATGAGTTTCTTAAAAATTTAGAGTATTTATAGAGGTCTTGAGGAATTATCTTGTATTAATTAGACAAGACAATTGCCTTATCTCTTCTTCTTTTTTTCACTTTCTATTTGTTGTATTTTAATTAGTTGATTTTGTTTCTTCAATTTCAGATTGCTATGACCACTTTCTAGAATTTTTCTCATTTTTCTGATTTTTATTTATTTTTCCTTAATTAATTATGAATTTTATTTAATTATTTAATATTATTTTAGCACATTTTGCATATTTTAAGTAATTACGGGTATTTTTACTTACATGTAAATTTATATATAGTACAAATAAATATTACTAAATATTATTTAGGTTATTTTATGATTTTTAGTGTACATATAATTTATCTCTAGTGATTCATTAATTACTTGAATGCATTTTATGCATTTTCGATAAATAACGAGTAATATACTTAAAATTTGAAAATTTTTTATTTGATTATTTATCTTCTTAAATTTGAACTTACGGAATTGCTTTTACTAATATTTCTAACTTTATTTTATAATTTAGGTTCGATCGGATCCTTTAGCCGATCGGATCCCTAAATAGTTGGTTGTGAGGCTTATAATAATAATAGAGATTAATTTAAGTTTTAGAACAGTAGAGATGTGGTAATATGTTTTGTAGATTAAGGTGAATTGAAAACCTATAGAATTTTCGAGATTATCTCAACTTTGTGCTTAATGTAAATAAGAGATAGTACAACAGAGAGTGAAATAAAATGTGTTATAGAAGAGAATCCTAAAAAGACAAAACATTAGGAGGAAAATGTTAGAAACTGATTCCTAAATGAATCAAAACCTAATTCAAAGGTAAATTTTGTATAGAATGAGAATGCGGTGTATAAGATAATAGATGATGATGGAATTGAGGAGTTTGATAATGACAAGGTCTATGAAATGATTACTATTTCTGATTTTCCTATTAAAGTATAATATCCTGAACCAACAAGTGGAAATAAACTAAATGAATTAGAAGATAAATGTGGTGGAAATCTTTTAAAGAAAGAGTTGTCATTAGTGATTTAAATGATGAATACAATATGATAGTTGGTTATATTCTGTTAAGAGTTAGAATTGATCATATGATTAGCGTTAAGATCCTATTGATCTTTTAATGGATATAGTTGTGCTCCTCGACATATGTGAATTATTTGAATATGTACATATGTTGTAAGATATTATACACCTGTGACTAAGGTGTAAAGGGGATCTAATGTGTTTTAGGTGACCAATCTTGGAAGTTCATTGTATATGTAAGAATGGTGGTGGAACTGTAATATGAGATTACATTCAGGTTATAAATCCTTTACTTTCTAATGAGTAATGAATTTAAGACTTGTATCTTTGGAGTTGTTACGCCCCGAAGTCGCAAAGTCGCAACAGTCCCGCTGTATAAACTATTCTATGATAGTAACTGGGCTCACAGTGCCTACCATAGACATGATCTACACAAGGTGTCGACGACTTCTCGCTTTGAAGTAAACAATCCGATTAAAAGTTGAACTACAATTATAATAAATAGTACAAATTTCTAATAAATATGTATAATTATATATAAGTCCATAGAGCTTCTTAGGAAGTTTTACATAAACACAATAGTTCACTAGATTACATAATAACTATCAGTCTTTTATCCTTAATTACAAGGTCACTCTAGTTACACATTATACTAAGTAACTTGATCCTCACACCCCTGGCTTCAAATGGACTAACCTCTGGGTAATTGTAGGGCGGCATAATACTTAAAGTGTTCAAAAATCAGAACCTGCAAAAAGATCTATAAAGGTATGAGCAACCACAGCTCAGTAAGTTGAATTGGAGACCCATGAATGCATACAAGCACAAACAGGGTTATCAAATAATTATTTTCACGCAATGCAACAATCAAGTGCAATCGCATAACGTAGTCCGGTCCGTTGTGAAATCAAAGAAATTTCACCAACTCCAATCCAGGTTGAGGAGTTTCCATGTTATGCAGTAGCTCACAACCAAACCCAGGCTTGTGCAATGAAAACCTCGCTTCTCCCGCGACTGCCTTCGAACCATTGACTTCACCCTCGCCGCGACCTCCTCTCTTGTCACTTAGTTCGACTAAAGATGAAGAATGAACCATTTTGCAATCCTGCGTTATCTCTTTCGAAGGGTCGGTATTTGGTTGGAGAATCTTATGACCCCCTAACGGGTTGCAACGCATGACATTTTCGGTTATTAGGGTCAAATAAGATTAAATTTCATTTGAGGTGTTCAAACAATTTCATACCAATTTAATCAATCACAAAATCACTCACATTACAAATTCAGCACGAATTCAGATACATCAAGCACATGCGTAAACTACTTACAATCACAATCATATACATGCCTAAGTCTCCGAGTACCATAAAACTAGTACTCTATTACAATAAGTAATAACCCAACTTACTTGTAATTACTCAATCGCTCGATTCCTTAGTCGCAAGTTGATTTGTCTCTGGGTGTCCTATAATAAGTACTTATACTTTATGGCTTCATATTCTAAGTTATATTTTAACTCTCTTTTTTTGTGTATACTAATTACGTACTAATGATTCGTTGTACTCTATTTCGAGGTTCGAATCCTAAATTAAATTTTAATTTTGATTCCTAAGCCTTAAATATGCTCGAATCCTAATGTGACATTAATCACATTAAACTTAAGTATTCAAATATCCTATTAGGTCTTAATTCAGTATTCTAAACTATTTGGTACACGCTGACCCTAATTGAGGTATCGAATTTATTCCAGATGTGAGAAAATCTTACATTTTGAGACATTTACTTAAAATTAAATGTTATTTCAGATTTATTATTTTTCTGATTTCTATTATAATATTATCTAAATAACCCTAATTTTTTAGATTTATAAATTTTCAATTTCATATATTACTAATTTCTTACATTAACTACCTAATTCCCTAAATTAACCATACTTAATACTCCAAAGGCTAGATTAGGTTTCCACATCAGAGATTAGTATCCCTAAACATCTAATTACTATCTAAATCAGTAATTAGTATTTTAATCACCTAATTAACCTAAAATCACACAATTTTTCCATCATTTTAGGGTTAAAAATTAACTTAAAAATTTCAAAAACTAATTTAAAAAAAATGGCTCCATAGCACTGTTCTATATCACATGAGCATCCTATAGAAAAAAATTGAACTCCAAACTACACTCTTAAGTCTATTTATTTTCCATTATAATCATGCTCGGTTTTGAATAATTTGTTAAAAATACTATATTTTTAGGCGTAATTAAACTAAATCACTATTTTTTCCTAAATCTACATACAGTAAAACCTCAGAATAACAAGTTTCATAATTTTCTGGGCAAAATAACTAATTTTACAAAATTACTCAAAATCGGGAAATTTAAGAGACTAACCAATTCGAAGCTTTTAGCCGTCCAAACCTGGTCCAAGCTTGTCAGTCGGCCTAGACGATGGCTCTAGAGTGGGGTGGTGATGGTGGTTCGGTCCCAGGTGATTTCCTTTTCTTTTTTTTTTTCTGGATTTTCTCTCGAATTTTTTAGGTTTCCTATTTTTCTCTAATGCTCAACTGTCCAAATGAGTTCTGGAAATTTTTCCCCTATTTATAGACATTTTGGGTAATTAATATGCATTAATTTGACATAACTTTGCCCTATTTCCTTAATTTTTGGCTTTTGTATTGCCTGATCCTAATTGGTTAATTTTTATTTTGCAGATCCTGACCTGCCATAACCTGATTTGAATCCTATTATCCTCTTCTGATTTTTTTTCTTATTTTTCCATAATTAATTTATAATTTTATTTAATTATTTACTTAGTTTTGGCCAATTTAGGAAATTTCGCTTATTTTTATTTACACGTAAATACATGTGGAGTACATGTGAACATTCCTAATTATTATTTTGGTCATTCTAAAATTTTTAGTATACATATAATCTATCTTTAGTATTTTATTAGTTCTTAGATTACACTTTTTGCCTTTTCGGTAATTAGCAATTATTATGCTTAAAATTTGAAAATTTTACAGTCTCCTATTTTAATAATTATTTTCTTAAATTCAAGTTTACGGGGTCATTTTTACTAATATTTCTCTCAATAGTTTATAATTTGAGTTTGATCGGATCCTTTAATCGATCGCCCTAAACCTTGTGTTCCAAGTTCAATCTTACGATCACTTGGCTTAGCTTTAGAACTTATAATTCCACCCCCCTTCAAAAAAGTTTTGTCCTCAAAACTTCTGTATATCTAATTTGCATTTAAATGCCTAAATATAATAATGTGCATAGTTTTTACTAACTTGGAAGTTAGAAAAGCCATGGATACTGCTCTATCATCGCGGCTTTTGGTTCCTAAGTCATCTCTAAGTCTGGACCTTCATTCCATTGAATCTTTATGTACTCCATATCTCTATTCCTTAACTTCTGAACCCAACTATCTAATATTTTTATGGGTTGTCTCACTAATTGAAAATTTCTCGTTAACTCCACTGGTTCTATTTCCACTATCGCATTCAAGTTTTTAATGAATCTTCTCAACATGGATACATGGAATACATTATGATAGCCCGATAAACTTGGAGGTAAAGCTACTCGGTAAGATACATTGCTAACTTTCTCCAACACTTCAAATGGACCAATGTATCGTGGGCTTAGTTTTCCCTTTGAACCAAACCGTCTGAGTCCTTTGAATGGGCTTATTTTAATATAAACATGATCACCAATTTCAAATTCCAAGGGTCTTCTCTTCAAATTAGCCCAACTCTTATAACGGTCCTTAGCTTTTTTCATTTGTTGTCAAACAATCTTAATCTTCTCACTTGTTTGATTGATCATGTCTGGTCCAATTATGGCATACTCTTCGTGATCCCAATACAGTGGTGATCTGCACTTCTTCCCATATAATGCTTCATAAGGTGCTATCTGTATGGTTGCATGATAACTATTATTGTAGGCAAATTCTATCAACGGTAAATATTTATCCCAATCACCTCCAAAATCTAACACGCACACTCGTAACATATCTTCTAGAGTTTGAATTGTTCGCTCAGACTGCCCATCTGTTTGTGGGTAATAGGCTGTACCAAACTGCAACTTTGTACCCAAAGCTCTATGTAAACTCTCCCAAAATTTGGATACAAACCGACTATCTCGATCGGAAACAATATTCTCAGGAACACCATGTAGCCTTATTATTTCTCGGACATATAGCCTGGCCATCTTTTCCATTGAATCACCAGTCCGATAAGGTAAGAAATGTGCACTCTTCGTTAGTCTATCTATGACAACCCAAATGGAATCGTATCCCACTTGAGTCCTTGGTAATGCTACTACAAAATCCATAATAATATGATCTCATTTCCATCTCGGTATTTCTAAAGGTTGTAATAATCCACCTGGTCTTTGGTGTTCTGCTTTAACTTGTTGGCATGTAATGCATTTCGATACATGCTGTGCCACTTCTCTCTTCATCCCATTCCACCAATACATGAGTTTTAGATCTTGGTACATTTTATTTCCTCCCGGGTGCACAGCATAACCTGTAATGTATGCTTCATCCAAAATTTGCTTTCTTATGTCAGTATCTTGTGGTGCACATATTCTTCCTCTAAACTTTATTATACCTCTATCATCTACTTTAAAGTCAGGGTCCTGCCCGTTACTTAATTTCTCTTTTATCTCCATCAGACCCTTATCTTCCTCTTGCTTTTGCTTTATTCTCTCTAATATAGTAGGTTGCAATTCCCAATTCATCAACTAGCTATTAGGTTCACACCAATCAAACCTAATTTGCATCCTCTCAAATTCTTGCACTAGTTCACATTGAGGTGTTAACAGTAAGGCAACCTGTTCATAATTCTTTCGACTTAATGCATCCGCCACCAAATTGCCCTTTCCAAGGTAGTAATTTATATTCAGATCATAATCTTTAGTCAATTCCAACTACCTTCTTTGCCTTAAATTCAACTCCTTCTGAGTAAAGAAATACTTCAAACTCTTATGGTCAGTTTACATCTCATACCGTTGTCCATAAAGGTAATGTCTCCAAATCTTCAAGGCAAACACTACAGCCGCTAACTCTAAATCATGACTTGGGTAATTTCTCTCATGTGGCCTCAGTTGTCTTGATGCATATGTAACAACTTTTATATCCTGCATCAATATACAACCTAATCCATTCCGTGAAGCATCACTGTACACATTATAAGGCTTATTCGGATCAGGTAATATTAATATTGGTGCTGTAACCAGTCTTTTCTTCAACTCCTGAAAACTCATTTCACACTCTTCATTCCATTCAATATTGTCTCTTTTATTAAATCTATCAATCAAGAGTCATATTTAATCTCGTTAAGTTAAATCTAGTCCAATACAATCGATCTACAATGTCAACCATCTCATTTGAATTTGAGGTGGAGAAAAGTTAAGATTTGCCAGATTTGCCAAATTTGCTTCCATTGATCTTATGCTAAGCTATATGAAGAACAAATGAGAAGTTATGACAGTAGTATAGTCATTATGGATAGAAGATTATGGATAAAAGGAAAGGTGATGCTATGAAGTGAACTTAGAATTGTTGATGATCACAAATAAAACTTAAGCAATAATCAAACAAGGAATAAATGGAGAATAAACCAATAAAAAAACTTATAAGGTCATAAAGTTAAGTCATAAGATAATATGATATAACTAGAGGACTACGATGATGAAATAAGATTTGATTAATACGAAAGTATGGAACATAAAGGAAGAAAATGATATGAGAATTTAAGAAGAAATTAAGCAAAAGTTCAGATAGAGAAGGAGTGGAAACTTAATTAGAAGACTACTTAGAAGCTTCATTAGAAGATAGTTTAATGAAATGGAAAAAGGAATTGCAAAGTTGTGAAGCAATAAAAATATTAGATAATCAAGTTCGAAAGTTAAAGCAGTTGAGATAAGGGATATGTAAAGATATAATAGGATAAAAGTTTAAACTTGGAAGTCACTGTAGAAGATAACTTAGTAAATATAAAACCTTACTCATAGTTCTTTTAATTTTCAAAATAGTAAACAAATATAAGCTGTCAATCTTAGTTAAGTGAACAATACATAGATATACAGTAGTTTCGAAGACGAAACTATTGTAAGGGGAGTGGAAATGTAAGCCCCATAATTAGCTACTCGAGATTCCAATCGGCTAAAGGATTCAATTGAGCCAAAATTATAAAGTAAAGTTAAAAATATTAGTAAAAATAATTTCATAAGTTTGAATTTAGAAAAATAAATAAAAAAATATAAAATTTTCAAATTTTAAGTATATTAGTCGTTATTTATCGAAAATACGTAAAATAGATTCAATAACTAACAAATTGCTAGAAATAAATTATATATATACTAAAAATTATAGAATTACCTAAATAATATTTAGGAATATTTATTTGTACTATATATAAATTTACAAGATGGTAGAAATAAGAGAAATTACTTAAACTAGACGGAATATGCTAAAATAATATTAAATAATTAAAGAAAATTTATAATTAATTAAGGAAAAATAAAGAAAAATCATAAAAATTAAGGAATGAACCAGATTTGGGTTGTGACAACTGGGGAAATGAAGAAAAAAATTTAACCAATTAAATTAGAACAACAAAAAAGTCAAATCGAAAGAAGATAAGGCAATTATCTAATCAAATTAATGCACAATAATTCCCCAAGATCTCTATAAATACCCCAAATTTTTTAGGAGCTCATTTTGGATGTTTAGAATTATAGAAATTTAGAGAGAGGCAAAATTAAGAGGAAATTAGGGTTTTACAAAAAATTACAAAAAAATTGTACAATTAAGGCTTCTAAGGGGAACCTAAACCTGACAAGCACCTGAAAGTAGGCAACCACCACTACCACTACACAGTGGTGGTAGCACACAGACCAGCTGAAAATGTCACAATAGTCGATGGTGGCCGGAGTTACCAGTTCGGGTTAGTTTAATTTCCAATATGATTTTGTGTAATTTTGTAAATATATTAAATATTATTAGAAAATTATGAAATTTGTTATTCTACAATATTTTTGTATTTATTTTCTAGAAAAAATATTGTTTTGATGAAAATATATCCCGTGATATATGGTTTTTAAGAAATTATGCAAATTTGATTTATAAATAAATGACCTTAGGAGTATAATTTTGAGTCAATTTTTTTTTTTTGTAAACTACTTAGGGATTATAAAATAGTGCTATGAAGCCCTTTTTCAAAAATTAATTTTGAAAATTTTTAAATAATTTTTAGGCCTTAAAGTAATGTATAAAATGTGTAATTTAGGGTTAGTTATGTAATTAAATAGGTTTTAATTACTTAATTGATGTACAATTATATGTTTTAAGGTGTTGAAATTTGATGGAGTATGCTATTTGTAGCATTTGGAGTGTTAGATGTAATTATTAGGATATTATGTAATAAATATGTAATATGTAAAAGTGATAAATTTTAAGTTAATTTGGTAATTTACGGTAATTAGGTTCAAAATCTGATTTGGGATGAATTTAGATATTTGGAATATTATTTGATGTTGGGAGATGATATTTGAAATGGTGGGAATATTAAATGTGTACATTATGTATACATTAAGTAATAATATGTATTATGTAAGTATGAGAAATTAATAATTAGGAAAATATTATACATTAGGTAATAATGTGTATTATGTAAGTATGAGAAATTAATAATTAGGAAAATATTGGTTAAAATTAATATTATGATAATAATAGGAATATATAATAAATCTAATAGAAAACTTAAATTTGGGTAATTATATGAAAAGGTAAAAATTTCTCACATCAGGAGTAAATTCGGTATACTAATAAGGATTTAAGAGTATCGGGTGAAATAAAATATTAATTAGGGGTAATTATGGTATTTAGTATACCTGAAAATAATGTGAATAATCTCACGCCTTGAAGCGGTAAAATCAGAACAACCCCACCGTGTAAACCATTCTAAGATAGAAATTGGCCTTACAATCACTAGCTTAGACCTGATATATACAAGGCGTCCACGATTAACTCGCTTTGAAGTAAACAGTTCGTAATTTAAATAAGTCATTTACCTAAGAAAGTAAGAAAATATATATATATACACACTAGAATTCAGTTATTATAATTAACGTTTATAATGTTTCACTGTAATCTATTTCCTAGTTAATACATTATTTAGAAATGAAAAATTCTAAAATAAGAGCTTAGACCCTAAAATTTATGTTTATTCTTCAAATGTTTTTTCTCACTCCTCAGGAGTTAATGGTTGCTAACTTCAGAGTAGTTGTTAACCGCTTTTTAGCCAACACCTGCAACGATTTCTATAGAAATGTAAGTAACCACAGCTCAGTAAGTCAGGATGAAGGACTTAAAACTATACCACCAATACAAACAAGATTATCAACTAAATCATTAAGTACAATGTATGTTCAAGCAAATGCCATCACACAACGTTATCTGGCCCATCATGAGATTAGAGAATTTGCGCCCGCTTTAATCCAAGTTGAGGAGTTGCCATTAATGCAACAGCTCACAACCAAACCCAGGCTTGTGCAATAGAGACACCATTCCTCCTACGGTTACCTTTAAACTATTGACTTCACCCTTATCGCGATCTATTCACTTGTCCCTTAGTTCAACTAAAGATGAAGAAGGGACCCATTACGTTATCCAGCATTATCCCTTTTGAAGGGGTCGGTATTTAGACGGAGAATCCTATGTTTCCCCTAATGGGTTGCTATGTAGGTTTGATTTATGATTACAGGTTGTATATTTAATTGGGTTCAGTTTAGGGTGATCGATTATTTCATACAAATTATATAATATAAGCTAAGCAACAAGTCAAAAATCATATCATCAGCTCAAAAGAAGCATAATTAAGTACAATTTCAAGCCTTCAAAATACAACACTGTATTAATCCCAATTTATTTGGACTCTTCGCTTACTCACTTGAGGTCGAACTCGCTCAAGCCATTGTCGATCATCTCTATAATACAAAGGTGGTTTCAGTTTTTCATATAACTATTATAGGTTGGTTTTATCCTATAACACTTATTGTTATTTTTTGTTTAGGCTTTAATATACCTAATTATCTAGGTATTTAAGTCATTTACAATTCTTTTTTAATCATGTTAAGTTCTGTTTCAGTTTTCGCATCGATTTCTAAATTAGGTTTTTGACTTAGTTTCATATAACTATTATAAGTTGGTTTTATCTTATAACGCTTATTGTTATCTTTTGTTTAAGGTTTAATATACCTAATTATCTAGGTTTTTAAGTCTTTTACAATTCTTTTTTAATCATGTTAAGTTTTGTTTCAGTTTTCGTATCGATTTCTAAATTAAGTTTTTGATTTAGTTTTTTGTTAAAGATTTATATATATACCTTGAGAAATCATTTCGACTCAAAATGTGAAATTAATCGCATTATTTTTTGATATCCCAGATATCGTTTTTAGTTTCCAACTAGTGTTTTAGTCCGTAAAATATACTTGAATCCTAATTTAATTACCAAATTCACCCCTGTTATGAAAAAATCTTACATTTTTCATATAATTACCCTAATTTAAGTTTTCCATCAAATTTATTATATATTCCTATTATTATCATAATATCAATTCTAACCAATATTTTTTTAATTATTAATTTCTCATAATTACATATTACACATTATCCCCTAATGTGTACAAAATGTACACATCTAATATTCCCATCACTTCAAATATCATCTCCTAAAATCAAATAACATTCCAAATATCTAAATTAATCTCAAATTAGATTTTGAACCTAATTACCCTAGATTGCCAAATTAACTCAAAATTTCTCATTTTTACCTATTACATATTTACTACATATCATTCAAATAATTACATCTAACACTTTAAATGCTACATATATCATACTCCTTCATATTTTAACATTCTAAAACATATAATTGTGAATCAAATCAATAATTACCCATTTAATTACTTAATTAACCCTAAATTACCCATTTTATGCATCATTTTAAGGTTTAAAAATTTTGAAAATTAATTTTTGAAAAAGGGCTTTGTAGCATTATTCTATAGTACCTAAGTAGTTTACAAAAAAATTTTGAGTTTCAAAGTACACTCTTAGACCTATTTATTTCCAAACCGAAACATACTCGATTTTGTATGATTTCTTAAGGATCATATATTACAGGATATATTTTAATCAAAATAATATTTTTTATAAAAACTAAATATAAAAATATTTCAGAATAATAAGTTTCATAATTTTACAACTAATTTTGATAATTTTAATAATTTAATAAAAATCGGGTAGAAATCGAAACTCACTAGAACTGGCGGCTTTAGCCACTGTCGGTGGCCACGAGTATGTTAGCCTACTTAGGTGCTGCTACCACCGTATGATGGTGGTGGCAATCCACTCCTAACTACTCGTTGGGTTTGGGTTCTCCTTAAAAACTTCAATTGTATAGTTTTTTTTTTTAATTTTTTGTAAAGCCCTAATTTTCTTTCAATTTTACCTCTCTCTAATTTTATAAAATTTCAAACATCCAAAATGAGCTTTTGAAAAATTTGGGGTATTTATAGAGGTCTTGGGGAATTATTGTGCATTAAATTGATTTAATAATTGCCTTATTTCTTCTTCTTTTTTCCTTTCTATTTGTTGTAATTTGATTGGTTACTTTTATTTTTTCAAATCTAGGTTTGCCAAATCTCAATTTTGGATTTTTCCTCATTTTTCATGATTTTTATTTATTTTTTTTTAATTAATTATGATTTTTTTAATTATTAGCATTATTTTAGCACATTTCGCCTATTTCAAGTAATTATATGTATTTCTACCTACAAGTAAATTCATATATAGTACAAATAAATATTCCTAAATATTATTTAGGTTATTTTATTATTTTTAGTATGCATATAATTTATCTCTAATAATTCGTTAATTATGAAAATACATTTTATACATTTTCGATAAATAATGACCAATATACTTAAAATTTGAAGAATTTATATTCTTTATTTCATTACTTTTTTTTTTTAAATTCAAACTTATGAGATCATTTTTACAAATATTTTTAACTTTACTTTATAATTTAAGTTCGATCAGATTGTTTAGCCGATCTCCCCAAATTCTACGAGCTAAACTCCGAATAACTAATTGTAGGTCTTACAATTAATTTCACATTATAGGTTGAAACAAGTTTATATAATTTATGTATAAAACTGTATTTAGAAACTGGACTAAAACTTAATTTAGAAATTGATGCAAAAACTAAATTAGAACCTAGCCCCAAATTGAGAATAATTGTAAAAGATTTGAAAACCTAGATAATTGGACATATTAAACCCTAAACCAAAGATAATAATAAGTATTATAGAATAAAACAAACCTATAACAACTTTATGAAAATTGGGATAATGTTGGTATTATAGGGATCATTGGCTATGGACTAAATAAGTCCCATCTTGAGTGAGCAAACGATGAGTCAAGATAAGTTGGGATTAATACAGTGTTGTATTTTAGAGGTTTGAAATTGTACTTGATTGTACTTGTTTTGAGTTGATGATATGATTTTTGATTTGCTACTTGACTTGTATTGTATGACGTGTATGAAATGATTGATTATCCTAAACTAAACCTAATCAAATATATGACTTGTAAACATAAATTGGACCTACATAGCAACCAATTAGGGGAAACTTAGAATTCTCCTGCCAAATATCGACCCATTCGAAAGGGATAGCGCTAGATAACATAATGAGTTCCTTCTTCATCTTTAGTTGAATTAAGTGACAGGTGAGAAGGTCGCGGTAAGGGCGAAGTTAATGGTTCGAAGGTAGTTGCAGGAGGAGCAGTGTGTCCATTGCACAAGCCTAGGTTTGGTCGTGAGCTGTTGCATTAATGACAACTTCTCAGCCCAGATTAGAGTAGGTATAATTTCTGTAATCTCACAACAGGCCAGACAACGTTATATCTAATAATTTGGTTGATAACCTTGTTTGTGTTTGTAGTATAGTTTTAAGTCTTCGTCCTAACTTACTGAGCTGTAGTAGCTCGTATCCCTATAGACATTGTTACAAGTGCTAGCTAAAAAGTGGCTTACAATTATCATGAAGCTAGCAACTGCAGGATCTTAAGGAGTGAGGAAAAACATTTAAAGAACAGATATATATTTTTAATGTCTAAGCTTTTATTTTAAAATTTTTCATTTTTGAATAATGTATTAACTAGGAAATAGATTACGGTGAAACATTGTAAACATTAATTGTAATAACTGAATTCTAGTGTATATATATATTTTCTTACTTTCTTAAATAAATGACTTATTTAAATCATAAACTATTTACTTCAAAGCAGGTTAGTTGTTAACGCCTTGTGTAGATCAGGTCTAAGATAGCGATTGTATGACTAACTTTTATCTTAAAATGATTTGCACGACGGGATTGTTTTGACTCTATCACTTCAGGGTGTGATACTAATAATCAAATAATGAATCTTAAATTGCAACCTACTTTATTGGAGAAAATAAAGCAGAAGCAAGAAGAAGAGAAGGATCTAATGGAGATGAAAGAGAAATTAAGCAAAGGAAATGATTCGGACTTCAAAGTAAATGGAAGAGGTATATTAAAGTTTAGAGAAAGGATATGTATGCCACAAGATCCTAACATAAGGAAGCAAAATTATGGATGAAGCACACATTATAAGTTACACTGTGCACCCGGGAGGAAATAAAATGTATCAAGATTTAAAACTCATGTTTTAGTGGAATAGAATGAAAAGAGATGTGACACAATATATAGCAGAATGCATTACGTGCCAATAAGCTAAAGCAAAATATCAGAAACCGAGTAGACCATTAAAACCTTTGGAAGTGCCACGATGGAAGTAGGATCATATTACTATGGTAGCACTAATTTTTCAGTAGCACTACTGTAAGCCCCAAAATTAGCCATCCGAGGTTTCGATCGGTTGAAGGACCTAATTGAGCCTAAATTGTAAAGTAAAGCTAGAAATATTAGTAAAATTAGAAATATTAGTAAAATGATCTCGTAAGTTTGAATTTAAGAAAATAAGCAATAAAATAAAAGAATATAAAAATTCCAAATTTTAAGTGTATAACTCATTATTTATCGAAAATGCGTAAAATGCATTCCGATAATTAACGAATCGCTAGAGATAAATTATATGTATAATAAAAATCATAAAATAACCTAAATAATATTTAGGAATATTTATTTGTACTATATATGAATTTACATGTATGTAGAAATACGCGTAATGACTTAAAATATGCGTAATGTGTCAAAATAATACTAAATAATTAAAGAAAATTCCTAATCGTAATGTGTCAAAATAATACTAAATAATTAAAGAAAATTCCTAATTAATTAAGGAAAAATAAATAAAAATCAGGAAAAATAAGGAAAGATCCAAAATTGGGTTGTGGCAGCTGGGAAAAAATAGAAAAAAATCGGCCAATTAAATTAAGACAACACAAAAGTCAAAAATTAAGGGATAAGGCAATTGTCTTGTCCAATTTAATGCACAATAAATTCCCTAAACGTCTATAAATAGGAAAAAAATTCAAAGAACTCCTTTGGATAGTTAGGGATTTGAGAAAAATAGAGAGACTCAAAAATTGAGAGAAAAAACCAAGGAAAAAAAAAAGAAAAGGAAAACTGTGCAATTATGGCCATAAAGGAGAACCCAGACCCAACGGGAAGCTGGGAGTGGACGGCCACCACCACCACACGGTGGTGGTAACGCCCAAGTGGGCCAACACACCCATGGCCACCGATGGTGGCCGAAGCTACCCAAATCGGTGAGTTCAATTTCCAACCCGATTTTGTGTAATTTTGTAAAAATAGTAAATATTATTAGAAAAGTATGAAATTTGTTATTCTAGAATATTTTTGTATGTAGTTTTTAGGAAAAATATTATTTTAATGAAAATATGTCTCGTGATATAGAGTCCTTAAGAAATCGTACAAAACCGAGTATGTTTCGGTTTAGAAATAAATGACCTTAAGAGTGTAGTTTCGAGCCCAAAATTTTTGTGTAGATTACTTAGATGATATAGAACAGTTATATGAAACCCGTTTTCAAAAATTAATTTTCTAAATTTTTAGATAATTTTTAGGCCCTAAAATGGGGCATAAAATGGGTAATTTATGGTTAATTAAGTAATTAAATGATTAATTACTGATTTAGTTAATAATTATATGTTTTAGGATGTTGAAATCTGATGGAGTATGATACTTGTAGCATTTAGGGTGTTAGATGTAATTATTAGGTTAATTATGTAGTAAATAATTAATAAGGAAAAATAGTTAACTTTAAGTTAATTTTGTAAATTAGGGAAATTAGGAGTAAAATCCGATTTAGAATGAATTTAGATATTTTGAAATGATAATTGATGTTTAGGGATAGTAATTAAAGTGATGGAAATATTAGAAATGCATTATGTACATAATAGGCAATAATGCATAATATGTAATTTTTGAAAATATAATAAATAGAAAATATTAGGATAAAAATTGATATTATAAAAATAATAAGGATATATAATAAATCTGATAAGAAACTTGAATTTATGTAATTATATGAAAAATGTAAAAATTTCTCACATCAGGAGTAAATTCGGTACACTAATAAAAATATAAGTGTACCGAATGAAATAAAATACTGACTAGGGGTAATAATGATATTTAGGAGGTCGGCAAGTAATGTGATTAATTTCACATTATGAGTTGAAACGGATTTCTAGGGTCGGAATATAAAACATTACTTAGAAATCGAACTAAAACCTAATTTAGAAATTAATGTGAAAATCGAACTCGAACCTAACCCCAAACCTAGAATAATTATAAAAGACTTAAGACCTAGATAATTACATATATTAAACCTTAAATAAAACATAACAATAAGCGTTATAGGAGAAAATGAACCTATAATCATTATATGAAAACTGAAACCACGTTTGTGTTATAGGGATGATCGGCGATGACCTGAGCAAATCGGACCTTGAGTGAGTGAGTAAGGAGTCGAGGTAAGTTAGGAATTAATACACTGCTGTATTTTGGAGGCTTGAGATTATGCTCGGTTATGCTTGTTAGATAGTTGGCTGTGTGTATGTGCTTGATTATGGGTGATACTATGATTCTGTTTGATGCTCTGTCATTTATTGTATGACTTGTATGAAATGATTGATCACCCTAAACTGGACTTAATCTAATATACGACCAGTAATCATAATCGGATATGCATGGCAACCCGTTAGGGGAACTTAGGACCCTCTGGCCAAATACCGACCCCTTCGAAAGGGATAGCGCAGGATTGTAAAATGGTCCCTTCTTCATCCTTAGTCGAACTAAGTGACAGGAGAGGAGGTCGCGGTGAGGGTGAAGACAGTGGTTCGAAGGTAGTCACAGGAGGAGCAAGGTCCCCATTACACAAGCCTGGGTTTGGTCGTAAGCTGTTGCATTAACGGCAACTCCTCAACCCGGATTAGAGCGGGTACAATTTCTCTAATCTCACGACGGGCCGGACAACATCGTGCGATGGCATTTTCTTATACATGCTTTGCACCTAATAAGTGATTGAAAACCTTGTTGTCTGTATGGTATAGTTTTTAAGTCCTCCGTCCTAACTTACTGAGCTGTGGTTGCTCACATCCCTATAGACGTCGTGCAGGTGCTGGCTAAGCAGCGGCAAATAACTACTCTGAAGCTAGCAGTTGCTGGATCCTGGGGAGTGAGGAAAAATATTGGAGAATAAACACATATTTTTAAGGTTTAAGTTTTTATTTTAGAATTATTTTTCATTTCCGAATGATGTAATAACTAGGAAATATACTATAGAGAAATATTGTAAACTTTAACTGCAATAACTGAATTATAACATATATATATATAATTCCTCACTTTTATAGGTAAATGATTTATTTAAATTACAAACTGTTTACTTCAAAGCGGGTTAGTCGTGGACGCCTTGTGTAGATCAGGTCTAAGATAGCGGTTGTAAGGCCAATTTCTATTTTAGGATGGTTTACACGGCGGGACTGTTACGACTCTACTACTTTGGGGCGTGACAACTACCAAGAACTCAAGCCAGTTATAATTCGATCTGGGTAGTTGTTGATAGATTAAGAAAGAGTGCATACTTCTTAACTTATCGAATGGGCGATTCAATGGAAAAGATTGCTAAGTTATTTATCTGAAAGATAATAAGATTACATGATATGCCAGGGAAGATTTTTTTTTATCGAGATAGTCGGTTTGTTTTCAAATTCTAGGAGAGTTTACACAAAGATTTGGGTACAAAGTTATAATTTGGTACAACTTATTACCCGCAAACAAATGGACAATCTAAGCAAATGATTTAAACCCTAAAGATATGTTGCGAGCTTGTGTGTTGGATTTTGGAGGTGAATGGGATAGATATCTGTCATTGATAGAGTTTGCATATAATAGTAGTTATCATACAACTATACAGATAGTACCTTATGAAGAACTATATGGGAAGAAATGTAGATTGCCACTGTATTATGATCATAAGGAGTATGTAATGATTAAACCCGACATGATTGACCAAACAAGTGAAAAAATTAAGATTGTTCAGCAATGAATGAAGGAAATTCAGGACTGTTATAAAAGTTGTGTAGATTTGAAAAGAAGGCCAGTGAAGTTTGAAGTTGGTGATCATGTTTATATTAAGATAAGCTCATTTAAAGGAGTTAGATGGTTTGGTTCAAAAGGAAAGTTAAACCTACGATATATTGGTTCGTTTGAAGTACTAGAGAAGATTGGTAATGTATCTTATAGAGTAGTACCACCTCTAAGTTTGTTAGGTTATCATGATGTATTCTATGTTTCTATGCTAAGGAAGTTTGTTAAGAACTCGAATGCCATTGTAGAAAATAAAATTAGTGGAGTTAACAAGGAATTTCAAGTAGTGAAGTAGCCCATAAAGATATCAGATAATTAGGTTTGGAAGTTAAGGGATTGAGATATGAAATATGTGAAGGTCTAATAGAATGAAGGTCTAAACTTAGAGATTACTTAGGAGACAAAAGTAGCAATGATGAAGTAGTATCCCTGGTTTTTCTAACTTTCAAGTCAGTAAAAATATGTAATTAATGATTTTAGTTATTTAAGTGTAATCTAGATATACAGAAGTTTTTAGGACAAAAATTTTTCAAAGGGGGATGGAAATGTAAGCCCTATAACTGTAGGATTAGACTTAATATATAAAGTTTAGGATGATTGGTTAAGAGATTCGATCGAGTCTAAATTATAAAATAAAGTTAGAAAAATTAGTAAAAGTGATCGTATAAGTTTGAATTTAAGAAAATAAGTAATAAAATAATAGGATATTATAATATCAAATTATAAGTATATTATCTATTATTTATCAAAAATGTGCAAAATGAGTTCCAATAATTAACGAGTTGCTAAAGATAAATTATATACAACTAAAAATTATAGAATAACATAACTAATATTTAGGATTATTTACTTGTATTCAATATGTATTTACGTGTAGGTAAAAATGTCACGCCCCGAAGTGGCAGAGTCATAATAATCCTGTCATGCAAACCATTTTATGAAGAAAAACTGACTTTACAGTCGCTATTTTAGACCTAATCTACATAAGGCGTCTATGACTAACTCACTTTGAAGTAAACGGTTCATAAATTAAATAAATTATGGAAATATGTATATACATAAGAATTAAAATATTACAATCAATGTTTAAAAGTTTCATCGTATTATATTTTCCTCACTCCCTAGGACCCAACAGTTGCTAGCTTTAGGGTAATTATAAGTCGTTTCCTAGTTAATACATGCAATAAAGTTTATAAGGATGTGAGTAACCACAACTCAGTAAGTTAGGATGAAGACTCACTCCCCAGGATCCAGTGATGCTCTCTAATTTTCTAGGGTTTCAAATTAACCAATTGAGCCTCTGTAAAAATTTGGCTATTTATAGAAGTCGTGGGGTTTTTTTTTTGCATTAAATTGATGCGAAATAAGCCTTATCCTCTTCTAAATTACCTTTTTTGTTGACTAATTTTTATTGGTTAATTTTTCTACTTTAATTTTCTGCTTGCTACGCCCTTATTTAAGACATTTCCATAACTTTTCTGAATTTTCTCATTTTTTTTGAATTATTTATGAATTTTATTTAATTAATTAACCTTATTTTAACATATTTCGGTTATTTTAAGTAATTACACGTATTTCTACCTATATGTAAATTCATATATGATATAAATAAATACTCTTAAATATTATTTAAGTTATTTTATGATTTTTAGTGTGCATATAATTTATCTCTAGTGATTCATTAATTATCGGAATGCATTTTAAGCATTTTTTATAAATAACGAGTAATATACTTAAAATTTGAAAATTTTATATTCTTTTATTTTATTATTTATTTATTTTTTAAATTCAAGTTTATACGATCGATTTTACTAATATTCCTAGCTTTGTCATAGTATTTGGGTTGAATCGGACAATGTTCTCGATCGCCCTAAATTCTATGAATCGAGCTCCAAGTAACTAATTGTGAGGTTTAAAAAAAAATACGCGAAATTTCCTAAAATGCTTTAAAAAAGCTAAATAATTAAATAAAATGATAAAAAAAGTTGGGAAAAAATAAGAGAAGTGAGGAATTGTCCAAAATTGAGTCATGGTAAGTTAGGGAAGAAATAAAAAAAATTAGTTGATTAAATTAATCCACTTAGAAAAGCAATTTGGAAGTAAATAAAGCAAAAGTCAAGTTTACTTAATACATTAAAATTTCCCTAGAGCTCTATAAATGCCCAAATTTATTCAAGAGCTCATTTTGGTAGTGAGAAAATCAAAGAGGGTCAAAACGAAAGAGTTAGGGTTTAGTTTTCGAAAATTACAAAAAATCTGAGCAATAGGGGCAATTGGACTGAACCCATGACCCACTACCAATTGGAACCAACTTACTGCCACCACCACACCCTACACCTATTGTTTGGACCGGCTAATACCTCTGAGACTGCCGCTAGTGGCCAGAAGTCTAAAAGTTTTGTGAGTCCTAAATTTAGCCTAATTCTGTATAATTTATTAAAATTATTAATTTTATCCAAAAAATTATGAATTTTATTATTTTGATATTTTATTATATGTAGATTTAAGGAAAATATTAATTAGGTTGAATTACATTTGAAAATATAGGGTACTTAAAAAATGATGCAAAATCAAGCATGTTTCAAATTATAAATAAATAAGTTTAAGAGTATAGTTTGGACTCAAAATTTTTGTGTAGACTATTTAGGTGATATAAAATAGTGTCACGAATCCCTTTTTTAGAAATTAAATTTCTAAATTTTTAAGTGATTTTTAGGCCCTTAATATATATATATATATAATTAGGGATTTTTTAGGTTAATTAGTGATTAATTGAACAGTTATTGATTTAGTATATAATTAGGGATTTTAAGATGTTTATGTTTGATGTGGTATGATCATTGTGATATTTAGGGTATTGGATGCGATTATTAGGAGTATGATGTAATAAACATAGGTAATTTGATAATATGTGGAATTGGAATTATGGTTAATATAAAATATTAGGTTAAGTTGGATAATATAATAATATTAATATGTATTAAATCTAGTGCGAAACTTAAATTTAGGAAATTATATGAAAAATGTAAAAAATTCTTATACTGAAAATAAATTCGGTATACTAATGAGGATTTGAATGCACCGAGTAGATTAGAATACTAATTTAGGATCAAACGTGATATTTAGGATACTCGAGCCTAATGTGATTGATTTCACATTAGGGTTCGGATTACGTTTTTAGACTTTAAGTATAATACTTGTAATTGGAACTGCTTTAAAACTCAAATCAAAACTGAATTTGGAAACCGAACCCTAAACTTACCTAAGATGAATCAATAATAGCTAATATGTGAAACCTCGATCTATAATCTACTAGCATAGACTCGGGACAGCAGGTTATCTTTATCACACATAGGACTTAGAAGGTTTGATGGGGAAATAATGAAATAAACTTATTAAGGAAAACTTGAGAAACGAGTTAAGTTGTATAATAAGATCCTAACTACTTGATATTGATACGAGTTAAGGCATTCGATACAATTTACAACTTTTAGAAAAGGTAATCAGAATTGAGTAAAAATTTTAATATGAGACCATTAAAGTTAGATGAAGGGTCCTAATGGGGTCAATTCTCTAAAATAAAGTATATACAATATTTAATTTCAATAAAATATATAAATTTTTTACCTAGATCATTCAATAATTATTGAGAACTCAAAAATTTGAATCTTGAAATATAATGAACCATTAGAGATAAATTATTTGATCCATAAAAATAATATTTTGGAGACAAATGACATGTAGTGTAATTATAAAACCATACTATGTACACTACATATACTTGATCTACAAATATATAAATATAATACCCTATAATGCAAGTTAATAATACTTAGAATATAATAAAATGTAGGATGAACTAAACCCGTAAATTTAGATATTATAATTATACTAGCTCGTAAGCAATTTATAAAGCCAAAAATATTGAGAAATTCATATTTAGTGTCTTTATCTCATAATATAGGACCAACGAAAAATTTACAATGTCTAATACCAAATTATGAAATCAGACCTCAGTAGCCAAAAATAATAGTAAAATGAAGTACGATTTTGAAGACAAGTTGAAATGCAACCAACATTATTTATAAAAAGTTATCAAGTTAACCTTTAATTACCCTAAAAAGAAAGAATTGAGACTAGATGTATGATATAATATCCTATTATTTTTAATGTATAGTATAAAACATTTACCTGAACGAAATCAAGATGAAATTATATTTAAAGAGACACATAAAAACCAAACTAACTCAAAATGATAATGTAATAGTTGGAGTCGCAATTTAAGTCTTAAAGGTGAAGGAAATTCAACTGCCTTCAAATTGGTATGCTTTTCCAGCAAGATTTCCATTGTCATTTTATAATTATATAAAGGACAACACATTTCCAAAATAAAAGGAAAAAAAAAAAATCTTAGGTGCTTGCTTATGTTGATTAAGATCAATTAAGGACGGAGGGGAATCTTATTAGCAAAGTAAAATGAAAGAAAGGGCACATCAACATGGAAAACTCTTAAAAATATAAGGTAAGTTCTATTTATCCTTTAGTTTAATATAATAATCTTGTACATCCATGTCTGTATCAATTACATGTAGTGAGATACATACGTACACACACATATATATATATATATATATATGATGAAAGTTTATCTCAATCTATTATGAAGTGTTTATAACACTTGAATAATAAAGTACTTCAAAGGGCATTGAAATTTATATTAGATAATTGGTGAGTGTAACTAATGACAAACTTAGCTGTGAAGTTTAATATATGATTTGGTATGTATCTAAGAGTTGAAATCGGATGAGTGGAGCTTTATATTAAGGACAAGTAACAAACAGATATTTAGAAAGTTAGGGTAAAGTAAGTATTATTCAATTGATTACTATCTTAACTTTTCGTTAATTGATCGATGGAGAAGTTAACTTTGAAATGAGTCCAAACTAAAAATTGGATATTGGCTAGCTTAAGAGTCCGACACTGGATTAATAGTAGTATAAGTAGATTACATCACATGATTTCTAAAACAATCACTTAAAAAGTAATGTAGCATTGCATGTTTGGGTTCAAAATAATAAGCTATCAAGCTATTTTCATGCAATCAAACTAAATATATTTTCTTTCCAACTTTAAGAACTATTTAGAAAAGTATAACAAAAAGTGATTGTGTAAAAGCCAAAGAAAAATACAAAAGTTGACTTATGTCGTAGGAACTTGGATAGATAAAAATGAGTATCTATTTAAATTACACACTTAGTGTGATAATGTACTTTAGTTCTTGGGATAGCAGTTATAATCATATAAAATTTTGTTACAAACGGATAACCGATAACATTATGGAAAATGTTATTGTATGATAATTATTTCGAAACTAAAACATGACCCTATAGAATATACACCTCATAACAAACTAAGCGATGCATCTTTTGTAGCTTTCAATTAACAATGATGAAAGTTACTTGGTGTATAATTTGCTATATAGTATATAAAAATATAATACGTATAAATAGAGAGCTAGCTTAAAGGATGCATCTCATTAATTTTAACCTCTATGCCAATTTATTACATATATCTAAGTAATAATTTTTATGGGTAAGCTTGAAATCGATAAACATATATATACAATATTTTTGTTCCATGATACACACATACATATATACATACAACCATACAAGTAAACATATATATGTGCATTTATATCTTATATGGAGGTAAATGCTAAAGCCTTGTGTATATACAAGTTCCAAATATGGAGTATTAAATTAATATACCCTTATTATATGTACGCTATATAGGTATCTATGACATATAACAATTTAATATCAAAGAAGGTTTATAAATAGTACTTCATAAATGTGGTATTTAAGTGTATTAGACAATAATGGAATTCGATAAACTATATATTATGATATGTTCATGTAAGGTTATTGTGGCTAAACGATCATAATAACTGATTAGGATAAATTTAAGTACATAAACAGAATCAATTAATAAATATATTATGATGTTGTCATGACTTTTATATGGCTTGCTTATGTTATGTAAGGAATTTAATATAAAGGAGATTACAACACAACGGATATAGTTAGGTAAGCTCTGTTGCAAGTGAACCTAAGCTTACTAATAAAAAGGTTCCTTAAGACCAGGAGTAATCGGAAGTATGGTTAGAAGATGGTAGGAATTGGATATTAGGTCACTTAGAGCTAAATGTTAGGTTAGAAGGTCACTTGCTTATAATCTATAGGAATTACAGGAGTTAGAACTTAGGTCAGAAACTATTGGGCAGTTAGTTATACCAGGGATAATAGAAGAAGGCGAGAGTAATACACGAAGAGAACAAGCAACTATATTCAAGTAAGTGGGATCAATGCTTTATAGTATTTTGGGATATTATCTCGAAATATCTGGAGACTTTGGTATGTATTGGCTCGTGATTATAGTTAGCTGTTTGTTTGTATGCAGCACTTATGGTTGAATGTCGATTTACTGTGGTAGGAGTTAAGCTCTATGTTATGATTGTTCCATGAATATTATGCTTGAATTGGTTAAGCTTGGTTGATTATCCTAAAAATGAACTAACTTAAACTTGGCTCAGCATCTAACTTGATATACATCGTAACCTATTAGGGGCAATAGCTAGAATTCTTGGGCCAAATACAGACTCCCTTCGATGAGGATAGCTGAAATGGTTTTTTCTTTACCTTTAGTAAAACTGAATGATAGGAGAGGAGGTTACGGTAAAGTTAGAGGCCGTGGTTTGAAGGTGGTCATAGGAGGAGGGTGTTTTTTATTACACAAGCTTCGATTCGTAAAGTACGTGACATTAATCTCCTCAACCCGGATTAGAGTGGGTGCAATTTCTTTGATCTTACAACGGACTGGATAAAGCCATACATGACATTTTCTTGTATATACATTGTATCTAACCAACTTGGTTGAAAATTATACTTATGATGTGATGAATACATACTTCTCTCTTTGCCCTATTTACTGAGCAAGTCGTCGCTCATTTCTCTATAATTTATTTTGCAGGTTTCAAATAGATTATAAGCATTTATCTAAAATTAGAGCTCCAGTAAACTAGGACAGGGAGTGAGGTGTAAACAAGAAATGATTGGTTGTTGTCCTTAGTATTAACTTTCTTAACTTTTAAGAAAAACTACACAGGACTCCTTAAAAGGGTTTGATAGTTTTCAATATTATGGTTTGTATATGGAATGATAGGTATTCGTAGGATTTATTGCTACTCTTTATAAGGTCAAATTATAAGTTTATTATTACAAATTATTTTAAAAGATTACTCTACGGGTTTATATTAAACAGATATCGAATTGGATACTTCAAAGGAGTAGAGTCGAGTACACTTGATGTGAACTAGGTCTAGGATAGCAGTCGTGAGGACAATTTTTATCTTAAGATGACTCACACGGTGGGATTGTTACGACTTTACCTTTTCAAGGCGTGGCATAATGTATATATAGAAAGAATTGAGTTAAATCATATCCTAGAGTGTATATATATATATATATATATATCATTAAGATATGAATATTAAAAACGTATTTATATTATATATTATATGACATGGAGACGAGTCAACCTGTAATAAGTGATTGAGCAAACCAGAGATACCAAGTAAGTTAGGTTTAATACTTCATTATATTTTGGAGTATTATTTTAGAATACTTGGAGACTTAGGATTGTATTTGACTGTGTTTGTAAGTAGTTATGTATGTATGTGCTTGAGTATCTGATTTCATGCTAAATTTTGTGTTGTATTTGTTGATTGATATAAATGGAATGGTGTGAAATTGTTTGATCACCTTAAACCATACTTAAGCATAATTGGCCTAAATACCCTAATTAGACCTGTGTTGCAACTCTTTAAGAGATCATTAGGATAATTCAACTAAACACTGACACCTTCGAAAAAGATAGAGCTTATCAACATAATGTTTTTTTTCTCATCCTTAACCAAACTAAGTGATGGAAGAGGAAGTCATGGTGAGGATGAGTGCATTAGTTTGAATGATAGTCTTGGGAGGAATGGTGTCTCCATTGCACAAACCTGGGTTATGTCGTGAGCTATTGTATTAGTGGAAACTCCTCAACCCGAATTAGAGCAAGTAAAATTACTTTGATTTCACAACGAACTGGATCACGTTATGTGATGGCACTTACTTGTTACATTCAATCTAATTAATTGTTTGATAACTTTATTTGTGTTTGTTATATTTTCATAAGTTTCCAACTTAACTTACTAAGTTATGGTTACTTTTACCCATATAGATTTTCTTACAGGTTCTGGATTCTGATTACTATACTGTAATACAATTATTTGGAGGTTAATTATCTTTGAAAGCTATATAGGATGAAGATCAACTAGCCAAATGATTAAGTTTTTAAGGTCTTATTAGTATTTTTAGGATTATGAACCGATATATGATATGTAAGTTAGTAGACTGTTGTAATATGTAGAATCTCTTAGGAATTTTACGATAATGTGAATGTAAATATATATATATATATATATATATGACTTGAGGTTTTAACTTTTATTGTAAATTTTAACCAAAGTCTTAATTGAACTGTTTACTTTAAAGTAAGAAATCGTGGATACTTTGTGTAAATTAAATTTATAATAGGGCCTGTGAGATAAGTTATTATCATAAATTGATTTATACAGTTGAACCATTGCGACTTAGCTGTTTCGGAGCGTAACAGTCATGTTGTCACATTAGTATCATGGAAGATCAATAAAGCTCAAAGTGAAGAACACATCTCTTCTCATTTAAAATAGTACGGTTGAAGTTATATAACTCATCCACTCGTTATGAATATATTTGAGCTTCCTAAAATTACTTAATCTTCCTTCTCACTTTTTCTTCTCCAAGATATCCTTTATTTGTCATTCTATGTTACCCTTTTGAAGTTACGTGTAGCACATAACTTATGCTGTATACATATGACCATTATGATCGAATCCTCTCATCTACGTTAATTTCTCCTTTTTTTTTTAAAAAAAATTTAGTGTTATTTTCATTAAACATATTGATCCTTTGGAAATTTATCTTCATTCATTTTTTTTTGCCCCCCTTTTACACCCAAGAGTGCAGCATCATTTAATGTAACTTAATTGAGTATATTTAATAATAAGAGTTCCATAAATTAATTTCTTTGTGTAAATTTGAATCAGTCGTGTAAATTAAGTGAAGGTAATAAGAGAAATTGTTTTATCCATTTCCACAAATTCGAAGAATTTAGGGAAAAACGGTTGGATAACTAAATTAAAAAACAGTGAAACATTTTTCCAAAAATTTATCCAATTCATCGTTATATTTTGGTCCACAAAGGACACGTCCTAACAGCATAACAGCATAGATAGAGTTAAGACTGATAGAGAACCTCATATCCACTTATGTTGGCAAATTATAAATCATATGGGAAATATATCATTGCCGTTTCCATTTCTTTCTTTTCATCGTCATCGTCGGCATCGTCACTATCTTTATCTTTTGCATCATTTATATAATAAAGCTGGTGCTCGCTATTCGTCTTCATATCACTTAAATATAATATTAAAACATATTTTAAAAGCTGAAGTAGCATTGTGAAGACATTTTATTTTCTTATCTATCTATACTTATTTATATCATTTTTAGTAAAATTCTATAATTGACATTGATAGTGAAAATAAAAATTATTTATTTTATGCATATGCATTGCTGATTTAATTATGACTACTATGATTATTTTTTGCTAACAATATTGCATATTATAATTTAAGAGAGGAGAATTTGAATCCGATTTATTTTGTTGTGAGATTTAATCTTCATATAAATAATTTATAATATCACATTTGGTATGAAGGAATAATCTAAAATGAAATAGATCGGGATTGAATAGAATGGGTATTATAATAAGAAATCTTGCTTGTATTTAGAGAATGGATTGATATGATAGTAAATTTTCAAATAAAATTATTTATCAAAAATATTTTTAATTATTATATTTTATAATTTATTTTAAAATTAAAAAAGTAATTTTAATTAATGAAACGGAATCCATGATTCCGCTATTTCCCTTATAACCAGAATCATCAGTTTGAAATATCGATTTTATGGAATTGTCAATCTTAACTATAGAATATATTTCAAAATATTGAAATGGGAATGGAATTCAAAATCATGATTATATTTTGATTTACACTTATTTATAAAACGTGTTATAATAGATTTAGGTCTGGCCGGTTATTATTCGTTTGCAACAGACGATAAAGGCTCCTTGAAGCTTCAAAGGATCTTGAAGAGAGGATTTTGTTTTAGCTAAATTTGAGGGGCAAGAAAAAAGTTAAGATGCAAATGCCAAACATATCTTAGCACGACTTTACTTTCTAAAACTAATTGGTAAGTGATAAATTATTTCGGGATTTAACACAAGCCTTATATGGAATAGTATTTCAAGACTATCTTTATGGTATTTAGTTTCTTACAAAAACAATTTAATTTATTCCAACGATTAATAAATATAAAAGGGTCTATTAAATGTTTCTTAGGAGCGTATATTAAATCAAGCTTCTTATAATTTAATGGTATAAATATTGATATTTCGGTGAGATATATTAGTTTTGAATTTCTTATTTTCTTAATTAAAAAAAGAAGAAGAAGAAGCACATATTACGATTTAGACTTATTTAAGTTAGGTTTTATTTGCCCCATTTATAATATTCCTTTGGCATATTAAGTTTTATGGAGTTCATCACATGTTTACTAGTCTTTAAAAAAATAATTATATAATTATAAATTATACAAACATATGATAATAATAGTACACCAATAACAATATTGTATCTTGAAGATAAGACATATATACAAATGCCGAATGTAATATTATATTGATATTTTAATAATATTTTTTATACAATTTATAATTATGTAATATTTATTAATTTTAATGATAAATAAGTAAATTTCTCATGTTTCATGTAATAATTCTATTGGCCTTCATGTGAATGACAAATATATGATTTCAAAAAATGAAAAACTTATTAAATTACCTTATAATTCTTTTAATATATGCTCTTACACACGTACTAACAAAACCATTTATAAACCGCTTTCATAAACAATGAAAATTATAGTAATATAATAGTAGAAAATCAATTTGAAAATGACACCTATGTGTATATAATGGAATTTAAAATTAATTAGTGTTACAATTATATCCGGCATCCCTGTAATTAACATCACAATATTCTTGAGTAGTTTCTCCTAAGTATTATAAATATTAGTAGAAGTCCATTCTTTTCGATAAATGATTTCTAATTTTGATTAAGAAAAAAAGAATTTGTTTTCATAGTGTAGGGAGCCGAGCCGAGCCGATCTAAGCCAATGGAGCCGAATCCGAATCCGTCATCAACGCGGACCAACGCGACTCAGGAGAGGCATTAAGCCTTTTACTCACTCTCTCTCTCTCTGTCTCTCTTTCTCTCTCTCCTTACCTTCACTATATTTTTTTCCTTCACTTTCTTATTAACTTTCTCTCGTTTTCTCGCTCCCCAAACAGGAAGCGTTCGTTCACATCCTCCGGTTCTTCAATGGAACCCGACGTCGTTGAAATCCCCCCGCCTATTACTCGCACTTCGAGACCGCGCAAACCTACAGAGGTACGGAAAAAATCTCAGCTTTTGCTTTGATCAATCGCTCGAAGGGGTGATCATCTCGCGTTACTTGAATTTTCTTTGGTTTCCATGTCTTATTAGTGGTTCTCTAAATAAAATTCTTGATATCGATCGTTTCGTTCTGTTCGTATTCAGTGTATCACAGTAGTGGAGTGTTCTTGAACGAAGGATATTAGGTGATAATGATGCTATTGGGGGATGCAAGTTACGATCTTGATTCTTAAATCGTTGCATTTGAGTTTTGTAGCGGAAAGGTTGAAGTTCTTTTGTGATGAAGTTGTTGTTGTTATGACTATGAGTTGCGACATCGCAAATTCAGTGGCGAAATGAGTATTTCACTCGAGAGGAGCGTGCGTTTGTGCGGGAAAATCAGCCGTAAAGTTATAGAATTGACATGCTAGTGAGTATAGTTTTAAAAGTTTTCTAAGTGCGATTTTCAAAAAATTCAGAAGCTAGGGAATCCACTAGGTCTTGCAGTTCTATGTGTTATGACTAGATAGTGTAAGAGATAGATAAAAGAATTAAATGTAAGAACTATTAGTTTATTTTACTACTGTGTCAATATATGCTATATCATGGTTAGACTTTTCTATGGCATCAGAGTTGGATTTTCAAATTGTGTTGGGTTCAGGTCCTGTTGTAGCGGCATGTTTGGAATTGCCCGTCTCTCTTGGCAACTCTTGAGGAGCTAGGGTTTAGGTCAAACCATGGGATTTAGTGGTCATATGGATGAAGGTACTATACGTGGTAATTCCCTCAGAAACTGCCATTGTGCACCACCCTGGCCCGTTTCTACTGTTACTATGGAAGAAATGGAACATGTAAATCTGGTTTTATGTTAGGTTCCTCAGATGCCTTTCAGTGTACCTTAGTAGTGTTTTCTACAAATTGTACTGGTAAAAAGAAAATGTGCAATGTAATATAGTCTTACTCTGGATTCTTAGGATGCCTTTTAGAGCTTCTTACTTGTGTTTTCTGTGGAATCTACTAACCAAAGAATATTACGATATTGTGCAAGGCATATATGCACAAATGTACACTTGAATGGTGATTGGTTATGCTGGTCAAGTCCTTCTGGCATGTGCTTGTATCTGATCTCTTGCTTAGATCCCATCAGCTTTGTTTAGCTTGGCTTCTTTCACCATAACCAACTTTTTTATGCGTCCAGGGATTTTGATATAGATGGCCCCAGTCCAATGAATGGTGAAGGATTCTTTTTTAGCTAATGCTCTGTTCACATTTCATTCCCATAAATAAGTTGGTTATTCATTCATTTGTTTATTTCCAAATCTTTTATGGAGTATGTTTTGCTTGCATTTAAGAATTTGTTACCAATTCTGGAAGCACATGAATGAATGATCTTTTACTGTAACAGTTTCTCTATGATCAAACTTACTCAATTTTCAGCTTTCCTACTGGATTCCTTTTCATGTTTTGTTGGGTAGACTGATGAGAATTGGATAGAGAAATGAAGGCTACATGTAAATATTGAGATATGTGTTGCTGTGATGCTTGGACTCTTTATAATCATAAGCATTTATAACAATCATGGGGAATGCTTGCAGATTGGTTTGCGTGAAGTAATAAATATCGATAATGATGAACATGCTCCTGATCTTCTAATCGTTGAAGAAAAAGCTGAGACAGTTAACAAAGGGAAGGCTGTGATAGATGTTGAGGATGATAGCGCTTACTGTCAGGTAGGGGTATGCCGTCTGCTCCTTTTATGTTCAAACTACTCCTCTCTCTATTGTTTCCCTTTCTACTATAATTATGTGAAGAGTACTGTGGTTTATAAATACTACTTATTCATCTTTACATAGGTTGAGTCAGCACATCATCTTTTTAACGAAACTGGAGGTTCTTTTGGATCCAGTAATGGGATGAAATTACCTATAGAAGAGCAGGGTTCAAATTCTTTGGGCTCTGCAGATGGCCTGATAAATGTTGATGACTATGATATGCTGCAAGCCCATTTTGATAACATGGATATACCTACTGGGGTAGAAGCCCCCTTTCCAATCTTGGCAGAGATGTTAAATGCTGCAAGTTATTCACCTAGTTCAGGATCTCAATTTTATCCAGATGCTGTAGACCTCCCAAATGGAGCAGCAAGCTTCATGTTTCCTGAACTTTCAGATAAGGATACGAATCCTGCATCATTAAGTGGTTATGGTCTCCATGGCCAAATTAATTCCACCAGTCACCCTCTAGACGTAGATCAACCACCTTTCACCTTTGCACCTACTTCTCAAAGTAGAAAGAACCGAGCTTCTTCACGACATAGACGCAGCTCTAATCATTTTTCATTTGGTTTTGGATCACTTAAAACCCAAAGGCTTTTGGAACCTTTCCGGAATAAGAAGATGGCTATTGCCTCAAGTAGTTCAACTAACTCTAGCAATGCAAAACAAGTGGGTGCAAATAATCCTCCTTTCGAAGCACCAGCTCCTATTTCTTTACATGACCCAGAAAAAAACATGAATAAACAACTTGATTATGCTGAGGTATATATCCCTGACTTTCCTTACCAGATGGGCACATCCATCCCTCCTCCGGCATTTGATCCCTATAAATCATGGTGGAAAGAGGCAGCAAACCATACTGTTAAAGGATGGCCTAGTGCAACCTTTTCTGGCCATGTTCCATCCAAAGCCTCTTTTCCACCAAAGGTGGAAACTGTTAGTTGGCTCCATGATCCGTCTGAAAGTCAAACTGAGGTCAATGAAGATGAAGTTATGAGAAAGTTCCAACTTTTTAAGCAATTTGATACTGTTGAGGATCACTCAGATCACCATTATGCGAAAAATGGGAGTGGCGCATATCAGGTGAGCTCTTTGAATTTTATTTGATTTGCTCTTTCTTCCCTCTTCAATACCCATGCATTTCCGGTTATAACATTAAATTTTATTTTATTTGTAGCCCTCAAGAAGCTGGGCCAAGAGAATTCATGAGGAGTGGAAGAGTTTGGAGGAGAATTTACCTGGTTTACTATCCTACTGCTCTTAAATCATAGTTAATAGCTTAACAATGTGCATATTTGGGATGTTTCTCCCTGGGTTGAGCTTTCTTTAATTGATTTTTTTTTTTTTGTGTTTTTTAAAGTACAGTTATATTATAGATGTGTTTGCAGAGACAAAGTGATGCCAATATATTCCATTGTAGTTGATAGTTTACAAGTTGGAGTTTATCATGGAAATAACATTCAGAATTTTTGTTTGTTCTGTATATCACAGATACCATTTTTGTCAGAGTATACGAGACACGGATGGATCTCTTAAGGGCCGTGATAATAGGAGCTGAAGGAACCCCTTACCATGATGGTCTTTTCTTCTTTGATGTTTTCTTTCCACCTGGCTATCCCAATGTCCCTCCAGTACGTGGTTTTTCCCCACTAATAATTGTTACTACAATAGGGTTTCTTTTCCCTTTTCTTCTTGAGTATATTTTTATAGGTTTTGGTTCTCATTTGCTTCTTGTGGCTGTTACTGATATTGTCGCTGCAGAATGTTCATTATCATTCTGGTGGTCTCCGGCTCAATCCAAATCTGTATGCCTGTGGGAAAGTGTGTCTTAGCCTTCTGAATACATGGTCAGGTGGCAAGAATGAGAAGTGGATTCCTGGTGTCTCAACTATGCTGCAAGTTCTGGTTTCCATACAAGGACTTATATTGAATTCAAAACCCTACTTTAATGAGCCTGGATATGCTAGTCTGGCTGGGTCGAAGGATGGTGACAAGATGTCAGAGAAATACAATGAAGATACATTTCTCTTGTCATTGAGGACGATGTCATATACCATTCGGAGGCCGCCCCAGGTACTTCCTGCATTTAGATGCTTTGTGTAAAGGGGATAAGTGTTTGGTCAGATTGCTGTTCAACTTTGCTCCTGTCTTGGCATGAGCAATCTTTGGCTTGCTTAAGTTTGCAATATCACTTTAGGTTTAGCATTCATTTCTGGGGAAGAACTGTGAAACTAAAATTTGTTCTTTCCATCAACATTGGAGTTTTAAAATTTTACAATAATAGTTAACAGCAAAATTTCATTTACAACTCTAGTGCTTACGGAAAGGTCAAAAGCTAAGAAGTGCCTCAAAATGTTGGAATTTTGAAATATATGATTTTTTTAAATTTTAATAAGCATGTAGTACGGTATTATTCACAGACACTATAAAGTGATGATATATTCTAGGCCACTCTGGCCACACGATTTCTTAATTTTATACTGATTGGCAGCACATCTGATCCACATCTCTATCATTCATTATAGACTAGCTAACTTCTATTTTTGGTTTTCGTTTCTCCACAGCATTTCGAGGACTTCATTATGGGGCATTTCTTCAGTTGTGCTCATGATATATTGGTTGCATGTAAAGCATATCTTGATGGCGCTCAGGTGGGATGTCTCACCAAGGGTGGTGTACAAGATGTCGACGAGGGTGATAAGAGCTGCTCTGATAAGCTAAAGCAGAGTTTGCCAGGGTATGTGAATATGCTGGTGGCTGATTTAACCAAAATTGGGGTCAAGGACTGTGCAAAATTCTTGCCTCAGGCAAGTGGAGATGACCAGCAAAAGGCTGCATTAAAGATTAGACCTCATGACTGAAGCCAACTGAAATTGTGAGACTCATTTATGGTGATAGGTGCTACTTTCATTCATATCCATATCTGGCTTGGTATATTTAACCTCAATATTCTAGGTCTTCTGGCTGCTTCAGCTATTTTGGATGTTGTACATAGGTGTCCGTGTTAATATAATGGTAAAAGAATTTAGCTCTAACAAGTGATATTTGGCCTTGACAGTAGATGGTTCCATTTGCTTTTATTTTCCATTTTCTGCTAGTGGAGTTAAATTTTCTGGGTGAAAGATGTACACGAGCACAATTCCAGCTGTTCATTGAGATAGTGCATTTTGGAGAGACTGGTGGTCATCCTGCTGTTCCGTCTTGGTTACGGGGTTTTTGACAGAAAACACTGATATAGTGCTTTTTAGAGTGACTGCGTGATATAGATAGTGGTTTGTGTCCAAACTTATTCCTGAAAGATGATGTCTGTGGGTTCCAGCTGAATTCTCTTTGCTCGTGACTGTTGCCTGATATATTATGTTTAAGATTTAGTTCCCGGCCTTGTCGAAGTTTATGCTACTTCATGGGACAAAAGCTAGGGTGTAAATGGGTTGAATCGAAATGATATGTTACCTAATTTGATTTCGATTCGAAATTCTAAAATTTGAGTTTGACTTGATCTTGATTGAGTTTGAAATTCAATGAATTAGACTTATTTTTTAAGGAAAAAAAGAACTCTTTACTTAAAAATATATTGAAATGGAAAGTAGATTCAAATTTGATTCGCTTGTAGCATAATGCGAGTTATGATTAGGTTAGTAAGGTAATTGGGCAAAACTTTATAAAATTCTAACTTGAGTGGAAATACTATTAAACTTAAGTAACTTGTGAGTATGTTTGGTTCAATTTATTTATATCTTGAGATAAAACCCTCTCTTTTTAGATGTAGATTATAGTTCTTCACCTTTGCTGCAGCATATGCTAATACATGGTCTTATCAATAGGTCCCTGTACGTGGCTAGTTAGAAAAAAGAGGACATAGACTTAGGCATGGGTCAGGTCTAAACCATGACTTGGCTTGAAATCACCTTGTTAGGTTTAAGATCTTGTACAGATCGAGCTGTACAAGTTGAACCCATAGGGTTGAACCACTGGGTTGACGGGTTTAAGATAGGTTAAGCTTCAAGACTCGTGGATTCAATCGTTCAAGAACTACCGACTAAAAAAAAAAAAAAAAGAGAAAAGAATCAAAAATGGTAAAATAAAATAAATTTTAAAATAAATAATAATAAAAACTAAAAATTTTAACTAATTCTATGTAAATAGGAAAATAATCATTTACCATTAACAACATTTATGGTATGATTACTTAGGGGAAATGGGTATTTCATTCCTCTTTTATTACTTAAAATACTTTTATTACGGTGTTTAGTTTATGAAATTACAATTAAAGAAGAATTTCAATTCTTTAAAATACTGAATTGGGATTCATAGCTAAAATCTAAGAATCTCGATTCCTTGATCAAAAGACTTGTCATACCCTTCCTCTTTTTCTTCTAACAAACCGTATTATTATAGCACTCCTACCTACAACACATCATTGTCGTCATCTCGACATCACTACCTACCAATATAACATTGTTGCCATCATAGCAGTACCATCATCACAACACCACTCTCTATTAACACAGTAACCCCCTCCCTCCCCCTTTTATGATACTATTGCCACCATCTCAGCACCACTGCCTTAAGATAGCATTACCGCCAATTCAACACAACAACACCGTCGCCATCATAGCAGTGTCACCATCATGACACTACCCCCCTAAGATAGCACCGCCACCATCTTAGCACTACCACCTACTGATACATCACTGCTACTTTCATAGCACCATTGCCTACTAACACGGCTATACCACCATTATCGTTGGTAACGACTTCAACTTTATAACCTAAACACTACACTACGAGAATCACCAACGACCACCACAAACACTTTTCTATTTACAATCGTAGATCTATAAGAGAAAGAGACACCATATTGTAAGAATCACCAATGACCACTACACATACTCCTCTGTTTACAATCGTAGATTTATGAGAGAGAGAGATACAGACAGTAAGAATCACCAATGACAAACACTTACAAATTTGAAATTGTGAGAGAGAAAGAGGAAGAGAAAGATAGAGAGAGAAAGAGACAAGAAGGCTAGAGGAATCTAGAGAGAGAGAGAGAGAGAAGAAAAAGATAAAATTAAGGTTTAGGAAGAAGATGTGGATGGTTTTGGCATTTTGTTTTTATTATAGCTTTATTACCTAGTTGTATTTTTATACAACTGAATAATGAAATTGCAATTACTAGATTATTTAATTACTAAGAAATTATAATTCTATTACGTATCTATTCTATGTAGCGAAGTGAACACACCACTACTGCGTTGCTATTAAAAAAAAACAATATATGTAATTTTAAAAACTTGTATAATATAATATATATAGAATTTTATCAAAAGATTAATCTCATTCTTAGTAATATGGAACTAGTTTTTGTTTTTTAAATTTCTTTGTAGCTTTTGTATCTTTTGTTTTATATTACTAATATGATAATTGAGTTGAATATGACTGTATGTAAATAAGTGCATTGTAATACATATGTAAATAAGTACATTGTAATATATATTTTATATTTAAGTAACTTATTTATATAAAATACATAAAGTGATTACATAAGACTCTAACCTATTATCTAATTGTAGCCTACATATTTTTCTATGAACCAAGTTATTTTAGGGTTTTCTTTGGTAGTCTTGATATGAGAACTATATATATATATATATATATATATATATGAATGAAAATCACTTGGCTCCTTAGCCTCCACATACTCTAAAACCCTAAAGAAACAATATACCATCAAGAGAGTTGATCAAGAGGCTAAAAGTTCAAAACCAAAACAATCTAAAGAGAAAATCGAATAATCAATGATTGGAGGTATGTCGATTCTATTCCACTGTATTAATTTTACGTATGATTTGGCATACAAATAAAGATCTTTAGTCTAACAATTGGTATCAGAGCAATTTTTATCTTTGCCTTGATCAGTATTTTCTCTTATTAGATGGGCTTCAATCTTAAATAAGCTATGATGTGTGAATTAAGGTTTTTATTGGAAAATATATAATTTGTACAGGAAGTTATTTTCCTTAATTTTAAGGGTTAGAGTTTGAAGAACTATAAAAGTCACATGGCATATCTTTATGATATAAAATCCAAGTTAATCGTCAATTCATTTGTGGAATGTTTGTTTATAATCTTCATAAAGTGGATTATTTCATCATGCTATTGATTTGTTATAAACATAGATCGATAAGTATTAGAAATAATATATTTCCCATCATCCATACGTTGGTTTTATTCTATTGCTTAAAGTTTTCAACATGGTTCAAGGTTTTGGAATAGGATTGCCATCGTCTAAGGTTTATTTAATATTTGTTTAATTTTAAGTTCTGGTTTTGTTTTAGATTTAGAAAGGACATTTTATGTACTGAGTTTTTCTAGAAATTTGATTTTGATTGTAAGACTTGCACCTTTAGTTTTTTCTTTTACAATGGATACTTCTTTAAAGATATTTCTTAAATCAAAACTTATTGGAGATGGCATAATTTATAATGGACTTTACCAAATTAATTTGCAAAATATTATGCATATTCAAGCTGGTATTAAAAGACGTGTTATGAACAAAAATTCCTCTATATTGTCGCACCATAGATTATGCCATAGATCTATTGAAAGGATTGAAAGATTAATGAATGATGAAGTACTTGGTACCCTAGATTACATTAATTTTGATACTTGTATAGACTGTATAAGGGGAAAGCAGACTAATAAGGCAAAAAGAGACACTAAGAGGAGTTCAAACCTATTATAGATCATACATACGGATATTTGTTGTCCAGATATGGATATGTATGGTCAGAAGTACTTCATCTCTTTTATAGATGATTATTTACGATTCATATATCTTTACTTACTTCATAACAAAAATGAAACATTAGATGTCTTTAAAATATTCAAAATAGAAGTTGAGAAACAATATGGAAAGCAAATTAAAATCGTGAGATTAGATAGAGGTGGAGAATATTATGGTAGATATATCGATGATGGATAAGCACTTGGTTCTTTTGTAAGATTTCTTTAAGAACATGGGATAGTTGCTTAATACACCATGCTTAGGTCTCCAGACCAAAACGGTATAGTAGAAAGAAGAAATTAGACGATAATGGACATGGTGCGAAGTATGCTTAATAGTTCTAAACTACCTAAATCCTTATGGATTGAAGCTCTTAAAATGGTGGCATATATATTGAATCGAGTTCCAACTAAGACCGTACCTAAAACTCCATTTAAGTTGTTTAAGGGTTAGAAATCGAGTTTGCGACATATATACGTTTAGGGATGCTCATTTGAAGTAAGAGTTGATAACCCACGAGAAAAGAAATTAAACCCAAGGACGATAAGTGGGTTTTTTATTGGATATGCTAAAAACTCCAAAGGATACATATTTTATTATCCATCTCATAACACTAGGATTGTGGAATCAAGAAATGCAAAATTTCTTGAGAATGACTTAATTAGTGGGAGTGATCAATCTCATGATTTAATTTCAAAGAATGATCATTTTGACGCTCAAACTTCCACTTCGAGTGAAAGATTGGTTGCTAAACACAACACCCCTTAAGTCTATCTTGGTGTTGAACAACCAGTTGTTGAAGTTCCATAAGTAGCTGATGATCTAGTTGATTAAACTATTCAACAAGTTCTTGAAATTGTTGAACAACCTATGCCTCAATAGGATGTTGGTACAACATTAAGAAGATCAACTAGAGAAAGGAAATCAATAATACCTAGTGATTACATTATATATCCACAAGAATCTGACTACAGTGTTGGAGCTGAAAATGATCTTGAAACATTTTCACAAGCTATGAGCTGCAGTGAATCTGATTTGTGGTATAATGCCATGAAGGATGAGATCAGTTCTATGGCATCCAATGGGGCTTGGGATCTTATCGAGTTACCTAACGGTGCAAAGGTCGTTGGATGTAAGTGGGTCTTTAAAACTAAAAAAGACTCAAATTATAACATTGAGAGGATATAAAGGAAGACTCATTGCCAAGGGATTCACTCAACAAGAAGGAATTGATTACACGAAGACCTTTTCTCCTATATCTAACAAAGATTCCTTTCATGTGATTTTGGCGTTAGTTGAGCATTTCGATTTAGAATTGCATCAAATGAATGTGAAAATAGCTTTTCTCAATGGAGAGCTAGAGAAAGTGGTTTATATGAAACAACCTGAAGGATTCTCTTCTAGTGATGGTGAGTATTTAGTATGCAAGCTCAAGAAATCCATATATTGATTGAAACAAGCCTCTCGCTAATGGTACTTAAAGTTTCATGATGTAATCTCTTCCTTTGGTTTTGAAGAGAATATCATGGATCAATGTATATACCATAAGGTTATTGAGAGTAAAATTTGTTTCCTTATTCTATAGGTAAATAATATTTTGTTAACAACAAATGATAAAGGGTTGTTATATAAGGTGAAACAATTTCTCTCTATGAGTTTTGATATGAAGGATATGAGTGAGGCATCTTATGTCATTGGCATTAAGATCCATAGAGATGGATTTAAATGAGTTTTAGGTCTATCACAAGAAACTCATATCAATAAGGTTTAAGAGAGATTTAGACTGAAAGACTATTCACTAAGTGTGGCACTCATTGTGAAGGGCGATAAATTCAATTTGAACCAATGCTTGCAAAATGAGCTTGAAAGGGAATAAATGAAAAACGTTCCATATGCTTCCACCGTTAGAAGTTTAATGTGTGCTTAGGTTTGTACAAGACCTAACATTGCTTTTATTGTTAGAATGTTGGGAAGTTATCAGAGTAATCAAAGTATTGACCATTGGAGAGCAGCCAAAAAGGTGATGAGATACCTTAAGGATACTAAACACTACATGCTTATGTACAAGAGAATCAATAATTTGGAGATGGTTGGTTATTCAAATTTAGACTTTGTTGGACGTGTTGATTTATGAAAATTAACATCAAGATATGTGTTTATGCTTGCTGGCGGAGCCCTTTCTTAGAGGAATATAAAACAAACATTGACAACCACTTTTACCATTGAAGATGAGTTTGTTTCTTGTTTTGAGGAAACTTCACATGGTATATGGTTGAAGAGTTTCATATTTGGGCTAAGAATGGTAAATTCCATCTCTAAACCACTGAAGATGTACTGTGACAGTTTGGCTACAGTTTTCTTAGCTAAGAACAACGAAAGTGGAAGTCGAAGTAAACACATTGACATCAAGCATTTACCCATAAGGAAATGCATAACGGAAAATAAAGTGATCATCGAGTATATAAGCACTGAATTGATGTTAGTTGATCCTTTAACAAAAGGCATGCCACTAAAGGGTTTTAAGGATCACGTAGTATGATTAGGACTTGGTCTTAATATATGATGTACATTCTGGTCATCTATGTTGAAACTCACTTCAGTTGGTTGTCTTTATTTTTGGTATACACGTTTGGTTTCAAAAACAACTATATTCATTTGGACTTGAAATAAACATGAGGTTCATTTATAAATTTCACCGACATTAAAGTAATAAAATGCATTGTGATACATGGAAGGTAATACTCATTCTAAGAGGACCTATTGTCATGATTCTTGTATTTCATTTCTTATTTAAAGATAAGGAATTCATAGAATTTAGTATGAAAATATGCGGGTTAAGTGGGAGAATGTAATACGTATTTTATATTTAAGTAATTTATTTATATAAAATACATAAAGTGGTTACATAAAGCTTAAACTCATTATCTAACTATGGCATATATATTTTTCTATAAACCAAGTTAGTTTAAGGTTTTCTTTTATAATCCTTAATGGGAGGATTATTTGGTTCTTTAGCTTCCACATACTCAAAACCTTAAAAAAACAATACACCATCAAGAGAGTTGATCGATTGGCTAGAAGTATCTAAGTTCCAAAACCAAAACAATTCAAAGATAAAATCGAATAATTAATGGTGGAAAGTATATCAATTCTATTCCATTGCATTAATTTTACGTATGATTTGGCATACAAGTAGAGATCTTTAGTTTAACATACATATCTCAAAATAACTATTCCATAAAATGAGCTAAATATAACATTCGTCTTGTACTCAAATAATTTTAATTTAAAGTCTAAAATTTAGTTTAGTTTTTTTTTTATTTTTTACATTAATTTTTTTAAATCGATTTACGATTCCTTGAACCGTTGGTTAAACCAACAAGTTTAAGGAATTGGTCCGTGAATCGATCTTACAGGTCAAGGTATGGTTCCTTATTTAAGGAACTGGGAATCGGCGAGTCTAGTTAAGATTTTGGACCGGTTTGGAATTGTGCCTTAGTTTAAGAGGACAATTCACTATTAAGATCAAACTAGTTGGTATCATGGCATATGGTAGGTTTATTTTCTTATATTGTACATTCTTAACAGATGATGTTATTAAAAACAGGTGAATCACTTGTCTACTTATTTTTTTACTTATACAAGGTTGGCTTGCTCAATCAAACATGTATCTGGTTTATATAAAAAAATTTTCACCATGAACTTGATTTAGTAAAAATTTTTCCTTTATCATTTTTTTTAAATACACTAGGGTTTCAATGTTGAAAACTTTGAATAACGATGTATGCTACCCTAGGTAGAAATTTCCCTAGATCCTGCCGGGTCTTTCCGTTTTGCTTGGTTATAGAATTTCAAAGTCGTTGTTGACTCCGTCCCTTTGCAAGTCTCCTAAAGATACCAAAAGATGTCCCCACTCCCCAGCATACGTCCTTGTTCTCATTTTTCTTCCACGTACCATTCATGAAAACCATCCATACACCGATTATTAGATTATACGACGCTAAGGTCATAATGTTCGAAATACAAGTGTGCATAAAAGTATTAGTAAGTTTTCACAGTCGCCCCTTAATTTAATTTTTTTTTCTAAATTTGGCCTTCAAGTTTTTAAACTTGTATTATTATTTTTGACATCTTTCATCCCACCTAAAAGTTAAAATGTACGATCACATCCCTTGAATAGAATTCTGAAGAAAAAGGATAGGGTTATCACTATGCTGCTGGTTCCAACCACACTGATGACAGCTAGGTGGAACTTATGTTTTACGTTCATCCAAGGAAAAGTCTTCTTGGAAGACCAAGACTTAGGCCTATTTATGGTTTTTTACAAGTCTTATAAGTTGGTGCCTTTTTCTTTACGTTTGTCCATTGTCACTTCAGCATTAATTATTTCATCATCAGTCACAGCCATAATGTTTTATTAAGTACTGTTTTAAAATAGTTATTTCCAAGATTATTAGAGGTGGAAATGGACAAAAAAACATGCTTCTTAGATTTTTTTTTTTTTTAAATGGTATTTTAATTTCGAATCTTTACATTCTTATTGGTCTTTAGATTTTAATCATAATCCCTAATAACAAACTAACGGAGCGCATCAAATAATAAATATTATAGCATATACCATGTCATATATATATATATATATATGTATATAAACTTCTAAAGGAAGTGGTTATATGTATAATTTAAGAAAATTTTCAATGTGTGTCGCAAGGATTAATCTCTCATGAGATAGGATAGGCGTATGTTATTGGGCTTATAAGTGCATGACTATACTTTGTAAGGAAATTGTATTCAATGACAATGCTATGATTGGAGATATATGTAAAAGGTCTTGCTAACGAGTTATTTGAGACATTTATTTAATTAATATAATTAAGAAAAATGTGTGGGGATTTAAGGTTTGAAAGAAAGACATTAACGTTGTATAAATGCGTGTATTTATAATATTTAAAAAGGAAATAAGATTTAATTATGGGATAGGCTTAAATGGTTTTGATAGTTTACTTTTTTTTTTTTTTTCAACTGACTGAAAATAATAATAATAATGCTGTTGCAAACAAACAATATATTTAAGTAGAACTAACTAAAGTTTTTAAAAATTTGGATATTGAGAAAATTTTATATGATTATGGTCTAACTGTTACCGATAAAATAAACTAGTGGAGGAATATATATGAACTGCACCTACAGGTATTTTTCCCAGCCATCCTCTTCACTCTCACTACATCACCTAATGGAGATCCCAACAAAATCCTTCAAACATCCATGGATTTGTGTTTTAACTTACTTCACTCTCTTCCTCAGTCTGTCTCCATTCAAAGCTGAAGCCAAACACACAAACTTATACTCTGAACACTGCTCTTCAGTTGTTCCTGAAGCAACTGCAGACGCAAACTCAGTAGGTACCATACCATTTGCCAGATATCACCGAGGTTATTATAATGGCGGTGATAGCATTATAAAGAGGTCTTCTCTGCCTTCATACATGTCCATGTACTCGAACGCCTTCACATTCCATCCCCAGGAAATCAGTAAGACCGATCGTGAAGGGGTTGTTAAGGTGGAAGCAAACTTGCAGCTTCGAATTACTGAGTATGACTACTATGACAATGACAACAACACTAATTATTGGGGTTACTCTGGAGCCAAAACTAGTTCCTCCAGACGTCGAGGCTCAGTACGCTTCAGGCTCGAAGGTTATTGGTCAGAATCTTCCGGGAAGCTCTGTATGATTGGTTCAACTTATCGAGATCAAGGGGATTCTCTTGAACTCAGCGCTGTGCTTAAGATGAATAATGTGACGAGTAGTTCCAATGTCAGTACTGTGTTTACTGGAAGTCTAGAGAGCCTGAGTCCTGTTGATGATAAGAACTATTTTGATACAATATCATTGATTATGTTTCCTCAAGTGAGATATAATTATCGTTTGGTTTCTAAAGGTGGTTTTGATGGAGGTGATCTTCCACAGGGATTACCGCCTCCAGATGGAGGATTTTGTTCAATATTTCGGAGGGGTACCGATTTGAGCCTGAAGTATGAAGCCAGCTGTAATCTTGCGAAGAATTGCACTCCATTTGTTAGGGTTTCTGGAACTTTGCCTCCAAGCATGTTCTTGAGAAAAGTCGGTTGTCTGGAAAGTGACCAAAAATTGCATGCTTTGCTTCGGTTCTCTAATACTACCTATGATGGTAGCTATGGTTCGTTTGATCCACGGACAACATTGGTTGCAGAGGGAGTTTGGGATGCAAAAAAAAATTTGATGCATCTCGTAGCCTGTCAAATAATGACAAGGACAAAATCTTTTGATACCGCTTATATTGGGGATTGTTCGATCAACTTGGTTTTGCTGTTCCCTGCAATTTTGTCAATCAAAGAAAGAAGTAAGGTGGTTGGACGGATATGGAGCAACAAGAAAGTTAGCGACTCGGGTTACTTCCCAACGATTCAATTTAAAACCTACTGGAGGCCGGGATCATCGTTTCCAAATTTGAAGTACCGCTATACGGAAACTGAGAGAATAAACAAGTTATGTGAAAAACCAAAGCAGGCCAAAAGTGATGGAAACAAATATCCCCAATATTCAAACTTCAGGGATTTTAATCTCGACATTTCCTTGAGAAATTCCACAGGGAAAATAGCATCAGGTTATGCTATGCCACTCTTTGTTGGTAACAAATTGTATGAGAATGGGGCATATAGTTATGAAGTCACCTCGGATGATATCGTGCTTGACTATGGAGTTGGAATTGGTTCAAATACCAACAACCAGTTGAAGTCCAACATCACAGGCCGATTCAACATATCCTACACTATAAGCATTCAATTGCTTCATGAGGCAGAATCACATAGTGGAAATAGCATCTTCAACCATTCGGATTCTACTAGAGGGTTGGACATATCTGCTGAAGGAGTTTATGATGAAGAAACAGGTCGCCTTTGTATGGTAGGATGCATAGACATTATTTTGAATGGTTCGATGGACTGCGACATTTTAATAAATCTTCAGTTCCCTCCAGTAAATTCAAACAAGCAGCCGTTAAATTATGGAAGTATTCAAAGCACAAGGGCAAGTTCTGATCCTCTTCATTTTGAAACATTGAATTCTACTTTGAGAGCGTATTACACGGAGATATCAAGTAAATTCATGTGGAGGCTTGACCTTGAGCTCGGCTTGGTTCTCATTTCGAATACATTGGCTTGTATCCTGGTGTGTTTACAGCTCTTGTACGTTAGGAAGCATCCCGAGGTACTCCCTTTTGTCTCGCTAGTCATGCTAGTGATTCTCACTTTGGGCTATATGATTCCTCTCGTGCTCAACTTCGAAGCCTTCTTTTTAGACAGCAGAAACCGAGGAAATGTCTTTCTTGAAAGTGGTAGATTGCTAAAAGTGAATGAAGTTGTAGTCAGGCTAGCTACAATGGTCGCGTTTCTGCTGCAAGCCCGCCTGCTCCAGTTGACCTGGTTGGCAAGACGGAGTGAGGGAAGCAGGAAGGAATCATGGAAAGCTGAAAAGAAGGCTCTTCTATTAGCCTCGCCCCTTTATGCGATGGGGGCATTGGCTGCTTGGCTTTTGTACTGGAGGGAGAATCTAAACAATGAAGCCATGATTTCATCTAGCAGTATTGTCTTGAAACGGTACGCGGGGCTCGTACTTGATGGATTTCTTTTGCCTCAAATCCTGCTGAACATGTTCAGGAACTCCAAAGAGAAAGTTCTTTCCAATGCCTTCTATGTTGGAACTACACTTCTTCGGTTGGTGCCGCATGGTTATGATCTTTACAGGAATCATTACACCTTTGTGCCTCAATACAGTGAAACTTACTTATATGGAAATCCTGGAGAAGACTACTATTCTACTTCCTGGGATGTGATCATTCCCTTAGGAGGTTTGGTTTTTGCTGCAATCGTCTACTTGCAACAGCAATTCGGTGGTCGCTGCATTCTGCCAAGAAGATTTCAGGGCTATGAATTTGCTTACGACAAAGTAGCCGTGGCTGAGAATGCATGAACGGAGAATGAGCACTGTAAACAAGAATAAATGTAGAACGTATGGTAGATAGTTCATATGCTTTTACTATTTGTCTCGAAGTATTAGGATCTGCTGTTTGCTTTACGTTGTGCTAATCTAGAAAGAAATAGGTTCATATTGAGATGCATGCATGTCTAGAAGGAAAGCCTTGATATAGAAACCTATTTGTGAATGCATATTGTGATTTCTCTGGCCTTTCTCAACACAACACAAGCAGCTAATAATAGGGGCGATTTTAGCAGGAGAGAAAAAAGATATTAGAGTCAAGAGGGGGAGATGTATATTTCATTATGTGGAGAGAGTGGTCAATTCTTACTAATCAAGTAACATGATATCAAAAGAGAAAATCTAGAGGACAAGAAATCCAGTACACGTCCAATAAGTTTAGAAAGCCAAGATGGAGGTTTAGAAACTCATAAATTACAGCATTACCGATAAATCTATCAGATTACACGACAATTATTTATATAACTTTTTATCTTTTCCAAAACATTATTTGAACTTTTTTTTTTTTTTTTTTTTTTTGTATAGTTTATTTATGACAATTTTATCCTTACTTTAGAATCCGTTGCCTACTTGCCTGAGCTTCCTCGAAGTGAATTCCATCGAAAACCACCTTTTGAGTCTGTACCAAGATTTGTTTTGTTCCATCCTCTTCTCCTTGCAGCAAGTAGCCCTTCTCTAACTGCCATCGTCTCCACTTCTTCTACAATGACATATCCACCTTTCCTGTTCAAGACGGTTGAAGCACCGTTACAATTGATTTTGAATAAAATCTTCTTCGGGTGGAGTCCGTGTATTCTTCATTCTATTGTTTACTGCTCCTCTGGTGCTGTGAAGACAATTCCGATAACTGCTGATGTTTCAGTAAAAGTGAATTTCGATGGATTTGGCTCGAGTCTGTCGACGATACGGCCTTTTCTTTGTTTCCAAATCTACCATGGTGTGATCACTACCCGAACCAGGGACTCCTTGAGTTCCACTGCTGTGAATCTTCCACATTTCAATAGTGCTTCCACCCAAATCATCTGCTCTCGGGATAGTCAGGCCATCCAACCACGAAAGCCAAATTGGATAAATCCAAGTACAACAAAAGTATGAATGTTCATCAAAATTCATCGCTGTCACAGGTAAATTATCTAACTATATATTATCCAACATTGCTATTATTTAAAAAACTCATTATATTATTTATTTGATCAATACTTTTTTTTTAAATTTATTATAATTTTGATTTTACTAACATGTATTATTGATACTGTTTTATACTTTTTATTTCTTTTTTTTTTTTCGATATGTTTTACACGTACAACATGAATATATCATCCATTAATTATAAATAAGCAAGACAAGAGCAAAAGTTCCGTATATCATGTAATAGCCTGAATTTTCAAGTAAGATTAATTATTAATTACAACAAGAATTTTGATAACATGGTATGTTGGTAGTTATGTTTGAAAGAGAAGAGCAGGCGAGTGTGGTCTTCAAACCGGCCCGGCAGCAATACAACAGGATTCAGGCCGAACCGACCTAGCAATAAGGCTAGCAACCCCGTTCTTTCGTTAGGTTTTGTAGATTGGATCCATGCAGCGAAAATTTTAAAATTTTCTATAGAATCAATCTCCTCTCCTAATGTGTAACATGTAAAATATAAAATAAATAATCAAGTTGATAAGATTTATAAATAAACTAGCTGCAAAACTTTTTTTTTTTTTTGTATCTAATAAAAAAATATATATATTTATTTTAAATTTATAGTAAAACATTTTATATTTACCATTATAAATTTCATTTTTAATGTATCTATATAATTTATAATGACTTTTTTTCAAAAATCATAAAAATGAAAGAAATTATGGAAATTGTAAAAAAAAAGTGAGTTTATTTGAAATTGTGAAAGGAAATGAATAAAAAAGTGAGAAAGAGAAAAAAAGGGGAAATAAGAAGGTAAAAGAAAGTTTTAGAAAGTGAAAGAGAGAAATTGGATATAAAAATTATAAAAAGGATAATTTTATCTGTGATATAAATTATATATAATTTCAATTATAGTTAATTATTTAAGCTTATAAGGGCTTTACTAATGTTGATATATATTTTTTGTGATGAAATATCCTTCTTCTTCTTTTAAAGATAGAGTTCAAAAGTGCGATCTCGATATCAGTTTACTGATTTTATCAAAACATGTTCACCATAAGACTTTGAATGAAATTGCACTAACGGTACCCATACAAATATAGTAACATAAAAAAATATAATCCTTAAATGGCTGGATTAGAAAAATTCTCGCAAACGGAGCGACTATATGGCAATATCTTCTCTTGGTGAAAAGTTGTCCATTTTATTTGCCTGAGAAGACTAATGGATAAGCATATCTCCCATTCATCTCAACTTTTAACCCAAAAGAAAAAGATGGTGGTAGACTAATAATGAAAACTTTTTAAGGAAAGATGAATGCGGACGTTTTCATCTTTGAAAATTCAATGGGCAATAATAATTTCCACCAATAGCAAATTAATGGCACGTCTTTTCTTCTCTCATTTTTTAATGTATTTAACATGTTTCCAATCTTATTATTTCGAATATATTAATTCTAGTTTCGAAATAAATATTGATATAATTTTAGACAATATTTTTAATTAGTCAATCGATTGTGCGACCCTTGAAGTTTTTGTACACCAAAATGTTGGCATTTTGAAATTTACGATTTTGTTAAATTTTAATAAGAGCATGTAGTACAGTATAATTCACGGACACTATAAAGTGATGATATATTCTAGGCCACAAGATTTCTTAATTTTATATTGATCGGCAGCACATCTGATCCACAACTCTATCACTCAGTATAGACTAGGTAACTTCTATTTTTTGGTTTTCGTTTCCCCACAGCATTTCGAGGACTTCGTTATGGGGCATTTCGTTTGCCGGGGTATGTTAAGATGCTGGTGGCTGATTTAACCAAAATTGGGGTCAAGGACTGCGCGAAATTCTTGCCTCAGGCAAGTGGAGGTGACCAGCAAAAGGATGCATTAAAGATTAAACCTCATGACTGAAGCCAACTGAAATCGTGAGACTCATTTATGGTGATAGGTGCTACTTTTATTCATATCCATATCTGGCTTGGTATATTTAACCTCAATATTCTAGGTCTTCTGGCTGCTTCAGCTATTTTGGATGTTGTACGTAGGTGTCGTCCATGTTGATATAATGGTCAAAAGAATTGAGCTCTAACAAGTGATATTTGGCCCTGACGGTAGATGGTTCCAGTAGTTCCGTTTCCTTTATTTTCCATTTTGCCGCTAGTGAATTTGAATTTCCTGGGTGAAAGATGTACATGAGCACAATTCCAGTTGTACGTTGACGAATGGCGGTCATCCTGCTGTTCCGTCTCTGGTTACTGGGTTTTTGACGGAAAACGCTGAGAATAGTGCCTTTTAGAGATGATGCCTGGTAGAGACATTGGTTTGTCACCAATCTTATCCTGAAAGAAAGCTGATGTCTCTGGTTCCAGCTGACTTCTCTTTTACCGATTAGGCTCACGCTATTTCATGAGTCAGAGCTAAAGGCTATGAACAGGCCAAGTCAAAATGATTTGGTATCGAGTTTGCCTTCCGCTTGAAATTTTATACTAGATCGAGATTAGAATTTCGAGCTTCACTTTGACTCCGATTAATCTCTTTTGGGTTTAATTTTCTTTTTGAAAAAAATTATGTTAATTAAAATGATATTAAAATACAAATTCGATTAACATTTTAATACGATTTAACTTTGATTAGATTATTGAAATAATTGAGTTAAACAAAAAACTGTTTAAGTAAAATATGAAACCGAACTTAAATAACTTATAAGGAGATTCGATTTTTTATTTTTTATTTTTACATCTAATAAAACTGCCTTGTTTATGAAATATTCATTATGGTTTTTCAACTTTGCTGCTGTATGTGCTATGCTATATTTTTGTATAATCACACACAATTCTATCAATACATGACTTAGTCTACTCGATATACCGTATGTCTAATCTATATAAGAATTTTTCCAGTGTCTACATGATTTAGTAAAAGTTTTACCTTTTATCTCTTTCTTTTTTTTTTTTAAAAAAGATAATAATAATATAGACACTAGGGTTTCAATGTTGAAGACTTTGAATAACGATGTATGCTACCTTAGGGTAGAAGTTTCCTTTAGTTCCTGTCCTTTTCATCTAGTCTCCTAAGAATACCCAAAAAATGTTTGCCCCGGTTCTCATTTTTCTTCCAAGTATTATTCATCGATTTTGTTGACAGCAGGTCCATATTATGAAAACGAAAACCATGCGTACACCGATCACAGTCGCCTCATAATTTAAAATATTTTCTAAATTTGCCCTTAAAACTTTTAAAATTTATTGAGATATTATTAGTTTTGACATCGTTCTTTCATCCCACCTAAAAATTAAGAGGTACGATCACATCCATTGAATAGAGTTCTTTTATTGGCCAAAAAGAAAAGGACAGGGTTCTCACTACGCTGCTGCTTCCAACCACACACATGAAAGCTACGTCTCGGCGTGGAACTTATGTTTTACGTTCATCCTAGGAAAAAGTTTTCTTAGGAGACCAAGAAGACTTTGGCCTATTTACGGTTTTACCAAGTCTTATTATTAGTTAGTGCCTTTTTCTTTACGTTAGTCCATTGCCGCTTCAGCCTCCATTATTTCAGCATCAGTAGCAAGCGTAACGTTTTATTTAAGTATTGTTAGAAAGAGCATTGATTTCCAAGATTCTTCATCTATATTAAGGATCTTTATAGAGCTAGAAATGGACAAAAACGTGCTTCCTAAATTGACTTTTTCTCCATCTTCCATTCAAATTTTTAAATCCCTATGATCAATAAGTTTCGTTCACAATCCTAATCCAATAAATGAAGCAAGTAAAAAAAAAATATATATATATATATATCATAGCATATACCATATCATATATATAGTTTACACATTATAGAATGCTAACAATTGTTATATTAGTTATTGGTATAAACTCATTATTTATTTAGGCTTGACTCCTTGGAACATGTGATAGATCCTAAAGATTCCAGTTTATATTGAGATAATTTAGGAAGATTTGGTTTGGTAGACTCAGAACAAGAATCGTTGGACTAGTTCAATCTCTCTAATCTTTTTCAAGCAGGTTCATGTACTTATAAGGAAAGTTACTGGCTTTGAGCACATTAGCTAACTTGTTTTGGATAACCGTGAAACGAGCAAGTTTCATCTCATTCGTTGATCACTTGGATGATTCAACGGATATTATCATATCCATGAGTCTATAAATACCCAATATTTCCTCATCATTTAGAACCCTTAAAGAAATCGGAGAAACGGTGTTCTACTGTGAAAACTCTACTTTCTAAAATCAAATAGTTTTCAGGCAAAAAACTGATCTCATTTACTTGAGTTATAAGGTGAATGCCTGAGATTTCTTAAGACTGTCTTGGGGCTTGTCGGGTTTAGCTTGTCTTGTTGGTGAAAACCGCATCTGCCCCTGTACCGACTAATTGTTGAAATGGGGCTTTTCTCAATACTTTTGCCGGGTGGAAGATTAGGTTCCCATGTCACTTGTGTATTTTTTAAATCATATTTTCATTATGTGATTTCTAACTTTTCACACTACTTTCCATAACACGTGGCTGAATATGGATAAAAATGAAATCACATTCTCAAAATGCAATTTTACAACCATATTTCACAAATTAGTTTCACTCCTACCATTGTAGATACAGCTTACACAAAGCATAGTTAGCTCATCAAGCTTTAAAGCTGTCAGGTGGACATTTGAAACATGTAGAACCTATGGAATAACTATGTAAAACATTATTTTGGAAGTATTGGTAGTTCGTTACTTTCAAAATACATATTTATTTTATTCAATGGATTCAATCTTTTAAAAGAAACTTCACAACTCCACTAATTAGACTAACCTGTATTTACATATAACATCAATAAAATAGTTTGAACACTATAGGTCCGCTCAAGGAGACTCATATAGCTTTCCTATAAAAAGAAAAGAAAATCACAAAGAAAAAAGTGAATATTCCATTTGTTAAGTCCTCGTTTCGATTGGATACTAATATATGAACAATTATAGCACAACATCTTCGTGATCTAGTCAGCACTTGCAAAACAATCTATACGGATGTACGTATAACTCACTTAATAATAAGCGATGGAGTCATAAGAGTATTGCAATCAAACAAGGTTAAACATTAATGAAATGTAATGCAATAAGCAAATGAAATTCATCACACAATGTTTAACTGATCTTTTATAAAATTAGAGAAATTACATCCGCTCTAACTTGGATTGAACAATTTCAATGCAACATTATCAAACCAAACCTAGACTTATGTGATAAAGAACACCCTCCTCCTTAGACATACTCTAAACTATGGTCCTTAACTTTTCCGCAACCTCCTCTTTTGTCACTTAGTTTGACTAAAAGTAGGAAAATAATAATTTCAACTATTCTCATCAAGATGTTGGTATTTGGTCTAACCTCCTAATCACTACCCCTCATAGATTGTTATGCATGACAGGTTAGAGATGAAGTCAAGTTTCAATTAGTTCTATTTATAGGTGATTAATCAAGTTTAAGCTAATCCAATCACTATAATATCAACTAAGAAACACCACAAAGAGTTCATCTCCCAATTATAGAATAGTATCTCAATCACATGCATAGCATACATAGAAACAATCTATCTTCAACCATAAACAAGTACTATTATTTCTCCAAGTATCATGAATGATGCTCCAACATACCACAAAGCATCAATCTTAACTTAATTAATGTTGACGTGCGTTAGCGTTGTGTCTCATGATTGTTTCCTTCATAAATCCCTAACATTCAACACAATTATCTTAGCTCTTGCTAAATATAAAGTATATGCAGTCATTTTAATGATTTAAGTGTGGTTGTGATTTGGTTTGAGCAAGTTTAGGAAACCATTTATTAAGTTTCAACTTAGTTTAGTGGTGAAGTCTCTAAACAAGGTTTTGCATATGTGTGTAATATAAAGTTTTGGTCCATGAACCCTTTGGTAGAGTATTTAACATAGGTCCCCCTAGCTAGTAAGTTTCTAACCTAGTCTCTTAAGTTAATTCAACTAAGCTTTACCTCAAATTTTAAGATAAAGGCTTTCCTATTATAACATATTGTTTAAAAGGACCTCTCGTCATCATTCAACCCTTTCAGCAAGGATCTAACCCTTAAGTTAAGTTTTCTCTTTTTTCTCTATTTTTTTTTTTCAGTTTAACCCTCTAACAAAGCCTAAACTTATATATCCACACTAAATTGTTCACTTATGCACCTCATTTTCAGTTCAAAGCTCATTATAGCATATATCAGCTTTTCGTTAATCTCGTCAACACATCTTTGTTTTAATTCCTCAACTCCCAAACTTTTCTTTAAGCAAAACAATTCTAGAACTACCAATTATAGCATATCATTACTTCCCTTCAAATCTGCTCATCTCAATGTCACTAAACTCAATACAATTCAGTATAAATCAACTCCAAATAAGTAAGTTTTCCTTAAGAATAACTAAATAACAACATAGAAAATAGCTTCTTCTTTTTTCTTAATTTAATGGCTAAAGAATTCATAAAAATTTGAAAAAATACTTCTAAATGGAATCTCTCATTGCATTTATTCCATATTTTTCGGACTTAATTTACTATTTTTAGAAAACTAGAAAGAATCAGATAGATTTTAGACTCACTAGAAAAATAGCTATTGGGCTACCAATGGCCTTCAATCCCTTGTAGGCCCCATCAGGCGCCACTTCTACTATTGACTGGTGGTGATGGTTTGCACTTAAATCAACTTTAAAGCCTTACTTTGCAATTTCACTTGGTTTGCACTATTATCTTTTGGTTTACCTAAGATTTTCCTTCTAACTTTCTTCTACTTCTTCAAAATTTTCCTTAAGCCCTAAGACTTTAAGGAATTAATTGAGAGCATTTGTAAATTTTTCTTGAGTTTGCATGGGGAAATGAGGCATTTGCTCTCTCTTAATGCCTCGTGTACTTTTCCGAAATGATTTGATTAAGTGTCCTTAAGCTAAAAATTTCCATTAACACCTGTCCATAAACCATGTCACGCCCATTGCCACTAATTCTTACTATCTTAATTATTTATTATTAATTTTTGGCTAATTTTGTATAGTATTGGGTGTCGAGTCTGATTTTTCGATTTTTGTTTAAAATTAATTTCTCATTTCTTGACTAATACTAAACCCTAACCCATTTAATATTAATCCTCGACTAAAGAAGTTGAGAAATTCTAGTTTTTTTTATTAAAAATAACTTTTGGAGTCGCCACCCAACCGAAGTCGGGAAAAGAAAAAGAAACCGTAACCAATTGGGCGGATTGGTTACGATTTAGCTACCGGTCTTTGATTTCAAATTTAATGAAAAACCAGAGGGTTCCGAATTCGGAGGCTAACCTATTAAACCCTTAACGGGTACCACTATCTATTTACCGAAATTAGGATTATTTTTCTGATCATAATATTTAAAAATAAATAAATAACTAAAATAAAAAAAAAGAACCTAAGTTTCTACAAATTTTATCGTCGCCCCGAAGGTGCCTACGTACCCGCTAGTCAGGATCAGACGATCATAGTTCTTTTCGAAAATTTTAATGTATTTGTTAATTTTAATTTTGAAAAAAAAAACTGACTGGATTTATGTGATTATCAACTTATTTTATTCATAGAAAACTCTAAAAGGGTCCTAATTTTTAGTATCTCTATAAAAAAAACTTCTAAAACGTCCTGATTTTCCCAAAAAATAAATAAAAATATGAAATAAAATAAAAAATAATAAAATAATGGTTTTTTTTATTAATTTTTATTTCTAAGAAGTAATTTTTCTAATTGAGAAATTAAAAACTAATGCTAAAAACTTTCCTAAACTAAGATATATATATATATTTATATGTACATCCACGCTTCAATTTTATTAATAACAGCTATGTACCTAACTAAATTAACAAGATTATAAAATTACTAAAAAAACTCCTAAAATTAATATACTCATATATATATTATGTTAATTAACTAAAGACATAATAAAATAATAATATAATATAATATCATAATAATACAATCTAAAATAAACCAAACCTGATTGTTTCGTTCGACATTAAAACTCGGCGAGGAGTCGTTCGTCGGTGGAGTTGTTAACGCTATCGGTGTGTGAGTTCTGTTAGTGGGCAATGGCGAACGTAGATAGTAGTGGTGTAGACTGTAAGCCCCAAAGTTCAGCCAAGTAACCGTAGGATTGAACTTAGAATCTAAGGTTTAGGGCGATCGGTTAAAGGATCCAATCACACCCAAATTATAAACTATTGAGAGAAATATTAGTAAAAATGACCCGGTAAACTTAAATTTAAGAAAATAAATAGTAAAATAGGAGACTATAAAATTTTCAAATTTTAAGCATAATAATTGCTAATTACTGAAAAGGCAAAAAGTGTAATCTAATAACTAATAAACTACTAGAGATAGATTATATGTATACTAAAAATTTTAGAATGACCAAAATAATATTTAGGAATGTTCACGTGTACCCCACATGTATTTACGTGTAGATAAAAATACGCGTAATTACCTAAATTGGCCGAAAACTAAGCAAATAATTAAAGAAAAATATAAAATAATTATGGAAAAATCAGAAAAAAATCAGAAGAGGATAAGCTGATGCAAGATCAGGTCATGGTCAGAAAAGTAAAAATTGGCCAATAAAAATTAAACAACTTAAAAGCCAAAAATCAAGGAAATTGGACAAAGTCTTGTCAAATTAATGCATAATAATTACAAAAATCGTCTATAAATAGCAAGAAAAATTCAGAAGCTCATTTGGACAGATACAAATCAGAAAAAATTAGAGAGAGTTGAAAATTCGAGAGAAAATCCAGAAAATAAAAAAAATAAGAAAAACTGTACAGTTAGGGATTTTAAAGGGAACCCACACCAGACGAGGAGCTGGGAGTGGACGGCCACCACCACCACATGGTGGTGGTAGCGCCCAGGCCGGCCGAAAAGGCCACGACGGCCAGCGGTGGCCGGAGCCACCCAAACCGGTGAGTCCAAATTCCAGCCCAATTCTTGTGAAATTTTGTAAAAATAGTAAATATAATTAGAAAATTATGAATTTTGTTATTCTACAATATTTTTGTATGTATTTTGTAGGAAAAATATTATTTAGATGAAAACATGTCCCGTAATATAGGGTTCTTAAGAAATCATGCAAAACCGAGCACATTTCGGTTTAGAAATAAATGACCTTAGGAGTGTAGTTTGGAGTTCAATTTTTTTCTATAGGATGCTCATGTGATATAAAACAATGCTATGGAGCCATTTTTTTTAAATTAATTTTTGAAAATTTTAAGTTAATTTTTAGCCCTAAAATGATGGTAAAATTGGGTGATTTAGGGTTAATTAGGTGATTAGGATGCTAATTACTGATTGGGATATTAATTATATGTTTAGGGAAATTAATCTCTACAGTGGAACCCTAATCCTAGCCTTCGGGTACTAAGTATGGTTAATTAGGGAAATTAAGTAAGTAATATAATAAATTAGTAATATGTGAAAATGTAAATTAATAAATCTAAAAAAAATACGGTTATTTAGATAATATTATAATAGAAATCAGAAAAATAATAAATCTGAAATGACATTTAATTTTAAGTAAATATCTCAAAATGTAAGATTTTTACACATCAGGAATAAATCCGATACCTTAATTAGGACTAACATGTACCGAATAGCTTAGAATACTAAATTAAGATCCAATAAGATATTTGAATACTTGAGCTTAATGTGATTAATTTCACATTGGGATTCGAGCATGTTTAGGATTTAGAAATCGAACTAAAATCTAATTTAGAAATTGATGCGGAAACCGAAACTGAACCCGAACCCAAACCCAAACCTAGAATAATTGTAAAAAACTTAATAGGTATATTAAACCTTAAACAAAACCTAACAATAAGCGTTATAGGATAAAATGAACTTATAATATTTATATGAAAAGCTGAAACCACGTTCGTGTTATAGGGATGATCGGCGATGACCTGAGCAAATCGAATCTCGAGTGAGTGAACGAGGAGTCGAGGTAAGTTGGGATTAATACGATGCTGTATTTTGGAGGCTTAATATTATGCTTGGTTGTACTTGTTAGATAGTTGAATGTATGCATGTGCTTGATTATGGGTGATGCTATGATTCTGTTTGTTGCTCTGCACATATTGTATGAATTGTATGAAATGATTGATCACCTTAAACTGGACTTAATTAAATATCCGACCAATAATCATAATCGGACATGCATTGCAAACCGTTAGGGGAACTTAGGACTCTCCGGCCAAATACCGACCCTTTCGGAAGGGATAGCGCAGGATTGCAAAATAGTCCCTTCTTCATCCTTAGTCGAACTAAGTGATAGGAGAGGAGGTCGCGGCAAGGGTGAAGGCAGTGGTTAGAAGGTAGTCGCGGGAGGAGCAAGGTCTCCATTACAGAAGCCTGGGTTTGGTCGTGAGCTGTTGCATTAACGGTAACTCCTCAACCCGGATTAGAGCGGACGCAATTTCTCTAATCTCACGACGGGCCGGACAACGTCGTGTGATGGCATTTGCTTGCACATGCATTGCATCTAATAAGTGAATGAAAACCTTGTTGTGTTTCTAGTATAGTTTTAAGTCCTCCGTCCTAACTTACTGAGCGGTGGTTGCTCACATCGCTATAGACGTCATGCAGGTGCTGGCTAAGAAGCGGCAACCAATTACTCTGAAGCTAGTAACTACTTGATCCTAGGGGGTGAGGAAAAACATTGAAGAATAAACACATCTTTTAAAGTCTAAGTTTTTATTTTAGAATTATTTTTCATTTCCGAATTATGTAATACTAGGGAATATACTATAGAGAAATTTTGTAAACTTTAACTGCAATAACTGAATGATAACATATATATATAATTCCTCACATTTATAGGTAAATGATTTATTTAAATTACAAACCGTCTATTTCAAAGCGGGTTAGTTGTGGACGCCTTGTGTAGATGAGGTCTAAGATAGCGGTTGTGAGGCCAACTTCTATCTTAGGGCGGTTTACACGGCGGGACTATTACGACTCTGCCGCTTTGGGGCGTGACATAGACGACAGTGGTCTCGTCCGTTGTGTAGCGATAGTGGCGTGAAGTGTGGTAAGTGTCAATCAAGGTTGATGCGTATGTGTGTAGTTCGGTGATGGGCAGCGGCGTACTGTATGGATAGTGCACGTCCAATGAACTATGTTGATAGTGACATGTGGTGAACTGTATTGAGTGATCGAATGGCACAACGTGCATGTGCGTCTTAGGTCGTATAGCAGTGTAGATATGCAGTGGCATCCGTGTTGATCAATGGTCTCATGTGTGTATTGGAGATGTGCTGTGAGTGGGTGAAACGGCTAGTGTAGACAATGACCGTGGCTATTCTGTGCTGCTACGATGAACGTGGTGCCGTGGGCGAAAGAGAACGAAGCTACTGTTTTGACTACCGCCGTAGTTTGTTGGATTGATTGGCTGTTTCTCTTCTGTAGATGAAGCAGATTTTTTTTTCAATTTTGATGCTGATCCCCCTTCCTTTTTGTTGTGGTTCTCTTTTTATAAAACCCAAATCAAATCTTAATGTACCCGATTAAACTAGATTCAAATCCCATTCGAATCTGATTTAGCTAAACCCATATGATTTAATTAGATATGATTCTTTTGCAAAGATAGAAAAATAAAGACATTGGTGCCTGCAGAGACTCGAACCCATGACCTCCAACTAAATCCACCCAAGCGCTCCGCTACTCATCCGTTAGGCCGTTGACCTGTTTTTTAACATTCATTACAATTAAATTATATTTAAACTATCTAAATCTCTAAACTAAAAATTTTTAACTAAGCTAAAATTAACACCAACATTAAACTAATTATTCCTAATATAAATTACTTTTCTAAAAATCTACGAAATCTTTATAATTTTTCCTTTTCTTATTTTTCTGGTATTTTCATTATTTGTTAATTTTTATTTTTTTTTTGAATTAGGACCCTTTTTTTGTAAAAATAAAAACTAAGATTACGGAAGGGCAAAAATTAGGTGTTTACAGTTGCCCCTCTTTGTGGTGAAATTTGAGCAAAACTTTGCCACAAAGACAAAAGAGACACCGTTTTTGCCTCTGGATGACTCTATCCTAAAGAACGTTAAGAGACTTGACGAAGGTCAGAACGACAATGGGAAGTGCCTTTGTGAAAGAATAACGAGAATCTTGGTCATGCTTTTGATGAGCTGACTAACTAAGGCGGTCAAAGCGCCCCTTAAACTGGCTAAGACTTAAAAATTATGAAGAAAACTTGGATCGTGCCCTTAATGAGCTGACTCACCAAGACGGTCAAAGCGCCCCATGAGCTGGCTAAGACCTAAAAATTTAAAGAAAAACTTGGATCGTGCCCTCAAGACGGTCAAAGCGCCCCATGAGCTGGCTAAGACCTAAAAATTTGAAGAAAAACTTAGATCGTGCCCTTAATGAGTTGACTCACCAAGACGATCAAAGCGCCCCATGAGCTGACTAAGACCTAAAAATAATGAAGAAAAACTTGGATCGTGCCCTTAATGAGCTGACTCACCAAGACGGTCAAAGTGCCCCATGAGCTGGCTAAGACCTAAAAATTTGAAGAAAAACTTGGATCGTGCCCTTAATGAGCTGACTCACCAAGACGGTCAAAGCGCCCCATGAGCTGGCTAAAACCTAAAAAATACGAAGGAAAACTTGGATCGTATCCTTAATGAGTTGACTCACCAAGACGGTCAAAGCGCCCCATGAGCTGGGTAAGACCTAAAGATAATGAAGGAAAACTTGGATTGTGCTCTTAATGAGCTGACTCACCAAGACGATCAAAGCGCCCCATGAGCTGGCTAAGACCTAAAAAATACGAAGGAAAACTTGGATCGTACCCTTAATGAGCTGACTCACAAAGACGGTCAAAGCGCCCCATGAGCTGGCTAAGACCTAAAGATAATGAAGGAAAACTTGGATCGTACCCATAATGAGCTGACTCACCAAGATGGTCAAAGTGCCCCATGAGCTGGTTAAGACCTAAAAATTTGAAGAAAAACTTGGATCGTGCCCTTAATGAGCTGACTCACCAAGACGGTCAAAGCGCCTCATGAGCTGGCTAAGACCTAAAGATAATGAAGGAAAACTTGGATCGTGCCCATAATGAGCTGACTCACCAAGATGGTCAAAGCGTCCCATGAGCTGGCTAAGACCTAAAAATTTGAAGAAAAACTTAGATCGTGCCCTTAATGAGCTGACTCACCAAGACAGTCAAAGCGCCCCATGAGCTGGCTAAGACCTAAAAATTTAAAGAAAAACTTAGATCGTACCCTTAATGAGCTGACTCACCAAGACGGTCAAAGCGCCCCATGAGCTGGCTAAGACCTAAAAATTTAAAGAAAAACTTGGATCGTGCCCTTAATGAGCTGACTCACCAAGACGGTCAAAGCGCCCCATGAGCTGGCTAAGACCTAAAAATTTGAAGAAAAACTTGGATCGTGCCCTTAATGAGCTAACTCACCAAGATGGTCAAAGCACCCCATGAGCTGGCTAAGACCTAAAAATTTGAAGAAAAACTTGGATCGTGCCCTTAATGAGCTGACTCACCAAGACGGTCAAAGTGCCGCATGAGCTGGCTAAGACCTAAAAAATACAAAGGAAAACTTGGATCGTGCCCTTAATGAGCTGACTCACCAAGACGGTCAAAGCACCCCATGAGCTGGCTAAGACCTAAAGATAATGAAGGAAAACTTGGATCGTGCCCTTAATGAGCTGACTCACCAAGACGGTCAAAGCGTCCCATGAACTGGCTAAGACCTAAAAATTTAAACAAAAACTTGGATCGTGCCCTTAATGAGCTGACTCACCAAGCCGGTCAAAACGCCCCATGAGCTGGCTAAGACCTAAAAATATGAAGGAAAACTTGGATCGTGCCCTTAATAAGCTGACTCTCCAAGGCGGTCAAAGCGCCCCATGAGCTGACTAAGACCTAAAAATTTGAAGGAAAACTTGGATCGTGCCCTTAATGAGCTGACTCACCAAGCCGGTCAAAGCGCCCCATGAGCTGGCTAAAACTTAAAAATATGAAGGAAAACTTGGATCGTGCCCTTAATGAGCTGACTCTCCAAGGCGGTCAAAGCGCCTCATGAGCTGGCTAAGACCTAAAAATTTGAAGCAAAACTTGAATTGGGATGGCACTTCTTAAGCTTACTAAATCCCTTGATGAAATTTTGAGTCGGGTATCGTTATGTGAGTTAAACGATTAGGAGTTTGAGAAACTTTGGATTGGGACTACGCTTTACGAGCTGGCTAGCTCCTTAAGAGATTATAAATTGGAACTGTGTTTTAGGAGCCAACCTGAAGCTGAAGAAACTTTAGATTAGGATTGCGCTCTATGAACTAACGAGATCCCTAAATGAAAATATGAACCGGATAGCGCTCCATAAGTTGACTGAAGTGCTAAGGAAATATGGATAAGAACGGTACACTATGAGCTGGCTATATCCTTGAGAAAACAGATAAAGGGTAAGCACCCTTCGGATTCACTTAAGCTCTATTGAGAGTTGAAAGTAAACTGAGGAATATAGCCAACTTGAAAAAAAACTCTTGATTTGAGAATTTTACAAATGAGGGATTTGGTGAAAAATGTTTATAACATGAATTGAAAATTTGGCCACCATGGACTGGAAAATGAATGGAAAAACTTGTAACAAGCCTCCACTTTCTCCCTCTCCTTTTCATTTTCATTTTTTTTTTCTCTTTTTCCATGAAAGTTTGCTAACGGATACAAATTCCTATTTAAAAGGCAAACGTTATAATCATGTAGGGTATCTCATATCCACCCTAGTTTGTAACCTAGACAATGAGGTTCTTGGATAGGCCTTAAACGTTCATTTCATAAGGAAAAGGTAACGCATGACATGTTTAGTCAAAGAGGACTTCCTTACGTACTCTCGGTCTGGATGTCACTCTTGACTACTATTTCGAAAATTACAGTCTAATTCGCAAGTGATACGCTTTGATCAATCTGCAGGTCTTTTTGGGTTTAGTATTGTAAATTTGGCTTTTGGTCAAATGGTTTCAAAAGAAGTTAATTGAGAGGGCTTATTTAAAAAAAAGTGCTTTCATCCAACCCAGGGGGTACAAGTCAAAAACCCTTAGGAATGAACTAGATGTGCACTTGCCCCAATTCCAAAGATAATTTTTATCTTAGATAAATTATTTTTCAAAATTAGAAGAGTTTTGAGTAGGGAAGTATTGTGGGTGGGAAGGTCTTGTGTTTAAAAATTGAGTGGATAGAAAGGGTTTATGTTTGTGATTTAGAGTGTGATTTTGCATCGAATATGAAGTTTTTGGTTTGCGGTTGAAAACATGATCTTGAATGAATATGAGGTTTTGTATTTTTGGTTGGGAATGCAATTCAAGGCCATTTGTTTTTAGAGTAACTTGGGCCTTCTTTAATTGGGGATTTGCTCAAGCTGGATATTTGGGTATTTCTTCATTTTCCTTTTTCCTAGCTTTTTCCTTTTCTTTTTTTCTCTTTTTCTTTTTCTTTTCTTTTTTCTTCTTCTTTTTTTTTCCTTTTTTTTTTTAATTTCGTTTCATTTCTTTCTTTTCTCTCCCCAAAAATAACTATCTCTTTTGTTAAGTTTTTGTCTTTAGATGAATCAAGGCCCTAAATCCATAGGTATAGGTTCAGAGTGCATTGGCTTAGATAAGGTATATGTGGCTTTTGGGGTATTTGGAAAAAATGTTAGCTCTTCTTCAAGGAAAACAATTTATCAAAAACAAAAATTATCCTTGAATTGTTATTACTGGGGTAAACACAAATCAATTTTATCCTTCTCTCCTAATTAATGACCTCCAAATTGCCCCACTGTAGGGTGGTTTTTGATAGGGTTTACATTTGAAATGAACTCCAGATCAGTCCAACGAGGTTATCAAAGGATAACTGTGTTTGAGATTTGAAAATGAATGCCTAACTTCATTTCAATCTGCGTATCAAATTCAAAATGGGCCTCCTTTAAGGAATGAGTCCAAAATATCCTCACTATGATGTCTCTCAACTCTCAAAGTGTTTAAGGGTTAGTGTATAGAATATAGGTCACCTCTTTTCATTCAAAACATTTTAAAAGTGAGTTACCAATTCCTTACATAAGGATGAATTGACCTTAAGGTGATGACGAACTTTACTCCCCAATTCCTTGGAACATGCCTCGGTTGTGAAATTTCAAAGACTAAATGCCCCATGCCCCAAACTTATAGGTCTTAATGCCCTTAAGCTTCCATATCTGCTTTTGGGTTAGGTTCTTTAGAGTTCAAATGGGCTGAAACTGACAACTTTTGAAGTAGAAGGGACTAATGATTTACCCTTTTTGTTTGTATCAGGGATCAAGCTTAGGATAGTGATTCATGGCTTTATGTTTTGACTTGGCTCATGGTTGGACTTGATGGCTCAAACCTTGAGTTAATTCAACTATCTTGATGAGTTAGGGCTCGGGTTTGGTTGGTTATTTTCTCGGGCCAAATGGATTTGTTTAGGTTAGCTGCCTTAACGGCCTAAGTAATTGTGTTTGTCCCGAACCTTATAAGGATTTGTAACCGTTAGCAACTTTCTTTCTTTTTCTTTTCTTTTCTTTCCTTTTTTTTTTTTTTGAAAGAGGGAGTGGAAAAGTTAGGGCTTTTGTGTTACAAAGACCGAGTGATGGAATTGTGAATGGATGATTACGAAAGATTGCTTTCATGGAAATATATACAAACCAAGAACAACATTACTGAGAGTCTATTTACAAGAGAGGAATTCTGAAGAATAAAAGACTAAACAAAGAAAGTATCTAAATCTTATTTATTCCAAATGAAAAAGGCTATTTGCAAAATGCTAAATTTACCTAAAAGAATGAATGCTTCTAATTGGTAGAATACTAGGCACAATGATAATTACCTATTATTTTACAAGTTTGATTCTTTGGTTTTGTTTCTTTCTTTTTTTTTATTATTATTTTATTTATTTACTCTACAAAGGTTAGGCTCAACTGATATAGGCCCAAACAAAAAGTGATAAATTCGAGCCCTAATAGATATACTAAGGTCTGCAGCTAAAATAATATTTATGGGGCTCTTCTATTAGGAGAGGATGGGCCCAATTTTATTCTTATTAAACTCCTGTTTATCTGGCTAAAGAGTCGAAATCACGTTTGAAGTAGTTTTTGAGGCTAATGCGGTAAGTGGACATGAATGTCTTTAAAAGACCCTTGACTTAGTCTAACCATGACTGATTAAAAATCAAAATTAAAATTACAATTACAACGTATTCCAAAGTTTTTATGAAATTATAACAAATTATTTACAATGGAAGATTACAATTACCATTACAACTTCACAACTGTTTTTATCAATTTAGGTTTACCACATCATAAGTACTTGTAATTTTTGAAAAAAAATTTTGTGTAATGCAAAAGGGTAGGTGCTAAAGGTTCTCAAGTTTTGCAACCACTGCGTTTTTTCAAAGCAACGGTTCTGTGGTCACATCTGAACTTAAGTGGGGTAGCCTGATTGGCCCCGGAAGGTGGTTGCCCACAACATCCGAAACTTACACAATGGCCCCCTTCCTAAGGTCCTAAGACGACCTAGTTCTGACCGTGTCTAACATGCATTTATGATGCAGAAAGGAAAATAAAATAAAATAAAAATAACTAAATAAAAGATAAAAGTAAAACCCCCCAAAATTCCCCCTAAAATAAACTGCCACAGCAAAAAATGTTAGTAAAAAAAACAAACAAATAAAATAAATAAATACATCAAATAACATACCTAAGTTCTTCTTTTTTTATTTTTTTATTATTTCATTTTTTTAAATAATCCTATTTTCGGCAACTTTTAGTGGCTAGCCCTCTAGCGGTCCCCAATGGAGTTGCCAAACTGTCGAGTCTGATTTTTCGATTTTTGTTTAAAATTGATTTCTCATTTCTTGACTAATACTAAACCCTAACCCATTTAATATTAATCCTCGACTAAAGAAATTGAGAAATTCTAGTTTTTTTTTTTTATTAAAAATAACTTTTGGAGTCGCCACCCAACCGAAGTCGGGAAAAGAAAAAGAAACCGTAACCAATTGGGCGGATTGGTTACGATTTGGCTACCGGTCTTTGATTTCAAATTTAATGAAAAACCAGAGGGTTCCGAATTCAGGGGCTAACCTATTAAACCTTTAACGGGTACCATTATCTATTTACCGAAATTAGGATTATTTTTCTGATCATAATATTTAAAAATAAATACATAACTAAAATCAAAAGAAAAAAGAACCTAAGTTTCTACAAATTTTATCGTCGCCCCGAAGGTGCCTACATACCTGCTAGTCGGGATCAGACGATCGTAGTTCTTTTCAAAAAATTTAATGTATTGGTTAATTTTAATTTTGAAAAAAAAAACTGACTGGATTTAACTTAGTTTATTCATAGAAAACTCTAAAACCTGATTGTTTCGTTCGACATTAAAGCTCGGCGAGGAGTCGTTCGTCGGTGGAGTTGTTAACGCTATCGGTGTGTGAGTTCTGCTAGTGGGCGGTGGCGAACGTAGATAGTAGTGGTGTAAACGACAGTGGTCTCATCTGTTGTGTAGCGATAGTGGCGTGAAGTGTGGTAAGTGTCAATCAAGGTTGATGCGCATGTGTGTAGTTCGGTGATGGGCAGCGGCGTACTTATAGACAGTGCACGTGCAATGAACTATGTTGATAGTGACATGTGGTGCCTGCAGAGACTCGAACCCGTGACCTCCAACTAAATCTACCCAAGCGCTCCGCTACTCATCCGTTAGGCTGTTGACCTGTTTCTTAACATTCATTACAATTAAATTATATTTAAACTATCTAAATCCCTAAACTAAAATTTTTAAACTAAGCTAAAATTAACACCAACATTAAACTAATTATTCTTAATATAAATTACTTTTCTAAAAATCTACGAAATCTTTATAATTTTTCCTTTTCTTATTTTTTTTGGTATTTTCATTATTTGTTAATTTTTATTTTATTTATTTATTTTTTTTGAATTAGGACCCTTTTTTTGTAAAAATAAAAACTAAGACTACGGAAGGGCAAAAATTAGGTGTCTACATTGGGTATTTTAAATAATGACGATATATATTCTTATATAATAATTATACCTAAAGTACATATATTTTTACATGTTACTTTAGGTCACTCTAAAACTTTATAATCTAAATAATTTATTTCTAAGTTTTAATTAATCTCTATTATTCATTTTGCGGATTTCTAATAAGTATAATGTAATTTAATAAAATTAGCTATTTTAGCTACAATAATATTATGTTATTACATTTTTATATTTTGGAACCTTGGGGTTTCCTAACTAACTCTTAAAACTTATTCATAAAGTATTGACTTAATCGAGCTACTTTCGCAAATGCTCTAAATATCCTATTGGGAACTGAGATGTAAAAGCATGAGATTTACACCAATGACATTAAACATGTGGTATCCTCTATTAACAGGTTGTTTCTAGTATATTAACTTAACTTTTTGACACCTACTTATATAACTTAAATATTTTTCTCTCAGTCTAGTGAGATAACTTTAGTTATGCAACATATTGGTCTAGATATCTATGTTCTTTCTAAATATTTATCCAATCAAGGATAATTTTTAGATAATTTGATGTCATAGAAACTCACCGGTAATACATTTTTATTATCATTTCATATATACTTTAATTATCTATAGATCTTTATTGTAAAACATATAGAGAATTTTACTTATTTACCATTATATATATGAAATATTACATATTTATTAATTATATGAAAAATATTATCAATTTACTGAGTCTATATCGCATCTTTAAAATGCAACATAGATATTTGTACCTTACAACATATATTTAATTAAATTGATGTCGTATATTTTAAATGTGACATAGATACACGTATTTATACAGTTAATATATATTGTATCTTTTAAATGCAACATAACTACTGTAGGCAAAACATTAAATCGCATTTATGAACGATCTTTTAAAAGATGTGACATAACTTTTGAACGTAGACCTTTGATGAGACTTTGATTCCTTATACTAAGTTATAGCTACATTGTTGTTACAATACAATGTAATGCTTAAAGCTACTCCAAATATAAAATTTCTGATTAAAACTTCTTTTACTACTTCAGAAGCTGTATGCTAGTATCTCTTGTTTGGAACTCTTCTAATAAACAGCTTCACCATTTAGGTAAAATACATATCCTTGCTATAACTTCAAATCATCTTGATTTATACGGAAACCAATATTCATATACCTTTTGACTACTATACCTTTTGACTACTAGTTCCTCATCTCCTTCATAGACAAGAATAAATCCTTTATTCTTCTCAAATACTTGGAAATGGTCTTAACAATAGCCCAGCAACTCTTACCTGAGTTGACTTGATATTTACTTGGCATGCTTATTGCATAAGCAATGTCTAATTGTGTATATACCATGTCTTACATTATCGACCTAATTGTTGAAACATATGGTACTCTGTTTATTTTATTTTTCTCCCATTAATTTTTTGGACACATTGCTAAAGAGATATACACCATGTAACATAAGCAAAAATCTTTTCTTAGAATTTTGTATATTGAATCTATTCAATACTTTGTCAATATACGTACTTTAACTTAATTCAAGCAGTCTCCTATAACTATCTAGGTATGTCTTAATTCCTAAGACATGGACCGCTTTTCCTAAATTTTTTTCATGGAAATATGTGATTTATTGGCTAAAAGATATAGATATGAAGAGACAAAACCTATAATTATATTAAATCTATGTTCTATCTATATCTCATTTGTTTTCTATCTATATTTCTTCATACTATTAAGGTAATATCGATTTATTTGACTCCACATCCCGTACATATTATTATTTATAACCGTTGAATTACCATTAAGTCTTTTCTATTTAAGTAAGAATTATACTATCAACTACTCAATGTCCAATTACATGATCTCTATAATCCTACCTTTAATAAAGATATGAAACCACCAAATTTTCAATTTCGAATCCAACGCCCATGACTTATTATTTCAATTATACTTGAAAAATTTCAAGGTTTTCTTATTCTCTAAATATTCAAAGTTGAAATATTCAATAAAGACATCTAATTTCAAAAGCGTATGTTTTTTAAAATAAATAAGATATCCAAAATCTTTTGTTATCTCTGGTAAAAAAGCTTTTGTTATCTCATATTTTTATCTTAAAATAGTTTAATATTTATTTTTATACACGCATTGCAATTGCACCTTTTGCTATAATTACAAATGTGAACAATAGATAAGTTATGGATATTCATATAGTTACCGAAGATATGTAATTTTTTCCTTTTTCCTTTTTTTTTGGGGGGTGGGGGTGGTGGTGGTTTAAAAGATATGTAATGTTGGACTAACTTATGACTATGATATAATATCAACTAAAGAAAAGTGTACAAATCTAATAATAAATAAGGAAAATTATACTTTTAGATTTCGGACTCGCTTTTTCTAATTGAGTTCTCGAATTTTTATTTTTTTTCTATTTAAATTCTTAAACTTTCAAAAAATTTGCAAAATAATTCTCCATTGGTGAATTATTAGTTTTTCCATTAGTAAAAAACTCTTTTACAAACTTTTAAAAAGTTTAAGAACTAAAATAAAAAGAAAAATAAAAGTTTGAAAACTCAATTAATAAAAGTGGCAAAATTTGAGTATTAAAAATATAATTTTTTGCAATAAATATTATTTGGCCAAAGAAAAATCTAATAATAAATATTAATATTATAAAAGAAAGGAAAGAAAGGTTCAACCAATATGAATTAAGTGGCAAAGTTTGGAACATTGTGCTTGGATGGATGGAGATTAATGGATTTTAAATAAAAGGAGTGAAAAGTAATGAAAAAGTTATGTTTAGTTAGTTTCATAAAGGGTGGAAAAAGAATGATTTGGATGGAAGTGAGATGAAACATTTCCATTCAACAATTACATTATTTTTTCTTTAAAATTGTGTAAAAAGTAAAGGAAATAAGTGGAAAGGATATAAAGTTACAAAAATGTCCTAAAAAAGAGAGGAAAATAAAGCAATAGAGGTTAGATTTGGAAGGTTAATTTGGTCATAAAACTAATTATTTCCTTTTATTTCCTCATTTTATATCCCAAACAATAGTAAATGTTTCCACTTATTTCTTTTTCTATCTTTTTTTTGTTAATCTCAAATTTAGTACCCAAACTTTAACAAATTATGCAATTTACCACCTATACTTTGAAAATGTCAACTTGTTACCTAATTAAACTTTTCATGATTATTTATACTACCTAACTTAACATTGTTAGTGTCCATGGAAACTTCTTTAACATGTGACAATTGACGTGACATGAATTGATATGTAGCTATTGTTACGCCTCGAAATAGCAGAATAGTAGTAGATCGTACAAACCATTATAGAATAAAAGTTGATATTACAGTTACTATCTTAAACTTGATTTATACAAGACGTTTACCATTAACTTGCTTTGAAATAAATAGTTCATAAATTAAATATGTTTATTACCTATGAAAATATGAAAAATTACTTACTAAGATTTAAATAATCCGAGTAATGTTTACAAGATTTAGGAATATAATCTTAATTTACTAAAGAAAATGCAAACCCACCCCACCCCCCCACCCCACTTAAACTTTTACTTATGTGCAAATTTTTCCCTTAAACTTTCAAATTGAGGTTTTTGACTCCCTAAACTTTGATAAATTAGCAAAAGAACCCCCATAACTCTTAAATTTTGTTTTAGTACGTAAATACCTTTTAAAGTTTAATTTTTATGTGCAAACACCTCTCTAAACTATGAGATGTTTAGGGGTATTTATGTACAAAAATTAAAGTTTAAGGGGTATTTACACATTAAAATTAAAGTTTAAAGGGGTTGTTTGCTAATTTATAAAAGTTGTGTCAAGTTCGAATCGAAAGGGTCACATACATGCTACGTATCAGATCGCGCTACAGGCGACTAAGGAAATGATATGACTTGTACGTATGGGATGATTAAGTGAGATAGGATAAGGCAAGAAGAGTAGGTAGTCTCGATAGGCTCTAACATGTTAGGTGACAAGTGGAGAAGTACGATGGCATTAAACTCCACAATGGGCGAAAAACGGGGTAGTGTTCTTAGGATGTTCGAGTGTTTGCTATTTGAGACAGGATTCCAGCAGAGTAATCGTGTTAGTGAGAATTTGTCTTTTGTCCAAATGAGGAAGTAAAGAGTGTATTTGTAAGCCCCACGACCAGTTACTCGAGATTCGGTTAATAAAATTTAGGGCAATCGAGTAAATAAACAAATCCAGCCCAAATTTTACAACGAAATTAAAAATATTAGTAAAAATGATCCTATAAGTTTGGATTGAGGAACTTAAATAATATAATATTGAATTATATGGATATTATTCGTTATTTATCGGAAACACGTAAAACGAGTTCCGATAACTAACAAACTAATAGAAATAAATTATATACATACTAAAAATCATGAAATAACGTAAATAATATTTAGGAATATTTATTTATACTATATATGAATTTATTTGTAAGTAGAAATATGCGAAATTACTTAAAATGCCTAAAATATACTAAATTAATACTAATTATTAAAGAATTTTCATAAATAATTAAGGAAAAATCAGAAAAAAATGTGGAAATGTCTAACATTGGGGCATGGCAAGTAGAAAATTAATGAAGAAAAATTAACCAATAAAATTTAGTCAAATAAAAAGCAAATTGAAAGAAGATAAGAACTATGTCAAGTCAATTTAATGTATAAAAAATCTCCTAGAGCTCTATAAATACCCAAAATTTTTCAAAAGCTCATTTGGTTTGTTTGGAGAGCAAAAAAATTAGAAAGAACCGAAATATTGAAGGCTAGAGTTTATGTACAAAAATTACAAAAAATCTATACAATTAGGGCTTTAAAAGGAAACTCACACCCGACGGCCACTTGGAAACAAACAGCCACCACCACACCACTCTACCCCCATTGCCCAAGGCTACCGATACATTTGTAGCCACTACTGGTGGTTAGAAGCTGATCGTTCGAGTAAGTTAAATTCCAACCCAATTTTGTTTAATTTTGTAAAAATATTAAATATTATTAGAAAATCATGAAATTTGTTATTCTGAGATATTTTAGTATGTAGTTTTAAGGAAAATTTCTATTTTCATGAATTGATACATGAAAATATATTATCGTTAAGAAATCTCACAAACTCGAGTTTTGTTCAATTTAGAACTAAATAACCTTAAGAGTGTAGTTTTGAGCCCAAAATTTTTATGTAGGCTAGTTAGAACATTTAAAACCAAGCTATAAAGCCTCTTTTCAAAAATGAATTTTTGAAATTTTTAGATAATTTAAATACGTTAAAATGATGCATAAAATAGATAATTATGGGCTAATTAGGTAATTAACTAAGATAATTACTGATTTTTTAGGAAGTTGAAATCTAATGAAGTGTAATATTTATAGCATTTAGGGTATTAAATATAATTATTAGGATATTATGTAGTGAATATGTAATTGGCAAAAATGGTAAATTTTAAGTTAATTTTGCAATTTAGGGTAATTAGGTATAAATTCTTCTTTAGGATGAATTTAGATATTTTGAGATGTTAATTGATGTTAAAGAATGATATTTGAGGTGATGGAAATGTTAGATGTATACATTATGGACATATTAGGTACTAATTTGTAATATTTAGCTATAAGAAATTAATAAATAGGAAAATATTATATTAAAATTGATATTGTAATAATAATAGGAATATATAATAAATCTTGTAGGAAACTTAAATTAGGATAATTATATGAAAAATGTAAGATTTTCTCATAATAAGAGTAAATTCGGTAGTTAAATTAGGATTAAGATATACCGCATGGACTATAACACTGATTAAAGAACGAAAACAATATTTAGGATATCTAAAAATAATGTAATTAATTTCACATTATGGGTTGGAATGATTTCCTAGGGTTTACGTCTAAAATCCTTAATAAAAAACTAAGTTAAAAACTTAATTTAGAAACCGACTTTAAAAACTAAATCAGAACTCAACCTAAATTAGGAATAATTGTAAAAGACTTAAAAACTTAAATAATTAGACATATTAAATCCTAAACTAAAGATAACATAAAATTACTACAAAATAGAGTTTATATAAAATAGTTATATATGTACTAAAACAACATTTGTATTATAAGCTTTAACGGCGACAACTTATGCAAGTCGCACCTTAAGTGAGCAAGTGAGGAGTCTAGGTAAGTTAGAATTAATACGATACGGTATTTTGGAGGCTTGAAATTATGCTTAATTATGCTTGTTAGATAGCGAACTACGCGTAAGTACTTGTTTCTGAGTTGATGCTATGTTTTCGATTCATTACTCTAGATTGTATTTATATGAATTGTTGCAATGATTGAACACCTTAAATCGAATCTAATTAAATATATGACTTGAAATTCTAAATCGGACATGCATAACAACCCATTAGGGAAAACGTAGGGTTCCCTTTTTCCCTGGCTAAATACCAACTCTTTCGAAAGGGATAGCATTGGATAGTATAATTGGTTCCTTCTTCATCCTTAGTCGAACTAAGTGACAAGTAAGGAAGTCGCTGCAAGGGTAAAGTTAATGGTTCGAAGGTAGTCACGGAAAGAGTAATGTCTTCATTGCACAAGTCTAGGTTTGGTTATAATTTGTTGCATTAATGAAAACCCCTTAACCTAGATTAAAGCGGGTGCAATTTCGCTAATCTCACGATAGGTCGGACAACATTGTATGATGGTATTTACTTGTACATACATAGCATCTAATTAATTTAGTTGATAACTGTGTTTATGATTGTTGTATAGTTTTGAGTCTCCATCTCAACTTACTAAGCCGTGATTGTTCACATTCATACAGACGTTGTTGCAGGTGCTAGCTAGGAAGCTGCTTATGTCTACCTTGAAGCAAGCATTGTTGGATCCTGGGGGAGTGAGAATAATAACCTGGGAGCAATTACATTTTCAAGTTTAGATTCTACCTTTAAAGTTTTTAGTATTAATTTATGAATTACTTAAGTAGATTATGTTAGGTTGCTAAATCTAGTAAACATACTCATAATATTTTTATGTAAGTATATATTTTTCTTAAGTTCATAAGTAAATAATTTATTTAATTAATGAACCGTTTACTTCAAAACGGGTTAGTTGTAGATGCCTTGTGTAAATCAGGTCTAAGATGATAGTTGTATGGTCAACTTCTATCTTAGAATGGTTTGCACGGTAGGACTATTACAACTTTGCCGCTTTGGGGCGTAATAGTATTTATAGGAGATAGTAAGTAAGTTAGATTCGTTAGACCATTATGTTGATCAATGATTAAGATTGAAGCTTTTTAATAAATTGATATCGAGTGGGTTTTTGCATGGATTTAAGCCTAAAAAAAGGCTTCATATTTTGATAGTATGAGCTAAAGCAAGAAAGGTTGGATTAGACAGACTAATCCAACGAGCCTTATTCCAAACTTACCATAGCATATCTCCTTTGAGCATCCTAAATTCTTATGGGATTGACTTTCGAGGCCCTGTTACATCAACCCAAAGAGTCAAGTCTATATCGTTATTAGGCTTGAAGCCTATGAATCAAGTTTAGCCCTCTACATTTTGGCCCCTGACCAAAGTCCTTCAGATGGGGTCGAAGGGGGTTGGGCATTGAATAAGCTTTTCAATTGATTCTAACACATGTGTACCGTTTAAATATTACATCATTGCCAAATTCATTTGAGAATCAGCTTAATGCACAAATTCATAGCATCTCATATTTACATGTCATATCTTGACTAAATTAAGTTACACATTGTCGCTATAGCAATATCTAAGTAAATTTTCTTTAAGCTACTCATTTTTTAGATGACTTCATTTCTTCAACTCGATCTTCATAAGTCAATAGTATCGTTGAATTGAATTTATACATCAAGTTCGCATTGGCAATCTCATTATGCTAACTCCATGTATTGGAGCAATCTTCATGTAAGCTCTTTACATATAATGTAAACATTGTACGCTAAACAAACCTTTTATTTTACGCCGCAACTAGTAAGTACAAGGTCCTTCTATTTACAAAGTTCCCTCAATCAAAACTTAGCACATTTCTTCAATGATTAAGTAGTCTTATGCACCTTGATATGTGTTAACCAAAGGCTTTGACTAAATCATTCCTGAATTGTCTACTCTATAATCCTATACACACCTCATTTTTGCCATTTTATTTTAGTAGTTTTATTGAGCCAAGAAAATAAAAAATATATGTATATAAAATAATTAATAAATAATAATAAAAAAACGAAAATAGAAAAAATAATAAAGTGATAGGTTGTATCGAGTTAAGTTATATTAAGTCCAGTTGCATCAAGTCTAATCATATCAAGTCCAATTGTATTAAATTAAGTCGAGTCGAATCATTTAGAGTTAAATTGGATAATGGTGTATGTTTAATTTAATAATTTTTAAGTCATTGAAGGATCGAGCTTCATTAAAATATTTTTTGGTCTAGTTTGATATAAAATGGATTTTTATCTAATTTATATTGGGCGAAAATAGACTTAAGATTTATTGAATAAGTTATTAGGCTAAATCACGCTGGACTGAGTTAGACTCGAAAAATAGAAAGCCTAATTTAAGATAGGATTTCTAGAAATTAGGTCGAATCTTCAAAGAATCATTATCGTATCTAGGGTTTGTTAAGATCAAATCTATAACTAAAAGATACGAAAGATTTGGTAGTGTAGTTTATAAATAATGAGTCGGTGGTGACATTTGACACATTTTTGACAATCCTTACATAGTCACAAAAACACAAATCCACACACTGCAACACCCCACAGACATAGTTTCTTTTACATCCACGGCTAACCTCAATCCTATAATTATTTACCATTGCCTGTCCACGACCAACAACATTACACACACTATCCATAAGCACATGCCATCGCACTTGCATTACTCCATGTCCTAATCATTAACACGTACGTCCCTCACTCACGACAACCCCCACACTCTCGCTTGCATACATTCATTTGACTAAACACCCACTACACCCATGCTCATTCGACACCCATGCATCATTCATACGCACATAACACACTAATCTCACCACTCCACTTTATACACATTCACCAAACACAATCTAACACTATTGTACTCGCTCACTTATTGACACGCTATTGCCTACATACTCCACTTAACATGGTCACACTTCACATAATATCACTCTTTGCCATGGCACGCAACTACACATTGTAAGCCCCACAACTAAGCAATCCAAGGTTTCGATTGGTTGAAAGACCGATCGAGCATAAATTATAAAGTAAAGTTAGAAATATTAGTAAACCGATCCCGTAAGTTTGAATTTAAGAAAATAAGTAATAAAATAGGAGACTACAAAATTTTCAAAATTTAAGTATATAACTCGTTATTTATTGAAAATGCGTAAAATGCATTCCGGTACTTAACAAATCACTAGAAATAAATTATATGTATACTAAAAATCATAAATGACGTAAATAATATTTAAGAATATTTATTTGTATTATATATGAATTTACATGTAAGTATAAATACGCGTAATTACTTAAAATACGCGAAATGTGCTAAAATAATACTAAATAATTAAAGAAAATTATAGATTAATTGTGGAAAAATCAGGAAAAAATCAGAAGAGTGTGGAATGATGCAAATTTGGTTGTGGCAAGTCAGAACCTGAAAAAGAAAAATCAACCAATTAAATTAAGACAACATAAAAGCAAAAAATCAAGGGATAAGGCAATTATCTTGTCCCATTTAATGCACAATAAATCCCCTAAAGCCCTATAAATAGCAAGAAAAATTTAGAAACTCATTTGGATAGATGCAAATCAGAAAAAATTTTGGGAGAGGCGAAAATTGAGAGAAAAATTCATTTTAGAAAAAAATTAAAAAAAAAACTGTACAGTTAGGGCCTTTAACGGGAACCCCCCCCCCCCAGACGAGCAGCTGGGAGTGGACAGCCACCACCACCACCACACAGTGGTGGCAACACCCAGGCCAGACGATAAGGCCACGGCGGCAGGCGGTGGCCGGAGCCACCCAGATCGGTAAGTCCGATTTTCAGCCCGATTTTGTCTAATTTTGTAAAAATAGTAAATATTATTAGAAAATTATGAATTTTGTTATTATGAGATATTTTTGTATGTAGTTTGTAGGAAAAATATTAGTTTGATGAAAAAATGCCTTGTAATATATAGTTCTTAAGAAATCATGCAAAACCGAGCACATTTCGGTTTAGAAATAAATGACCTTAGGAGTGTAGTTTGGAGCTTAATTTTTTTTCTATAGGATGCTCATGTGATATAGAATAGTGCTATGAATTCATTTTTTAAAATTCATTTTTGAAGTTTTTAAGTTAATTTTTAGCCCTAAAATGAAGGAAAAATTGGGTAATTTGGAGTTAATTAAGTAATTAAATTATTAATTACTGACTTAGTAAATAAGTAGATGTTTAGGGATGTTGAAATCTAATGGAGAATGATACTTGTAGCATTTAGGGTGTTAGATGTAATTATTAGGTTAATTATGTAGTAAATAAGTAATATGGAAAAATAGTACATTTTAAGTTAATTTTGTAAATTAAGGTAATTAGGAGTAAAATATGATTTAGGATGAATTTAGACATTTTGAAATGATAATTGATGTTTAGAGATGATAATTAGAGTGATATAAATATTAGAAGTGTAATATATACATAAAAGGTAATAATACATAATAGGTAATTATTGGAAATATAATAAATAGGAAATATTATAATAAAAATTGATATTGTGATAATAATAAAAATGTACAATAAATCTGATAGGAAATTTGAATTTATGTAATTATATGAAAAATGTAAAAATTTCTCACATTAGGAGTGAATTCGGTACACTAATAAGGATATAAGTTTACCGGGTGAAATAAAATACTGACTAGGGGTAATGATGGTATTTAGGAGATCGGGAAATAATGTGATTAATTTCATATTATGGGTTGAAATGAATTTCTAGGGTTAGAGTATAAAACACTACTTAGAAATCGAACTAGAACCTAATTTAGTCGAACTAGAACCTAATTTAGAAATCGATGCGAAAATCGAACCCGAACCTAACCCCAAACCTAAATAGTTGTAAAAGACGTAAGACCTAGATAATTAGGCATATTAAACCCTAAACCAAACGTAACAATAAGTGTTATAGGATAAAATGAAACTATAATAGTTATATGAAAAGCTGAAACCACGTTTGTGTTATAGGGATGATCGACGATTGCCTGATCAAATCGGACCTCGAGTGAATGAGCGAGGAGTCGAGGTAAGTTGGGATTAATATGATGCTGTATTTTGGAGGCTTATGATTATGCTTGGTTGTGCTTGTTAGATAGTTGAATATGTGCATGTGTTTGATTATGGGTAATGCTATGATCCTGTTTGTTGCTCTGGCACATATTGTATGATTTGTATGAAAGGATTGATCACCCTCAACTGGACTTAATCAAATATCTGACCAGTAATCCTAATCGGACATGCATGGCAACCCGTTAGGGGAACTTAGGACTCTCCGGCCAAATATTGGCCTCTTCGGAAGGGATAGCGCATGATTGCAAAATGGTCCCTTCTTCATCCTCAGTCGAACTAAGTGACAGAAGAGGAGGTCGCGGCGAGGGTGAAGACAGTGGTTCGAAGGTAGTCGCGGGAGGAGCAAGGTCTACATTACACAAGCCTAGGTTTGGTTGTGAGCTGTTGCATTAATGGCAACTCCTCAACCCGGATTAGAGCGAGCGTAGTTTCTCTAATCTTACGACGGGCCGGACAACGTCGTGTGATGGCATTTGCTTGCACATGCATTGCACCTAATAAGTGATTGAAAACTTTGTTGTGTGTATGGTATAGTTTTAAGTCCTCCGTCCTAACATACTGAGCTGTGGTTGCTCACATCCCTATAGACATCATGCAGGTGCTGGCTAAGAAGCGGCTACAACTACTCTGAAGCTAGCAACTGTTGGATCCTGGGAAGTGAGGAAAAATATTGAAGAACGAACATATATTTTTAAGGTTTAAGCTTTTACTTTAGAACTTCTCGTTTTTTTTTAATAATGTAATAACTAGGAAATATATTTCGGAAAAACATTGCAAACGATAATTGTAATCACTAAATTATAGTGAATATATATATTTCCTCACTTTCTTAGATGGATGATTTATTGAAATTACAAACCGTTTACTTCAAAGCGGGTTAGTCGTTGACGCCTTGTGTAGATCAGGTCTAAGATAGTGGTTATAAGGCCAACTTCTATCTTAGGGTGGTTTACACAGCGGGGCTGTTACGACTCTACCACTTCGGGGCGTGACACACACTTCCACGACATACAAACTAACTGACCCCCTTGATACATACACTACCGCTTGATCACTGCAAATCCTTACATAGGTCACACATGACAGCATCTTACACATACTCACATGTTAACCACAAACTAATCGAGCACATGAAGACACACATACACTTGCCGACATGAGATCACACACACGAAGACATACTCTACTCACTAGCTGAAGCATAAATACGTCTCTTGATCACAATTCGCGCAACGCACACACGATCAAGCCCTCACACTTTACGTCTACATCCAGTGCACTTCATAGTCCACGTACGTTGCACAACTAAATTCACATACAAACACTATACATACATAATGCCAATACATATCCAACACTTCACCACATGAGCATTACACTGTCCACATACGTCTACAACCAATGACGCTGAATATCGCACACATACACATCTACGTAGTCCAAACAATCACGAGTCACGATGATTAACGCGAACACATCGGTTATGCGCCACTCAAACCGTTTAAGTAATAAAAATTATTATTTAATTTAATTATTATTTTGTTTATGTAGTTAATTTAATTACTATTACTAATTTGTTTTTTTATTGTAAGTATTTTTATTATATATTTTTAATTGTTGTATTATTTACTACATTTTTTAGATAATTTGAATTTTTTGATAATGTAGTTAATTTGTATTTTTCAGTTGAAAATTGCATAGTTTTTAAATTGTGTATTTTTTCTCTGAGATCTATATCTTTATAGAAGATATGTATCTAAATTGTATCTTAACATATTTTGCATATAGGATTTCGAAAATATCGATTTTAACACAGTGATTTTTTATAAAAAATAAAAAATCTTAACCGGAATTTAAAAAAAAAAGATTTAGTTAGTTAGGTTTTTTTAAAATAGATTCGTGGAATTAGATTTTTTAGGTTTTTTTTTAAATAATAAATAGTTAAACAAATGTAAAACTAACTCGATTTTCAAAAGTAAAAAATCCAACTGCTAAATATTTTATAAAAAAGAACTACGCTGGTTTGATCCCAACCAGCGGGTACGTAAGTACCTTCGGGATAATCGTATAAAAAAATTTTCCTTTTTCTTAAAATATTCGTAATAAAAAATTCATTTTAGTTATATTTTGCATATTTGTATATAGCTTAGTATTTTTAGAAAAATATAAAAATAAAACTCATTAAATCTTTTATTTTTACATGATGACTTAATCTTAATAAGTTAACCCCCGAACATAATTTTTTTAGTTATATGCAAATCAATGGCCAAATTAGAGTTTTCCCATCCAAAAACTCTAATTTTATTTTTTTACAAGTTGGCAACTCTAATTTTTTTAAATATTTTTTTAAGAAAAATGTTTCTTTAATTTTATATTAAATAATTTATATTAAGCAGATTGGGTTTAATATAGATTAAATTAAGTAAAATCAAAATAGGACTCAACAATTCCCTTTTTGTTTTTATACACACCAATTCCACTTTAGTGTTTCTATATAATTTCTCTATTACGATTTATGAGCTCGATCTTAGATATCAGCATAATACCAATGCTAGCTCCAAGTATGCGAAATTTTTGCTCATGCAAACTCAAGTACTTAATCGTGTATATATATATATATATGACTTATTTCCTCTTAATATATATATATATATATATATATATTCGATTTTCCAAACCTATGGATTTTGAGATTTGAATATATATGTTATATTAGCTCTGAAGCTTTCAACAATAGAAAAATTTGTCATGTCCTCAATTATACATCCACTGATTGGACAACGCAAATGGGCCTCTATCTATTTCTCATAATTTCCTTCTTGAATGCAGATCTAATGAATTCTACCCTACCCCCTTTCTTTTAACTAAACACATTAATGCTGGTACAGGAAAATCCTTATCATCACAAAAGAGTATCATTTCCCTCTTACACATATGTATTATTCATCAATACCAAAATGGATGCCCGTCGCATCTTCATAGTAGGATTTCCAGCACATGACATGAATGATGTGTCACAATTTAAGTGGTATATAGGCCATGGAGAATATTTTTCTGTTACACATTTACGTACCTGTATATTCCTTTATTATTTTCGTTAAATCCTCCTGACAAAATCTAACCCTGAATGTTCACCTTGATACATGCTCTTCTTCTTTTCCTTACATCCGTATTGCTTGTTTAATCCCTTGTTTACTTATTTATCTATTTTCCAAACCTTTCTCATGTGCGTTCTATCTCTATTCTTCATGTAATTCCACATCTTCATTCATTTCCCAATACTTCTTTATCCTCCTTCAACACTCTATCTTTTGATTTCGCTTATCACCTCTTCTCATTTTTCTTTAAATACAAATTCCACGAATTCTTCTGTTATGCGCTTTCCCTTTTCCCTTTTCGATTTCACTTACATCCTACTTCATACATACTCTCTTTGATTTTATTTTACTCTAACCTATACACACCTTCGATTTCATTTTCTTCTACTCCTTACCTAAACAATTCGGCATAGGACGACGTTTCTTTTAACTTAAAATTTTAAGACTAAGAAAGACAAGCTGCAGCATCCATTGAAGATTAAAGACCACCGAAGTTATGGGAGCACATTAGAGTTATGAACAGCTAAACTTGACGAAGGAGGTGTAGATACCTAATTTTTGCAACTCATTCTCTCGGTTCTAATTTTTGATAGGGTTCTAATTAAAAAAAAAATTAAAGAATAATAAAAAAAATAAAGAATAAAAAAATTGAAAAAATGATAAGAAATACAAAAAAGGAAAAAATTATGAAGATTTTTTAGATTTTTGGAAAAAACATTTTAATGTCAATTAGTTTAGTTTTAGTTCGGTTCAAATAACTTATTTTAGATAGTTATGTAGTTTAAGTACAATTTAATTGTACTAAATGTCATGACACAAGTTAATGACCTAATGAATAAGTATTGGAATATTAATATTAGATTAATTTGAGGTTATGAGTTCGAGTTTCATCAGGTACATATGTGCTTTTTATTTTTTATTTTTTTACCTTTTATTTTGTGAAAATCGGTTAAGTGTACAGGATTCAAATCTAATTTTAAATCTTATTAAATCTTTTGAATCTAATGCGATAAAGATGTAAGAAATTCAAATCGAATTTGATTTTTATCAAATCAGGTTTGAATCGATATAAAAAATCCAAATTTAATTTGATTTTTATCAAATTAAATATCAATCAATGTAAAGGATTCAAATCTAATTTTATTTTTTTTATCAAATTAGATATAAACCAATGTAAAAGATTCAAATCTACTTGATCTTTGAGATTGATATAATTCGTTTCAAGCTTTTTATATATTGATCGCTTGGCAAAAAAAAAAGGGGATCATTCTCAACCATAATACAAACACAATCAATCACCAGCATGTCCAGGATCGCTTCGTCCACTTTCCAACACACTAACCGCTTTCCACCCATGCATAGAACTGCAACACCAAACAATTCCCTTGTCCAAACTCCAGGCGAAACTTCAGACAAATTCGATAACTCTGCACATCGATCAACTCTCTCAACGGCCAAATAGCATCATTCCACCAATCGCCTGATTCACAAGCAGCAAGTGCAGTCCGAACACATCCATCCTCGCCGAACAAAACGACGGCAGGCCACACACGCTTACTGACCACACTCCACTGCAACGTCCACAACACAGGACGACAACACGCGATCAACAACAGCAACTGCTCCATCCTCTTCACCAACACAGTACACGTTCGGCACTGTCCCAACGCCCTGTCCAACACTGTCCCAACGTCATCGAACACGACAATCATCCCCACGGCACTCTACTATCCACAGAACAACAGCAGCCCACTACAGACCATCCATGGAATTGGCCGAGCAACATACAGCAGCACTGGCATACAATCCCAATCCACCTTACGCACGCTGCTCCATCTCCAGGCTATGCTCCATCAAAACGACCAGAACACAGCCAGATTTCCAGGCACGACGACGCTCCAAGCACCAAACAGCAGCTCACATCCACGTCCAGGATTCACGAGCCAACACAGCACATCCTCGCTCATGCTGAATCACATAGTATAACACGTCCTTGCTCACAATGAATCATACGATACAACATGTCCTCATTCACGCAAACACCACCAACGCTCCAACACATCAGTCCACACGTTGAACCATTGACGATCAATACTCCAGCAGCCACAAACTCAGCACATCCAAGCTTCACCGTCAAAGACAAACAACACTCCACTACAAAGCTGAAGTCAAGGTTCGATGCTCCAATTATTTATTTATTTATTTGTTTAGTTATTATTATTATTTTTTATTATATTATTATTTTATTAGTTATTCAGTTAAGTTTATAACATGATATGTAAATATATATATATATATATATAAATATATATATTAGCTTAAGTGTTTTTAGGATTAAGTTTTTTAGAATTCTTCACGTAGAAAACTTTTTTTAAATGAAAAATTAATAAAAAAACCCTTCTTTAAAATAGGACTTTTAGAGTTTTTATAAAATAAGAATATTCGAGGATTATAGCTTTTTAGATTTTTTTTAATAGATTAAATCAGTTAAACACATAAACTTAGTTGATTTTTCAAAATTTAAAATAAACCAACACACTAAAATTTCTTTATAAGAACTACAGTGGTCTAATCCCAACTAGTGGGTACATAGGCACGGGGAAACGTTAAAATCTATAGAAACTTAGGTTTTTTTTCTTATTTTCTTTTAGATTTTATTTTTCTTAAAAATATTTAAAAAGGATAATTTTGATAAATAAACCTAATTTCAGAAAATAGATAGTAGTATTTATAAGCCCTAAAGCCAAGCCAAGTAACCGTAAGTTTGAACTTAGAACCCAAGCTTTAGGGCGATCGGTTAAAGGATCCGATCAAACCCAAATTATAAACTATTGAGAGGAATATTAGTAAAACTGACCCCGTAAACTTGAATTTAAGAAAATCAGTAATAAAATAGGAGGCTACAAAATTTTCAAATTTTAAGCATAATAAGTATTAATTATCGAAAATGCGAAAAGTGTAATGAAGTAACTAAAATTATTAGAGATAGATTATATGTATACTAAAAATTTTAGAATGACCAAAATAATAGTTAGGAATGTTCACGTGTACACCACATGTATTTACGTGTAGATAAAAATACGCGTAATTATCTAAATTGGCAAAAAACTAAGCAAATAATTAAAGAAAATTATAAAATAATTATAGAAAAATAAAAAAAAAAATCAGAGGATGATAAGTTGAACCAAGATCAGGTCGTGGCAGGTACAAACCAGAAAAAGAAAAATTAACTAATAAAATTTGGGCAACCTAAAAACCAAAAATCAAGGAATTGGGGTAAAGTCTTATGAAATTAATGCAAATTAATTGCTACAATTGTCTATAAATAGGGGAAAAATTTTCAGAAGTCATTTGGTCAGTTTAGGATCTGACAAAAATTGAAACACTGAAAAAATCGAGAGAAAATCTAGAAAAAAAAAAACTGTGCAGATTAGGCAAGTGAACCAAACGAACCACTCACCACCACTTGGGACCGAACCACCACCACCACCCTACACTAGAACCATCGCCTGGATCGGCCGACAATCTTGGACTGGGCTTGGACAGCCAGAAAGCTTTGGACCGGTTAGTCTCTTAAATGACCCGATTTTGAATAATTTTGTAAAATTAGTTATTTTACCCAAAACCGAGCATGACTAAACCGGAAAATAAATAGGCTTAGAAGTATAGTTTGGAGTTCAAAATTTTTCTGTAGGATGCTCATATGATGTAGAACAGTGCTATGAAGCCATTTTTTTAAAATTAATTTTCGAAATTTTTAAGTTAATTTTTAGCCTTATAATGATGGGAAAATTGGGTGATTTAGGGTTAATTAGGTGATTAGGATGTTAATTACTGATTGGGATATTAATTATATGTTTAAGGATGTTAATCTCTGAAGTGGAACCCTAATCCTAGCCTTTAGGTATTACGTATGGTTAATTAGGGAAATTAGGTAAGTAATATAAGAAATTAGTAATATGTGAAAGTGTAAATTAATAAATCTAAAAAGAAATAAGGTTATTTAGATAATATTATAATAGAAATCAGAAAAATAATAAATCTGAAATAACATTTAATTTTAAGTAAATATCTCAAAATGTAAGATTTTTACACATTGGGAATAAATCCGATACCTCAATTAGGGTTAGCGTATACCGAATAGTTTAGATACCAAATTACGACCCAATATGATATTTGAATATCCGAGCGTAATGTGATTAATGTCACATTGGGATTCGAGCCTGTTTAAGACTTTGGAATTAAAACTAGAATTTAGTTTAGGAGTCGAACCCCGAAATATAGTTCAACAAATCATTAGAGCGTTATAGGTATACATGGGGAAAATGAGTTACATTATAAATTAGAATAAGAATCCATAAAATATAAGTACTAAAAAGACCTATTTGTATTATAGGACACCCAGAGACAAATCAGTTCGTGACTAAGAGATCGAGCGACCGAGCAAATTCAAGTAAGTTGGGTTATTGCTTATTGTAATAGAGTACTAGTTTTGTAGTACTCGGAGACTTAGGCTTGTATATGATTGTGATTATAAGTAGTTTACGCATGTGTTTGATGTATCTGAATTCGTACTGAATTTGTATTGTGAGTGATTTTGTGACTGATCGAATTGGTATGAAATTATTTAAACACCCTAAACGGAATTTAATATTAGTCGACCCCAAATAATTAATAATGTCATGCATTGCAACCCGTTAGGGGATTATAGGATTCTCCAACCAAATACTGACCCCTTCGAAAGGGATAGCGCAGGATTGCAAAATGGTCCCTTCTTCATCCTTAGTCGAACTAAGTGATAGGAGAGGAGGTTGCGGCGAGGGTGAAGTCAATGGTTCGAAGGTGGTCGCGGGAGGAGCGATGTCTCCATTGCACAAGCCTGGGTTTGGTTGTAAGCTGCTGCATAACATGGAACTCCTCAACCCGGATTGGAGCGGGTGAAATTTCTTTGATTTCACAACAGACCGGACTACGTTGTGCGATGACACTTGATTGTTACATTTCATAAAAATAATTGTTTGATAACCCTGTTTGTACTTGTATGCATTCATGAGTCTCCAATTCAACTTACTGAGCTGTAGTTGCTCATACCCTTATAGATCATTTTGTAGGTTCTGATTTCTGAACACTCAAAGCACTATGCCGCCCTACAATTACCCAGAGTTTAGTCTGTTGGAAGCCAGGGGTGTGAGGATCAAGTTACTTAGTATAGTATTTAACTAGAGTGACCATGTAATTAAGAATGAAAGACTGTAGTTATTCTGTAATCTAGTAAACTGTTATGTTATGTAAAACTTCCTGGAAAGCTCTGTGGACTTATATATATATATATATATAATATTGTACATGTTATTAGAAATTTGTACTATTTATCATAATTGTAGTTCAATTGTTAATTGGACTATTTACTTCAAAGCGAGGAGTCGTCGATGCCTTGTGTAAGTCATGTATATGGTAGGCACTGTGAGGCCAGTTACTATCATAGAATGGTTTACACAGCGGGACTGTTGCGACTCTGCGACTTCGGGGCGTAACAGTTTTCGTTAAGGTTTAATAGGTTAGCCCCAGAATTTAGAACTTTCTAGTTTTTATTAAATTGAAATCGAAGACTGTTAGCTAAATCATAGTCAACCTACCTAATTGATTACGATTTCTTTTCTTTCCCGACTCCAGTCAGGTCATAACTCCAAATATTTTTTAAAAGAACTGGAATTTCTTAATTTTCTTTAGTTGATGATTAATATTAAATAGGTTTGGATTTGGTATTAATTAGAAAATGGGAAATCAAATCAAAATGAAAAAATACTAAAAAATAAAAAATTCAGGCTCGACAATTTAGCAACTCCACTGTAGACCATCAAGAGGGTTAGCAACTGGAATTTGCCAAAATTAAGATTATTTTTTGAAAACAAAAAAAAAATATTTGAGCTGATTATTATTCTATCTTATTCTATTTTTTGTTATATACTGACATGTGTGTTGTAGCTTGTTTAGGGGGGTAATTTTTTGGGTTTATTTTATTTTTTGTACCATACATGCATGGTGGACACATTCAAAACTATACCGTCCTAGGACCTTAGGAGAGGTGCCATTGTGTAAGCTTTGGATATTGTGACGCAACCATCTTTTGGGGCTGATCAAGCAACCCCACTTAAGTTCAAATGTAACCATAGAACTGTTACTTTGAAAAATGTGGTAATTACAAAATTTGAGGACCTTTAGAATTTACCTTTACATACATGAAAACCTTTTTCTAAAATTACAAGAACCGATGATGTAACAAACCTAAACAAACAAGGGTAGTTGTAAAGCAATAGTCTTATTGTAATATTTCACTGTAAATAGCTTGTAATAATTTCGTGTAAAGTTTAGAATAGGTTATGGTTTTAATTTTAATATTTTCTCTATATAGGCATGGCTAGATCGAGTCAAGAGCCTTTTGAAGAGATCCATGTTCATTGATACAAGGTAAGTACCCCTATTAGTTTTAATATAACAGATATAAGTCTAAGTCGATATCTCAAAGAAAATCTCGAGTATTAATACTAACCTTAGCTCTATTATCTAACTGGAAAATTGTGATGGGTTGAATGAGCTAAAAATACTAAAATTGATAAATTAATCTAATTATGAGACTTGACTAAGCAATTTAGGAAGCGATAAAATTAAGAACGACTTCAAGAAGGCAAATAACGTATTTAGGAATTGTTTCCCTTAGTGTTTAACATGTGACCGCTAAAAATCTATTCAATTCCATCTCTATTATTCTTGATTAAAGGGATTCATAATTGAAGTTAACACCTTTTTCAAGTATATTAAACCTAATCTCAAATTATTTACTAGAATCTCTTCACTTAGTAATATAATTTAGAATTACATTAATGTACAATGAATTGTCATGTAAATAATAACTTTCTAGAAGAATCATATATCTTATCTCTAAGTACACATGTAATTCTCTCCAATTATGTTAAGATCTCATTACCCATGTGATTTCTCAATCATCATGTATAATATCATAGATTGATACCCTAGAAATATCAATTAACAATTAAAACACATAATTGAATCAAGAAAAATAGAAACTTTATTGAAAATTATCGATAAATCCAATAGTCACATAAAACCCTAAGTTCCACAATCCTGAATACAAGAATCTTAAGCTATCGTGATGAAATTAAAAACTAATTACAACAAAATCAAAAAGTAAAACATCTAAAACCTTTTATCGATGAGAAATCTCTTCAATCGTAAAATTAGGTATTGCTTTCGCCTTTTTCTCCTCTTTCTCTTCAAGTTTCTTTTCTTTTTAATGTCAAAAGTCCTCTGCAAAACCTTCACAAGTCCTTATATAATGTATTATGAAATTTCTTTTTTTTTTTTTATCACCAAACACAGCCTGGGACACAATTATGTCCCCAGGTTGTGTAACTTACTGACCTTAGCACAAAAATCATTCTGCATGGACATAACCTGCAAACACAATTGTGTCCTAGACTATATAACTTTCCGACCAAAAATTGTCACTTTCTCCTATTGTTTAAATAAATTTAAAACTTCATAACCCATTCATTTGAACTCCAAATTGAGTGAAACTTGATTCCTTTTCTTTGTTTTCAATCTGAGAACGTGTTCAAACCATGAAATTAAAATTTTACTCAATTAAGTATCAATTTCTTTTATAAAAAACCAAAATATAAGGAAAATGCTATAAAATCACTATGTGAAATGTATTTAAAATAAGAATTATCAAACTTCCCCACACTTAAGCATTTGCTTGTCCTCAAGCAAATAAATCAAAACAAAAATTTTGAGACAAGAAATGCTAAATAAAATTTATCACTAGTTAGGAAATTAATGAACAAATACACTTGAATAGAAGAAAACTAAGAAAATCATTTTCAATTAACTTGTAATAATAAAGTCAATCAATTTCACCCTTAAAATGTCATAATTTCACCTGATCATATTGAAATGCTCTAATAATACTTAATACTAGAGTTCACTAGTTAATTTATAGAAGTCAAAGTTTTCTCAAGTCATTTAACTAAGAATTCCTAAACTCGAAATTGAATTTAAGATCTCACCAACTAGGAAAGAGTCATAAAAATTTTGTCCATTTGACTAAAGTGTATACAATTCTCTCCTCAATCTCGCCAAGTGCTATAATCTAAAACAAACACATTTTACATCCACTCATCCTCTGATGATCTCTCTAGTTCATGCTTTTGTTGAGAGGTTTTTAAATTTACTTTATTTAAGTACATTTACCTGTAATGAACAATTGTGTTGGTAGAGGGAAAGAATCTCTCTCTTTTGACGGACCAAGACCAATCCATACAAACTTATCCTTCATATTAATAATGAGAAAGAACCTTACTCTTTTGACGGACTAAGGCTGATCCATACCAACTTTTTTTTCATTGGTATTTGCATTAAGACTTAACCTCGCTCTTTTAACGAACCGAGACGAATCCTTACCAATTTTTTTATTTAATTATTCATACACTTGTTATTACTTTCTACCTCTAATCATTACGATTTTTCAAGGATTTCTCAAAAGAAGAATTTTATTTGTTTGTTTGCTAAGAGTTATCGAGCTCTAAAAATTTCCAAGAGAAAGGTACACGTTAAAGTAAATTTAAAAATAACCATGACTAACTCTCAACTAGTGATATTGTTCCAATCTTAAATCCTGAAGTCCCGGGCTAAATAACTCGTAACTTTGCCCTCTAAAGATTCGACTAATCAATTCTAGTAAAGTATAATAAGATTAATAATGATCGAGATGAAATAGTCGATATAGCCTAATACTTCAAATTCCAATAATCGCTAATCACTTATTGCAAGTTAACTTAAAAATTAATTAGGTTAAATGTTAATAATTAGTCTCCTAAATAGTAACAAATTTATATATATTCCTTCCCCATACTTAATAATGTACATTGTCCTCAATGGACAACTAAAAAAGCACAATAGCAAGATATGAAACAATTAAAAAATATCATAGGGAAAAAGGGAATACATGTATTGAAAAAGAAACTAATACTTCCCTACCTTGAAGCATAAGATACTCTAGTGGAGAAAGGGTGGCCAGTAGCTCGATAATACTGCCCTCATGAGTAGAAGATGATGTAACGGATTTGGACCTCCTTCGAATAATATACTTTTCATGATTTGCCATAGTCACTTGGATTGTGTTAGATTTGATGAAAAAAGTTAGTTAATGAAAAGTATAATGTAAGAAGTGGATCGAGAAAAGAGTGATTTCATGTTTGTGCCCATGAGTGTGTGTTTGTGTTTTAAATGTGTTGTGTATATGCTAGGTGAACACGAGTTAGGACATAACCGTGTCTTACACCCATGTAACTTTCTATGCTAGCTGTCGATTGAAGGGCCTAGGTGAACACGGGTTGAGACACAATAGTATCCTACGCCTATGTAACTTTCTATTTTTTTTTTTTAATTTATGTGTACCTAACCTAAATGCATGAATTTATAAATTAAAGAAACTTAAAGAAATAAAAGTACTTAAACTAGAAAAATAAGTCAAAGAAAACTAATGCAAAAATTTAAACTAAAAAGAAAAGACTATGACTAAAGTTAAAACAAATAAAAGAAGCAAAGCAAAGTTAGATAAAAGCAAAACAAAATGGAATAAACTAAAAGAACTAAAGTGTGAGCAAAGTAGATTGAAGCAAAGTAGATTAAAGTAAGACAAATATATATATAAAAAAAAAAAGTTTAGACATGGGTTGTCTTCTAAGAAGCGTTATAGTTAACGTTGACAGCTTGACTGGATACATCTTCTCATTCATGATTCTTCATTTAGGTGGAGATAGGACTCCTCTCGTATCTCGCTTTGGAACTCTCTATACCAATGTAAATTTATCTTTAAGCCATCGGCCTTGCCAATTCCATTTCATTAGTGCATGACTCCATTGTTTATCTCCTTATCATGCCACTTATCTAATTCATATAGCCTAAATTTCTTTATTTTGTCCACTTTTAGCTTGAATGCAGTTGTCATTGGGAGTTTTAAACTTTTCATCACAAAGACATGTTCCAAATGATTTCTTAACTGTTTTGGTTCCAACATTAGTGGCTTCTCTTTGAAGGATCTTAACCTAAGATCCTTTGGCTTGTGGAGTGGATCAACCCCCTTCTTATTCACAATAGATTCATGAACTTCTATTTAAGCTACCACTTCTATACGATTGGGGTTAGTCACTAGATTTTCATCTCCCTTTTGCAAGCAATAGCCTGAGGAATATTTGGCAAGCATTTCTTGCATACATGTAGATATAACGACATTAATGGCATTAACATTGTGACATGTATCCTCTAAGTCAAGAAATTTGTCCGTTGCCCTTGGAGTTTTAAAAACTATTTCATCATCCCCGACCCTTAATATAAACTTTTGCTCACTAACATAAAAAACAACCCTAGTGGTGGCCAGGAAGGGTCGACCTAAAATGATTGGCACCTCAATATCCTCATCTATATATCAAGTATAACAAAATCCATAGGAAAGATAAATTTGTCTACTTACGCTAAAACATCCTCTATGATTCCTCTAGGGTATGTGATAAACCTATTAATTAATTAAAGACTCATATGCGTTAGTTTAAGTTCTCTTAACCTTAGCTTTTTGAACAATTTATACTGCATCAAATTTATAGTAGCTCCTAAGTTTGCCAAAGCATTATCTACTAACAAATTGCCAACCACACAAGGAATAATGAAACTCCTTAGATTTTTTAATTCTTGTGGCACCTTTTTCTGGAGAAGTGCCAAGCATTCCTTGTTCAGTATGACAGTTGTAAGCTCCTTTAACTTCCTCTTGTTCAATAAAAGATCCTTTAGAAATTTCACATACTTTGGCATCTGCAAGATAATGTCAACAAGAGGTAACTTTGCTTAATTGTTTGAAAATATTAAGCAATTTATCGAATTCCTTATTCTGATCAGTGTAACTTTGCTTAAGGCATTACAGGTAAGGGATGGGAGGCTTACACTCCTTTACTTTTGATAGTTCCATACTTTCTTTTTATTTTAGTAGCTTTACATTTTCCATATGGTTGACTTCTACTTCTTTCTCAATTACTTGTCTACCATCCTTTTTCTCAACTTGCAGTTTTTTACCACTTCTTAAGGTCACTGCATTAACATGTTCCCTGGAATTGATCTCGGTATTTTCTGGGAGTGTCCCTTGTTGCCTTTCAGAGATCATTTTTGCAAGTTGACCAATGTGCTTCTCAAGATTACGGTTAGAAGCCTCTTGATTTCTCAACGATGATTCAATGTTGGATACCCGAGCCTCATTGCCTTGAATATATTTAGTGAGAAGTTCTTCTAAACTGGACTTCTTCTCTTAAAGAGGGGGAGGTGGTAATGGTTTTTGAAATCCAAGTGGACCAAAGTTAGTCTTCTTCTAGCCTTGGTTTTAGTTTCCCCATGAGAAATTAGGATGATTCCTCCACCCGAAATTATAAGTGTTGTTGTAAGGGTTATTTTGTTGCATGGGTAGATTTCCTAGATAATCCACTCGTTCTAATTGTTCTTATGTTTCATAACCCTGTATGCCAAAATCACTTACATCCGATTGTACTTATTGAGGGCTAACAGAAAGTGCATCAATCTTCTTACTTAATTAATCCATCTTAGCTACCAAAGCAGTGGTCAAGTCTACTTCATAAAATCCTGCAGCCTTTTGCCTAGCCCTAGTGCTTTCCCACTGATAATTGTTCATTGCTATTCCTTCAATCGGGTTTTGTGCTTGCTCGGGTGTCTTTGTGTTCAAAGTACCTCCCGCGAATGCATCAATCATCTATCTCATAGATAAATTGAAACCGCTATAGAAGGTCTGAATCTACATCCATAGTGGGAGGCCATGATGTGAGCACCTCTTAAGCAAGTCCTTGAACCACTCCCAGGTATCATATAGAGTCTCCGCTTCCAATTGGGCAAAATAAGAAATGTTATTCCGAAGTTTACCGATCTTCGCAAGTGGGAAATACTTCTCCAAAAGTTTTTCTACCAATTCATTCCAAGGTATGATTGACTTTTGTAGTAGAAAGTTCAACCACTACTTTGCTCTACCCTTAAAGGAAAAAGGAAATAACCGCAGTTGGATAACATCATCTGTAGCTCCGTTGATTTTCAATGTATCACAAATCTCTAGAAAGCTAAAGATGTGAGCATTAAGATATTCATCTTGGAGACTATCAAACTGAACATATTGTTGCACCATTTATGTGATGTTAGGTGCAATTTGGAAGTTGTTAGCCGCGACAGTCAGCCTTTTGATACTAGAGTTAGCTCCTATAAGTGTAAGCCTTGAATAATTGAACATAGTCCAGTTTGCTTCATTACTGTCATTAGCCATGTATGGTAGATCTTCTTGATTGATGAATTGAGTGTTGGCCTCTTCACCCTCTTCCTTAACCTCAACAATTAACCCGTCTTCTATGGTAACCATAGTTTGTCTAGGTTACAATCTCAAATTTTGAAGGATAGTTCTCTCAATTTCAGGATCAAGTTTTACCAAATCTTCCAGGTTGATTTGGGTCATGCACTACAAGGGCAAGAAATATATAATCAATTGCAGCTCAAAGTAATTAAAAAAAAAAAACAATGAAAACAAAAGAGAAAAAAAGGTCAAAGTAATAAAGCAATTAGTGTTGTTAATATCAAAGCTCCAGGCAACGGCACCAAAAACTTGATACAAGATAAGTGCACCTATTAATTTTAATATAATGGATGTAAGTCTGAGTCGATCCCTCAGAAACCTCAAGTACTAATATTAATATTAGCTCTATTATCTAACCGAAAAATTATGATGGATTGAATGAATTAAAAATATTAAAATTAATAAACTAATATAATTATGAGACTTGACTAAGCAACTTAGGAAGCAATAAAATTAAGAACGACTTTAAGGAAAATAACGTATTTAGGAATTGTTCCCCCTAGTGTTTAACATGTGACCGCTAAAAAACTATCTAATTCCATCTCTATTATTCTTGACTAAAGAGATTCATAATTGAAGTTAACATCTTTTTCAAGCATATTAACCCTAATCTTAAATTATTTACCGGAATTTCTTCACTTATTAATATAATTTAGAATTTCATTAATGTACAATAAATTCCCACACAAAAATAATAACTTTCTGGAAGATTCATGTATCTTTTCTCTAAGTACACATGTAATTTTCTCTAATTATGTCAAAATCTAATTACCCATGTGATTTCTCAATCATCATACATAATATCATAGATTGATACCCTGAAAATATCAATTAATAATGAAAACACATAATTGAATCAAGAAAGATAAAAAACTTTATTGAAAATTATTGATAAATCTAATAATCACATGAAACCTTAGGTTCTACAATCTTAAATATAAGAATCTTAAGCTATCATGATGAATTTAAAAATGAATTGCAACAAAATCAAGAAGTAAAACATGTAAAACCCCTTTTATTGAAGAGAAATCTCTTCAATCTTGAAGTTAGGTGTTACTTCTGCCTTTTTCTTCTCCTTCTCTTCAAGTTTCTTCTCTTTTTAATGTCAAAAGTCCTCTGCAAAACCCTCACAAGTTTTTATATAATGTATTATGAAGTTTTTTTTTTTTTGTCACCAGATACAACCTGAGACATAATTGTGTCTCAAGGTTGTGTAACTTACTGACCTTGGTACAAAAATCATCCTGCATGGATACAGCTTATGGACTCAGTTGTGTTCCAAACTATGTAACTTTCTGACAAAAAATTATTACTTTCTTGAGTGAAACTTGATTCCTTTTATTCGTTTTCAATCTAAGAACGTGCTCAAATCTTGAAATCAAAATTTACTTAATTAAGTATCAATTTCTTAAAAAAAAAAGACCAAAAATATAAGGGAAATACTATAAAATCACCATGTGAAATATATTTAAAATAAGAGTTATCATTCACCCACCACATTAGCCTCGAAGATTACTCCATATGTGGTTCCGACTTTTTAGCCCAGATAAGCAAGAGTTTATCAAGAATGAGTTTAGGCTCATTCTCTCCCTGCAAAAGATCCCTGTGAACATCACTTTAGCACGAGCTTTAGTTTACCTATGGGAGCTCAAATCCATCAGTTGTTGTTTGGGCCTACATCAGCTAGGCCCAACCTTAGAAGAGTATTCCCAACTGTTGTGGGCCCATGTTATCACAAACAATATCTATGTCGCGAATTTGGAAGTTGCAGTACCAAAGATCTTCAGTAAGTTGTTAGGAGTCAGAAAAGCTGAGATAAATCGGGTTTTAACTCAAGAGAAGACCATTCGAATGGAAGACATCATGGACTGGTTCTCTACCAAGCTGAAACATAGAGAGATAAACGAGAGGTTTTTTATGCAAACTTGGAAGCTTGGCACTAACACCGAGTCAATGCTTTTATTATAGTGGTCTTCAACACTATTTTATTCCTTAATGATAGATGCCGGGTCCACTTCAGAGTTGCAAAAATCGTAACCCAATTTCTTGAAGGGAAATCATACGTCCGGGCCCTCTTGGCTAAACAAATCCGAACACTGAATCATCCAAAAAAGAAGAAATGAGGAGACTTGAAGACCAATATGGTTCTACTCATAATCTGATTTGTCAGCCACATGAGAAGTTACCAACTCAATTTCGATTAGGCCGATTTCACGCAACGATAAGATTTCATCAAGTCTTTTGAAGAGAGAATTGAGTTGCTGGAAGACATAACTACCTGTTACTAGGTCCAATACTTTCAGAGCATGAAAGTCGAAGAACTACTGTGGATGCCCAAGTGGTTTGCAAGTAAGGAAATGATAAGAGAATGTGAAGATTTTAAGGCCATACCCCTGATTGGCTTTAACCTTTGTACCGGATATGTTCTAGCCAATGGACTCATTGAAGACATGATTCCTAGGCCATTATTAAAAGCTGTTTCACTGGACTTTCATAACCTTAGTATGTTGGTAGCTGACAAAGTAGCCAAGCTCCTAAGCATCCGAACTCTTTGGTACATAAGGAAGACCGCCCCTACTACTAAAGGGATAGCGAGTAGAAGCTAAACAATCAAAGGACTTCTTTATTACCAATTGAAGAAGCCGAAAGATATGGAAGAGACAAAGGAGAAGGAAAAAGTTCAAGTCGAAGCTGAACCTGAGAAAGCAAGTGAAAGAGAGCAAGAGTTGAAGACTTACTGTGAGGAATATCATCAGAAGATAAAGGCAATGGAAGCACAACTGAAGAAGATTAAGGGTAAGGAAGAAGAGGCTCCCAGAATTCGAAAGATCAAAAAGACTCAAGACGAGCTCACTAGCCATAAGAAGATTAGAATTTAGATTTTAGACTCTTTTAGTGTTTTCTTTCTTTAAGATTCTTTTTTGAACAAAATAAGTGATGTAAAGCTTCACAATTGCAATGATTAATAAAAATTAATGAGGTTTTGCCACATCAGAGGTCTTTTGTTAGCTCTTAATTGCATTTGTGTGCCATGCATCCTACATTTGTATATTTAATGAATTTTTTAGAAAAAGGTAATATGTCCTAACTTTTTATTAAGCTTTCACAATTCAGATTTCAAGATTGCTTCTGAACGTTAAGTCTTTCAAATAAGTCCACTTATAACACATTCATAAACTAGGATGGCCACCATTCAAGGAGATGACAAAGAGCCCTTGTTCAATGATCCCTCCAAGCCCAGGTTTCGTTCCATAGAAAGGGCTATGGAAAAGATGGCAGAACAAATGAGCTTCCTAGCAAATAGCATCGCTTTGCCTCAAGCTACAACACTAGCTAATAAGGAAAGTTCTAAGGCCCATTATGAGAAGAATACTAAAGCTCCCGAAGTAAAGCACGACTATCTAAAAGACCCAGTTGAGTTAGAAGGAGTTTATTCGAAAGTCATCTCGACATTCAAACCTGACACACATGTAGCCCCAAGACCAGCTAACTTAGGCCCTAGCGCAAACAGCTTGAAAGAATTGAAAAAGAAACTGACACAACAAATAACTAAGAAAATGAAATCACTTGTAGGGTATAATGGATTCAAATAGGCAGGGATCACCGAGTTTTCTACATATGACATCGAAGCCTACCCTGAGAAGTTTAAGGTATCAAAGTTTGAAAAGTATAACGAGATGAGCTACCCCAAGCTTCATACCAAGTTGTATTTCAAGAAGATGGGTAAATATGTCCAATATGATTCACTTCTGGTGTAGACGTTCTAATATAATTTGACAGGACTGGCCTTAACTTGGTACGCCCAGCTCAACCTGAACCAGATAAATACATGGGAGAAACTCACTAAGGCATTTTATGAGCAATATAAGTTCAATGTGGAAGTAGGTTTAACTATGATGGATTTGATCGCACTGCGAAAGAAGAATATTGAATCATTTATGGAGTATGCTCAAAGATAGAGGTCCTTAGTTGCGAGAATATCTACTCTTACTACTAAGAAAGAGCTCACATCAACTTTTATTAACACTTTGGAAAGGCCCTATTTCTCCTTTCTCATCGAATAAGCCTTGTCTAGTTTTACTGAAGTTATAGCAGTAGGGTGTAGGATTGAAAACGCCATCTCCTCTGGTAAGCTTCAAGAGCCAGCAGATAGAAGACCATCGGTTTCATCTTTTGTCCTTAGACCAACGAGCAGCAAGCTTAAAGAATTTATGGTTAGCATAGTGAATTCAAACGTCAAACCAAACACTCAAGTTGCTTTTAAAACAAATCCTCCTTCGACTCAACAACAGTTCAGAGACCTGCCTTAGGCTAACAAGGCCATTAGATAGTTTACCAAGATACCAGTCCCCTTAAGTCAAGTTTTCAAGAAGTTGCAAAAAGATAATTTGATATAATACGAACTTCCTAGCGACCAGTACAAGTCGAAAATCTTTTAAAGTATAAATATCATTATGGCAAGTAAGGAATTCAACCAATTCATGCTGGAGATTAAGGAATAGAATTCAAGACTTGATAAATGAAGGAACAGTGCAATTAGATTTTGTAGACGCACCAACTTTGAATGTTAACAATAATTCCTCACCTAACTACGGGTTGATTATTGGTATGATTTTTTATAGCTGTACCGTCAACGTCATTAGTTCAGATAAGAAGTCTAAGGTTTTTGAGTTCTACATGAGTGAATAGATCCCAAAAGTGAAGAGGTACATATTTCACGTACCAATAGCACTAGAAAATTACAAGGCCGCCCCATTTAATTATCAAGTGGTAAATAAGGAAAATTCAGGTTCTCTAGTAAGGGGAATTACTCGATCAAGAAAGATTTAGCACCCAAGAGAAGATCATGAAAAGAGGACTATACCAGAAGAGCCAAATGATAAAATGACTACCGAACATGTTAAAGGGCTATCAACCTTTACCAAGATGATCAAGTCGAGTGAGTATAAGATCATAGAGCAACTCAGTAAGACTCCAGCATAGATATCATTGATGAGCTTGTTGATCACATCCGAGCCACACAGAGAAGCTTTGTTTCGCACTTTAAAGGAGGTTAAGGTCCCTCATGAAATTCTAACTAAGAAGATGCGACTAATCACTAATTTCATCCTCGTTATGGACTAAATTTCTTTTTCAGTAGAAGAGTTAGGCGAAGAAGGGAATAAGCACACGAAACCACTTTTCATAATGATAAGGAGTAATGATATAATCATTACTAGAGTACTTATTGATAATGGATCATTGCTAAACGTCTGTCTACTCACCACCCTGGATTTGTTGGGCATTGACACAACTGCAATTAGGCCTTCTTCTACCATAGTTAGGGCCTTTGACGAGTCTAGAAGAGAGATTATAGGAAAGATAGACTTACTTATGAGTATTGGTCCTCAATACTTCTCTATTTGATTCCAGGTCATAAACATTCCAAGATCTTTCAACTTACTCTTGGGAAGACCTTGGATTCATGCAACAGGGGCCATACCTTTGAGCTTGCACCAAAAGGTGAAGTTTATCTCAAATGGCCAGGTGATTACAATTTTAGGAGATTAAGATTATGAGATTTACAGGGAAACGACCATACCCTACATAAGAAGTGAAGGGCAAGAGATGGCCATGATTACCGGTCCTGAAAGAGAAGAGGACAAAAGAGTAGAATTCAGGGAAGGCTAGATTGGCACCTATGGCCTTGGCTACAACCCTACTTTGGCAGAAGAATTCCAAAAGAAATAAGCAAGGGGCAAGAGAGGGGACAGATCATACTATGTTCCAATGACATTTTTGCTACTAACTAAGACATTCATATAGGTAAAGACTCAAGCCCTGGAATCTACCGATGAAAGATCAACAAGTTCACCACACAAGTTCTAACACCATTTGAATAACTAGTTCTCCATCTCGGTAAAGGCAATAGATCCTCCCTAGGGTAAAGGGTAACCCTTGGTTAGTATTTCTTGAATTTTTATTTTCAATAGTCTTCATTCCGAATGTATCGTTGAACCTTTCGTTCAAAAAATATTAGTTACTTTCTAATCACATTTGTGATTCACCTCCATTCATTCAATAAAATATTAGTTAGTTCCTTTCCTTTGTTATGCTTCGGTTCTCTTTTGCTTACATACACTTTTCTTTATGTACTTTGCCCAAATCCAATGAATCAAGCGAAAACCAGGAATACTTCGCGCAGGTAAAAAATAAGAATATCAATATCACTTCCAGCCCCACTAGTTCGTTGAGAGTGATGTCAATGACCACAATTATATAAAAGAGGAATGGCAAAAACATGAATTGAGTAGAATCTTTATCGATGAACCAATTGAAACAGTTAATGTGGAGGATAAAGATAATCCTAAAAATATAAAGATTAGAGGAGCCTAAAAGAGAAACAAAAAACATAAATTACTTCATTGCTAACTGAATATCAAGACATGTTTGCTTGGTCATATAAGGATATGCCAGAGTTAGACCCGTTAATCATAGTCCATCATTTACCCACATAAGAAGATGCCAAGCCTAAAAGGAAAAAGTTAAGAAGGTTTCAACTTGACGTCCTATTGAAAATCAAGGAAGAGGTTTAGAAACTACTTGAAGTTGGATTCATTGAGGTGTTTGATTACTCGGAATAGGTAACTAATATTGTTCTGGTAATGAAAAAAAATGGGAAAGTTAGAGTGTACGTAGACTTTCGAGATCTCAATCAAACAACGCCTAAGGATAACTTTCTATTGCCACACATTGATGTCTTGGTGGATAACACACTCGCGAACCACCTATTCTCATTCATGGATGGTTTTTCGGGATACAATCAAATTCGGATGTTCGAAGAAGATAAGACCAAGACAACTTTCATTATAACCTAGGGTACGTTTTGCTATAAGGTGATGCCTTTTGAGCTTAACAACACTGGGGCAACGTACCAGAGGGCCATGGTCGTGATCTTTCATGATATGATGCATAAAGAGATAGAAGTGTATGCTGATGATATGATTACGAAATTCAGGGAAGGGGAAGATCACTTAGAAAATTTGAGGAAGCTATTCAACAGATTAAGGAAGTTCTAGCTAAAATTGAATCCAAAGAGGTGTACTTTTAAAGTGACATCAGGAAAATTGCTAAGCTTCATAATTATCTAAAGAGGCATCGAAGTCGATCATGATAAAGCTAAGGCTATAATTGACATGTCTCCTCCACACACACTCAAGGAAGTAAAAGGGTTGTTAGGTCGTTTGAATTACATAGCTTGATTTATATCTCAGCTAATAGACAAATGCTGCCCTCTGTTCAAGCTATTGAAAAAGAATGTTAGAGTCAATTGGGATGAGGAATGTGAAGAAGCCTCTACAAAAATTAAGGAATGCCTTATGAATCATCTAGTGTTAGTGGCTCCTAAACCTGGAAAGCCATTATTCTTATACCTGACCATATTGCCAGAATCTATAGGATCTATGCTTGTTCAGAAGGACAAAGAAGGGAAGGAGTGGGCTGCTTATTATTTGAGTAAGAAATTCACAGAAGGGGAGCTGAAATACTCGGAAACTGAAAGAACTTGTTGTGCATTGGTTTGGGTCATGCACCAGCTCAAACAATATACACTTTATTACTTAATCAAGTTGATGAACAATGTGACCCTTTGAAGTATTTAACAGAGAAATCTACCTTCATTAGTAGAGTTTTCAAAGTGGTAGATGTTGTCAGAATTTGACATCAAGTATGTAAGCTAAAGTTCAGTTAAAGGGCAGGCCTTAACAAATCAATTAGTAAAGAGTCCCTTTGAGGAGATCTCTCAAGAAGCACGAGTTGAGTTTTCTGATGAAAGTATCCTAGCGGTAGAAAATGGTTATGATAGCAAAGAAGTTAAGAAACCTTCGGGTTGAAAAATGTTCTTTAATAGAGCAGCTAATATATCTGGATGTGGAATTGGGGCAATTCTGGTATCCCCTGAAGGTATATAATTCCCAATGGCTATAAGACTGGCTTTCTCATATACTAACAATATTGCAAAATATGAAGAATGTATTCTAGGACTTAAAATAACATTGCCTAAGGAGATACGAAAATTAGAGGTGTATGGAGATTCTTCATTAATAATTGGCCAGGCTTGGGATAAGTATAAGATGAAGACCTCAAATTGGTACCTTACTACCAATACTTGGCTGAGCTGATAGGCAAGTTTGAAAAGATCACATTTACGTATGTACTAAGGGTTTAGAACTAATTTGCTGATGCTCTGGCTACCTTGGCATCCATGATTTAGATATCAAGAGAAGTAGAGATTTAGCTACTTAAGATTGAAGTGGAAGAAAAGCCCGCTTTTTGTTTACCAATGGAAAGTTCACGTCATGAAAAGCCTTGGTACTATGATATCAAAATGTTCTTACAGCATGGTACATACCTCAAGGAGGCTAAGAAGAAGGATAAGAAGATGATCAAAAGAATGGCTACTCAGTACTTAATAAGTGAGTTTGTTTTGTACCGACGATCGTTTGATGGTACACTTCTATGGTGCGTAGATGAGAAAGAGTTAAAGTTGCGAATGAAGGAAATGCATGAGGGAGTATGCGGCCCCCACATAAATGGTTACATACTTACTAAAAAGATTATAAGGTTAAGATATTATTAGTTGACTATAGAAGGAGATCGCATCAAACATGTTAAACATTGCCATTTGTGTCAAATCTATGCGAACAAAGTAAATGCTTCGCCTCAAGAATTGTATACATTATTTGCACCGTGGCCATTTTCGATGTAGGGAATAGATATCATTGGCTCAATCACTCCAAAGGCTTCTAACAGGTATCAATTCATACTGGTAGCTATTGATTATTTCAGTAAGTGGGTTTAAGCCTCATCTTACTCCACTATAATAAAAGGAATAGTAGTCAAGTTCATTAAGAGAGACATATTGGCTTGATATGGCACACTAGTGACAATTATTATCGATAATGGTACGAATCTAAACAATAAATTAACGTCGAAGTTGTACCAACAATTCAAGATCATTCATAGAAATTCAACTCCTTATCAACCTCAGATGAATGGAGCTATGGAAGTAGCCAACAAGAACGTCAAAAGAATTATTGAGAAGATGGATGTCAAGTATCAAGATTGGCATGAGATATTGCCAATTACACCTATGGCCTATCAAACTTCTATCAAAACGTCAACAAGGGTAACCTCCTACTCGTTGGTATATGGAATGGAGGTAATACTACCAGTATTCCATCTTTTAGGGTCTTATCAGAAACCCAATCGAATGAGGTTGATTGGATAAAGAAGCGCATCGAGTAGTTGAATTTGATTGATAAGAAGAGGTTGGCAGCTTCGTGCCATAACATTTGCTATCAACAAGGAATAGCTAAGGCTTTTAACAAAAAAGTACAGCCTCGAAGTTTTAAAGAGGGAGACACAGTACTAAGGAAGACTTTGCCTAATGTACAAGACTCGAGACGGAAGTTTGCTTCGAATTATAGAGGACCTTATATTATAAAGAAGGTATTGCTTAGGTGAGCCTTAATTTTATCTCAAATGGATGGTCCAGACTTGAGGGACCCAGTGAACGCTGATACATTGAGGATGTACTACTCTTAAAAGATCAATAAGTTTTTTTTTTTTTTACTTAAATTATGAAATGTAAACAATCTTAATATTACTGTGGTCTCGTTTTCATTTTCTACAAGCAAAGTTGGTATCCTTAATGATCATCGACATTGGGTAACACCCTTAGCTTCTCTCTCGTTTCACTAAAAGTCCCTACTTCTCATTTTATCTAAATAAACCCTATTCATAAGAAACACGAAAAAAAATGAAAACTTAATTTGGAATAATGTCAATTGATAAAAATTCTTTTAATACTTTATTACGGTTCACTCTCCCCAAAAAGAAGAAGATTTGTTTTCTATTTTTCAAGATGGGGTCATGTTCAGAAAGAGTAATGGGTGGCAAATAAGTAGCAACTAATCTGAGGGTGGAGGTTTACGCAGAAAAACCGATTAAGTTGGACTAGAAATTCAAGACATAACATCTTTGCTCAAAAGATAAAGATGCTTCATACATTAAAGTTGCCTTCCTCGATGCATTTTTAAGCATAGTGTTACGTGCATTCATTTTAAGATTAAATTGCTGCTAAAAAAAAGAAAAGAAAAAAAGAAAAGAAAAATAAAAAGAAGAAGAAGAGGAAGAGGAAGAGGAGAGGGTCAAATCGTTGGTTCTAATTTGATTCATCGCGTGGCATGAAAAAAAGGGGGATCATTCTCAACCACAATACAAACACAATTAATCATCAGTATGTCTAAGATCTCTTCGTCCACTTTCTAACACACCACAACACACTGACCACTTTCCACCTACGCCTGAAACTGCAACACCAAATAATTCCCTTGTCCAAACTCCAGATGAATTCAACAACTCTACACATTGATAAGCTCTCTTAATAGCCAAATAGTATCACTCCACTGATCACTTGATTCACAAGTAGCAAGTACAGTCCTAATACGTCCATCTTCGCCGAACAAAATGACAGCAAGCCACACACACTCACTGACCACACTCCATTGTAGCGTCCACAACACAGGACAACAACACATGATCAGCAACAATAGCTGCTCCATCCTCTTCACCAACGCAGTACATGTTCAGCACTGTCCCAATGCCCCATCCATCACTGCCCCAACGCCATTGAACACAACAGTCATCCCTACGGCACTCCACTATCTATAGAACAACAACAGCCTACTACAGACCATCCACTGAACTGACCAAGCAACATACAACAGTAGTGGCACACGATCCTAATCCACCCTACGCATGCTGCTCCATCTCTAGACTACACTCCATCAAAACGATTAGAACACGGCTAGATTTCCAAGCACGACAATGCTCCAAGCACCAAACAACAGCTCACGTCCATGTTTAGGATTCACGAGCCAATACAGCATGTCCTCATTCACGTAAACACCACCAACGCTCCAGTACATCAGTCCACACATTAAACCATTGACAATCAATACTCCAGCAACCATAAACTCAGCACATCCAAGCTTTACCATCAAAGACAAACGACACTCCATCGTAAAGCTGAAGTCAAGGTTCGATCCTCCAATTATTTATTTATTTGTTTCTTTATTTATTTAGTTAATTTTATTTTATTAGTTATTCGGTTAAGTTTATAACATGATATGTAAATATATATATATATATATATATATATATTAGCTTAGGTGTTTTTAGCATTAAGTTTTTTGTAATTCTTTACATAGAAAACTATTTTTAAAAAAGTAAAAAAATAATAAAAGACCCTTCTTTAAAATAAGACTTTTAGAGTTTCTATAAAATAAAAATATTCGAGGATTAGGGATTTTTAGATTTTTTTAATAGATTAAATCAGTTAAACACGTAAACTTAGTTGATTTTCAAAATTTAAAATAAACCAACACACTAAAGTTTTTTTGAAAGAATTACGGTTGTCTAATCCCGACTAACGGGTACATAGGTACCTTCGAGGCGACGTTAAAATTTATAAAAACTTAGATTCTTTTTCTTATTTTCTTTTGATTTTTATTTTTCTTAAACATATTTTAAAAAGGACAATTTTGATAAATAAACCTAATTTCGAAAAATAGATAGTTATACCTATTAGGGTTTAATATGTTAGCCCCTGAATTCAAAACTTTCTGATATTTATTAAATTGAAAACGAAAATCAGTAGCTAAGTCGTAGTCAATTCACCCAATTAATTATAATTTCTTTTCTTTTTCAGCTCCAGTTAGATGGTCACTCCAAAAGTTTTTTAAAAGAATCAAAATTTTTCAATTTCTTTAGCCGATAATTAATATTAAATGGATATGAATTTAATATTAATAAAAAAATAAGAAATTAAATCAAAATGAAAAAATAATAGAAAACCGAAAATTTAGGCTAAACAAGAGGAAAACCAAGAAGTGTAGCAGAATTGGAAGATCGTAGCCCGTAGCCGGTAGCCGTCACAATCACTCAAGACCATTGAAGCTGTGAGAGAGAAAGACAGCTTGAAGGCCAAAATCGCGGCTCGTGTGGTAAGTACCATTGTTGCTTCGTAAAATAACATGCCTCCTTGAATTTTTTTTTTCATATATAGTCGGTGGAGATTGATGATGAAAACGTTAGTCACACCGTTATAACCATGTTGCTAGGTTACGGTCATTGCAGATTATATTTTTTTATGGTAGTTGGATCTCGTTCTTGAGGAAGACAAGTATCATTATTGGAGATTATTGGTGAGGGATGCCACTGTAAGAAGCTGAACAAGAACACCAATTAACCATTGGATAGAAGTGAAGAACTAAAGGTTAGTGATTGACGTCTGTCCCCTTCGTGTTCTTGATTCTTTTTTCTTTTGCTTTGCTACTCACTCCTTTCTTTCTTAGGTGCATCGAAGTAGTCTTATTCATTAGCGACAGCATGACAACAATTGTGAGCTTGACCCCTAAAGCGGAGAGATACACTTTCTTTTCCAGCTTGGCTATCCAAACATTTTTTTTTTTTGCTTTACTTCTCATACCGGGTATGTAGAAATCATTAGTTTACTCTTTGACAAGCCAGTTGTTGCGTTATTTTCTCCTGTTTCATTTTCACTTTTCTTTGTTGTTTTTTAACTAACCTTACTCTTGGATATCAAACACAGAGTAATATGAATAGCTTTGTTGAACTGTAGAAGTTGTTCAACAAGTGTAAATGTGACCCTTTACTTAAGCTCCATTATCATATTCCGCTCTTGCTCGCTGTTATGTGAGAAACTATGTGCACCACTTGTTTAATCTACGTCTTCTAGAGAATAATAGATTCCACTTGTTTAATCGCAACACCTCTATTGTCGTCGAATTCAATCCCCTATCCAACCTTATTTGGTCCTTTACTTAAAATCAAAGCTTTCTTTTCTTTCTTTTTTAGTTGAAGCAGACCCATACTCTAAAACTCTTATCACAAGCTGTTCACACTACTTTGTATTGCTCTGTTCAATAAATGAATTATAATTACCTTCATACACCCCCACACAGAATAAGCACTTTCAAGCATTCCTTAAGAATTATAACGATTATACTCCTCCTTCACGTTTCAAGCTAAACTTCTCGGAACAACAAAATAAGTGCCTACCATTCGAGTATAGAACATCACTCATAGTCCATTTCAAAACCGAATTTCTCATATAAAATACCTTCAATTATCTTGATTTTCAACCCAATTCATACCTCGTTTGCATCGATTGAACACAAACTTCCTTACACATTTCACTGAACAAACTAAATGCATCCTGAGTTTCAAATTCAAAACCCCCGTACAATTAAGAAATCACATTCCTCCATAAAAGCCTTGCTCACACATCATAATCCTTTGCAAATCATTCCCTTATGTGAATTCTATCATGCCTTCTTTATCGCACAGATTTTCCTCTAAATCCTTTATCAAAAATGCCCCACAAAGATTCTTCTACAGAATGGACCTCCAAATAGTAATTCCAATCAAACACCTCCTCCACCATGAAGACTTAGCATTGGTAACCAATACTTTCCAAAAAAAAAAAATGCATGGCTACTCAGATAACTCCTAACCCTTCTAGATACATTTGGAAACTAAGTAACCAGATTCTAATGAATTCACTTATTCAAGAGACCCTTCAGCATACATAGAACAACACATGAAATTCACTTTTTTTTTTTAAATTTCTAATTCAAACTATTTACATTAATCACCGATTTTCTCAACTCTATAGGAGTCTCAACCATCTTTACCTCACGGTTTGACTGTGAAACACTCCATGCAATTGGCTCAGGTGGCATTAATGAATCGTTATCCTCATCCCACAAGTCCTCAATTCCCTCCCTCATGACCCGACCAACCAAAGCCTTAATCTTCCAATTGCAAAAGAGTTCTAATGACACTTATATATAAGATTGTAATGTAAATGAACCTAAGGTTGACAAATATCTTCTAAATTCATTTAGGGTGCTTCGGTTGTGATCATTGCCATAAAATTTTCTAACAGAAGGGTCAATAGATAGTAGTATCCCAACTTCACATGCTTCAAATTCACTCTTTGAAGAACATTAAGCAGTCTTCGTATTAGGTGGATTTCAATACTAGGATTTGGTGTTTGATGATTCATATTGAGAAGATTGATGGAAATCTTTTGGTGTTTTAGAGGTGTTTGCGATATGGGTTTTGGAGTTTGACTTGGATTGTTGTGTGAATGGGGTGGAGTGTATAAGGAAGAAATGAAAGAAAGTAGGTGTTTATGTAAGCTGATCGAAGCATATCAACCACATTAGTATGTGAGAGTGAAGGACACGAGCCCATGTATCCATATAGTGAAAAGGGGAGGGAGGGGGCGTATGTGTCATGTTTCGAAGTGGCAGAGTCATAATAGTTCCGTCATGCAAACCATTCTAAAATAGAAGCTGATCATACAACCGCCATCTTTAACTTGATTTACACAAGGCGTCCACGATTAACTCGTTTTGAAGTAAACAATTCATAAATTGAGTATGTTATTTACTTATGAACTTAAGAAAGATACATACTTATATTGAAATAACCCGAGTATCTTTACAAGATTTAGCAACCTAATCATTGAGTAATTTATAAATTAATGCTAAAAGCTTTAAAGTAAGTCTAGCTAAAGAATGTTTGATCTTCAGTTTACATCCTCACTCTTCAGAATCTCGTAGTTGCTAGCTTTAACATAATCTACTTCCTAACTAGTATCTGCAACAAACGTCTATAAAGATGTGAGTAACCATAGCTTAGTAAGTTAAGGTGGAAACTTAAACCATATAATAAATACAAACAAGGTTATCAATCAAATTATCATGTGCAATGCATATTCGAGCAAATGCCATCACACAACATTGTCCAGCCCGTCATGAGATTAGAGAAATTGCACTCACTCTAATCTAGGATGAGGAGTTTCCGTTATTATAACAGCTCATGATCAAACGCAGGCTTATGTAAAGGAGACACCGCTCCTTCCGTGACTTCTTTCGAACCATTAATCGAACCATTACCGTAACCTCCTCTCTTGTCACTTAATTCAACTAGAGATGAAGAAAGGACCAATTATGCCATCCAGTGTTGTCCTTTTCAAAGGAATTGGTATTTGGCCGGAGAATCCTAATGATCCCCTAATGGGTTGTTATGCATGTTCGATTTATGATTACAAGTTATATGATTGATTAGATCCAGTTTAAGATGATTAATTATTCCATACAAATCATATAAATACAAGTTAGACAGCAAATCAGCATCATAATCAGCAGCTCAGAACAAGCATATGCATATAACCAACTATCTAATAAGCACAATCAATTGTAACTCAAGCTTCCGAGTACTACAAATTAGTGCTCCAAAATACAACAACTTATTAATCCCAACTTATCTAGACTCCTTGCCTACTCACTCGAGGTCCGATTTGCTTAGGCCATTACTAATCATCCCTAGAATATAAACGTAATTTCAGTTTTCCATATAATTATTATAGATTGGTTTTATCTTATAACGCTTATTGTTATATTATTTTTTTAGAGTTTAATATACCTAATTATCTAGGTTTTTAAGTCTTTTACAATTCTTCTTGAATTATGTTAAGTTTTGTTTCAGTTTTCACATCGATTTCTAAGTTAGGTTTTTAACTCAGTTTTTTCTTAGAAATTTATATGTATACCCTAAGAAATCATTTCGACCCATTATGTAAAATTAATTGCATTATCTTTGGATATCCTAAATATCATTTTTAGTCTCCAACTAATGTTTCAGTTCATATAGTACATTAGAATCCTAATTTAATTACCAAATTCACTCTCATCATGAGAAAATTTTATATTTTTCATATAATTACTCTAATTTAGGTTTCCTATCAGATTTATTATATATTCCTATTATTATCATAATATCAATTCTAACCAATATTTTTTTAATTATTAATTTCTTATACTTACATATTACACATTATCACCTAATGTGTACATAATTTACACATCTAATATTTCTATCACTTCAACTATCATCTCCCAACATCAAATAACATTCCAAATATCTAAATTCATCCTAAATTAGATTTTGAACCCAATTACCCTAAATTACCAAATTAACTTAAAATTTATCATTTTTACCTATTATATATTTACTACATATTATCCTAATAATTACATCTAACACTCCAAATGCTACAAATCAATAATTATCCATTTAATTACTTAATTAACCCTAAATTACCTATTTTATGCATCATTTTAAGGCCTAAAAATTATGTAAAAATTTTTAAAATTATTTTTTGAAAAAAGGCTTCATAACACTATTCTATAACTCCTAAGTAGTCTACAGAAAAATTTTAAGCTCAAAGCTATACTCCTAAAGTTATTTATTTTTAAATCGAAACATGATCGGTTTTGCATGATTTATTAAGAACCAAATATCACGAGACATATTTTCATTAAAATAATTTTTTTTCTAAAAACTAAATATAAAAATATTTCAAAATAACAAGTTTCATAATTTTCCAACTAATTTTTTTATTTTTAACAATTTAAGAAAAATCGGGTAGAAATCGGAATTCACCAAAACAGGTGGCCATGGTTATGTCGGCCCATTTAGGCACTGCCACCCCCCGTATCGTGGTGGTGGCCGCCCATTCCCAACTACTCGTCGAGTCTAGATTTTCCTTAGAAGCCCCAACTATACAATTTTTTGTAAAAACCCTAATTTCTTCTTAATTTCACCTCTCTCTACTTTTTTACAATTCCAAACGTTTAAAATGAGCTTCCGAAATTTTTTTACTATTTCTAGAGGCATAAAGCAATTTTGATACATTAAATTGAGGTGACATTGGCCTTATCCTTTTCCAAATTACCTTTTTATTGTTTTAATCTAATTGGTTGATTTTTTTTCTTCCTTCTCAGTATGCCATGCCCCTCTTATGGATATTTCCATATTTTTTCCTTAATTTTATTTATTTTCCTTAATTATTTATAATTTTTTTTAACAAATTAACCTTATTTTAACATATTTCACGTATTTCAAGTAATTACGCATATTTCTACCTATATGTAAATTCATATATAATATAAATAAATACTTATAAATATTATTTAAGTTATTTTATGATTTTTAATATACATATAATTTATCTATAATGATTTGTTAATTATCGAAATGTATTTTATACATTTTCAATAAATAAAGAGTAATATATTTAAAATTTAAAAATTTTATATTCTTTTACTTTATTAATTATTTTCTTAAATTCGAGTTTATATGATCATTTTTACTAATAATTTTAGTTTTATCATAAAATTTAACCTGAATCGGACAAGTTGTTCAATCGCCCTAAATTCTACGAGCCAAAACCCGAATAGCTGATTGTGGATCTTACAGTACAGAGTGCATGATGACATTTGTATGGCTAGATATTTGTCTAATGGTAGGGTTAACATGCTGTGTTTACATGGCTGTGTGTGGGGTTAAATTTGCATGGGCTAAGGATACATGATTAGAAATCGCTACTTGGCCTATTGGCTCACACATTGATTAAGTGTAGTCATTTCCCATACTAAACCATCAAATTGCAATATCCGTTCTCTTTCTATTTTGACCATAAAAGAATCCTCATGGAACTTAACCGGTATAGTATTTGTACTCAACCCCTCTTGCACATTTGGAAAATGTGTTAAGAGATCAGCCAAAGCTTTTGACTTTGCAACCTTAAGGGATTGTATCAGGATATCAAACTCTTCAAGGAAAAGTGACCATTTTGCCACTTGTCCTGACAAAGTTGGTTGAGATAATAAGTACTCAATTAGATTCGAATAAGTCACTAGATGGATCCTATGTGCAAAAAAGTAGTGCTGTAAAATTTTCATAGCAAACACCAATGTGAGACAATGCTTCTCGGAAGTTAGGTAATTGACCTCGCTTCCTTGAAAGGTTTAACTCATATAGTATATGGATCGCTCTTAACTGTCTACTTCTTACGTAAGCAAAGTTCCAACAAATTTGTCAATAAAAGTGAGATATAAGACCAAAGGCTTCCCTTTGATAAGCATAGTTGTAGCCTGTGGAGGAATTGGGATCGTATTAATCTTCTGAATCACCTCTTCATAGATTTGATCTCATTCAAATGAGATTCCTATCTTTAAAAGTTGATGCAACGAATATGAAATTTTCGTAAGTACAAGTATAAAACTTCTGATGAACGAGGCTTTTCCCATAATGGTTTTTAATTCCTTCAAGGTAGCAGGAGATGTCATTGATTTTATAACTTGCACTTTTGCAGGGTCAACATCAATTCCCTTTCGATGTATAACATAGCCAAGAAATTTCCTTAACGACATACTGAAAACATACTTGAGAGGGTTCATGTGAAGCTTATACAGCCGGCATCGTTGAAAGACTTTTTGCAAATGAACTAGGTGATTGGGTGCTCTTCTAGACTTGATGACTACATCATCAACATGATCCTCCATAAAATCATGCATTATGTCATGAAATAAAGCTGTCATTACCCTCTGATATGTGGCGCCCGCATTCTTAAGTCCAAATGGTATGGCAGTATAATAAAAGTTTCCAACTAATGTATGAAAAGTTATACGTCTGCTTCTCCTATTGCCATCTTAATTTGATTATATCCACTAAAGCCATCTATAAATGAAAATAACTCATGACTTGTGGGTGCATCTATCAAAGTGTCAACATTTGCTAAAGGGAAATCATCTTTAAGACAAGCCTTGTTTAGATCTCGAAAATCTATGCATACTCTAATTTGTCCATTCTTCTTTCTTAAAAGAACAATATTAGCTAACCAAATAAGATGCTAGATTGGGCTTATGAAACCAACTCGTAACAATTTCTTTACTTCCTGATTGATTTGCACTTTAATCTTAGAAAGGAAAAATCTTTGTCCTTACTTTACGGGTAAGCATATAAGCGAGCGCCCAAAGCAATATTCAGTCTATGTACTATAAGCTTAGGATCTAATCCAGACATTTCTTCATAAGTCTATGCAAACACATCCCTATATTCTTTCGGCAATTTGGTAATATGAACCTTTCTTTCTTGTGGGAGACTCTTACTGATGAAAATTGGTCATCACAATTCTCTTGATCGTACTAAGTCCAATTTTTCTATTTCCTCGGGTTGAGGCTTCATTTGATCTTGTGATTGCTATGGGGCAGGCTGAATTTCTTGTATTGACATAGGATTTAAAGAAGATAGACATACTTCCTTAGATCCCTCAAACCGTCATAAGAAATATATACGCCTTCCATCCTCTTTGATGAAACTTTTAATTTTATTAGATTGCTTATTCTTCTTTCTCTCTCCACAACATCCATACATCCTTCTTTTGTTTTGTTAGTCCTCTTAAACTTCCTCCCATATAGGAAGGGGAACACCAGATGGCTTGGCTATAGTTGTTTCCCTATCTTCAACAAATTCATAGAAGAATACCGATTAAGTAAAATGTGATTCATGTTGCTCAAAAAGATTCTTTATAGCTGGGATGAACACATCTTTCCCATTCCAATATCCTTTGATGCACTAATGTAATATTAAAAGAACTAAATTGTGATCATGCAGCCACTTTCTACCCATAAGCAAGTGATTTTGCATAGGCGCATCGATCACATGAAAAGTGGTAGAATCCTATCATCAATAAGATATGGTTAAAAACCTCACTTTGATAGTTTAAGAGGTTAATCTGCACTTAAGTCAAAGTTTAGAAGGGTTTTTTGCAATTTCCTCGTACATAAATTGATATTAAAAGATTTAAAGTTAAGACTTAAACTTTAAGAGTATGATTAATCTATAGTTCTATATCCTCACTTCCTAAGATCCAATAGTTGCTAGTTTTAAGGTAATTATAAGCTGCTTCATAGCTAGCTTCTGTACCAATATATAGAGGATACGAGCAACCAACCGTTTAGTAAGTTGAGACGGAGACTTAAAAACCGTAAATCCTAAAGATAAGCCAAGTAACCGTAGGATCGAATTTAGCACACAAAGTTTAGAGCGATTGATTAAAGGATCCGATTAAACCTAAATTATAAACTAAAGCTAGAAATATTAGTAAAAGTGACTCTATAAGTTTGAATTTAAGAAAATAAGTAATAAAATAAGATAATATAAAATTTTCAAATTCTAAGTATATTACTTGTTATTTATTGAAAGTATATAAAATGCATTTCAATAACTAATAAATTACTAGAGATAAATTATATGTATACTAAAAATTATAAAATGACCTAAATAATATTTAAGAGCATTTACTTATATTCCACATGTATTTACGTGTAGATAGAAATACGTGAAATTACCTAAATTAGCTAAAAATTTACTAAATATTTAAAGAAAATCATAAAAAAATCAAGGAAAGGGGGAATGAATCAGATCAATTCATGGAGGCAAAGGGAGTAAGAAACCAAAATTAACCAATAAAAAACAAGCAATAAAAAAGATAAAATGAAAAAGATATAGGCCTTGTCTTGTCCTAATTAATATACAATAATTCTTAGAAGGCCCTATAAATAGCAAGAAAATTTACAGAGCTTAATTGGTCAATTGGGAATTGGAAAAAATTGAGAGGAAAAATTAGGGTTTTAGAAATTTTATCTCAAATCTGTGCAGATAGGGCAAGAAGGCCAAACCCACACACCACCACCACCTGAAACCAAACCACCACCACCACCCTACTCCAAACCCACCGCCTGGACTGGTTGATACACCCGAACCAGTTGTGGAGGCCAAAAAGCTTTTAAACCAAGTGAGTCTTACATCTCCTCTAATTTTGCAAAATTCCTTAAAATTGTTTATTATACTCAGAAAATTATGAAATTTATTATTATGATATTTTATTGTATGTTGATTTAGGAAAAAAGAGTGATTAAGTTTAATTGTGTTTTTAAATATAAGGTTCTTAAGAAATTAAACAAAACTGAGCATAATTAGAATTAGAAATAAATAGGCTTAGGAGTATAATTTGGAGCTCAATTTTTTTTTTTTTTTTGTAGAATGCTTAAGTGATATAGAATAGTGCTATAAAGCCATTTTTTTTAAATTAATTTTCAAAATTTTTAAGTAAATTTTTAACCCTAAAATAATTTAAAAAATGGGTAATTTTGGCTTAATTAAGTGATTTAATGATTAATTATTGATTTAGTAGGTAATTAGATGTTTAAGGATGTTGATTTATAATGTGGGAAACCTAATTTTAGTCTTTGGAGTGTTGATTGTAATTAATATGGGAATTATGTGGTAATTATAGGAAATTTAAGAATATGTGAAGTTTGAATTTTAATAAATATGAAAAAAATAGATTAAATTATAATAATATTAATACAAAATAAATCTGACACAAAAATTAATTTTAGGTAAATGGATAAAAAATGTAAAATTTTCTCACATCGGCAGTAAATTCGATATTCTAATTAGGATTAGAGTGCACAAAATAAATTAGCATACTAAATTAAGACCCAGTATGATATTAGAATATTCGAGCTTAATGTGATTAATTTCACATTGGGATTCGAGTGTATTTAGAATTTTTTGTAGTTAAAAACAATTTAAAACCAACACTATAATCTAATTCAGAAACTGAACCCCGAGCTAATGTAGAGTGAATCATTAGTAAATAATAGATATATATGGAAAAGTGAGTTAAATTATAACTTAAAATATGTATCATCAAAGTATAAGTACTAAAAAGATGTATTTATATTATAAGATACTCGAAGACAAACTAACCTGCAATAAAGTGATTGAACAACTGAGAATTCCAAGTAAGTTGGGTTTATTACTTTACTATATTTGGAGTATTATTTTAGAGTACTTAGAGACTTAAGATTGTATATGATTATGATTGTAAGTAATTTTATGCATATGCTTCCGTATCTGACTTCATTTTGGAATATGTGTTACGATTGATGATTGTAATGACTGGATTGGTGTGAAATTATCTGAACACTCTAAATGGAACCTAATCATAATCTATCCTAAAACCCTAAATTATCATGCATTGTAACCCTTTAAGAGATCATTAGGATTCTCCAACCAAACACTGACACCTTCGAAAAAGACAACGCTAGATAGCAAATTGATCTTTTTCTTATCCTTAGCCGAACTAAGTGACAAGAGAGGAGATCACGATGAGGATGAGGGCATTGGTTCGAAGAATAGTCTCAGGATGAGTAGTGTCTCCATTGCACAAACTTGGGTTTAGTTGTGAGCTATTGTATAACATGAAAACTCCTCAACCCGGATTAGAGTGGGTGAAATTACTTTGATTTTACAACAGACCGAACTATGTTATGTGATGACAATTGCTTGTTGCATTGCATGAAAATAATTGCTCGATAATCTTGTTTGTGTTTGTATACATTTATGATTCTCCGATTCAACTTATTAAGTTATAGTTACTTATACCCGTATAGATCCTTTTGTAGGTCCCTTTCTTTGATTACTCTACCTCCTTACAACTATCTAGAGGTTAGTTCTTTTTGAAGCCTGGTGGTGTGAAGATCAAATTGCCTAATAGTTAATATATATGTAGAGTCTCACTAGTATCTTTAATACTGAAAGACTGATATTTGATATGTAAATCAGCTGACTGTTATGATATGATGTAGAATCACCTAGGAATTCTACAGTAATGTACATGTAATTATATATATATGTTGACTTTAAGCTTTAATATTTACTATAAATTTAGTTAAATTCTTAATTGAACTGTTTATTTCAAAGTAATAAGTCGTCGACGTCTTGTGTAGATCATGTTTATAATAGAATAGTTTACATGGCAAGATTATTGCGACTCTACAACTTCGATGCGTAACAAAAACTATATATCAAACACAAACAGAGTTATTAATCAAATTAGTTAGATACAATATATGTATAAGCAAATACCTTCGCACGATGTTATCCAGTTTGTTAGGAGATTAAATAAATTACACTCGTTTTAATCTAGGTTAAGGAGTTTAGCATACATTTTAATGACTCACGATCAAACCTAAACTTATGTAATGGAGATACCACTTCTCACGCGACTATCTTTGAATCATTGATTTCACCCTTACTGTGACCTCTATTTCTGTCACTTAGTTCAACTAAGAATGAAAAAGGGACCCATTATGCTATCCTATGCTATCTAGCGCTATCACTTTCGAAGAGATTAATATTTGGCTGGAGAACCTTAAATGTTTCCCTTATTGGGTTGCCATTCAAGTCCATTTTAGACTTATGAGACATATATTTAGTTAAATCCAGTTTAAGATATTCAAGTATTTCATACAAATTACACAATTTTCAATCTAGAACATCAAACTAGAATTATATAATCAAATTCAAAAATATGCATATACATGCACACACATAGTCAATTATCTAACAAATATAATCAAGTATAATCTTAAATCTTTAAGCACTATAAAACAGTACTCTAAAATATAGTAATGCATAGATCCTAACTTATCTAGACTTTTCACTTGTTTACTCTAAGTAAGATTCGCACAGACCATCACCAATAATCCCTATAGTATAAATGTTGTTTTAGTTTTTATATAACTATCATAGATAGGTTTTATTTTGTAATTTAGATTATGATTATCTTTAGTTTCTGGTCTTCCAATATTTAGTAATTTAGGTCTAAGTCTCTTAGAATTTACTTCTCTTGTTCAATTAGGTTTCGAATTTGCTTTTTACTTCAATTACGATATCAGCTTCTAAATTAGATTTTAGTTTACCTTTTTCTTTTCATTACCCTTTGTTTGTAAGTCTTTTAACTTTTTTTTTTCCTTACGATTTATTTGATAAGTATAACCTTTGGTTTAGATTTTTGACTTACTATCTAATATACTTCTATTAATCCTAATTATGATTTTGCTTTTGAATTAGATTCTAATATAAGAAGGATCTACCTTTTAACGTAATCACTTATACATATATATATATATACATATAGGTTTTAAATCATTAGTTTTTTTTTAGTTTAAGATTATAATTTTACTCAATTATTTAAATTCTATATCTCCTATAACTGAACTACTTTTAAATTAATTTATGATTCAACTTCTGTATCAAGTTTTGTTTTAGCTTCTAATTATTGTTTTTATTTATAATCCTTAGAAATTTTTCTTAAACTAATATGTAAAATTAATCTAACTATACTTAGGTATCCTAAATCTCTATTTTAGCTCCCAACCAGTATTTCGATCAGTACGATACACTATATTCTTAATTTAACTGCCAAATTAGCTCACAATGTAAGAATAATCTACTTTTTTTTTCACATAATTTCCTAAATTCATAATCAAAGTTAGATTCTTATCATACTCCTAATATTATAATACAATAAATTTTTACTTGATATTTTCTACCCATTTAATTTCTATACACACATATTATGTATTATTACATATTATATATTTATATCATCTATCTAACACTTCTAATACTACATATATTATTTTTCACCACCAATAATATATAAAATGCTTAATTATTCTCTAAATCAAAATTTATAACTAATTAATCCCTAAATCACAAAATTAGCTTAATTATACCATTTTACCCATTATTCATTTCTTATTATTGCCTAATATGCATAATATACACGATTAACATTCTAAACTCTACAAATACCATCATACATCGGTGAATTACATCTCAAGATTCCTAATTACATGCTAAATCAGTATTTGCATCAACTTATTATTGATTTACCTAAATAAGCCCCAAATCAATTTTCTATGTATTATTTTAAGGCCTAAAAATTATCTAAAATCTTTTAAAATTAATTTTTAAAAAATCTCTTTACAGTACTATTATAAATAATCTAAATAGTCTATAAAATAATTTTAGGATTATAACTACACTATCAAGATAATTTATTTCTAAATAAAAAATAAACTCAAATTTAGGAGTTTCTTAAGTACTATATATCGCATAACTTAATTTTATCAAAATAATATTTTTCCTAAAAACTATATCAAAAAATATCTTAAAATACTAAATTTCATAGTTTTTCATAATTATTTAATATTTTTAATAAATAAATCAAAATTGGAAGAAAAATTTAACTCAACAACGTTACTTACTCTGGCTATTGTGGCCTTGTCAGCTGCCTTAAGTGTTGCCCCTACCATCTAGTGTGGAGGTGGTTCACTCTTAGGTGATTATTGGTCATGGATTCTTTTTATAACTCTTAATTACAAATAATTTCATTATTTTTTTTTGTAAAAATATTCTCCCTTCTCTTATTAAGCTATCCCAAAATTTTTTCTAATTTCCAACTGACTAAAATAAAGTTTGATGTGTGTTTGTTGAATTTATAGATGAGTTTAGGGTTTTTCTTTCAATTTCCAATTACCGCATGTTCCTTATCTCTTTCTTTTCCACTTCCTATTTGACCTATTTTGGTTGATTATTATTTTCTCTTTAAATTATAGCATACCACACCCCTATTTTGGACTTTTCTTCACTTTTTCATATTTTTCTTCGTTTTTCCTTAATTTCTATGATTTTTTAATTAATTAGCATTATTTTAACATAATTTAGGTATTTTAAGTAATTTCGCATATTTTTACCTATATGTAAATATATATATAATGCAAATAAATACTAATAAATATTATTTATGTTATTTTATAATTTTTAGTATCTATGTAATTTATTTGTATCGATTCGCTAGTTATCAAAACTCTTTATATATTTTTGATAAATAACATATAATATATAACTTAATATTATAACATTTAATTATTTATTTTCCTAAATGTAAATTCATGGGATCACTTTCACTAATATTTCTAACTTTATTATAAAATTTGGATTCAATCGAACAACTTACCTGAACACCCTAAATTTTATGAATCGAACTTTGAATACCTGATTACGAAACTTACTGCTATAACATAATTTGACATGTGGTAACATTTTTTTTTATGTTAACACAACATGTGGCATTTTCATGACCCAACACATAGCAACATCTTTGACATGTGACAACCTTTTTTGATAAAATATTATTTTCTAAGTTAGCAAGCAATTAAAACTCCTATAAAGTTCTTAGTACGACATCATCATAGAGGGTTTTGAAACATAATTTGCAAATTTCGCAAGAAAATGAGTTAACTTTGATCTAATTTCTTCACTTGTTTTAACCTTTAAGAAGAAGATTATGGAAACACTTACTCGAAATCTCACTTATCAGATTCCATTGTGGAAGACACAATTTTTTCTGAAGAATTCGCCATGATATATCTGATCCATGCATAATATAATGAAAAATGGATACAAATTTTTTACTGCTACTTAGTATCGGCAATAGGTCTGAAAAAGTAAAAGAACAATAATGGAATAATTCCTTGATAGAAATAGGGGACATAATTTACATGGATATAGTAAGTCTTGCTTGGGCTGCTTTAATGGTAGTTTTTACATTTTCCCTTTCACTCGTAGTATGGGGAAGAAGTGGACTCTAGAGGTATTACTAATTTTGAGTTGAAGAATCAAAGCAGTGGATTGTGAATCCACCATTCGCGGGTTCAATTCCCGTCGTTCGCCCATCCATCCCATATATCTATCTCATACATATATCCCATATAGAGACCAAGTTCTTATTATTTCTTTTTCGCCCTTTGTGTTAAGTTTCTCAATTGTTCTTAATAAATGATTCGCTACAAAAGGATTTTTTTTTAGCGGACTCGAACCGCTGACATCCGCCACAGGGTAAACCACCGCCTCTCCGGCCCCCCGGCTGATTCTACCATAGAGGCCAACGATAGACAATAACTCCCCCCCTCCCCCCGAACACAGCTTACAACTTTCATCGTACTGTGCTCTCCAAAGAGCAACTCTTCTCAAAATCTCAAAGGGTGTTGAGTTGGAATCCCATTCTAACTAAGGATTCTTGTGGTTCCGAGGGATCCAGGTACAGGAGAACTAGGAACGTAAAAAGAAAATGCATAATTCTTAATATACTCTATGACTATTATTAAATCATATAAGATTTATATAAAAATACTTTTATAATATATTTAAAATCCATATTAAAGTAGGCTCTTTAATTGTAAGAGGTGTTTTAAGAACTTATTTTAACATGAATTTTAGGTATATTATAAAAGTTTTCTTATAAAAAACTTTATATGATTTTATGCATTTTTTTTAAAATTAAATATTAAATCAAGTGAGCCAAATTGAATCAAAGTTTACTCATCTTCTTGTGAAAAGTGCAAAAAAAAGTTCAAAACCTATTACTCATACGTCATAAGTCATATATGGAATGCTAAATAAGAAAAGCCTTATATATATTATAGATTATCTTAGTGTAAATAAATATACTACTGAACATGGCATAATTTTTATTTAAAATTATATTGAAACCTTAATTGCTTGTTAATTATCAAAATAATATTTTATCAAAAAAAGTTGACATATGTCAAAGATATTATCACATGTGAAGTCATGACATTGTCATGTATCACATTAACATATAAAAAAAAAGTTAGCATATGTTAAATCATTTTACACCCATATGTCAGTTTAAATCACGTCAATCATCACCTGTTAAAGATATTATCACATGCCAACATTGCGAATTAAATTAAGCATTAAGCAATAAAGTGATATTTTTAAATTATAAATAATAAATTATACAATTTATTAAAGTTCAAGTGCCATATTCCATTAACCTTTTTCTTTTCCACGTATTTCTTTCCGTTTTCACTGTTGTCCAGCGTGGCCAAACACGGTGTTCGGTTCGGTTCAGCGTGGCCTCGTGATTCCTGCAATAAACCCTAAACCCTGATATTCAAAACCCTAATTTTCCTTCTTTAACAATCCGAAAACTTACAGAAGTTCCCAAGCCCCGAGTCTCGTCTCATCACGTTAATGGAGGAAGACGACGCACCTAGCGATTACTTATACGAAACCCTAACTCCTCTCTCTTTTTCTTCTCCAACTTCCACCACAACCGTCACCGACACCAATTTTCCTCCTAGTCCCGAGAACTTGGAACCCTACTCCGTATACAGGAACGAGATTTCTCTCTCCGAACTTCACACAGAATCGTTCGAAGCCACCGCGCAGGATTTCTTCTCTCTCGATGTTGGGGAGGATAACATCGAGCCGGTGTTGGTACTGGCTGCGATTGAGGAAGCTGAGCCGAAGACGCCGGCGAATGAATCTCACGCGGGACTGGAGCGTGTGCTGTTTAGGGGAAGGTTTAAAAGCCCTATGCTTCAATTACATAAAGGTGTTGCCCGTTTTTCTGTAATTAATGTCGTTCAAATCGCACTGTTGTCTCGTAATCTAAGTAATCGAAAGCGTGTAACGTGACAGTTAATATTGTGAATTTGATTATTTCCTTTATTTCTATGACTCTAATGACTTGAATTATGAGCTAAAGAACCGGCTATTAGAACGTGAAAAGTCAAGTTACGATGAGGATGAAATTACATAATCAGTTTGTTGCAGAAAAGTATCTAATCTGCTACATGGGCGCTAGAGTATTCGTTTCTTTAGAAAACGAAGAGGAGTTTGAATACATGCACTAAACTTGATTCAAAGGTGTGGTCTTTCATTGCTTAGTTAGCTGATTTTTCTCTTACTGTAATTTTTCTTATTCGGAAACCGTGCAAGTATATTGTAATCCAAGTATTTGGAAGTGTTAAACGGTACAGATACAATGATGAACACTTTACAATGTGAATTCCAAACCATGCTGATATACAGTGATTGAACTCATGTATGAGTTGTGACGTGAGAATCCAAATTATAATACACTGGTGGAAAATTCTGACCATAAAGGTTTACCCCAAAAAAATTCCAACATAAAGATGGAACCATAGAATTTTTCCAATATGAAGGTAGTTGACCAGTTAATTGGAAAAAAAGTTTCAGACGGGATCACTTGAATTTATTTTGGTGACGATAAAAAATTTCATAAAACTGCATTTTGATTGGTTAGAAATCAAATGAGGAGTTTGAAAATGTTTCTAAACTTGGCTAAGGTCCAAGCAATTTGGTGAATTGGTATTAGTTGGGTCCAAGCAATATGGTGAATTGGTATTAGTTGTTATTCACCATAGTAAAAGTTTGCTCTTTTTACTTGAACATGCAGAAATAGTTGATTTTTGTGACTTTTTGTCACCAACACCAGAAGAACAGGCATCACGCAATGCTGCCATTCTATCTGTCTTTGATGTTATCAGATATATTTGGCCCAACTGCAAGGTGTGATCTTTAATATCATTGTAGCCCAGAGTTGCACACTTTGGCTTAAATATTGCTTTTTATGTTGGTAATTTAATATTGTAAACTTTCTGCTGTTATTGTTTTGTAGGTGGAGGTATTTGGATCATTCCGGACTGGGCTTTACCTCCCAACTAGTGACATTGATGTATGTTTCTTGCTTTCTTGGTCATTTTGGCAACATAAATATCTGCTTTGCTGCTATAGATTTCTTTTGTGATGGTTTTTACTCATTCCTCCAATTGCATGACCCGTTCATTGCTAATGCTTTCATTTATAGGTTGTGATTCTAGAATCAGATATCAAAACCCCCCAGCTTGGTTTACAGGCACTCTCGAGGGCATTGTCACAAAAAGGAATTGCAAAAAAGATTCAGGTGAGGACTGCATTTACTTTAGAATGCTTCTTGATTGGTGTAAAATCTCTCCATGAATCGAATAAACTCTTCCTATCCCTATGAATATTCTATGTTGATCATGTAGGTGATTGGAAAGGCACGTGTCCCCATCATTAAGTTTGTGGAAAAGAGAAGTGGAGTGGCCTTCGATGTCAGGTGTTGTTTTTTGATTCTAGTAATGAACACCACTTACTGAACATGTGGTTGAAATTTTCTATCAGTTACATTGATATCCTGACAATTCCAAAATGATAATGATTGTTCTTGCCTCTGTTTATGTAAAGCCCCTTGAGGCACATTGTTCATGGCCTTGCAAACAAGGAAAATGTTAATAGTTGGAATGAATCATTATATCAGTTTTTCACCCCTTTTCCATTCCTTATAGGATGTGGGAGGATATTTATCAACCGGTCTATTGGGCTCTTCTTCTTATTTTCTTCCAAAGAATACTTCTTGAGATGGATTAACATAAGTGCTTAATTGCTAGAACTCAATCAGTCAATTGTCCTTGCTTTCTGCTGTGCCTGTTGGTAATATCTTGTGCAGAACTGTTTTTCCTTGTGAAAAAAAGTTTCTCTAGTGTGGTGTTCTTCGAATTTGACACATTCTTGTGGTGAGTCTGAAACTCTATTTAGGAGGAATCCTTTGTAATTTTGAAGATGTGGAAGCTAACATTGTGCAATCTAAATGATGTTTGATTTGGTGATGAAGCAACTGGATTGCTAGTCATGTTGGAATTATTGGCATTCATATTTTCTTATAAATTTTGTGAATTGTTGGAGTATTGTGCTTTTATAGATAGATCGAGTTATATGGTTGAAGATTTTGAGAATTCACTGTTGGATTATATGCTTCCACTTACTTTTGAAGGATCTGCTTGCTTGTTGCTTGCATTGTACTTGAAGAAATAGCACTATTGCTGTAAAATTCAACTAGCGAGATTAAGACTTTTTGGTTTACTGAACCAACTTCTTATTGACAATACTGAAAGATGCATGTGTACAAACTTAACTTCGTTGCACTGATTTGTGAAGGAATAGCACCGCTGCTGACAATTCTGCTAGCAAAAGTATAATTTTTTCTTTGTGTTTGCTGAACTGACATATGCTTATGTTAACATCAAAGATGTTATGTAAAAATATTTTGTGCCTTCAATCCAGTCAGGGAAATATATGCTAATTGATACATAATTGCATGTTTCATTTCTCTAGTAGAAGCTTAAGCTTTTTTGTTTTCACATTCTTTTTTGGGCTATAGTTTTGATGTGGAAAATGGACCAAAGGCAGCTGATTTCATTACGGTATGTCAGCTCACTTCTTTCTTTTTGTGTCTGAATTAACAAAAGCTTATTGCCCCTCTTGTTGCTGCTACTTTCTTTGTCATGGCTGGCACTATATTTACTTTTAATGTATCAATTGCAAAATACTGCACACTCTTTTGAAATAAGAAATTGTACGTGAACTGTGGCTCCCAGTAAACTTAGAGGTTTGGTTTAATCTTTTTCCCCCCTTACTTTTGTACGGAAAAGATGAACACCTCTTATGTGGAAGTTGAAGATATTATATGCACAAAAAAGTTGATTGGTGTAGAGGCTGATAAGCTATCTTAAAACAGGTTCCTGGGTCGTTTTTGTTATGGAGATGGAAGCTGGTAGAAGAACAAGAATAAATTTAACCTAAAGGAGTGGATAATCTTTAAAAAAGTAAACCTCCCCTCCCCTTCCTCCCTCCTCCTCTTCCTAAAAAGAGAGAGAGAGAAAAGAAATCTGTAAAAATGAGACGTCTTTGGAAAGAGGAAAATATTGTACTCTAACGGCACCAAAGGGGGTGGAAAAGTTTACAAGACTTGCATTGAATGCCAAAATTAAGATGGTGAAGTCTAAAGAAGAGAAACATGATGGTGAGACATTGCACCACTTGATTGACTATAATAATTTCAGTTAAGATGAGGATACAGCTTTTAGTATTCCACAGCTCTATCTATAGGTTGAACTAAAATGTTGGCATCATTCCTTGAGAGAATCTAAAAGGAGCATATTCACCCCCCTACCCTTACCCCCTCCAGGTTTAGTTCATCTTTTTTCTATTTTATTGTTGTTTTTTTAGTGTTTACTTGAATCTTGTATTTGGTAAAAATAAGACACCAAAAAGATAAAAATATAATTTTATATATACCTGTCTTCTAAAACTAAATACTTGACAAATCTCGATAAAATTGAATTTATTTACCCTTCACTTTATTCATACTTGCAAAAGTACTAATTAAAACAATCATTTTTAATGCATAAAATATATATTTTTTAAATTTTCTCTTAAACGTACATGAATTTCTTATTTTTCAATTGTGACACTTCGATCATTACCTTTATTATAATTATAAAACATAGACATATAAAATGCAAATAGAACAGTTTTTTAAATACTAAATTTCAAATAGATATAGATAAAATACAAAATAAATACAAATAAGATACAGATTAAAAAAATATAATCCAAATAGGGCCATAATAAACTTCTCAGGAGGAGCTTCCATGATTTAAATCCAAGTAAAGACCACTTCTCTAGGTAGGGCAGTTGTCGTTCTAATCATTTTCATGAAGTGTAATTCCTCTAAATACTCGTTGTTAGGAAGTCGTTTCACACTAGAGTTGAATTTAGACCGTGGCATCATCTAAAGTTTAATTAGTTTTCTTGGCAGAGATCACACTCAATTGTTCTATGTTTTGGGCCCTGTTCAGCCTTTCATTCTGCTCAATTTGACTTTTCTGTACCAGGATGCTATATTGAAGTGGCCTCCATTACGTCCATTGTGTCTGATCTTGAAAGTGTTTTTGCAACAGAGAGAACTGAATGAGGTGCTACTTAGATTGGTCTCTGCATAATCTATTGCCCGCATTCTGAATTGTGTCACTGTTTCCAATCCATTTCCTTTGAAGTTTGCAGGTTTATTCTGGTGGAATAGGTTCATATGCACTTCTTACCATGCTGATGGCAATGCTACGGGTAAGCATAGTAGTAGATATCTTGATGGCTTTGATTGTGTCAAGGAAAGATGTGAAAATTCCCTTGGCTCTTCAAACCTGGCAATATTCTCTAATGGAAGAGTTGTCGTCAGTTAAATATTGCATGTCTTTCTGCATGCTTTTTCTATGTCCTCATTTCTGGGATGCTATATGTGCTTTCTGTTATTGTTTTCACTTAGAAGGAGAGATAGTGGGTGGTTTAGGTGATGTTATATCCATTTGCTTTCTTTTTTCCTTCATTATATGTGCACCTTGTGTTTCTTAGCACCAGTTTCCCTTATTTACACCTCTCCTCCTCATGGGTTTGCTTTACAGAATGTGCAAGAGTCCCAAGCTTCTCCAGAACATAACTTGGGTGTGCTCTTGGTATGTGATCCCTGTCAGTGGCACTGTTCTCTCATTGCATATTCCTTATGCTGAAGTCTAATAGGAATTTTGGAGTTTCTAGACTTTAACAATGTAATATATTCACTGTTTCATTTGGGAAACTAGGTGCAATTTTTTGATATTTATGGCTGCAAGTTGAACACATCCAATGTCGGTGTATCCTGCAGGGGGAGAGGTACTTTCTTTCCAAAGAGTAGCAAAGGGTAAGGCATATGACCTGAACTTCATGAAATTGTTGCTTTTTCTTTGTTATCACTGCATTCTCATCTGGCTTCTCAACTTACGCATTTATGCTGATGTGCTTGTTATAACTGGCTTTTAGGTTTCTCAACAAAGGACGACCATCCCTTTTAGCAATCGAAGATCCACAGGTTGCTTATTGATATGTGCTGAAGTTTAGTCTATGAGAGATGTGATTGCAACCAAGAGTACAAATATGAACTTCTAGTTGATTGAGACTCTTGATTTAGCCATTTTAACACTATTCTTTTATGTGTGTGTGTGTGTGTGTTCTGTGGTTCTCCCATGTGTAAAGGCCTGGTTTTACGTCTTAAGAATCTTTTTGGTTTTTATGAAATTAGAAAACAACTAGGTTAGACCCAGTGCTATAGACGGATATTAATTTAAATTGTACTCATGTAAACAAAAATAATGAATATACTAAAAATTTTATCGTGAATATCGTATAAGCAATGCATTTTGGTATGTTGTTATAAATATAATGTCAATGTAATATATTGTAGTTTTATATGATCATTGGATGGTTTTCTATATTTATATGGAAATGATGTGTCATTTAGAAAAAAATTGCAATACTTTGAAACGTAGTACTGCAAGGTTATGGATGCCATAAGTTGTATTGATTATTATGTCATACAAAGGTTGCAACTCTTCCAAAAGTCATATGCTTGCATGGAGTACATGGTTCTTGGACATATAATTGATACATAAAAGCTTGTAAAATTTAATATAAAATGTTTTCGTTTTTATGCAAAAAGAGAAATGATTTTCAGTTTGGCTCCTGTCCCTACTTTACAATCATGGTTGTCGCTTTTTGAATAGCCCAGCTTCTGTTGCTGTCTATGTGATTAATGAGCATAGTGTCACATTTACTATACTGCTTGCCTCTTATTGTCTCCATTTTCTATTTCTTCTTCAGACACCGGACAATGACATTGGAAAGAACTCTTTCAATTATTTTCAGGTTTGTGATGTAAAGATTTTCTCTGCCACACGCTATTTTTCTTTGATTCATTAGAAGCAGATGCGAGTGCATGTTGCCCTTGCAGGTCAAATCAGCTTTTGCCATGGCCTTCTCTACCTTGACAAATCCGAAGATTATCACAACACTTGGCCCCAGTAGAAGCATTCTTGGAACAATAATTAGACCAGATGTGATCTTGTTAGAGCGTAAAGGAGGCTGCAATGGGGATGTTACTTTCAAAAGCTTGCTTCCTGGGGCAGGGGAACCATTGGAGCCAAACTATGGAGATCGACAAGAGATCTTCTGTAATTGGCAGATGGATGATGAGGAAGAGCCGCTACCTCGTGGAGGTGGAACATCGGGAGCTCTTAGTGAACCTTCTTCAGGGAAGAAGAGAAAGTCTGGCTCCAAGGCTAAATCTGCAAAGAATAAGGGTAAAGAAATAAAAGGTACACATACCCCTGTTATTGTAGAGAATGGTACGAAGAATGATAAACCTGCAAAGAAAAAACGGAAACGTGCCCTCTATAATGCTTCTCCATTGAATGGGAGATGATCTTCATTTATTGTTTATTTTTTATTTTTTTTTTCAATCATTTGACGAGTTTGTGCTTCTGGCACACTCATACAAGGAAGTATCTTTATGTAGAGCTTCGTTTCCTAATTCAAAATCTCTTTATAGATACATTACAACCCCCTTCTAGCCTCTTGTTATTTTAGCTTTTGGACATATCCAATGATAAAAAAAATCCGTTGAATTGGAAAGTCCAAATCAAGAAGAAAAAGAATATGTAAACCAAGGTAATCTTGGATCAAATGCACAAAGCCAAGCCAATCTTGGAGCGTTCTCTTGTAATAACGGGTCAAGTTCAAATACGTATACTTAATGTGTTTAGAATCCAAATTATTACTTGCGTATCAACCATAACATGTGCTTGAATTTCATGAATGAGATGGCGGTTTATATGGGTGGTGGCAGTTGGTAGTACTGGTAGACCCTTTTTTGCTACCTTACTAGTCTAGTTTTATTTGCCGGAACATGGACGATAGTATTATCTCATTGGTGTGTAAAAGGGAGTTGAGTTGTACGCCATATCTCCATATCAACTCTCTTTCTTGTTCTCTTTATTATATCCAGAGGTTATGTTATTTCACACTTAATTAATTTCTTATAATTAAATTGAAAAAAAAAAGACACAAAGCTTTTAAGATCGATAAAAGTTTATTTAACGTTTTTAGATTTTACAAATACTTGCTTTTTGAACTTTCGGAAATAAACGTGCTAAATTTTTAAATTAAGATTTGCAATCTCATTTTTTTTATAAAATGTGGATTTTGATATATTTTACCAAATTCCATACAAGTTCACCGATTTGGTGTTAAGAGGCACTATAAACGTGGATGGAGTTTAAGACATTTATTCCTTACCGTTGTGGTGACCGACCGGTTACATTTCTAAATAAATGAATCGATTCTAACTTTGTGTTATTCTAGGAAGAGTGCAAGTAGGTAGAAACAAAAAGAGAAAAGAAAGGAAACTGTTTCCATTCGGATTCAAAAATCATGAACGAGAGAAAATGGGATAAATGTTTCGATAGTGCATAATATACGTTCCTTCACTACCTTTTCAACTTTCCCTTTTAGGGATTAAGGGTAATCATGGTTTAATTTAAGGTTTAATGGAATCAAATTGCATTCAAAAAGATTTCATTTGAACTATTTTTTAACAATATTATTTATTTTAATATTATTAATAGTTATCGAAGTTTTTTATCAATATTAATATTCAAATTAAAGTATATTATACAAAAATAAAAGCCTTACAATGTTATTTCATGATAGTATTACATCTTAAATTAAGCGAAGGTGTGTAAGTTAACTAAATATGGGAGATAATGATAAAGAAAAATGAGTGGACCGTAAGGGTTGTGAATGAAATAAGTAATGGTAAAAGAAAAAAAAAAGGGAGTAAATATGATTAAACTGAATTGTTGACATGTTTTAAAATTAAAAAAATATTTACACATTACTTTTTATTAATAAGAAACGGCTCAATTTAGGTTTAAATTGTTCAATTCGGGTTTAAATTGTTCAATTCGGCTTTACCTTCTGAAGTGAATTGTGAACCATAAACCATGAACCGTTTGAACTTTTTTGAACCAAATTGTAAATCAATTTGAGATATTAAAAAAAAGTATTTTGTAATTCAATACGGTTGAACTTGATTTTGTTCGATTTGATTCCATTCGATTTGATAAACAATCATAATGATTTTTGCTTCGATTTTCGATCATTCTTTGATGTCTTGTAATGGATTTCTCAAAAGGGTTCTTATCAACATATTTTCTTTCTCGATATCTTTGATTAGTTACAACACTTTGCTTTTATAGATATTTTCATGATTTTATGTTGTATTTATACTAATTTTTATAGAAAGTACATAAAAACTAAATGAAAATGTTTTCATCCGTTTATCTTGATTATTTCAAATAGAAAAAAGTAATTTTCGTAATCCTTAACTTTTTGACTTATGACTTAAAAAGAGAAAAAAGAAAACTTAACTTTTGACTAGTATTCTATTTTAGTATGTTTGCGAAGGAGTACTTTTTTTTATAGCGTCAGCATTTTCGTTAGAGTACTACATATGGCATGCTCTGATTAGTCCACCCAAATTGTATTAAATATATAATGTATTAAAATATAAAACAAAGGAAATTATAAAAGATGAAAAGAAAATTTGAGAAAATTAAAATAACCAAAAAAACCTATAAAACATACCACTTAGAGAGAGAGGAATCGCACAATCCAAGGTAATGGACATCCACTCAGCACTATTAAAAAATTAGAAAACAAAATTAGCTCAAAAATCCAATTAAATCACGAATATTAAATGTGGATGAGTAGCCATTCACAGTCACGAGTAGATTTAATGGCCTACCTTGAATTTTGTGGCTGACTCAGCCTCGTAATGCTAGGAGATGGTAAGAATATTTTCTTTTTTAAATTCCAGCTTTCTCAGAAAAATTTTATTTTTTATTTTGTTGATTTAGCTTTAACACGTATTTACTCATATTATTTATTTAAATAAATTACATGTATCAATCAAAGCTGCCACGAGGAAACCACGATGGAAAAGTTAAGGTTGTTCAAGAAAATTACAGTTTTACAAGGTTTACGAAACATGAACATTTTGAAAAAAAAAAAAAAAAAGTCTCAAAAAGATATTATAATGTATTGATATCTGAAAACACAGCGGAAGTGCATGCAGCATCGACGCGCACAGCCACGGAACAAGTGACAGAGTGTGTCTTCATGTTGTGTGTCAGCTACTTAGGACTGAGTTGTGACTTCCGAGTTTCGAGTTGAATCATACTCAAAACCACTACACTTCTCTTTTTGTTCTGATCCAAATCTTGAAATCAAATAAAATCACCACAACTCCAATTCCATGAATACACGGGCATTTAATTAATAACAATTCAAGATGAGTCCCATGTCAATTTGCAACTCTTCTTCTTCTTCTTCGAGTAATTCCACCACCAAGGCTTGGATTATCCACGGACTCGTGACCGGAGCCGCCATTGCGGTGGCTATCGGAGCTAGGGCATATCTGGGTAGATCCAGGAAATTCCGGAGCCGGGTCGTTGGAATTATACCGGCCCGGTTCGCTTCTTCTCGGTTCCAAGGCAAACCTCTTGTTAATATCCTGGGCAAGCCCATGATCCAGGTACTTTTGGGTCGTTATCTCATCAAGTTCTGTTCTTTTTAGCTTTTTGTAATTGTTTGTGTATTGTCCTGTTGAATTAAGTAATAAAGTTCAATCCTTGATAAGTTATTGATCGTGAAGTTGGTTCTTGGGATCACAAGTGGTTAGGTTTAGATTTGGGATTCTTGGGATTGGAATGTACCAGTTCTATTGCAGCGGGATTAGTGTTGGATGTTCACTATTGTGTTAAATTTCGTGGCAAATTCATATCAATTACTTACCAAAAGAGATCATATCGATTCCATAATGTAAAACGTATTATATATTGATAACAGATCGTATTTGGACTAGAACAAGGCAGAATTGGACTTTTCCCGTAGTGGACTGATTTTTGAAAGAAAATATAAATGGTGAAACTGAAAAGAGTACGGATTTCTGAACCTAGGGGAAACACCTGGGAGAGCAGCCCCCTGTTTCGCTACTGGGTTAGAAGTATCATGTCATATCTAACTTATGTTTTGTCTCTGTAGCCATGCTTCAAAAAGTATTTGGATTGAGTCAAGAGTTGGCAACTCCCATATGGAAGTGTCATTTATGATCCTTTTTAGAATGGATTTGTTGTGTGAGATTAGGCTAATGCCAATTGAAGATGGATCATATGGTGTATCTGCTAAGTTGAAGCATAATCGGTCCGATAAATTGGCAGAAAGAAAATCATTGGAACTTTGGTCTTAAGAGAATTTAATGAATTATTTGTACTATTATCAGTCAATGCAAACATTCTTTTTCTAGTAACTATTTAAGATGTGCACTCCTAATTATGTTGTTGTCCAATAGAGAACTTGGGAGAGGGCTAAGTTGGCTGCATCTTTGGATCGTGTTGGTATGTTCTCTCATCAATCTGACATCAACATCATCTACATTGACTGCAAGTCTATTGCTCTTCGATCATCTTTTCTTCCTTTCTTGAGGTCAAAAAGTTACATGCTTGAAAGTACTCAGTTAAATACTTGTTTGGTGCTTCACTAATTCTATTTCTGACGATGTAATGTTTTTATTTTTGAACTGCCTTCTTGCTTGTCAATTTCTTAATTGAGGGAATTCCTTCAGAATGTGGTCTAGAAATATAGCCTATGAACTTTTCAAACACAGTTGCATCGGGAAATAAAGAGAATTAATGATGTGTTAATTTTTAACAATGAACCTGTTTTTCTTCTAGTTTTATTTTGCTACTTTTTTGTTTCCTTTTTTTTTTTTGGGGGGGGAGGGTCTTGCTGCTTATTTTTTATTAAGGGTAAGTGCAATTTTAATGCCTTTGTGTGCAAGTTGGACAGCTTTACCAGTTTTTATGAAGGTTTATGATACAGGCTAGGGTTCAAAAGTATAGAAGATCACACAATGACGAAGTAGCTAGGAACACTTACTTTCGCTTCCGATTGATCGCCTGTGAAGCAAACACCAATTTTGGTACTTCACAGCACTCTTCAGCAGCACTCAGGGAGACATCCATTTCCCTACTGCTCACCATCCAACTAACAGAGTGTTCTATTCTTCTTTTTTCTAACTAACTAATTGACTCTCTTATCCTATTTATACTTTTCCACATATGCCTCACAATTATAACATTACTGTCACGAATCTTACAGAATACTACTCTTTACTCCTAACTACTTGACTACTATTTAGTATTTACAACACAACAAGCACAGCACAAACTACACTGTCACACCAAATACAATGCACACTCACACGGACTACTACACCAGTACACAGACACACAAACCACACAGCACATAACAACACACTACCTTCTTTTATAAACGTGAAGTAAAGGTTTATGCACCCTAGGAGTCTTATCAGTTTAACACTCAATTGATTATTGCAAATTGGAAACGTTTAGAACTAACATTGTGCTTTTGCTGTTGTTAGTAGGATAAGTGAGATTGATTGTGGGTTGTGCCGACTGTTGCTCTAGTTTTATTTTATTTAACCATTACACGTTTATCGAGAAAAGATGATGTGTACGCTGCATCCATTCGCTATAATCTATGTAATTGGGTAGATGCATGAACTTGATCTTCTCATATGAGCTTCTCTTGTAATAGTTGTTGCAACGGATGATGAGAAGATTGCAGATTGCTGTCGAGGATTTGGAGCTGATGTAATTATGACTTCAGAATCTTGCCGAAATGGTAATGCTTTCTTTTGTGATAAAGAGAATTGTAATGAATACTGAATCATTTGCTTCTTTTTTATTGCTGTTCTTTCTCAATGGCATCTTTTCAGGCACTGAACGTTGCAATGAAGCATTCCAGAAGCTCGACAAGACGTATGACATTGTGGTCAATATTCAAGGGGACGAACCCCTTATTGAACCTGAGATAATCGATGGAATAGTCCGAGCTCTGCAGGTAGGATAAATGATGAGATGTTACTCTCAGTTCTTGAACTAATAATAACTCCATTCTGATTTAAGTTATACTCACTCTTCATTAGATACTGAGTTTATTTGGATAAATCCGATGTCTATGTGAAAAGAACATTGGTTCCTGCTAAAGTTCTCGATACAATTGTTTGTGATTTCATTGTGTTTTGCAGGCAGCACCTGATGCAGTATTTAGCACTGCTGTCACTTCCTTGAAACCTGAAGATGCACTTGATCCAAACAGGGTGAAGTGTATTGTCAATAAACATGGCTATGCGATCTACTTCTCAAGAGGATTAATTCCTTACAACAAGTGCGTTTTAATGGTTTAGAAATTTTTCTTTTTGGCTTGTTAAAAAAGAATTGCTGTTGCCGATTTCTAAATGCTTATTAATATGGATTTTGTTGCAGCATCTTTTGTGTCAGTTTTTCTTGTAAATCATTGTAGCAATTGTACAGTGGACCTCGTGATAAGGATTTGCTAAATGTATATGCCTGCACAATGCAGGTCTGGCATGGTCAATCCACAGTTTCCATACATGCTACATCTTGGAATTCAGGTACAAAGTTTTATGTTTTAATGCTAGTCTTTTGTGTCAACGACTTCTCTGAATGTGGCGATTGGCCATCCTCTTTCTCGCTGGATATGTTAACAGTTTGAGCTCTCGTGTCCTGCCAGAGCTATGACTCAGAGTTCTTAAAGTTATACTCGGAGCTCCTGCCTACCCCACTCCAGCTAGAAGAGGATTTAGAGCAGCTTAAAGTTCTGGAAAACGGTTACAAAATGAAGGTACCGTAACTGGTCACTTCCTTGATTCTTCTTTTTGAGTGGAAAGTGCTGAATATCTCCTCTTAAAACTTTGAGACTTATTCGAATCATGGAAACTCGTGGTGCAAGAGTCACATGCTGGAAAGTCATAACCAAGTGGTTCACCATAAATTTAGTGTATGGGGATGTGTATTTCTATGATTGTCACTGATGCATTGTGAGGATGCTGTTCTTACTATATACATTTTCTCTGCTTACTTGTATTATTAAGTTTAATCTAATCATGGCAATCTGGTTAGGCATAGACACGAAGAGAGAATCTACATTCATGAACGTTGAAAGCATCAAAATATCATTCCTTCTCTTAACTATCATTCACACGAGTCACTCCGTTGAAGGTTGTTATTTTCTGCTTGCAATAACTTGGTTTGTGCACTCTACTCGTGCATTTACAGGTAATAAAGGTTGATCATGAGGCTCATGGTGTTGACATTCCAGAAGATGTTGCCAAGATAGAATCCCTTATGCATGAAAGAAATATAGAATAAGGTACACAAAACTGGCCCACTTCTCATGTTTAAATAAGAATGTCCTAGCCAGTTTTTGTGCAGTCCACTGGCTTGTTGCTTTTCTTCCCAACGATTGAAGGCGATGAAAATCAGGCAGTCTCAGCAACTGATTCAGTTGGAATCAGTTGGACACTCTCTTTCTTCTTAAGCAGTTTCTTTTCATCTTCTGTTCTCTTGTCCTGCCATTCGGTGAGGTATGCTGTCATGGTTCTACATATGTTTGGCTGGCGGTAGTCAGTTCTTTAACTTAGTGTCATTTCCCTAGGATGAAGCTATATATCTAGATGTAAAATCAGGTTAAGTTGTATGTCTTCAATCTAATTTATTCATTTTTTTTTTTTTTTTTGCCAAATATGTGAACTATCCTAGCTTTTCTATTAATTAAAGCGATTTGACTGAGGATCTCTTTTATACTTAATAACTTCGAACTCGCTTCTTAATATCTAAATTTTTATTTAGAGACTGTTGGGGGAAATCTTATGTATTGGGATAATGTGGTGCCGTTCCCCCAACTTCTTCGTGTACTTGTGCTTTATTGAAAGAAAATCTTCGTGTTTAGATGAAATATTCTCAGGGTTACAGCTCTGATTGATTTTACAACTAGTTCTTGCAAGAAGTGGTGGATTACTACATTCTGTAGAGTTCATATGCGTATGTAATCCATCCATACCCGCGACAGGTAGATCTTTTGTTTGGAGAAGAGAGATTTTAACCCCCACAAAAAAAAAAAAAAATAAAATAAAATAAAATCATAAACTTCGCAAGGGAATGAATTACATGAATGATCAATACACTGATGATCATAGTGTTCGGTTTTCCTTGAAGAGTTCGCATCTTCATCCGGTGGTTGCTCCGCTGTGAGTGTTGAGAGCATGAGCAAGACTGCTGTCTGTAATTATTGGCTTCTTCAGTGTTTTAAGCTCGACTCAAGCTTAGTCGAGTTTACAATTTTGAGCCCGAGTTTGACTTAAAGGTGACATTGAACAAGCTTGAGTTTAATTTAATTTAAGTAAACTTAATTTATCTAAAAAGTATTTTCTTATTCTGATTGAAATAATGTTAATATTTATACTTGACTCAAACTCGCTAATTGTTAAACTTGATTTTAGCTTAGTTAGGCTTGTTAGTTAATCGTGTTAAATATTATGATGCTTGAGTTTGATTTAAGAAATTATTTTAGTAACTCAAGCAGTTCAACTAAACTGGATTAATATTTGAGCAAATATCAAGTTCAACTCGAGTGACTTACGAGTAATTTGATTCATTTATACTCTTATGTACCAAATATATTGAGTTGGTATTCGATAAATATACAAATGGGATAAATTATAAATATATCTTAAAATTATTGATCAGCGGTTGATGGATCTTTTAAACTCTTCAAGTGTATGTTCATATAAACTTTGAAAATACGATTGTAGCCTTCGAATTGTTTCAAAGGGTTGTAACCATCGTTGCAAACCTCCTAGCTGTCTCTGCAATCCTACCTCCTTTTTCATTGAGCACTAATTAAAGGAATATAGAATTTTTGAATCAAAGTAGAATCTCTTTTTCATTGAGCACTAATTAAAGGAATATAGAATTTTTGAATCAGAGTAGAATCTTATTTTATATTCTAAGAACTATACATTTGGTTCTATAGATTAGAATGGATGTGAGTCTTCCATGTATTGGCTTTCAGGGTGCTGTTCTTACAATCAACATTCTTTAAGACCAAAAAGTCAGGCGGAAAGGAGGGAGGTGGAAGCTCTTCGTTCTTGGTAAAAAATAGGAGAGTAATTAACTGTGACACGTTCACTAAAATCGTGTGGATATACTCTTCATTGTGTATTTTGATCAATTGGATCGTTTCTTTATGGATTCTTAGACGAAGCATTTGTAGATGTGTTTCCGGGTACTCTTTAATCATTTTGTCTAACAAGAAGGGTTCTTCTAACTTTATGAATTTTTCTAGAATACTCTTTTCTTGAATATCAGTCAAAAAGGTTTCAAATTGTCTAATATTCCACCGATTAGTAATCCAAGATTTGAGACTTTTATTAAATAATAGAAAGATCCACTGAAGCAAAAATACTATAGATGTAAGACATAGAAAAGGAAGAAATGATTTCTTTTTTGCCATTTTTGCACCTGTGAATTAGAATTGTTAATGAAAACACCTCATTCATCGAATCTATGGAATCAAATATTCCTATCAACCATAAGTTCTATTTCAACGAATTAAACCTATGAAACTATTCCCTATTTTTTTATTTGTAATTTAGTGGTTAGGCCTTGAATCTCGAAAGAAATACAGAAATAAAATGAGAGCCCACTTTGTTTGAATTGGAATGAAGAAATAATAAAAAAATTTGTTTCCATTCCAGATACTTCAATCGATCAAATTCGAAGTCTCTTTTGATGAATCTTTAAAAGAATGACTTCAATTCAAGTAATGAATATTAATTATTCAAATTTCAAACCAAAGGAACTTCCCTTTTCTTGTCTATCAAAGAAAGGTTTCAAAAAAAACTTTGCCGGCTATACTCATAGTCATAGTCCAGGAAAAATGGAGAGAGATTTATATTTATGAAGAATATTGTGTCAAAAATGAGCAGCAAAAAAAGACAGAAAAGTTATTCTTAAAAAAGATCCAATTCTTTAATCATTAATAAACACAAAAGAAAGGTCGATTGACAAAAGAAAGGAGAGATAATTTATAGGATATTATCCATCTGTATCTAACGTATTAATTCCTATTGAAAATAAAAAATTGAAAAAAAAAGAGAAATTCTTTATTCCAAAATCTTTTGCTATACGAGATGAATCTATTCTTTTGGTTTGTTACTTCTTTTTTAATGAATTGGATTGGATGGAATTCCATATACATAATAAAAAAAAATTGTGGACAAAAAAAGTTTCGTTTTATAGATGTTCCGTATACGTCTATTTTGGTTTGAATGAACGTTTTAAAAAAACTTTTGAGTTCTTGAATTTTTTCCTTACCGAGAATAAAGAAGTTATTTTTCGGTTCATTTCAAAATACTTCAATTGGCACACGCAAGAAATAGGCTAATTCAGAAGCTTTTTGCTCAATTTCCCACGAAGTCAAATTCTCATAAATACACGTCAAAGGATGGCCCCCTGCCCTTTGATTTCCATATAAAGGACACAACGAGCATAAATACCCTCTTTAACTTCTAATCGGATGGACTGAATATCTTTCATACGGACTTGTAGGAAGATGTGACAATTTTTTCTAGGAAATTGCTAATGAAAAATACAGACTATTCCTTCTTTTTTATCAAACCAATCATAGCTACTACCTACATTCCGCGAACTTGTGCACTAAAAATAGGAACTAATAAAGAGACCTACGATCTCGTAGAAAGACATCCCGATCCCTTGTGAAAAAAAAAAATTATTTGCTGAGACGGAACTAAAGATATCAAATTCTTACCGAGATAACGCAAAGCTCCAACCGATACGAATCCTAATGAACCTAAAAAAAGGGTAAAGGCATAGTAGAAATTACTTATTTTTCGAGACTCCACTATGAGTTCTATCCATATATGTTCTAATCACCAACTTATACTAGATCCGGTTACATTTTATTGGAATTGAGAAAAAAGTCCAAATGAATTTGACTTTCCTTTTTTTATTTACAAAGTAACTCTCATCAACTAGCACTATTCTGTTTTGATGTAATCCTTTAGGAGTAATTCATCTAATTGGTTAGGTCCAAAATAATAGAATCCCCCTTTGATGATCTCCTATAGATATCTACATATATATATATAGATACGTTGATTTCCCATTCACCTAGATTCCAATCTATTTCTAGTCATAAGTCATTTACTCATCTATTTACGCATACATAAGAGCTCCTTTATTTATTTTATGTTCATAGGAAGCTGCATGTTATACCATATTTTATTAAATAGATATTATTTAAGTCTTGAAAAAATAGATGAGATTTAGACCCATCAAATCTAAAAAATCTTGTTTTTTTGAACACGAAGAGATAAAGAAGCTATTGTAATTGCTGGAAATACTAGGCCTACAAAAAGGCACAAAAATAGAGAGCAAGTTTAAGTCGTTGAGAGTTGTTATAGAATGGGTACCTTGATTTAATATTTGTACCTGTTATAAAGATAACATTAGAATTCGCATCTAATTATACTAGATATATCTATAAGTATATCTAAGTGAGTATATAAAATATACTAAGTTCAAAGAATGTATAATTTAGTAAATAAATGCAATTTATTCGTCTTTCTACATGAAAGATATAAATATATGTATGATAATTCATTCTTGTCTTTTAATTTGAATTTAATTAATAAACTAAAGAATTTATTAAAAATTCCTACAAAATTCATTAGAATTAAAGGGATTCTTGGGAGATAGAGTAGAAAGATACTTTATCTCTCTATTTGAATTCTATATACATAAGCAACACAAGCTACCCCCACGTTCTTAGCTTTCATAATCCTCTTTTCGACTTTGACTTTCCCATTCCAATCGTTGCTTTTCTTTCTGTTACTTCGAAAGTAAATAGCAGTAGCAGCTGCAACAGGAGCTGAATATGCAACAGCAATCTAAGGGCGAATACCTAGACAGAAACTAAGTTCCCACTCACAACCCATGTAACAAGCTACACCTAGTAAGAAGTGTAGAATAATTAGTTCATAAGGACCGCTATTGCATAACCGTTCATTAACAGATGCCGCTTCCCATATTAGGTAAAAGTGTAAACCTATAACTACAGAAGTAGGAATAATGGCACCAGAGATAATATTGTTTCCATAAAGTAGAGATCCAAAAACAGGTCCACGAATACAATCAATATCTACTAGAGGAGTAGCAATGAAGATGACAATAAATACAAAAGTTACGATAGGTGTCAAGTGGAAGTGCAGTGATGTATGCAGTTGAGGCATCCTAACAAATCGGTAGACTTAAACCTTATTCCTCCATGACTCGATCAATTCAATCAGGCATTTGCCATCTATTTTCATTATTCAACTCTTTGACAACATGAAAGAAACCAAAAGCGCTAGACCCCCCCCCCCCCCCCCCCCCACCCATTTATCTATCCAAGGGATGGAAGGGCAGAGGCTTTTGGTGTCCCCTCCAGTAAGAATTGGGGCCTCACAATCACTAGTCGATATGCTTTTCTCTCATGCCTTTCTTCGTTCATGGTTCGATATTCTAGTGTCCTAGGCGTAGAGGAACCACACCAATCCATCTCGAACTTGGTGGTTAACTTTACTGCGGTGACGATATTGTAGGAGAGGTCCTACGGAAAAATAGCTCGACGCTAAGATGATAAAAAGCTCAACACCTCTCATTCTTATTACTACTTTTTGAAAAAGAAAAAAAAAATGAAAAGGTCGTTTTATTCAAAACCCTAATTATGAAATCCCTTCTCTCCTACTTCACACTTCAAAATGCACCATTATTATAGAGAGAAAGGTGCTTTCACATCTTCTTAACCTAAAATGGCTGAGGAGAGGAAAGGTTCCCTTTTTTTAGGGTATTCCTGGGAATAGATCCAGTGGAGACAAGGCGGAGCCTATAGCTTAGAGGATTAGAGCACGTAGCTACGAACCACAGTGTCGGGGGTTCGATTCCTCCTCACCCACAACCGGTTAAAAGGGGAAAGACCTTTCCATATGGGGGTATGATTGGGATAGTAGACCCAAGGCTATGAAACTTAGGTATAGGTCTTTTGTCGAAATTCGGGTGAGATCCAATGTAGATCCAACTTTCTATTCACTCGTAGGATTTGGGCGGTTCGAGGGGGACCACTATGGCTCCTCTCTTCTCAAGAATCTATATACCCCTTATCAGTGTATATATCTCTCGAGCATAGGTTTAGGTTCGGCCTCAATAAGAAAATAAAATGAAGCACCTAACAACGTATCTTCACAGACCAAGAACTACGAGATTGCCCCTTTCATTTTGGGGTGATGGAGGGATCATACCATTCAAGCCTTTTTTTTAATGCTTTTCTCGAAGGTCTGGAGAAAGCTGCAATTAATAGGGTTTTCCTAATCCTTTCTTCCCGAAAGGAAGAATGTAAAATTCTTTTTCCTTTCTGCAGGGACCAGGAGATTGTATCTAGTAGTAAGAAGAATGCTTGGTTGATAAATAACTCACTTCTTTGTCTTTGACCCCCTCAGTCACTACAAACGCCTCCGATCAGTGCAATGGGATGTGTCTATTTATCTATCTCTTCACTTAAAATGGGAGCAAGTTTGAAAAAGGATCTTAAAGTATCTAGGGTTAGGCCAGGAAGGTCTCTTAACACCTTCTTTTTTCTTCTCATCGCAATTATTTCACAAAGACTTGCCATAGTAAGGAAGAAGGGGGGAAGAAGCATACTTAGAGAGCGCAATACAACAAAAGTTGTATTTTACATTCGGGAAGGATGAATCGCTCTCGAAAAGGAATCTATTGATTCTCTCCCAATCAATTGGACCATAGGTGTGATGATTTACTTTATAGGCGAGGTCTTTGGTTCAAGTCTAAGATGGCCCAGTTGCGCCAAGGAAAGAAAAGAATAGAAGAAGCATCTGACTCCTTTATGCATGCTCCACTTGGCTTGGGGGGATATAACTCAGTTAATAGAGCTCCACTCTTGCAATTGGGCCGTTACGATTACGGGTTGGATGTTTAATTGTCCAGGCGGTAATGATAGTATCTTGTACCTGAACTAGTGGCTCACTTTTTCTAAGTAATGGGGAAGAGGACCGAAACATGCCACTGAAAGACTCTACTGAGACAAAGATGGGCTATCAAGAACGTAGAGGAGCTAGGATGGACAGTTGGTCAGATCCAGTATGGATTATACAAGAATGGTAGTTGGAGTCGACAGCTTTCCTAAAGTTCCCTCATCTGGGATCCCTGGGGAAGAAGATCAAGTTAACCTTGCGAACAACTTGACCCACTATCTCCCTTCAACCCCTTAAGTGAAATGCAGCAAAAGGAAGGAAAATCCATAGACCGACCCCATCGTCTCCACCCTATAAGAACTACGAGATCACCCTAAGGGCGCCTTTGGCATCTAGGGGTCGCGAACCGACCATAGAATCCTATTCAGTAAGTGGAACGCATTAGCTGCTTGCTCTTAAGTTGAGCAGTAAGGGTCGAAGAAGGGCAATCACTCATTCTTAAAACCAGCATTCTTAAGACCAAAGAGTCGGCCGGAAAAAGGGGGGAAGGGGGTGACTCTTCGTTCCTGGTTTTCCTATACCTAGATCCCCTGGAACCACAAGAATCCTTAGTTAAAATGGGATTCCAACTCAGTACCCTTTGAGATTTTGAGAAGAGTTGCTCTTTGGAGAGCATAGTATGATGAAAGCTGTAAGCTGTGTTCGGGGGGGGAGTTATTATCTATCATTGGCCTTTACGGTAGAATCAGTTGGGGGGCTAAAGAGGCGGTGGTTTACCCTGTAGCGGATCTCAGCGGTTCGAGTCCGCTTATCTCCAATTCGTGAACTTAGCCGATAGAAAGCTATATGATAGCACCCAATTTTTCCGATTCAACAGTTCGATCTATGATTTCTCACTCATGGACATTGATAAGATCCTTCCATTTAGTAGCAACTTATGATGGCATAGCCTTAAAGTGAAGGGCGAGGTTCAAAAGAAGAAAGGCTTATGATGGATACCTAAGCACCTAGAGACGAAGAAGGGCGTAGTAAGCAACGAAATGCTTCGGGGAGTTGAAAATAAGCGTAGATCCGGAGATTCTCGAATAGGTCAACCTTTCGAACTGTTGCTAAATCCATGGGCAGGCAAGAGACAACTTAGCGAATTGAAACTTCTTAGTAGCTAAAGGAAAAGAAAGCAAAAGTGATTCCCATAATAGCGGCGAGCGAAATAGGAACAACCTAAACCGTGAAACAGGGTTGCAGGAGAGCAATACAAACATTGTGTTGCTAGGCAAAGCAGTGAAGTGCTACACCCTAGATGGTGGTAATCCAGTAGCTAAAAGCATCACTAGCTTACTCTTTGACCTGAGTAGCATGGGGTACGTGGAATCCCACGTAAATCAGCAAGGACTACCTTACAAAGCTAAATCGCATGACTTGTGTTATGTATCTAGGGAATACTCACTTCAAAGTCAATTTTCCCTAGATACATCTATACTATTTCTGAATTTCTTCAAAATCGAAATATATTCTATATGTCATGTCAAAGATTAATATATATTTCATCTTTTGTAGTTCGTAAAAAAAATGAACTAAATGTAATGTATTTCAAATTGATTCTTTGGTAAATCAGTTTTGAAATGCTTTTTCTATTTTTAGAATGTCCAATATCTATTTTATATCTTCTATGTAAAAATGTTCAATTTTCATAAGGTCTTCTTGACTGTTATTCAAAAGGTCCAATAATGTGTGTATATTAGACATTTTGAGGCAATTATAGATCCTGGGAGGCAATTTGGATTGGTCAATAAAAATATATTTCAATGCGATTTCTATTTCGTTTTCCTTAGTTTAGCCAATCTATGATGAAAAGTCAAAAAGGGTAAAGTAACCTTATGTTGATTGTTTTCAAAATGGAAGTTTTCTTCTTCCGAATGTAGAAAAGGAATGAATAAATCAATTAAATCACGAAAGGTTACATGAAGTGCTTCTTTAGGAGTTAAACTTCCATTTGTCCATATTTTGAGAAAACGTATCTCTTGTTTTTCATTCCCATTACCATAAGAATGAATACTAGAATTCGCATTTCGAACAAGCATGAATACAACATCCATAGGATAACTTCCGTCTTGAAAGTTGTTTGGTATTTTGATATGATATCTGCAATTCCTCTCAATTTCTAATTGAATACACAAATTAATTGGTTCCGTTAAGCTAGCTATATGCGGTGTGTTATCAACAATTTCTACTAAAGGTGGTAAGATGACGTCTTGAGTAGTTACACATCCAGGACCTTTGACAGAAATAGACGCGTTGCAAGTTGTATACAAATTACTTCTTAATACAATTTCTTTCAAATTCATTAAAATTTTATGGATTGATTCTTCAATACCTACTATGGTAGAATACTCGTGTGGTATTTTTTCAAATTTTGCAGAAGTGATACATGTTCCTTCTATTTTTGAAAGCAAAGCTTTTCACATCGTTATACCTATTATATCAACTTGTCCTTTCATAAGGGGAGATAGAATAAAGCGTTCATAATAAAGACGTCTACTGTTTACTCTTGATTCAACACACTTCCACCGTAGTGTTAGATTAGATACTGTTACTTTCTCTCGAGCCATATTAATATTATTTGATCAGATCATTGAATCATTTATTTCTCTTGAAATCTCTTTCATTTTTTTTTCTACACACGTCTTTTTTTAGGAGGTATACATCCATTATGTAGCATAAGAGTTACATCATGTATGAAACTTAATAGTATACCACTTCGACGAATAGCCTATAATGCTGCATCTCCTCTGAGACTAGGACCTTTTTTATGACTTCGGCTCATTGCATTCTTTGATCTATTACTATTCTAATAGCATTTCGTGCTACAATTTGAGCGGCAAATGGTGTACCCCTTCTTATACTTTTGAATCCACAAGTATCAGCGGAGGACTAAGAAATTACTCGACCCCATACATCTGTAACAATCATAATGGTATTGTTGAAACTTGCTTGAACATGAATCACTCCCTTTGGTATTTTACGTGTATTCTTACGTAAAGCAATACGCATATTTCTACGTGAAGCAATACGCACATTTCTACGTGAACCAAGATATATGGATATATCCATTTCATTTTATGTCAAAGTGAATCTTTTTCATTTCATTGGGTTCATTACGTTAGAGAGTCCTTTTTAAAAGATTATGTATCCTTATCTTTGTATATGTCTCAAAGTGGAACAAATTACTATAATTCGTCCCTGGGTTTGTGACCACGTGGAGTATATATGAATATATTTAAAAATTATTGGAAGATGAAGTTATGTTTTGAAAGTTTGGAGGTCGTATTTATATTTAACAAATAGTTTTTGGATCGTTTCTGAAATTATCTCTACCTAAATGTATGAAAAAGAAAAAGGAAAAAATACGTTAGATGATGGTACAAAATAACATATTTTCATAAGAAATCGTATTAATTTGTAAATCCACCTGCTAAACAAAAAATCTGGCTTGGTTTGGTTTTTTAAGTTATTCTGTCTTTTATGTTTGGTTTCTTTTGATAAATTTCTCGAACACAAAGTTTCATTCGGTCGGGAAAAAAACCATCGAAACCAAACCGGATTGGACTGTACTCATCCGTATTGTGAGTGGTATTATATAAATCCCACTTGATCTGCTCACCAACATTAAGAATCAACAACCTTAAAGTATTACAAAAGAAGCTACATATATAAGCTTATTATTTGTTTATTTATTTATTGAATAGAAATAATAAGCACAAGCCAATTCTAAGCACTCTTCTGACTTTTCCTTTATGCAATATACTATTATATTTTTAATGGTTTAGATATAATTAATATTAAATCGAAATCAAATTTGAGAGTCAGACAGATTCGTTAAAATAGGGAAAGATACCGTAGAAACTTCCTTATCGAATACATTGTTGTCTTGCATTGTAATACTCATGAAATTATTGAATATTATGTGAAAACTACAATTTTGAATGGCCTTTAAGAAAAATATCCTTTAAAATGAATTTCAAATTTTTTAGCCGATTGCTTTATAGAGATGGAAAGTAGAGATATCGAACCCGTTTTGTTCATTTGATGTGGCGGATGTGGTCCAGCTATATTTATAACACTAAGCACCAAATAGCCTTTACAGATTACATTAATCAAATCATAAGTTTCATCAAACATCCAATCGTAGCCTGTAGGCGCTCTGCTTATTTTTCTCTGGTATTACCGTAATGTCATTGATTTTGCATAACAATGTCTGATTTAAACTTTAAAGGAAATTGAATGTAGGTTTTGATTGTTTAGATTACAACCACATTTCTTCTAGTGATTTTTATTTTATTGTAAACCTTTTAAAAATAATAATTTTTACCCTAAATATTTTTTAAATGCATGTTGACATGGTCAAGTACATGCCAGATTCACGATAATATAATATATTTTTTAAATATTTCATACAAAATCGAAAGTGGGGATTTGAAATATGGAGCGTCTAGTGTAATTATTCCTTCTAAAAATTAGTAAAATAGATTGAGATGGAAAATATGAATTTAAAATTAGCTATGCGTACTACATTTTAAACAAAACCTACAAATCCGAAAAAAGATTCGATGGTACTTTAGGTGAAGGGATTCCGTTGCAGCGAAGAAATGACTCGAAAAAGAAAAAAAAAAATAGGGAGGAAGAATATATAGTCTCAAGAAGCTCAAATGCACTCAATTGATGGTGTATTCTTTACTTTAACCTCTATTGATTTTGTGCGTTAACAGTGTGATTACGATACTATCTCTTTGAATAGTTATCCTAGATGAAGAGAGCTCTAACGTATTTATAAAGTTAGGCGATTAACAACGTTCATCGAATTAGGGTGATAATTGATAATCGAGATAAGTCCTCTTATTGATAGATTTTTTCATGAACTTTTATTGAGTTTAAGCTCATGACAAACTTATCTATGTGTATGAGTTTTTACAAGAATAGTTGAGAGCAAATAGATTAATCTAATAATTACTACTCTAAGCTTGTCATATAACATCACATCTCCTAAATTATTTTAAATAAATGAATCTAACTTATTGGACTTATCACTTTAACACAAAGAGTTAAACTTAGATTGTTAATGGACTTAAATAACAAGTTACGTGGATGAAAGGATAGCGTGTAAATATTAATAATATTTATGTAACATATTAATATAATCAAAATATTTTTCCACAAATCTCTCCTTTCCCCAATTGTAATATATAGTTAGAAAAAAAAAACCCACAAATTTTAATTTTGTCAAAAAAAAAAATTGAATTCAAACCATGAATCTCTTTTTTTTTTTTTTTTTTTTGTGGGACCAACAGTATATATTTAAAGGCCAACAGTGTATTCACAGGAAACGAGAGAATCACGTATCTCGTTTCATATGACAGCGTTCGTATCTGATAAGTTTCATGGACTAGACAAACCACGGAATTACTCCTATTTCCATAATTTTTCGTTAAAAGGTTCTGGTTTCCCCTTTTAAATTCTATCTAACGTTCTTCACAGTTACTTCTAATTTTTTTTAAATATACCCATCAATTAATTTTCTATTATTGCTAATTGATAAAAGATATATATATTACTTTTTACAATTTCTTTTTTTTTTTCTTCCATTTTGCGAGGGTTTACGATGCAAAATATGTTCATCTTTCATCCAATCCGAGTATAGTTATAATGTCCTAAGTTTTTTTTTATTTTTTATTTTTACCTTCTTTTTTTTAGTGTGTAAAGTTTGCTTAATTCGAGCTCCTTTTTCTTTTTTCTTTTTTTCCCCTCTCATTTATATCCAACTTGTTTGCTATATCACTAATATTCGATCTAATCCAAAATCATTTCGGATGATTTAAATTAAATTAAAGATCCTTTTCAAATCTTATTTTCCGTACCTTTCCATATATGGCAGCTTGACTCTATCCGTTTTTCCATGTAGTGCTCGTGCAGGGTCATTATTCATATGCTCTTTATATTCCAAACCATGTAGTTCTCTATTTATGAATTTTTCCTTGTCAAACTTATACGAGACAATGCCAAAACAGCGAATAAAACTTTAACTATTTTTTTCAATATTACTCTTAAAGTTTGAAATTATTAATTTCTATATCTAATCAAACTTTTACCATTAAATTTTTCATAAAAGGCTTAAAGTCGCTAAACATTATATCCAATTGAATTTTTATTTATCAAATTTACAATATTTATCGATTTTTTCAAATAATGCTTTGTAATCTTTGAAGCTATAAGAAGCAATGCGTGCCCTGTCCTAGAAATCGCCGAACAGTATTATAAAGCATTTGTACACGATAGACATTTGGAAAAGAATAGGGAGATTTCATCTTGGGAAGTTGCATAAGCTTTAGGAGCTCATCTCTCCTCCTCCTCCTTAAAGAGGTGACAGAAAAAAAAAAAGGGTAGTCACACATTTGAGAATATTTCACCAATCAAAACTGCAATCTAAGGATAAGGAACAAATAGTTATTATTAAGGATCCCTTTGAGATGGAGAATTAAAGTAATGAGGGAAGTTGTGGAGAATATGAAAGCTGCAATCTATGGAATGCTCTACTCGTAAGGTTTTCTCACCCAATTAAGCATTCTTTGCTAATTGTTGATGGTATCTTTTCTTTGATAACTAGTTCCAAGTAAGTATAGTGAAAGGCTAGCAGATGATCTCGAGTCATTTTCAATAGGGAGGAGGTAAATAATGTGCTTCCTATAAGTAAAGTGTGAATGAGCTAAACTTACTCAAGTTTAGCTCAATATTTACTCGAGAATAATTGAGTAGAGCTCGAGTTCGAGTTACTTGAGTAGTTAATTAAATCGAATTCGAGTCTCATAGTGTTCAGTTTGATTAGCTTGCGAGCCTAATTATGTGAAAGTTAAATATTAATAGTAGTCGAGTTTTAATATTAATATTATTATAATCAAAATAAAAAATTATTTTTAAAATGAACCAAGCTTAAACAAATTTAATCAAGTTGAGCTCGGTTTATTGAGTGTTACTTCAAGTAAAACTTAAGTTTAACATTATGTTGTCTCGACTCGATTCATTTATAGTTTCATCATAAGTGAAATTCATTGTAACTTTTTAAAGGGAAAAAGGTTTAATAGTTTGAGGGAGGCAATAGTAAAAATTAATATTTGAAATAACGTATGATAAATTAGAATGAGATTTTATCAAATGAAGATGCTCTTGTCTTAAGTTTCCAGAGTACTGGCTAACTTTTACATTGTCATATGTTTCCCCCGCCTCAATCTAAGTCATTTTAAATGGTTACTCCCCAAAGGTGTTTATACCAACTTGAGAAATTCATCAAGGCGATTTATAATCACTATATCTTTTTATTATGGCTTTGGAGTTCCTTAATAGACTATTTGTGAGAAAGATCAAGCATAAGTGAATGGAATTAGGTAAGAAAATTAAATTTCTAGAAATTGATATACAAGTATGCCATGTTACTTTTGTTGGTCATATCGTTTTGTTAACAAAAACTAAACCTTAGTTTAAATCTTTATAGAATTTAATAAGAGCATGTTTATAAAGAGGTCCTTAAAAAGGGTTATTTAAGATACTACATTAGCATTCTAAATACCTCTTCATCTAAGCATTTATTTACTTTATAAACGAGTGTTTTCAGTAAAGATTTTTCATCTTTATTTAATTATTTTGTAGATCCCATGAAATCAAAAAATAAATTAAAAGTAAATAACTAACTATGCTAGGAAAAATTAAGGTAGATAACCAATTCTTCGCGAAGCAGCTCCTTTAAATTAAGTGCATGTTTGCAATTGCACATTATAAAGAGCGAGGGATTCTTGGCATGAATATTTGTGCTAAGCACCCTTTTATCAACATGCTCTAACAGGCCTCAATATAAACAAATTCAAATAAACCATTTACTTCTCGCACAATATGAACTTTGAGGGAAGAAAAAAAAAAGAATAAATAAATAAATAAAGAATATTTCAAATATTTCCATATTGGTAATTGGAGAAGTGAGAATATGTTATACTTACAGGAGCTTCCCATTGATAAATGGTTTTGTTTGTAGGATAGGAAAAAAAATACATTTAAGTTCTTAACAAATTTCGGAGTAAAATTAGTAACTAGATGGGTAGATTTTGAACTATAGCTAAAATCCATACTTGATGCAGGCAAGATTTATAATTTATACTAGCTAAGCTATTGAACAAAATGGAGCAAATTAGTCAAAATTTCATGTGGAATATAGTATCAAAGAAGGAAGGTACATTAGGTTAAGTTAGCAGTAGAGCTTTTGAGAATAGAAAGTAATTTAGAATAATATGCAAACTTGATTTGCAGAGTCTAAAGAGATTTACCATTGGATAGTAATCTAGTATTTATAATGCAGTGAAGCCGGCAGTTGAAGGTTAGTTTGTGAAAAAGATCTTCTCCTACAAGTATGAAATAGTGGAGTTATTGTATTCAACGTGTCTCACCTATTCCAAATGTGACTATTTTATCTTTATCTTATGCATTTTAACTGTTATAGGGCTTATTGAGCTTGATCAATACAAGCCTCGAGCTTAGGCCTACAAGGGCATGCTCTAAGCCATAAGATGCGTTGGACGCGGTTAGGCCTAAGGGGCTCATATCCAAAGTGCTTTGTCAACAAGTATTATAAAGCATTTGTACACAATAGACATTTAGAAAAGAATAAGTAGATTTCATCTTGGGGAGTTGCATAAGCTTTAGGAGCTCATTTCTCCTCCTCCTCCTTAAAGAGGTGACAGACAAAAAACAATAGTTACACATTTGAGAATATTTCACTAATCAAAGCTGCAATCTAAGGATGGGGAGTAAATGGTTATTATTAAGGATCCTTTTGAGATGGGGCAATTAAAGTAATGAGGGAACTTGTGCTAATTTAAACTGATACTAAGAAGCTGGAATGCTCTACTCATAAGGTTTTCTCATCCAATTAGCATTTTTTGCAAATTTTTTATGGTAACTTTTCTTTGATAACTAGTTCTTAGTAAGTATTATGAAAAACTAGCAGATGAGCTAGGTTCGTTCTTGATAGAAAGGGGGCAAATAATGTGCTTCTCATATGTAAGGATATGAATAAGTTAAACTACTTGTGAATTACTTAAGTTTAATTCGATATTTATGCAAGTTTAACTCGAGAATAGTTGAGCAAAGATCGAGATTGAGCTACTTGAATAGTTAATCAAATTGAGTTTGAGCTTCGTAATATTCAACTTAACTAGCTTGTGGCCTAATTAGGCTCGAGTTGAATGTTAATACTAGTTGAGTTTTAATATCGATATTACTATAATTAAAATTAAAAATATATTTTTTAAATGAATCGAGTTTAAATGAACCTAATCGAATCGAGCTCAAGTGTATTGAATGCCACTTCAAATCAAGCTTGAGCTCAATACTATATTGTCTCGACTCAACTTATTTATAGCCTTACCATAAGTGAAATTCAGCATGACTTTTTAAAGGGAAAAAGGTTTAATAGTTTGAGTAATAATAAAAATTGATGTTTGAAATAGCTTATGATAAATTAAAATAGGATTTTATCAAATGAGGATGCTCTTGTCTTAACTTTTCAGAGTACTAGATAACTTTTACATTGTCGTGTATTTCTACTACCTCAATCCAAGTCATTTTAAATGGTTACTCCCTAAAGGTGTTTATACCAACTTGAGGAATTCATCTAAGGTGATCTATAATCACTGTATCCTTTTATTACGGCTTTGGAGTCCCTTAGTAGACTATTTGAGAGAAAGATTAACATAAGTGAATGGAATTATGTAAGCAAATTAAATTTCCAGAAATTGATATACGAATATGCCATGTTACTTTTGCTGATCATATCATTTTGTTAACAAAAAATAAACCTTAGCTTAAACCTTTATAAAATTTAATAAGAGCATATTTATAAAGGGGTCCTTAAAAGGAGGCACTTAGAATGTCACATAACCATTCTAAATACTTTTTCATCTAAGCATTTTTTTACTTTATAAAGAGATATCTACGTACTTATAAAAGTAACTAAAAATTAATAAAAGAACTATTTAATATTCTAAATGAATAGAATAAACTAATTAAAAGACAAGTTAAAAGTAACTAATTAATTATGATAAGAAAAATTAAGGTAAAGAACCGGTTCTCCGTAAGACACTTTCCCTAAATTAAGCATTTGTTTGGAGGTGTAAATTATAAAGAGAAAGGAATACTTAGTATGGATATTTGTGCCTAAGTACAACAAAATTTAAATACACCATTTACTTCTCACATAATATGAACTTTGAGCGGAGGAAAAAAATAAATAAATAAAGCATGTTTCAGATATTGCCATATTGGTAATTGGAGAAGTGACCATATGTCATACTTACATGAGCTTCCCAATGATGAATGGCTGTGTCCGTTTATTAAAAGAAAATATATGAAAAAAAAGAAGCCATTTAAGTTCTTAACAAATTTTGGAGTAAAATTAGAAATTAGATGGGTAGATTTTGAAATATAGACCAACCTACAATATGCAAGCGGGATTTATAATTTATACTAGCCAAGCTATCGAACAAAATGGAGCAGATTAGTCAAAATTTCTTGTGGAAGTAGTGTCAAAGAAGAAAGGTACATTGGGTTAATGTGGAGACAGGGAATGGTGGTTTTCCACTGCGAAAACCTGGATAAAGGGAGAAATCTGGTAAATTGGATTGGGGAAAGCGGTTCAATCACGAAATCAAAGCTTTCCAGTGCTAGACCTCTCTGGGTTATTCTTTTATTTCTAGAAGAGGAGAGAGGGACAAGGGAGAGCAGTAACTGAGGAGAAAATATAAGTTAAACTTACTCCTAAGTTATTTGAATTTGTTTATGTATGTGATTTAATGATATTTGAGCCAATCATGAACTACCTTATTAGTTTATCGGGTTAAGTGCAAACTTTATGATATTTGGTTTAATTAACTTATGAGTTTAATTAAACTCAATTTATATTTAAATATCAGTTGAATTCAAATATTGATATTAATTTGATTAAAAAATAATTTTTTGATAAATTTAATCTAAAAGGATTTAATTAAGTGGAGCTCGAGTTTATTAGATGGACTTAAAACTCAAATTATTTCTTGTTTTATTCAATAAATAAACTAGTCTTTTGAGTGAAAAAGGAAGTAAACTCATAGGAAAAATGTATGTTAGTTGATAATCGATCCCTTACTAATGTATAAAGGAAAAAAAGAAAAATTTGTTAAACTATTATAATTTAATAATATGAATGTTGGTCCCTTAATAAAATAGATTAATTAGACATCTCATTTCCCTTAAGTTATAATATTATGCACTTAGAAATAAAAAAAAAAAAATATCCATCTTTTGAAGAACTGGTTATGAGATATGTAATGAAGGCTTTAAAACTTAGATTTAAAGATTACATCAAATACTTTGAAGCTTGTATATTTTATTATTAAGCAAATTTAAAAGGTCCTTCAAGCACGTGAAGCTGACTTTTACATCTATAAACTTAATCCTCGCAATTATCACTTTTCATTTATGGCCAAGTCCATCGTATTTATTAAACACCAATCACTTAACAGTGATAAATTAAGTTAGAGTCATAATTTCTCTCTATTTATGTAATATTATTAGAAAAAAAAATAAAAGATTTTTCATTTGTGAAATTCATACCAAAAGTGTTTACAGATAGAACTGTTACAAGTTATTTTGAATTCAACTGGTGGAACTTGTGTATTCCGCATAGAAAAGAAAAATAGATGGATTAATATTATATATTCATAGGTCTATGTAAATTAAAATGCGATTATACAGCAGTCATTGTAAGTTAAAAAAAAAAAAAAAAATAGAATACCATGGAAATGTCTAGAATTGTTTTCTTTTTTTTCCCGCAAGTCATGGTAGGATTTTCAAAAGTTATTCTAAAATAAAAAAAGTCCATAGAAATTGATTTGCTATACAATCATAGTAGTTCATTTGTCAAACATCGTGATCCATCTCCCATCCTTCAGTTCTACATGGTTGCCAGGTTGCCAACACAGGCCATCCTCTCATCGAGGCCCATCAAATAGGAATCTTAGAAAACCTTGCGCCATCGAATTTCTAGATTCAATGAGATTATTACAACGGAGTGGGTAAAATCAAATATAATAGTAATATTTTTAAAAATTTAAATAAGTAATTAACGTTTTATAAAATGGTTTAAATAATAGATTAATATTTTTAAAAAATTAAAATAAAATATAAATATTTTATAAATTAATTTAAATAATTTTATGGATTAATTATTATAAATCTCTTATTTAAACCTCTTTGAAATGAATTCTTTATTTGAAATAAAATATCAATATATTTTATAAAATAGTTTAAACAACTTTATAGATTAAACGTTATAAATTTTTTATTTGAATTGTTTTCTCAACCATTTATTTTTTATTTAAAATTTTCAAAATATTGAGCATTATTTTAATTTTTTGAAAGGTTAATTTCTTCCCTCAAATTAAAGAGCTCGTGAATATAGCCTAAGCCTAGGCATAAATCGGGCGTGAATCAAGAACGGATCCAAAATTGGTCCGCCAGTCTGCAGACATGAATCGGACTTGCTCCACTCAATAGAGGGGTTCATTGTTCTAGAATCCTGTACCCGTTGGGTTAAAGACGGTTCTAAAAACAAGGTTAACAAACTATAGTGAAAAAATCATCCATAACTGGATTTTATGAGATTGTCAACACACACGCGAATCAATACTCGGAACGGTAACAGTAACAATAGCTTTATTGTCAATGCATGACATGAAATCATTTTTAGTTGAGTGATTTCTAATTTAAAAAGTCAAATGAAACAGAAAGTTTCTAGATTTTATTAATTTAGATATATATATATATATATATGTTGATATATAGATATCAAGTGCATGGAGGATATCTCCTACAACTTTGTCATAATTAAAAAAACCTCACGCAAGCTTCTTTCTTTAATCTCATTTTTCATTTTTTTTTTCCCCAATTTCATTTGATTTTTCTTCTGCTTTAATTTTCCCAATTTTCTAATAATTTTTAAATATTACTTAATTAGATATAGTAAATTAAATGTCATGTTAGCAACAAGTTAGGTAAATTTACATGTATGCTGCTAATATTAACTTTTCAAGAGTGTAATTGCTGACTTTTGAAAAAATTGGTTGTCCATGTAATTCGTAAAGCTTTCAGGGTATGTTCATATAATTTATCATTTAATCTATCTTACTTGTTTAAATGGGGGTAAAGATAACCTTTTAACTATGATGTTTGGACAAAAAATAAGGGGTACAATGGTATACTTAGCAATGGAAGCTGTTCAAGATCTAAATAATAATCAACTAGCTTTTGCTATGTATCCACACAATTTCTTAAAAAAAAAAAAGAAAAAAAGGAGAAATTTAAGGTGTCTTAGCACACATCAAGAATGATGATGAGAGGATGAATTAATTGCAAGGGCAGCATTGACATTTAAATTGACATAGCCTAAGAATTCGTAAAATAAAGTATTTACATATGAAAAGTAATAAGAGAAAGCAACGATTAAGTAAATAAAATGAATAATAGAAAAAATTGAGAAATAAGTCACTCTTTTTAGAAATAGTAACGGGTACCCTCCTTTTTTATAATAAGGCTTCCACCTCTCATCACAAATCACTACAATAGTTTTCTCTTATTGCAATGAGCAGAGAATAAAGGTGATGAGTACGTACTTTCTTCTTAATTATTTCTTAAAAATCAAAGATATAATTTTTAAATATAATTAGGATTCATAAGTACACACAAAATTGAAATATTTAGATTTCAATGTTCAACATTTAAGATGAAACTTACAAGTTTGTTGAAGAATCTAAAATCAATAGAATTAGAATTATAAATATTTGATTATAAGAAATTTGATTATAAACTTAAAAGAGGTCGACCGCCCCTTAACCTAGTCAATTGACCCAACACCCTTAAGTTGATCTCCTTATTTATTATGTTGATCATTCAGCTTAAAAAGAGATATAGCTTGAATGAGTTGTTATTATAATTAATAGTTTAGGATAAAATCATAAACAAGAAAAGAATGAAATTAAAATGAATTTAGAATTAAATTATTTAATTTGTTGTTATAAAATAACAAGAGGATGGGGAATCAATGAAAAGCTTTTTAAAAAGATGAAAGCAAGTAGCTATATTGATACTTTTTGTGTGTATTTGTAAGCTTAGAAATAAAATAGATTAAATACAATACATCTATTCAATTTTCCACGTTGCTTATGCTTGATCATACTGAGACCTATGGATGACAACCTTAAGCTAGGTCCCAAGTCTTAGAAAGACTGTTTCCTGATATTCAATTAGGCACTTGAGTCATTATTATGGCTTAATGGGTAGTCGATATGATAGAATTATGATTGGTTTAGAAAGGTAAAAAGGGAAGAAGTTGTAATGGGATAAACGGGTGGGGTGCTAATTCGAAAGTAGCTTATTAATCATACTCTTGATGTCACGGTATGGTCAATGAACTTAGTATAAGATTATATATTGTCATTATTGCCCCATAGTTATTAAATTGTCATTGTTGTTTAGGTTTGGCTAATACATTGAGAATCTTAAGTTACTCTAAATTTAGTAGTACAAAGATTATGCCTTTGTACTACGTAGTTTATAATTGTTTTGCATTAAACTTAGGTATATATATGTATTTCATGATGCTTGGCATTCATGTATGCTTGATGTAGGTTTTTTATTTATTTATTTTTTTGTGAGGCATATGTTGACCTTGTTTGGGAAAATTATTTTTTTTCAATTGCTTAAATTTGGACTAAAAGACTTAGAGAAAGTAAGAGAGAAGCGTTACATGCATCTATCCAAGAAGGAATGTGACTCAATTTTTACCCAAAGTTCAAGTTGATTAGTAATGTTGGAAATTAAACAAATATATATATATATGTATATAACTAAAAGTGCAACTATAGAGATAAAATCATCATCTAAATGCAATATAAAGACAAAAATTTAACTTGCTATCTTTATGAAATCTGAAAAGTCTTCAATAGAGTTATAAACCCTCTTTAGAGGAGCTTTGATGATTGATGCTCTATTAATGATAGGAAAGAAAAAATTAGTAAAAATGATATATTATGTATAATAATGGGAGAATTATAAAGGAGAGGATTGACATTTGAAGTTAAGTCTAAATAGGGGATCAACGTCTTGAAAAGTTCAAATAACGTATTTACGTTTCACAAAGTGGTTAAAATAAGGAATTAACATTTTAAAAAGAAATTTAACTAATTTTATAAATTAGCTACTATGAATTTTTTAATTGAATCATTTTGTAAAGCTTTAATTCATTATTTGAATTTATCGAAAGGATGATCTCTTAATTAAAATCATCCTAATATTGATCCTTTTTCTTGTAATTTTCCTTGTATAATAATTAATGATAAGTAAATATAATAAAAATTTAATAGTTCACTCATCATCATAGGATAATTAACACAGATCATTATAGAAATCGTTATGCTATCCGACGGTGTTTGTTGCTTTTTTCTGGAGGGTATAGTTGGACCTTGTCTTGCCTTTTTCTCCTGAATAAATCTACCCATTGAAAATAAAATATATATATATATATATATATATATTAATGAAACATTAACAATATCACAAATAAAAGAATAAGACTCGAGTAGAAAAATACCACACCATTAAGGCAATAAACCTAATGCATTAAAAAAGGGCAACTCAATATATATATATATATATATATATATATATATAGCTCTAATTTATAATTTCACGGATGCTTTAATTTCTCAGTGGGATTGATATAAATATCAGAACTTATATTATAATTTTATCTTTATCTTGCAAGTATCTTATCTTGATGTAAAATAAACGAAAAACGTTAATAAATGTTTTATAAACACTTAAGAAATAGTTCTTTTTGTAAATTGTTCGTTTCTTTATGCATATATAATAAGCACTAAAATGATAAAAAAATAATAATAATAATTCTTTTTAAACGATTTATGATTGGTGACGCATCATTGTCAAATAATCCAATCGTTACTTATATTCGTCAACTTTTATCTTGCCCTTGTCGACAAGACGGATAAGGGATTTATCCAAGGTAGCCGAATTTCGAAGTTCGACGGAAGATAAAATCCACCAAAGATCCACGTGGAATCAATCCCTAATAAACTTGGCATTGAATTCAACGACATGCCACGACCGACTGTTTATATGAGAGGACAGCTTGGCTAGGCTTTGTTGTGATCTAGAAGAAATGTCAGATTCTTCTGGAAGGCCCAGAAGCATTTGCCTTCAACTAGTCTTAACATTTTCTTCTGCTACATCATTCTTACCTCTTTCTACTATTTTATTTTAATCGTCTTAGATCAGGATATAAAAAGTTTGATTTAAGTGACTTTTGTTTACTTATATATTATTTGGGTTTTCTTACGTATGCTAGATCAAGGTGAGATCATAAACACCCTAATAATTAACGTGGTACATATACATGTATCAACATTTAATGTCTATACGTAAAGTATATTCTGTATATTATATCGTTTATTACTTAATTTAACAATGTAAATGAACTCGATTTAACTTAGAGTACTTAAGCTCTTAACTCTATTTGAAGTGGCATTGGACAAATATAAACTTAACCTCATTAAGCTTATACAAACTTGATTTTATCTAAATAATATATATCTATCTATCTATATATTTCTTCTCATGATAGTAGTATTATAATCCAATCTTAACTGGAATTTGGTTTATCCTTGTACTTGAATTTCTTTAGGCTTTTAAACTAACTTAACTAAACATTATGAAAGTTAAATTTGTCTCGATTAAGTGCTTGAGTTGCTTAAGCTCAAACTCGATTGGATTATTGTGGAGTTAAGTTGAAGTAATCATATGGAATTCAAACAGCTCATAAATGGTTTCACTTATTTAATACCCTAATCAAATCTATAAAGAAAAAAGGTCCATATAAATAATTTCCTCAACTGTAGTTTTAGTTTTACAGGAAGAGGGATCAAAAACCATTAATACTTCTATCACCACCATCATAAAAATTATTGTGATTGTGAATTTGTTTACACCATTTATTATTGGGAATATGAAAAGTTAATAGAATTATCTTTCCCATTTATTGAGATACATCAAGCTGTCAATTCACAATCTAATTTTTTTAAATTAGATAATAGGAGGAGTTTTATCCTAAGAATTATATTTAGAAAAAGGAAGCAAACATGGCTTTATAATAATGTGATGAGCTCAAGTGAAAGATCACTCAAAGTTAAATTACAAAAATACGTGAATACTAAAATGTTTTCTACAACTGTAGGAGATTCATGTTGTAAACGAGTCGAATTGAAATAATTTAGTACTAAGCTCAAGTTCAGACTTACGGACTCAGCTTGAAATCTTAAAACTTGAGTCCAATTGAGTTTACAATTTTAAGTTAGAACTTCATTTAATTAAGTTTATTTAAGCTCGATTATTTAAAAGTATATTTTCTACTAGTTATAATAATGTCAATATCAAAACAACTCAACTAATATTTATATTCGATTCGAACTTGATTAAGCTTGTGATCTAGTTGGATTAAATACTATGAAACTTGAGCTGACATTAACTACTTTAATTACTAGAGTTTGAGCTCAACTCAACTGTTCTTGAGTGGAATTTAAGTAAGGATTAAGTCCTTAAATCAAACTAGCAACGAAGTTAATGTACTTGGAATGGGAAAGAAGCAAAACAAAGTAAGAAAAATAGAGAAACTACGCTAAGCACATGCGGTTGAATCACTAGAAAATTATTAATTGATTTGTGCTGTGCAACTTATGGTGAATGGTAATGTGTGGTTACATGTGCTAGTAAAAATGTGATTTTGTATATTGCTTATAAGTAACTATTAAGAGATGTGTCATTTAATGGAATAGTAATCTTGATTCATATTTAGAAATATATATATTTTTTCAGTTATTTAGAAATATTTTTAAAAGGCAAAATCGTGATTCTTTAGAATCACAATTCTAATTTTAATAGGGAATTCGATTTTTCATTTGAGACAATAGAAATGCGATTCCATTTTGTCCTCGTTAATTGTTAAAAAGTGAAATTACTTATTTAACATTTAATCTAATTATGACATCTAATAATTCAAGGTATTTTTACAAAGACTATTATCTATATATTTCATTCCATTCTATTATGTATATATTTATAAATCTAGGAATGGATTTATCATTTCAGTTTTTCATTCCATTTTGGTTCATTCTAATCCAATCCATTCCACATCATTCTCTCGTATCAAATGTGATATCTTTTTTATTATGTTTCTTTAGAGGAATCACAATTCACAATGTCCAACTATCATTTCATAAGAAATTGATCTTTTATAACTTGATAAGTAAAAAATTACCATAAGAAATCAACAATGCACATCATTTTGTTTAATTATTTTATTTGTGATTAGATAATTTTTTTTGGAAAAATGTCTATCCTTAAACAAGCAAAGTTTCCTTGTTCCTACTATGTCTCCTTTGCTCTTTTCTTAAATCACATGTTGTTGTATGGTGAATATTGTTTATACACTAGCAAAAAATGCATCCGTGTTGTGGATATATCACTAACTGCATTTGAAACGAGTGATAAAAATATAATACACCTATAATGTATGTTTATAAAAAATACATTGCTATAAAATTAAAGTTAACTATTAAAAAAAAATACATTAAGAAACTTCTATATCTATTTTGTCAAAATCTAAATTATGGAAAATCTAATACTTTTTTCCCTTAAAAAGTTTGTAGTTAATTTACTATTTAATGATGGTATTACAATATTGTTTGTGTCAAATCCTACAATATAAGGATAACTATTAATTTACTATCCATTAGATTTGAACAATTGAATGCATAATCAGTTCAATACTTTAGATCTAATAGATATTAAATCAAATGTGTAATAGAAAATAAGACTGATCCTTTAAAAAACATAGATGAAACCATATAAAATTCTAAAAGATAATTATTGTAATGACGTGGAGGGAGAAAGATGGAGCAGAATTCGATTTCTAAATCACTATATATTTGTTTAACTGTAATGTGTGGTTGTAGGATAAATTAATGGAAAAAAAATAAAGGACTTGTAAGAAAAAAAAATCTAATAAGTTGAAAATTTTTCTATATTATAATATATTTATAATTTTGAAAAGTTAATTTAATATTTATTTTTTGTTATATAATATAAGATTGGAGGGTAAAAAGTAATTTAATGGAAAAGAAACTAATGGTGGTTATTAAGGTCCCTTACACTTAAATATTTTACTAATTGTCAACGTACTCGCGTTACATGTGGAAAAATTATTATTATTATTATTATTATTATTATTATTATTATTATTATTATTATTATTATTATTATTATTATTATTATTATTATTATTATTATTATTATTATTATTGCATCTAATGAGAAAAAAAAAGAAATATGCATTTATTTCAAACTTATAGTAAAACATTTATATTTACCATTATAAATTTTATTTCTAATGTATCTATATAATTTATAATGATTTTTTTCAAAAAGTCACAAAAATAAAAGAAATTATGAAAAAAAATGATTTTATTAGAAATTGTGAAAGGAAAGAAATAAGAAAGTGAGAGAGAGAAAAAAGGGAGACAGAAGAAGGTGGAGTACCCATTATATAAGTTATTTATAATTTCATAATGTTATTTTAATATTATTTTTTTGTTAAGTAATATTTGATGTTGATGCATTGTGTTACATGTGGAAAAAAAATAGGACATCATACATAGAAGAACGTTAATAATAAATGTTTATAAAATCAAAATTATTATAACCTTCAAATAAAAAATAGCAAATGTTAGTCAAATAAAAAGTATAATAAAATTTTCAAATAATAGTAATATTGAACAATTAAAATAATGGATAAATAAAATAATAACAATCATAGAAATAAGTACGATAGAAAATGATAACTGTATAGTTGAAAATATTTATAAGTAAAGGGTAGTAGTTAAAAAGTTGTGAGATGGGTTTGATTTGTTCTTTTTTTTTTTTCATAACTACCATAGTTGAAACTATAAAATATAAGTGGTTAATTATGGGTAGTTAAAAAAAGGGATTTCCCTTTAATATAATAGATAAATACAATAATAATACCAATTAATAAAAATAAGTGTTCATTCTTTTTAAGGAATTTAAATAGTTTCTTAATGTTTTTTAGATTATAATGAAATAGAATTAAGAATGGAATTCTAACCCTTTCTTTAATCATAGCCACATAATTCCAATTCTATTTTAGTGATTTATTTAGTATTGGGCATGTTCAGATAAACTGCATTTATAAAAAGATGTCCTTAACCTTTGATGAAAGGTATGTCCTTGACCATTTAAGATTTATAGAGAAAATATAATGTACAAGGTATTATAACATATATTATATTATTATTTTTTAAAAAGTCATAATATATCACTAACATATGCAATAATTTATATAGTATATTGTAATAAAAAAATTATTAAATCAAATAATGCATACAACCAATGATTAAGAAAGAATAAGAAGTAAAAAAAAAAAAAGGAAATGTACAATTGTAAAAATACATTATAAATGTATTAAGATAAACTAAAAATATGCTAATTGTATTGTATTTGGCTCATTAAAGAAGTTATCATATGTTTATAAAACCAAAATGACGAAGAGAATATTGTTTGGTAGATTTTATACCTAATAATACATAACTTTTCAATGGTAATTTATTGAATAATGATCTTTAAAAAAATTATTTCTTTGAAATTTTATCAAAGGAACACATTAAGAACAAAATACTCATTCTGTAATAGGAAACTAAGGTAATATATGTAAATCATGAGTACTTGCCAACTATAATGAAAAAAAAAACTTAAGTTTCAAGATTGTGAAGTCCAGAAGTCCAAAACTCATATTTTGACTTAATAATATAGATATTGAACTTATGCTTTATATTATAGAACGAATTCTCATATATAAAGTAGGACCATATTAGAAATTCATTTATTTAAAGAAAATTATATACATACCCAATACCCTTTTTTCTATGTTTCAATTACATTATGATGAAAGATAATAAGAAGACAGTAAAAGACATATTGCATTGGGGTGTAATTGTTGTAGCTACTACATAGAAATTTAGACAAATTATCGATAGAAACCTTAATCATTTATTTAATTATTTGATTTCAATGTTGACATTTGATAAAAATTCAAAATATTAATTTAAAAAGAATGGAAAATACATTACACAATGAAAAAAAAAAAAACCCAAAGCAAAAAAGCAAGTCATAACTTGTCAAACATATCTTTCGTTTCTTTATGGGCATTACTAATTCTTTTTGCAAAAGCAATTGAAGAACTTTAATGTACTTCATTTTCCCCATACCTTATATCCTTCCTACATCATTGAAAATGTATTAGTATGTAATAACATAGGAAAAAATTTGTAAATGATATATATATATATTATTTAACATTGAAAAAGGAGATCAGATTTTAAATAATAAAGATCTACTGAGGGTGAGGGTGTAATCCCTATAATCAACTACCTGAGGTTCGATTTATAGAATTTAAAGCAATCGAACAAATTGTTTGATCTAATCTAAATTTTACAACGAGGTTAAAAATATTACTAAAAATAATCTTATAAGTTTGGATTTAGAAAAATAAATAATAAAATGATTAATTAATATAATGTTGAATTTTATGTAATTATTTGTTATTTATCGAAAACACTTAGAACGAATTTCGATAATTAACAAATTGATAGAAATAAATAATACGTATTGTAAAAATTAGAAAACAACTTAAATAATATTTAGGAATATTTATTTGTACCATATATATATTTACATGTAAGTAGAGATACGTGAAATTATTTAAAATACCCTAAATAAGTTAAAATAATACTAAATAAATGAATAAAATTCATAAATAATTTTAAAAAATTAAGAAAATAATGGAAAAATATGGAATTGTCCAAAATTGAGGCTTGGGAAGTTAAAATTGAAGGAATAAAAGTAACCAATAAAAATGATCCAACTAGAAAGTAAAAATTGGAAGAACATAAGATAATTGTCACCTTAAATTAATAAAGAAAAAATCTTAGGGAGCTCTATAAATACCCAAATTTTACAGAAGCTTATTTGGTCTATTTAGAGTCTAGAAAAATTGGAGAGAACCAAAATAAGAGAAGATTAAGGTTTTTCTCAAAAATTACAAAAAAAAAAAACGCAATTAGGGCTTCAAAAGAAAACCCACACTCGATGACCACTTAGAAATAAATGGCCACCACCCTGCCACCACCTTACCCCTACCATTAGTGACTGGAAGCTGATTAATCGAGTAAGTCAAATTCTAACCCGATTTTGTTTAATTTTGTAAAAATATTAAATACGTTTAAGAAATTATAAAATTTATTATTCTAGGATATTTTAGTATGCATATTTAGGGAAAATTTTTATTTTTGATGAATTTATGTGTGGAAATATATTGTTGTTAGAAAACTATATAAAATTAAGCATATTTTAAATTAGAAATAAATAATTTTAGGAGTGTAATTTTGAACTCAAAATTTTTGTATAGGTTAGTTAGAGCATTTAATATAGTGCTATGAATCCCTTTTTCATAAATGAATTTTCAAAATTTTTAAATGATTTTTAGGCCTTAAAATGTACCTAAAATGGGTAATTTGGGGTTAATTAAGTAACTAAAGGGACAATTATTGATTTATTGTATAATTATATGTTTAGGATGTTGAAATCTGATGAAGTATAATATTTGTAGCATTTAAGGTGTTAGATGTAATTATTAGGGTATTATGTAGTAAATATATAATAGGTAAAAATGGTAAATTTTAAGTTAATTTTATAATTTAGGATAAGTAGGTATAAATTCTAATTTGGGATGAATTTAGGTATTTTGAGATGTTAGTTGATGTTGAGGAATGATATTTGAGGTGATAGGACTGTTAAATGTATACATTATAAACATATTGGATGATAATGTATAATATGTAAATACAAGAAATTAATGTTACGCCCCGAAGTTACAGAGTCATAATAATCTTGCCATGTAAACTATTCTGTGATAGTAACTGGCCTCATAGTATCTACCATATACATGATCTACACAAGGCGTCGACGACTCTTCGCTTTGAAGTAAACAATTCAATTAAGTGTTTAGCTAAAGTTACAGTAATTATTAAGAATTTTTATATCAACATACAAAATTACATGTACATTCCATAGAACTTCCTAGAAAATTCTACATTAACATAACAGTCCACTAATTTATATAACAACTATCAGTCTTTTATTCTTAAGCTATTAAGGAGAATCTAGCTATGCATCCACTACTAGGTAAATCAATCATCGCACCCTAGGCTTCAAAAGAACTAACCTCTAGATAGTTATAGGGCGGCATAATACTCGAAGTATTCATAAATCAGGACCTGTAAAAGAATCTATACGAGTATGAGCAACTACAGCTTGGTAAAATTGGAAACTTATAAATGTATACAAATACAAACAAGATTATTAAGCAATTATTTTCATGCAATGCAACAAGCAAGTGTCATCACACAACATAGTTTGATTCTTTGCGAAATCAGAGAAATTTCACTAGCTCTAATTCGAGTTGAAGAGTTTTCATATTATGCAATAACTCACAACCAAACCTAAGTTTGTGCAATGGAGACACTACTCCTCCTAAGACTGTCCTTCGAACCAATGTCCTCATCCTTACTGCGACCTCCTCTCCTGTTACTTAATTTAGCTAAGGATGAGGAAAAGACCAATTTGCTATCCAACGCTATCTTTATCAAAGGTATCGGTTTTTGGTTAGAGAATCCTAATAATCCCCTAAAGGGTTGTAATGCATGACAATTTAGGTCATTAAAGTCGAATAAGATTAAATTCCATTTAGGGTGTTCAAATAATTTCACACCAATCCAATCATAACACAAAGTCTATCACAACACAAATTTCAACACGAATTTAAATACTTAAACACATACATAAACTACTTATAATCACAATCACACACAATCTTAAGTTTTCGAGTACCATAAAATAGTACTCCAATACAGTAAGTAATAACCTAACTTACTTATAGTTCTCGGTCGTCCAATCACTTAATTACAAGTCAGTTCGTCTCCGAGTATCCTATAATACAAATACGTCTTTTTAGTACTTATACTTTAATGATTTATATTCTAAGTTATAATTTAACTTATTTCTTCATGTATATCTATTATTTACTAATGATTCATTCTACCTTGTTTCAAGGTTCGGTTTCTAAATTAGATTTCACTTTTGATTCTACATTGTCTCTGACTACGGGGAATCCTAAATATGCTCGAATCCTAATGTAAAATTAATTATATTAAGCTCGAGTATTCTAATATCATATTGGGTCTAAATTTAGTAATCTATATTATTTGGTACACTCTAATCCTAATTGGGACACTAGATTTACTGTCGATAAGAGAAAATCTTACATTTTTTATACAATTACTTAAAATTAAATTTTGTTTTAGATTTATTATGTACTGATTTAAATATTATATTATCTAAATAAACCTAATTTTTCATATTTATTAATTTTTAATTCCACATATTTCTAATTTCTTACAATTACTACCTAATTCCTATATTAATTACACTTAATACTCTAAAGATTAGGATTAGGTTTTCATATCAGAGATTAACATCTTTGAACATCTAATTACCATCTAAATTAGTAATTAATCACTTAATCACCTAATTAACCCAAAATTACCCAATTTTTCTATTATTTTAGGGCTAAAAATTTATTTAAAAATTTTAAAAATTAAATTTAAAAAAAATGGTTTCATAGCACTATTCTATATCACTTAAGTATTCTATAAAAAAAATTGAACTCCAAACTATACTCCTAAGGCTATTTATTTCTAATTCTAATCATGCTCAACTTTGTTTAATTTCTTAAAAACTCTATATTTGCAGACGTGATTAAATTTAATCACTATTTTTATATAAATCTACATATAATAAAATCTCAGAATAATAAATTTTATAATTTTTTGGGCAAAATAAATAATTTTAAGAAATTGTACAAAATTGGAACAGATGTGAGACTTACCCAATTTGATGGCTTTTGGGCCTCCAACACCAGTTTAGATGTATTGACCGATCCAGGCGGTAGGTCTAGAGTGGGGTGGTGGTGGAGGTGGTTCGGTTCCAAGTGGTGGTGATGTGTGGGTTCGGTTCCAGATGGCGGTGGTATATGAGTTCGGTTCATTAGCCCTTTTCGTACAGATTTGCTTAATAATTTTCTAAACCCTAATTTTCTTCTCCAAATTTCAGTGCTCTCAATTTTTTCTAACTTTTAACTATCCAAATGAATTCTGTAATTTTTTTTGCTATTTATAGAGTTTTGTAGTAATTATTATGCATTTAATTAAACAAGACATTGCTTAAATCTCTTCAAATTTGCCTTTTGTGTTGCTTGTTGTTTATTGGTTAATTTTTCTTCTTCACTTCCTGACCTGCCACAACCAAATCCAAGTCATTCCTTATTCCTTTGATTTTTTCTTAATTATTTAATAAGTTTCTAGCTAATTTAAGTAATTTCACATATTTTTATCTACACATAAATACATACGGGATATATGTGAATATTCCTAATTATTATTTAGGTTATTCTATGATTTTTAGTATACATAAAATCCATTTTTAGTAATTTATTAATTATTAGATTACACTTTTTGCTTTTTCGATAATTAATAAGTATTACACTTAAAATTTAAAAATTTTATAGTCTCTTATTTTATTATTTATTTTCTTAAATTCAAGTTTACGGGGTCATTTTTACTAATATTTTTAACTATAGTTTTATAATTTAAGTTTGATCAGATCCTTTAACCAATTATTCTAAACTTTGTGTATTAAGTTCAATCCTACGGTCATTTGACTTAATTTTAGAGTTTGCAATTAATAAGTAAGAAAATATTATGTTAAAATCAATATTATAATAATAATAGAAATACGTAATAAGTTTGGTAGGAAACTTAAATTTAGGTGTTTATATAAAATATGTAAAATTTTCTCATATCAAGAGTAAATTCGATAGTTAAGTAAGATAAAGGGTATATTGTATGAATCAAAATACTGATTAGGAGTTAAATATGATATTTATGATACCTAAAACTAATGTGATTAATTTCACATTATGAGTTGAAATGAGTTTATAGGATTTACGTATAAAACCGTACTTAGAAACTAAACTAGAGTATACACTAAAGCTTAATTTAGAAACCAATTTGAAGATTGAACCAGAACTTAACCTAAATCGAGAATAATTATAAAAAACTTGAAAATCTAGATAATTGGGTATATTAAACCCTAAATTAAAGATAACAATAAGCGTTATAGGATCAAACTAATCTATAGCGGCTATATGAAAAACTGAAACAGTATTTGTATTATAGGGATTTTTGGCAATAGCCAATATGAATTGCACCTCGAGTAAGCAAGTAAGTAATCTAGATAAGTTGGGATTAATACATTACTACATTTCAAAGTATTAATTTATAGTACTTGAAAATTTGAAATTATACTTGATTGTGCTTATTAGATAGTTGGCTGTGCGCATGTGCTTGTTCTAAACTGATGATATGATTTCAATTTGCTGCTTTGGATTGTATTTATATGATTTGTTTAAAACAATCGAACACCTTAAATTGGATCTAAATAAATATATGACTTGTCAACTTAAATTAGACCTGCATAGCAACCAATTAAGGAAATCTTAGGGTTCTCCAATCAAATACTGACCTCTTTGAAAGAGATAGTACTGGATAGCATAATTGATCCCTTCTTTATCCTTATTCGAGCTAAATGACAAGTGAAAAGGTTATGACAAGGGTGAAGGTAATGGTTTGAAGGTAGTCGCGGGAGGAGTGATGTCTCAATTGCATAAGCTTGGGTTTAGTTATAAACTATTGTATTAAACAGAAACTTCTCAACCCAAATTAGAGTGAGTACAATTTCTCTAGTTTTACAATTGACCGGACAACGTTAACATTGTGCGATGATATTTGCTTGAACATGCATTGTATCTAATAAATTTAGTTGATAACCTTGCTTATATTTGATGTATGGTTTTAAGTCTCTATTACAACTTATTGAGTTGTGATTACTCATATTTCTATAGATGTTGTTACAGGTGCTAACTAAAAAGTGGTTTACATTTATCTTGAAGTTAGCAACTATAGAATTTTGGAAAGTAAGGATATAAAACCGAAGATGTGATACACTCATAAGTTTGGATTTAATCTTTAAAGGTTTTTTTTTTATATATTTCTCAAGTAGATTATATTTAGACTACTAAATCTTATATTCCTTAGAATGGTTTGCATAGTGCAATTATTACGACTTTGCCACTTTAGAGCATCACAGAGAGTATAATCCAAAAGGATAGAAAAAAAAAGAGAGGATAATTTAGTTGGACTCAGTATATTTATTAAGCAAGATATAGTTAGAGATTTTAAACATAACGAAAATGTAAAATAATTATAATCATGATATCCATAAAAAGAAAAAAAAGGCAAAGAATTATACAAAAAGAATGAATTTACATGATTAAAGTCATATAAACATCATGCAAAAAAAAAAAAGGGGGGGGGGGGGGGAAGGGGAGAAAATAAAACTTATTTAGATAATCAATATAAAATGTAAAGTGAAATGGATCCGTAAAAACACAAACCTTTGTTCTTGACGTGATCATTAAATAATCCAATCTTATTCTTCTATTTATTGCGGAAGTTTGGCAAATGTTGTGCAATCAAACCGGTACTTTTAAGGGAACTCTTTCAAAAAAATATACGTTGTTTTCACCAATTACCACGTCATATGATTTCTCAAGATATTATACTTCAAGAATCTTGAAGTAATTTAACTATTTGATGAGTTTACAAATTGAAGAAAGGAAAAGGATAAGTAAAAATGAACAAATAATATGTACTAAAAAAAGTAACAATCTTAAGTTAAACTATATGCTCATAATGTTTGTTGTTGAGTGTGTTTAGACAGCTAGTGAAATAGTCATCAAGCTTTGTAAATATCACCACCAATGTCTATATTTGGTGGGCTTGATAAATTCTGCATATGTTATACCAGTTATGCAGTAACACTAATGATCAATGTGCATGTATAGTGGGTTATGATATGTGTTATACATGAGCATATGATATAGCAATTATATACTATGAGGTTTCTACTTTCCATTAAGCTTTATTTTTGGAACAGATGTACTTTGCTTAAGTAAAAATTGTCCATAACATATTATAGTTGGATAATATGAATGCTCTTTGAAATAGTTTTTATACCTAAATGTTGTGCCACGAGATATTTAATTAGTTAGTAAAGTTAAAACTAATATAGATTATGAAAACATATTATAGTTAGATAGAAATTTCAGATTGTCACATAATGCATCACAAATTCAAGACAAATGTATCATAATAAAAAAATGTACGAATATGAAGCCCTAAATAATGTATCATCATAGATTCGCATGACCTATTTTTTAATCGATAAGGAACCAAACTATGAGTTGAACCTAATTGAAATTTTGGTAATTTTATTTATTCGATCCATTTTAAAGTCCACTCCAAGACAATGCTATCATAAAATTCAAACAAAAAAGAAGTGAAGAAAAAAGACGACAACATTCAATCAACCGATGTTTTCACAACTTCTCCAACCCTCAACCAATTTAAACAATGCATCATCAACTACAAGAATCAATGTAAAGTAGAGAATGAAGGGATAAAAGAACAATTATACATGAATTTGTGTTTTATTAACATTGGACTTTAAGAGGAAGAAGAAGATTTGGAAGAAACTGGAGAAGACGATTTAAGTTTGAAAATCTCAACAACAATATTTTTTATGCCATTAATAATAGTGCCAAGGCCATCCAAGTCTTTGAATCTCTTAAAATTGAAATCGAAACCTTGAAAAATTTATAACCACCACAGTTACCATACTAACTCTCTAAATTGACAACTTCGGAGCATGATATAGGCTTCAAATGCAACATGTTTATAAACATAGCGAGTGAATAACTCGAATTGGGAACTGCAACAGAAATCAGTTCCATAAATGAAATTCAATTATTTTTGCATCATAATTTGTATTCAAAATGAAATAAACACACTAACTTATGAAGAAAAAATATGCATTCATTGGAATTGAAACAAAGAAAAAATAAACACAATAATGAATTGAAATATACAATACAGTGGGAGAAGAAATCAATATTTTGGTTATGGAGAGAAAATTCATAGGAAATGTCGAAGTTTTGGAGTAACCATGAATACAACAAAGGAATGATTTTTTGTGGTTAATTGGAGAGAGGAATTGAATGGTAGTAAAGTGAAGAGAAAGATTGGCTAAGAAAAACATGGATTATAGAATAGGATGTGAAAAACTATCAATAATGAGTAGTAAGTTATTAAAATGACAATAATAACCTTAAGTTTTTTTTATAATGTGGATATTATAACAACTAAAATGTTAATTGACTAAAAAAAAAAGTTAATTAGTAATTAATCATAGGGTATTTATTTAAGCTTCTAAAAACTTTAATAGTATAGATAAAATAGATAACATATATGATTTAATAGAGATATCATTTAGATATGTAGAAACTATGTACACATATCTCGAAATGATTTAAGTCCATGGATAAATACCTAAGTAACTAATTTTAGGAATATATGGTATTCAATGCCGAACTAAAATCACTTAAAATGATAAATACGTAATTGAACTGTGTCGGTTGTCAAATTTTTATTTATAAAAATGGAAAATATCATTTTCAACCATACTATTAGTATTTTATATGCTCAATAAGAGATTACATATTTTTGTTTATGTAGTTGAGTTTATTGCGATTGGGTCTCTAAACCCATACGCCATAGGTACTAAGTTATTGTACCAAATGGCATTCTACTACGCATCGCTTAATAACCTATCTGGTGTAATGTGTCTTCGATAGGATTAGAGAAATCATTAATGTTAAGATAAAAGCCTCCATATAAGTGATAGATCAGGTGGATTATTCAGGAGAAGACGATGATGGAAATAAATTTTAAAATATTAAGAGTACTCGTGACTTCATATGATGGTTTCTTAATTTAATAATACACATATCAAATTTTTATTTATTCTTTATCAACTTAAGCAATCGAACCATTTTTTAAGACCAACGTTATCGTTGGTTCGTGACGCAAATTTCGAAGGGGAAAGGAACGTGCTTGAGTTCCTTAAGTGATGGAAATGTTCCTAATCAGACGAGCGGTGATTGTTTTATTTATTTAATTTTTAATCGGTTGCATGTTTTTTTATTTGGGCCCATAAAACTTTTAAAAAATATTAAAAAGCTTTTATAAAGGAACCTGCGAATAAAATCTACTGTTCCTTTGAAAAATTTAGTTTTTTAAATATTTCACATTATATTTAAGATTATGATTTAAAGCAGACTAGTTAGAGTGACTTTATTGCTCGCTCCTACGCTTGCTCTCCAATTATTAAGGAACATAAGGGTGGTTCTTTCAAAATTGATCATCTTTATTTATTTATTTTTAGTTTTTCTTAATCTATCCTACTAAAATATTATCAAGTATAATTAATTATTGAGATTATTAAGAATATGATGGTGTAATGATAACATTACGTAATATTTAAAAAATTTAAACAACTTTAATTATTAATTATTAATTTGTAAATTAAGAAAAAAGTAAGTATAGAGAATTAAAATCCAACGTTCCTTAAACAATAAAACAGGTGCCTTGATTTAAGAACGTATCTTGACAAAAGCATGTCCCTTTCAACAATTTTTTTTTTTGTTTTTATTTATTAAGTGTATTTTTTGGGACTTATGAAAATTTACAAAAAATATTAAAAAAATTTCTTGAAGGAATTTAGAATAAAATGGTAAATTTTTTTTTAAAAAGAGTTTTTAAGTTATTAATGTAACTCTTAAAGTATGTTTATCAGAGGTATTTAGCATATAAATATGTGATGAGTATCCTTTTAACTTTTATATTTGTATTGTATCATGCGGTGCTTATAAGGATTGAGGTACCAATATTGGTACTGGTTGCACACTGTGATGTGCAGCTTTATCCTTTTGTTTATTTTATTTTTTTAAAAACCTTGCATTCAACAAGATGAGGTTAATGTAGCCAATATCAACATTTATCAATCTACCATTAAAATATTTTACATATAAAATATTATATTTTGTAAAATAATAAATAAATCAAAATTATAAAGTGAAATATTCATGAAAATACTTTGCTTAATTTAATATTTATTTTAAATATATTTTATATATTATTTAACATGTAATGACAATATGAGATTCGTAAAAAAATATAAATTGTGATAAATAATTTTGGTTAAGTATTTTTTTATAAAATTATAAATTATTTATAACAATTGATTGTTTAAAATATTAATACATAGGTTAAACTCTTATTTTAAGTAATGTTTTATATACGTACTTTTATATGCTTATATCCCTGTCCAAACCCTTGGGGCTTACATCCACGTGCCGTGCGATTATCATATCCTGTGCTGGCATCCATCCAAATTTGACGCCACCGTGTACTGCCATGCGACTATCATATCCTGTCCTGGAGTCTTACGTCATCGTCGGACTACCGTTGCCAACGGTGACTCGGCAAATAACATCGAGAATATCTACATACAACACAACTCAACTATAAAACCGGACATGGTTTCGTCGTTGATTCCACTCAACAAACACCGGTAAATACAAGTACTCACAATCCCCCCTCTCTCTCTCTGTATCTCTCCCCTGTTGTTCTCGACGCAATTCAGCCGTCAATTGAAGAACCGTTTTAACTCCTCGAACCACTAAGTAAGTTTTCATAAATTTTGCATATTTGAACTTTATCTTATGAAAGATCGTGGCTTTCTGTGTTTTTTGATCAGTTAAAGCCGTTGAACTTTGATGGGTTGTTTTATTTTTTGCTATTATGTGTCGAGATAAGGAACAATTGGTAATTTATTTGCAAATGTGTGCTTTTTGATGGATATTTCGACCTAGCTTTCCGTGAAAAGTCGCGGGGTGTGAATTCTCGTTATGTATCGTCATCCAAGCTTATAAGTGAAGGAGGCAGGGAATAAAGCATTCGGGGTTACTCTTTTTTTTTTTTTTTTAATTTTTAATTTGATTGTTGAAGACAGTTAAAACGTATTAGGATTCAATCGAAATTGAGTTGATGAAGGTTATAGAAAGGTCAAGTTTATGAAATTTACGAGAGCATGAAAGTGTTTACTGGACTCCCTGGACTTTGCAATTGATAGACATTAGTAATTAGCATTTCTTGGGCATGAAGGGTCATTGATTTATTGGCGGGCTGATTCAGCATATCTGCAGTCGACTACAATTCTATCTTATTTGGTTTCCTAGGCATAGCCATATGGAATCTCATTCTTTTTCTTGCTGGATTACGATTCCTCAGATGGTGTCAAGGATTTATTCTTGTTTTAGTTAAGGTAGGACTAGCTGTACACCAGAAGACTACAAATCGAGTGAGTAAACTTGAAAAAATTGGTAATGCATAAGTAGTATGAACACTAATTTTTCAATATATGAAAGGTTGTAATATTGTAGTGGTTGACAAAAAAAAAAAAGAAAAAGAAAAAGAAAAAGAAAAAGAGAAAGGAAAAGGAAAAGGAAAAGAGAAAAACTCGAAAAAAGTCATGGTGATTAAAGATTAATCGAAAATACTAGCAACAACTATAACATATCATTACCTATGAGCCTAAAGGACTGTCTGGGTGTTTGGATCGTCAAGTCTAATCTTCAGCTAAAACCAACCCCATAATGAAGTGATTTGCATTTACACACTGACATGTTTGGAGAAACGTTGGAGGGATGAATCTCCAGTTTCTACACTTCCTAATCGGATTTTAACTTCTTTGATGGAGCTTTGCCCTAGCAAGAAAGAAAAAGAAGAAAAAAAAAAGGAATCTTTTTACAAAGGTAAAATAGGAGGAGATGACGCATTTTGGATTCTGATATTGTGCTTCCAACTTCACTGACTTTAGATATTTTGAGGCAATGATGGTTCTATAGTTCTCTATCTTGGAATCTACTCGATATTAAGATGTTCCTTTCAATGTTGGAAACAGATAACATGGCTTTAGCAAGAAATATTTCGGATACGGAGATGCACTTCCATGCTTTTGGGGATGTCCCCTTCAAGCAGAAATGCTCTGGCTCGGAGAATCAAGTTTTGGATGGTCCCACTGGTAGCTTCGAATGCAATATATGTTTAGATTCAGCATATGAACCCGTTGTCACTCTCTGCGGCCATCTTTATTGTTGGCCCTGCATTTATAAGTGGTTAGAGGTGGAAACCTCTCCAGAAACAGAACAGATCGAGCGGAACTGTCCTGTATGCAAGGCTCATATATCAACTGCTTCAGTAGTACCACTGTATGGAAGAGGATCAGCTTCAAAATCTGGAAGGGAGAAGCCTTATTCAGACAAGGCCATTCCCAAGAGGCCATCTCCATCTCCGTCTCCGTCTCCTAGTGGGCCAAACCCCACTTTTTCTTCATCAGGAAGTCCCACCTCCTATCCAAGCACATCGCTTCATTCAAATATATACCATTCACAGCAGCAGCCGTTCTATCACCAGCAGCTTCTACCGCCTAACTATGGTGGTTTCGGCACCTACACAGCAGCCAATGCTAATGGTGCTGCAGTCGGGCATTTGTTCAATCCAACGATAGGAATGCTCAGTGAGATGGTGTTTGCAAGGATGTTTGGAAGATCTGATTCAAGCTTCTGTAGTTATAGTTACCCGAGTTTTTACACTCAAAGGATGAGGAGGCAGGAACTGCAGCTTGACAAGTCTCTCAACAGAGTTTCCATCTTTCTCTTATGTTGTTTGATACTTTGTCTTATTTTGTTTTGACTGACCGTATCTAGTTTTAAGCTTCGATTTTGGTCTTGCAGTGATCTTTTAGTGCACAAGACTAAGGATTGTACATGTTTTTGAAGGTAGGCAATTATATTGAGATCATATGGTGACATTGTAAGTGATGTTTTCTAAAAATATGTATTGGTTAATGCTTGATATGAATGCGAATCATGGAATGAGATATAAATCTAATCCATTAACATATATTGTTACCATACACATATAAACTCAAAAAATTGTGGAGAAGAAATGGTAGTCATTATTATGTTAGATGATATAACTTAAATAAGTTTAGATTCCATCAATAAATTACATTATAGATGGACAAGTACCTAGGCAAACCTATTGGGGTTGATAGGCTTATATATTATAGATGTTATAAAATAAAAATGATAAAATTAGTTTTATTCAGAGAACAGAGTTTAACTACTAGGGATTGAGCATTGGAACTGCAGGACTCTGAAACCTTTCCTATCTTGAGAGTCATAAGGTAGATATTATGATTTTAAAATTTTCGATTTATAGTTATGAGGTATAATATATGGTATAAAATTTTACCAATGTTGAAACCTAATTCTAAAATTTTCGATTTATAGTTATGAGGTAGAATATATGGTATAAAATTTTACCTATGTTGAAACCTAATTCTAAAATTTTCGATTTATAGTTATGATGTGGAATTTATGGTATAAAATTTTATCTATGTTCAAACTTGTTTGGAACCTGTGTGCCACATATTACAATTTCCAAGTTGAAAAGTGCCTTATAATTTCTTAATTTATGTAAGGTAACAAAACATGAAAATTACATGATCTATGTACCTAAGAAATATAATCTATTTTATATACATAATGAAAATTCAACTCAATTGCCCTAACTTATGATCAGGTTAGCATTTGGTCATAACTTAGAGTAATCTCAAATCCATTATTGGTTTATCTTTGTTGTTGAACAATTTCATGAATTTTCATAAGTTACCTGAAATTTATAAATTTTATAATATGCAAGTTATATGATAGTTTCATAGGGTTACAATGAGAAAGGACTTAGAATCACTCTAGAGGAGTCAAACTTACTTTATTGTCGCAATTATAATGCATCATCATATACGTATAAAAGGGCCTTGTTAGCGGTTGCATCTCCATAGCTTTATAATACTCAATAGGAAAAAAATTTTAATTTCTTAAAAAATGATTATGGATACTAGATATACATAACACGCGATATATATTACTCACTAAATCATTTCTTATTTGATGTACATTATAAGAAAATAAATGAATAAATTTTTTTAACATTGTCATTGTGGTATATTTATTTTTGAAATGTAACTATCAATTTATAAAGAAATAAAATTAATACATAAATTTTTTTTAAGCATTTTTATTAACAAAAATAGAAAACAAAAGATATTTAAATAGAAATTACAAGTAGAGAGAAAAAGAGCAACATGATATAGTGATTAGGTTATTGTTTAGTAATGCATCTTCATTTTCATAATATTAATCGTAAGAAAATGTCAGTAGATTTAGTCATACGATTGTTATTATTTATTAATATTTTATTTAGTATTTATAGTATAATAACTCGGAAAAATTTATTTAGTGAATGAAATTTAGCTTTATTGGTTATTATAAATAAAAGGGGAAAAAAAAAGAACGAGAATACCATCAAAACAATACAGGAATTAGTGGAACTTTAAAAGACAAAATAACTTTCATATTTATGAGCTTAAGTACCTAACCATTTAGTTATATCTAGTATGCTAACAAGAATTGCTCTTTAAAATATACATATTATGCACTTTTTTTTCTTTTTTAATAAATTTCAATAATCAATTGTTATTTGAGTTTTAGAAAGTCAAAAGCTCGGAGCCTGTCCAACTTCCCAATACGTTCGTCTTTGATCATAAAATAGGTTATGCTATTATGTTTTTAAAACTCTATGTAGGTTTTAGTTAGGTTTTTAGGAAAATTTTAATACTTGATAAGTAGCTTAAACTTAGTAAGGACTCTAATTTTAGTTTATTTCCTAAATGAATTATTGTTGTACACCCCCCTAAACTAGTATCTTTTCGTAGGTGTATTTTTTTTTCGGAAATCTATAGAAAAATTATTGCTAATTGCTCGAAATGAGATAAATAGATAGCCCAGAAAGAATAAGATCTTTGCCATAATTAGTCCTGAGACAAAACGAAGAAGACAAAAGAAAAGGATTTGTACTTGGCATTCTAATTCAGTTCCAACAATGCACTTCTAAAATCATATTTTAGAACCATAGCATTTCGTGATTCATTAGTCCAAGTAGAGAGAAAAAAAAAAAGGGATTGAACTTAAAATCTTTTTTGCAGATATCTTTTAATGCTTTAATGCAAAGGGTGAAGTAAAAAAAAAAAGAAATATTTTTAGACAAAAAAAAAATGCAATTGTTTTTTATCCCTAAGAATAAGCCCTCAATTATCTATTTTTTATTTCTATTATAGATAATTCGCATGCTTGAGAGTTCCTTATGATTAAATAAACCAAGATTTTACCATGATACAATCATTCAATGAATTATGAATTAACTATTCCATCAATAAGATTCTTCCGAACGAAATAACTAAAAACTCTGAATTAAAATAATGGAAGAATTGCCCCCCACCCCCCTCAACACCCACCTCCACCACAATTTGCTTTATGTTAGTTGGTTTTGGACATGCATCAACCATATTGGGTTCAAGACTAATTAACTTAGCACTTGAGGCTCCTCTTACCTAGTTGACCTATAATTCAGTAGTACCTATACATCTTTCAGTGGAAGCTCCACATGCTTTTCATATAATGCCCTATACGTCCTTCAGTTAGTTTTGGACATGCATCGACCATATTGGGTTCGAGACCGATTAACTTAGCACTCGAGGCTCCTCTTACTCAACCGACCTGTAATTCAATAGTGCTTATATGTCCTTCAATGGAAGCTCCACATACTTTTTGTATAATGCCCATGTTGCACTTTAATGCAATGTGATTTTTGATGGCTTATTATTTGGAAAACCCATGTGGATCGTACAACACTATCAAGCATCTATTAAAAAAAAGATAGACACAAGGCCTGAAGCAACACCCCTTGTTATTGTTAGAGGATCTTATCAACCTTAACCCCAAAAACCCAATACATAACATCCTAGGCTATATGTTATGAAGTGATAAGAGCTTATTAGGCTCAAGCTATAAATACCCAATCTCTTTCCCTAAGTAAGGAGGCATGCACAATAACTTGCATACTCACTTATACACCATTACCTCTAAGCCTCCATTTTTAAATTACATACTTTTCTACAAGTATCACTAGCTTATGCATCATAATGGTCTTACCGAACACCTTCCGGCTATTCTACTCAACCTTTGTATGTTTTGTAATTAAGCCTTAGGTACCTAAAGTTGCCTCAATCTAGCTCGTCCTATCTTGGAGGCCCATTATACTCTATTGGTAGAATCTTGAGGTAACATTTAACACCATTTATGGGAATTAATATGATGACTTGAAATTAGTCATGTTACCCTTGAAAATTTATGATGAACTAACAAAAGCATCTTAGCTACTCCACTAAAGCTTAGAAAACACCTGTTACCAACCTTACTCCCTTTGACTAGTTAGTCATCACAATAAGTCAGCAGGGGGGAAGGGTAAGGTTGGGTAGGGCAAGAGGGAGTAAATTCCTTTGCCTTCACCTACCCTAATGAAGATGTCTAAAGCTGAGGTAGCTCGGTCTGGACATCGTATTTGAGAGAGCACATAATATGCATAGCTCAACCTTACAAAAAGGGCCCCTTATGGCAAATGTGTGCACATTCACGCCTTTTACTTAACTAGGCAAGATTGGTGAAAAAGCTTTATAGAAGCCCGTTGCTTTATAGAAAATCACCTCAAGTACTTAACTTGTAAAACTCCCAAGGCATAGCGAAAACTCTACTCTATCTATTACTCTGCCATAAACAAAAGTTGCTTGGGGAGAGAAGACTGAAGGGTAAGGAGGAGTATTGAAAATTAGTTTTGGACATAAGTTGACCACATTAAGCCTTGGACTAGTTAACTAAGCACATGAAGCCCCCCCTAACCTAAGCTAAACTCTTTGTTCCACAATTCAAGCTCCTTGGAGCCTTAGACAATCTCTCCTAAATTGGTTCCTTTGGAATAGCCTTATAGAGCAATCGTGACCTTGGTTTTCCTTATGTCATGAGTTTTGCAAGATCATCTAACATTGCCTACCCATCCTTCAATAGAAGCTCCATATGCATGTTAACATAACGTCCACATTGCATTTAATAAATGTGACATTTGACGGCTTATCCTTTAAAGAGCCTATGTAGCCTAATCATATGGCACCGTCAAGCATTTATTAAGAAGAAAAATGCACAAAACATAAAGCAATCACCCCTAAACATTATCTAAATATCTTACTAACCCTAAGCCTCTAAAACCCAAGGCATAATGTCCTAACTTATGTGCTATGAAGTTGCTCGGAGGCTTAGGCTATAAATATTCAATCCCTTTCTCTAGGTAATGCGGATATGCACAAGAACTTATACACTCACTTACACACCATCACCTCTAATCTTCTATTTTTAGATTACATACTTCTCTATAGATATCACTGAGTTGAGCATTGAAGTGACTCTATCGAATAACCCTTCAATTGTTTTACTTACCCTCATTGGTTTTGTAAATGACCCTTAAATAGCTAGACCTACTATAATCTAGCCCATCCAATCTAGGAGACTCATTATACTCTATTAATAGAATCTTGAGACAACATAAGTCATTTAGTTTTTAAGGGAATTTATTTATTTATTTCATATAAATATGATATTTAAAGTACTTTAGTAATATTGAATTAGTTTATTGATTGGGTTTTATCTGAGTTTTAGGAGTTTCATAATTGTTGAGTTTTGTGTATAAGAGTTGGAGATGGAATTCTGAACGCATAGATTGGGTTTAGGTATGAAAACACTTTTAAAACTCACTTGATAGTGTCCCTAAATCCTTATAATTTCCAAACATGTGAAATTTAGATGTTATCCATATGATTTATCTTGGAAAGGAACAGAGAAAGCCCAAGAAGAGTTAATGGGCTTTAGGGCTTTGTTTTACTAGCAATCAATTGAAACCAAAAGAAGCGATGCAATTCCAGTCCAGTGTGGGGCGTACCTTAACATTCCCTGTGACTGTCCTTTTCAAATCAAGCGGCGAATATTTTTCAATATTTACCAAACTCGGACTTTATTTTAACACCAAAATGATTATAATTAGATTATTCCCATCGTCAGTTGCTTATACTTTTGACAGTAGCCACAAACACAACACCTTTCTCGAGCTTAATCAACATGTATTGTATGTTTTTCATTTGTTTATTCAATACTCATTTTTTTTTCCTTACTATATTATTCTATTAAAAAATTAATATTTATACCATTAAATTATAACGATATTAACTTTTACTTGTAACTTTAAAAACAACGATATCGTCTTTTTTTTTAAATTGTACACTTATAACTATTCAACATATAATAAACTTGCTTATATTATAATTATTTAGAAGTTTGTATACAATTATAAAATTTATTTAGGAAATATATATATATTTTTAAATTTATTAAGAAGCCTAGTGTTACATATCAATAGAACATAAGAGATTTTTATATAAATCTCAAAAGTTTTTATCAGAAATTTAAAAGAATATTTGAGATGAATGACTCTTAAAAGTAGTTGGTACTAAGAATAAAATTGTAAAAACGTATTTTATATATATTTTTTCAAAATTAAAAATTATGTGCTTCTTAAATAAAGCTAATAACAATCCTGAATATAGTTTCCCCTACTGGTTTTATTAGTCAGCACCTACCCTTCCCTTTTTTCTGGAGAAAAGTGAAAAATTCCTTGCATCCCCAAGAATGCTTTTCCTTACCATACATGCATTTATGAGCTTCAACTAAGCTGTTTGGAAACGAATCTGAAACCCTTGACCTTATTTATTTTGATAAAAACTGACAATAACAAGATTGATTAAAGACTATGATTTTCTGAAAATTTAATTTAGTAAACTTCATCGCAAAATATAAATGGGTAATTTAGAAATTTATATTTTTTTACTAGATAAGAATACAGCTAACACACCAAAAAAAAAAAAAACAAAAAAACTGTAATTCGATCCTAGCTATTGGATCCATGTTAATTCCCTCTAAATTTCCAAATCCCTCCTCAATCCTTTCTAAATGTTTGTTTATTAAAGATTACTTAAAATTAAATTTTACCTATCTCAACTCTATAGTTGATTGATAACTTGAAATGATAACTGCTTAAAGGTTAATATTTTGAAGATTATATGTATGATATAATTTGAAAACTTAAGGGTAATCATACAAAATCCAAAATCTATTTACCCAATTAGTTAATGCTTATAAGTAATAAACCGGTAAATTATTAGTATTAAAAACATAGGTTTACAAAAAATAATATATTTACATGGATCATGGGCTATTATTAAAAAGTTCTAAATCGCAGTGACTTTGTATATTTTTTAATTTTATATATATGCATAGTAATATAGTATTAGATTCTTAATAAGTTTCAAAAGTACTTCGATAATTTAAGATTAGTTTAGTAAGTATATACATATCGTTTAAAATTTTTATGAAGATGGACCTTATTATTGCATGTTAAAGGAATTTTTTATATATTTATACAAGTAAAAAAATAAAACTATTAATGTGATTTGGAAAGTTTGTAATATAGTTTATTTAGAAATAAACAATTCTTTAAACACCATCATAGACACGGTATCTTTGTCTCTTTTTTCGCCCAACAAGTTTAAACATAAATGATTAAAAATCTTGTCCCAAGGCCAAACAAAAACCCATTATTTCTACAAAGAAAAGATTCCAAGTCTTGGAACCCATTTCAAGCTTCAAGCTTTCACACACTCCAAGCCTTCTACTCCACTCACCGTCCATCACTGTCTCTCTCTCCCTCTCTCCCTCCCTCCCTCCTAAAACCCTTTGGCTTTCTCTCTCTTGAAAAACAGTAAAGTTCCGTCCTTTCTTTCTTTCTCCTTCTTCTCTCTTAGTATAGATAGATGCCAGGTCCATTAGGTGCAGTTATTGGAAGATACCCATCAAGTGATGGAACTACCCAACTGGGTGGAATCATAAGACACAACAGGAAATGCAGAGATGTTGCATTTCTTGTCTTTTTTATTGCATTTTGGGTTGCTATGATTGTTAACTCCAGCTTTGGTTTCAATAAAGGAAACCCATTAAGGTAAAATAGTACACTAAAAACTTTACATACTTGTTTTGTTTACTTTAACTTCACTTGCTTTTTTGTCAAGTTTGGATTTTTAAGGAAGAAAAGATGATGAAAATGGTTACCTTTTCCTTGTGCTTCATGGTATTGGTTGATCCTTTTCTGGGTTTAGTGATATGTTGTTTGGAAGTGGCAATGTTCATCTATGTGCTGTTTATTACTGCTCATAGTGAGAGAGGGGCTACTTGTGAAGTATAGTTCTCTTCTTTTTAGTATCTTTTTGGAAGAAATGTATATAAGTAGTTAAATTGGATATTTTGTTGAACGGAGGAGCACGATGACGACCCTAATTGGGACGGCTAACTCTGCCGACATCCTTGTGCATTGGCTTAGTCCATTTTACACCGTGGAAGTAGTAGCGGTAGTGGGATTAGTAAAATCTTCATTTTGTTGCTTAAGTAATTCGGTCCGTATGGAAAGTGCGTACGGCAACAACAGCATTGATTACAAGAATGTTCTCCTTTCTACATTCAACCATCCTCTATAAACTAGTTTCTAATGTTTCCCATTGTGATCTATTTTGTAATCCCCATGTTTGTCTCATCCATCTTTAGTAAGGGTTTTCCTCGGTTTTTTCTGTGCTGAGTAGCTGTTTTCACAAGCTTTTCTACATATATCCCCACATCAATATGTTCTTACAGTTACTTACGAAAATATTAATGACCCTTGAGCTAGTTTGGAGGAGAGTGAACAAGTTGGTTTAAGAATTCAGATATACTAATAGATTTCCAAGTCGAATAAAAGGGCTCACTGGTCCTAGTTAGTGCAGGGTCAGGGCGGGCGGGTTTGTGTGGGGTGGACACATATATAGACAGCCTTGACCTTGCACTGTTGGAACTTGGAAAGAGTGTTGTAACATAGTATATGCTAGGACCACTGGCGTGATAGTTGTAGAGAATACTCTGTGCTTCCTTTTCCATGATCATTTTAAGAGTCAGTATTATGCTAGTGGGATTTTCACACTTGTTATTTTAATGGCCGTTTTTGAATTTTAGGCTTACATATGGCTTGGATTACAAAGGCAATATATGTGGTGACAAGCATGCGCATCCTGACCTCCATGAATTGGAACTCAGATATTGGTTAAATCCCAATCAAGTGTATCAAAGTGGTTTGAAGGACAGTCAATTCAAGCTATCTGATGCACGAAGTATATGCTTGTTGGATTGCCCTGTTGCATCAGATGATGCGCTTAACTGGGTTTGTGATTATCCAGAAGGTGAAATTCGTTTGACCATGGATGACTGGATTGATAGGAACTATGATTACTTTGAATTCCTTACTCCTGAGATGAGGAACACCTCCCTTCAACTTCAGGGTCCTTGTTACCCTGTCATATTCCCCAGCGTAAATGGTAAATAACATATTACAACATTTTGATGATTAAACATGTCTTAATACCCAAGATTTATTGGGACATATAGATATGATTCTTTTGTTCCTTAAATTATGCCTATTTTCTTATCGAAGATGACTTGAATTTCTGTTTCTCTGAGCATTGCACTAATTTAATAATCCATGTGGAATCAAAGATTGCTGGTCCTTGCTTTCTTTTCCTTCCACTATAAAATATTTAAGACAATTGGTGACCGTACAGTTTATCCTATTTCCAGTTTACTGGAGCTGCCAATTTATTGCTCGTGCATCAAACGTGTCCTTGCAACATTGGCAACAGATGGGTGGAGTGAAGATCAATGAGGATATGGTTATTGATAAATCAATCCATGGATCTATCAATGCCCGGTCATCGGTCTTAAAGGTTTTCCCCCTGCCAACTGTTCTTCTTTAGAATTTATTTGCATAGAATTGTGAAATGCTCATTTGCATTGCCTGTTCTTGTAGCATTTAATTTTATATGTCCATATGTTAATAGAGAAAGTATTTATTGACATGATGAGCTTGTCTCTTAGTTATTAGACAGCCTCACTTTCTTTATGATTTATAACCTTGAGGTTACTTTCATTTCCCTTTATTTATTAAGTTTCATGTTGACAAAATGTATCAATATTTTGTGCAACAAATCTATGATTAACAAGTACTAGTTATCCTCCTAATTTCTACCCCTCCATCTCAAAGGCGCTTTTCTTGTACCTTAATCTTGCAATGGTGATAGTAACATTTTCGGAGAACCAATTGAAATTTGTGGCTAGGGATACTACTAGGGTGGGTTTGGAACGGGTTTTGCAAAATCTGAACTTGACTTGTTACCTTATAAGGTTTACTAAAATCTTATAGCGTACTCTACAGGGTCTTTATCCTATTTCCAGAACCTACCTTTATAGGGTTGAGTGAAACCTATTAAAAACCCAACCTGACCTGTTAACTACCCTTATAGGGTTTAGTACTAAAAAACATTTAAAAAATTGATTCGTGAGTGTACACAAAAAATCAAAACAAATAATATATGGATTGTTTTAAATAATAAAACAAATGGTGTATAATTATTTAAGACTAAACCAATTTCTTTTTATTTTAAATTAATACATGATTAATGAAAAGGAGATTGATGGAAATTGAGAAATGTGGTCAACTGATTAAAAGAGAGAGCAAAGGCGGGAGAAGAGAGTTACAAAAAATGTAAGAGAGAGAAAGAGAAGAGGCTAAGGTTTTTTGGAAAGATAAAGTATGAAAAAGACAAGGTATTTCTTATTATTATTATGTTTTATTATTTATAGTTAATACTAAATTATTAATATCATATTATTATTTTTAATTGGGTTTAGTTTTTCCATCGTGTTTTTTCTGAATCCCAAAACTTAATTTGGAATCCTATAGTGTTTGAAAACCACTTACAGAACTCGATCTAGAACCCTGTAGGGTCAAATCTTACAGGATTTTTAGTGAGTTGGAAATTCTATAATGACCTGTTTAGTGGCATCCCTACATGTGACATCTGTTTTGGTTGGAAGTTTCTTGATAAAAGCATTGAATATTTGTTTTTTGCATATTAATTGGTATTGTATTATGGCGGCACATGCTTATCTGAAATTGGGGACCAAGCACCTCAATGACATTTTCTGGTTATCTTGCTTCTCAAATAAAAATTTAGACACGAGGTGGTTTTTAGGGCAAAGTTTGCCCTTATGACCTACTCATGAGTTTATAATGTATAGATCTTCTGAAGAAAATAAAGTGTTCACAACGTCTCTATGTTTTTGAGGTCTCTTTAGGATTATATCTGATAGGCAGACTCCTTCTGTCAACTTTGCTAAGGATTTCGTTACTGCAAGGTTCTAAGATTTAGAGTTAATTCTTTGCAGAGATACATGGCGGATATTGGCAAATCATGGCCTGTACTGCTCGTTTGTGGGGGACTCGTCCCTCTCTTTCTTTCGGTTATTTGGCTGCTTCTGATTCGATATTTTGTAGCTGCAATGCCTTGGATAACTGTTGTGCTTTTCAATGTCCTAATTATATCTGTCACGATGTTCTACTACTTAAAAGGTTTGTATGTGACCCACCAACTTCCACTGGTTTATCCTAGAAGCAAATATACTTATTTAGATAGCTTCATACCTAACAAGTTCATTGTAAAGGCTTTTCCTTTTATCGCTAATTTGGTAGTTATCCCTGTTTGTAGCTTAGCACCAATTTTCCATGAATCTGGGCATTTTTCATTCCTCCTATGTTTCAACATTTGTTAAAGAGAAAGATGTGATTACTATTTATTCAAAACACAGACTGTCAAATCTATTACTGTCTCATTATTTGACTCAATGTCTCAATTACTTCATTCCTTTTTTTTTTTTTTTCTTTTTCCCTCATGAATATAGAACTGACATTCTCTCTCATTTTTTAGCTGGATGGATTGGGAATGATGCAATCTCGCCTATAATTGGACCCCATGATCCATACTATCGAGCATTTGGCCGGGTATATTCTTTCGCTCACTCTAAGTTGTGTACAGGCGCTATGTATATCTTTGTCTTCATTCAATAATCGAAAATTGTTGAGGTGCTAAACCAATTTTCTGATAATTTTTCAGGAGATAAATCATCTTCGTGCTTTCGCTGTTCTTATGACCTTTATAATGGTTATTTCCATCCTTGCATCCATTGCCATTGTCCGCCGTATCCTTATGGCATCATCTGTTCTCAAGGCAAGTAATATGACTCTGAACTCAAGTAAATATGAAATGAAAACATGAAGACTTTAGAAAGCTATTTCCAATATGTGGAACAACATGCTTTCCTGAGATTTTGCTATTCTTTGAATAATTTAAGTTATGTTTTGTTTTGTTTAACTTTTTTTATTTTAATTTTTTTACTTTTTGGGTTTGGCGACTAAGAAAAAAAGATTCACTAGGAGTAGTATACCTTGTAGATTGGTTAGTGGTAGAAGAAAATAAACAAAAAATCGGCATGAGCCACCATGAAATAACTCGGGTTCAGTGATTAATAGTTACTTGCACCAGATTAGTTGTGTAGAAAAAAGATTGCAAACCTGGAAGCAGAATGCCACAACCTAGCACTTCCAGCTGGGGTTTAGTCACTCTTCAAGGAAATCCCTATATATTTTCCTTCTTCAGCAAAATGATTATCGATCTCCCTCTCCTGCCTCTCCCTTTTTTAATTTCACTTACTCCCACTAACCACTATCATTACAACTATACCCTTTTATTTATAATTATACCCTTTTGTTTATTGTGTATTTGCAAAACTACTCCTCAAAACACTTTACTCCATACTGCAATGCACACTCACCCTACCACATATACTGATTAATGCGCCTAGTATATAAGCTTTGGGCAATGGCTTGTAAATCCTAGGGTATGTTGCACACTGTTTCACCATGAGTTGTTATGAAAAATCTCCCTGATGACGGGAGACCTCATTTCCAGTTTGGAGGGCAGGGATATCCTATCATCATGCACTTGTAATGTTGCTTGGTTCAAGGCTATTTTTGACCTTTTTCATGTGTGGGACCCTCAATCTTCTTGCATAGATAGACAATTGTCTTTCATTTGGATAGCGAGTAACTTTTCTTCAATGATTGGTGCAGGTAGATCCTTATAAATGCAAGGAATCACATGTTTTGTGTTAAGTTTAGCTGAACAACCCACTGATTTAAAAGCTTGAGCTTATAGATTTGTGTGGGCTCCTTTTGTGTGTGTGTGTGTGTGTGTATATATCTATATATATTAATATATATATATATTTGATACTTGGCACTCCCCTTCTTTTGTAGGCTGAGACTTTTGAATGAAGCCTTATTAAGTAGATTAACTAACTACCTTCTTTAGGGTAAATTGAAATTTCATTAATAGAAGAAAGATTAAACTGCAAAGCAGGAAAGGGACTACAATCAAAATGTACACAGAGATTTCTTAATTCCTTGGAAGTCAAATGACTATATAGGGACTTGAACTTAAGACTTCATATTTTTATACTATGTTATATATAACTCCATAACCAACTACTCTTACAGCTTAACCTTATAGGTTGGATTTTATTTTTTAATTTCTCCTTTTTCTTCATATATATTACACTAAAGGCCATCCTCAACAAATGGTTCTTAGCGTGCATTTTGAGGATGAAGGATCCCAATATGGGGTCCTTAGCCGTTGGAGCAAGTTCCTTGAATTTTTTGGGGTCTTTTGATAAGGACCCCAAAAAGTTACTTTATTTATTTAATTTTTTCTTTTTGTGTCACTTTTATGTGTTTTATTATATTATGGGTTTTATAAATAATACAAGTAAATGTTAAAAAATCGTTTTAAAAACTTTAGGAATAAATGGAAAGTTTTTTAATAAAAGAGTTCCTTAGAATGTGATGTAGCGTCTAGGAACCCTAAATGGGGTCCTTAGCATTGAGAATGGCCTAACATGTGGATAGAATGGCATCTGCTTAAAGTGTTCCCCTAAAGGGATTTGCCTATGCAAATGACATCCTTAATTATTTTCTTCTCTCAGTCTTACCGTTTGCAAACATGTTAATGATAAATGGATGATACTTCTAATAGAAAATTCATTGTTGAAATGGATGAAGAAACAAAATGTACTATTCTATGGGGTTTTATTTTGATCATCCTTGATAGTCTCTCACTTTGACAAGAGATAATAAAGTCACGTGTCATGCTATTTGAACTTACCCCAAAAAATGTCAAGATTCATGCTTGAAGAATCAATAGATTTTATCTCACATCTCTCTCTCTCTCTCTCTGTTTTTTTTTTTTTGGTCTCATGCAGGTTGCTGCAAAGGTCATTGGAGAAGTTCAAGCGCTGATAATTTTTCCAGTCATACCATATTCTATCCTTGCTATCTTTTACATGTTCTGGTTATCAGCTGCTCTACATCTATTCAGTTCTGGTGAGGTTGTGCAAAATAACTGCAACGCCAACTGTTGTGCCTATGAACTTGTATCCAAAAAGGTGAACTGTGATCGTTGCTGTGGTTATAGCATCCATTACACTCCACATATTGCAATTGGCATCTTTTTCCACCTGTTTGGATGTTACTGGGCTACACAGTTTTTCATTGCATGTTCAGCCACTGTGATCGCTGGTTCTGTTGCTTCATATTACTGGGCTCGTGGTGAAACATCGGTAAGTTGGCTTGCTATATTATTATGCACAAAGTGATATATATAGATATGTATGTGTTAGATATTCATATGACTTAGATCATGGATGTGGTTATGCATTAGGGTAGTGTTCTCATCACCACATAAATCAGGTAATTTGCATTATCTGTAGTTGCCATTCCATAAAGCAGGATTTGCATAATTATCTCTTTTAAGGAATCAAGTTTACTTCTGTATTTTCCCTCTCTCTATGCATTTTTCGTGCATTATCTCATTTGGTTCCTCCACTCTTTTCAACATGCAGCCAGAAGTTCCATTTCTTCCAGTATTTTCATCCATGAAGCGGCTTATGCGCTATAGCCTTGGTTCCATAGCTCTTGGCTCCCTCATTGTGTCGTTTGTGGAGTCCATCCACTTTATGCTCGAGTCGATCCGTAGGAAATTAAAGGTTGCAAGCTCAACACCTGATGGATGGATTGGAAAAACGGCATTTCATACTTCCAGCTTTTGTTTGAGGTGCGTTGAATGGACCATAAAGTCGGTAAATCGCAATGCCTACATAATGGTGAGTCTTCTGATTAAGTGGAACAAAACTATTTACATGTCTTGACATTTACTGGTTGCATGTTGGCTAAAATCCAATTTCTAGATCTCAAATTCTGATTCTACTGTAAACATTACTTGGATATTATGCAGATTGCTATAACTGGTAAAAGCTTCTGTAAGTCCTCAGCAATGGCCACAGAACTAATTGTTAGCAACATCCTTCGTATCGGAAGAGTGAATGTGATCGGAGATGTTATTCTGTCCCTTGGCAAATTATGCGTCAGCCTTTTCAGTGCTCTTTTTGCATTCCTCATGCTGGACACCCACCCATACAGATCAGCTCATGATAAAATCTCCTCTCCTCTTTTCCCAGTACTGGTATGTCATTCTCAGTTTGACGTTAGTATGTTGTGCTGATTCGTTTTCCTTGTGCTGCCTAGAAATTTAATTAGGTTTCAGTAGTTCAGGGAGTATATTCGAATTAATACGATTGCAACATTGTCAACTCCTAAGGTCTGATTCGAGTATGGGTTGAAAATGCTAAGTGCTGCAAGAAAGGAAATTCTGAATGTCCCTCAATGCATCTGAATCTGTTTAGCGAACGGAGAAATGTTCTTAAAATTTGTGTTAGACTTTGTCACCCTTAAATGTCTTGTATTAAGTTTATCTAATTGTCGGTCACATTATTACATATTACTGTTGAGGAGTTTATGTCATAGGCTAGATAGCTTACGCACATTCATTGCAAAATCAATTATTTCATTCTAAAATTCAACTTCAGTCAAACAATTATCAATGATTAGGAAATCTATGAGTGTTAGCGCACTATCTGCAACCTGTTTCCAGTCAATGCGTACATAACGAATCCTTGTGTGTTTTTACAGGTCTGCTGGTGTTTTGGCTACATTGTAGCAACCCTTTTCTTCGCCGTGGTTGAGATGACTATCGACACAATCATTCTTTCATTTTGTCAAGATTCAGAAGAGCACCAAGGAAATGCCCAGTTTGCTCCTCCACTTCTCATGGCGACCCTCAATGATCAAAATGAAATGCAAAGACTTACTCAAGGGCCTGACTGAAGCATACATATCTTGTGTAAAATATACATTACTCTTCGCTCTTATAAATTAAATGTAAGCAAATATTTACGTTAGCAAGTAGCATTCCCCCACGTCATCTTTGTTTCTTCTTGCATGGTTATTTCGCCACCGGTCTGGTGTTGCTTCACGTTGGTGAAAGCCCCTTCTCATCTTTTTGTAGATCTATACTTTGCATTAGATGTATCGAAGTTTTTCATGCAAAACAAAAACAGAAGTGACGATAATTAGTGGTACCAATGGCGAGAGCTTCGTGATTGGTATATACTCGTAGCTTTTACCTTCAGTCAAATCCAATTCGAATGAGGTCCAAAATTTCGAAGATTTTTCTATTGCGGTTCTTATTTTTCAGGAGATCAATTCACATTCGAGAAGAAAGTAGATAGAGTTGGTTGTCACTGATATCTAGATGCACGTATGTCATGGATGCATTAACGTTCAGGACTCCGAGGTCGCATTAAAAAATATTAGATCCAGAAAATCAATGGACGATGCAAATATTTTCGGATGGAACCTATTTGTTTTTCACATTCAAAAAGAAAATGATAAAAGAATACTTAACACTTAGCTGGAACATATTTAGGGCTAAATTTGGACTTTAGCTTATTTTGCGATTAATCACCTGGCTCAAGTCTCGATTTTAGAATCTAATCGAATTTTGTGTTGGTAAAGTTACTACATTGGCTTACTTCAATCTGTAACACGTCTTTTTGTTTATTCAGCATCCAACTACTACGCGGTGTTAAGTGCCATTCCACGTCATGCTTAGATGCCACGTCACATGATGGTTTGAGAAAACAAAAATTGTAAGATTTTGCCAAAATATTGAAATCAAACATATTATATTGATATAAAAAAAAAAAACAAAAAGATGAAAAAAAGTATACCTAAAAAATAAAATAAAAAACTAATAATAAAAGAATACTGAGTAATAAAAGTGTTAGAAAGTTTAGAATAGTAAATTACTATTCATTTTCTTCTTCTTCCTTCTAGAACATTTTCATCTTCTTTATCATTAAAATCGTAATAGTATTATGTAACTGTTTCTTATCGTTAATCTCTATTATCCTTATCTCACCATTATATCCACCACCCACTTCACAAACTCAATAACCATATTAATAAAATTAGTGCTTAGGCTAACCTTACTAGGGTTGTTTGGCTGTTGGTGGGCCTAGAGGGACCTCTATTGAAATTGGGCCTTGAGCTATACCAAAATTAGGTATCAATACTCCTCCCTTAATTAAAAAAAAAAAAAAAAACCTAGCATCGAGGACACAAAGAGAGTAGGTTTGTTGGAAGCATAAGCTCGAGCAACAAGGGTTTTGTTCTAAGTAGTGCGCTCATGCTAGCTGCTAGGTGAAGTTACATCTAACATGTTTGATAGGGCTAATCTCGATGTGTAGTGATTTTGGGTGTAACTGATGTGATTGTTTAGCTGCTTGAGATGTAATGATGGCTTCTTAGGAGGAGTAATGCGCATTCATGATCCATTAGAGAAGATTGTGCGCATGGGTTGCTAACGTGTATAGCTACATTAGCAATCTACGTACGTAAGTTAATCTAGGCCATCAATCATTGGATTAGGACATGTGGAAGGTTGGGATGTGGTGTAAGTCCTTGCAGTTAGTATGTGCTCCAGTAATGGAGAAAACCGTTTATCTTCCCTTTGGGCTTTTCTATATAAAGGAGACTTAGGATTCTCATTTTTACTTTTGCTTTGAAACTAAGGGAGACCATGTCGAAATTCCTTTTAGAGAGCACATTTTTAGTTCTTTTAGTGTATTTTCCTCACATTTCCCTTATTCCCGCATACCAATCATGGCCAATGAAAGAGCTTCTAATTCCCAAGGTGAGCATCTGGGTACTTCGATTTTGAGAAAGATCGACGAGAACTATGAGAAGATAATCCTCGAAGGGGGGTAGTAACCTTATTAACTCACAAATGATGGTGGTAATAGCGGGCGACAACGAGCATCGGGTTTTGTTTACTTAGGAGGAGAGGAGACGCTAGGTTGTTGGGACGTCTTAGGATGTGTATGCCCTAGATGATGAGGGGAAAGAAGTTAAGGTGCCATTGTATACTACAAACTCTAAAGCAAAGACATGTGTTTAGATGCATTTCATAGAAGATGACACAAAACTGAGGCTAATGAATCGAGCAATAAGGAATGTGCCCGGGTAGTGAATGGAGATGCATACCAATAGTGAGAGGGCCTTCTAGATAAGTGATGAGCAATTGCTTTGTATGTACATGAAGTCGTTCTAGTTAGGATTGCGGTTGTCATTTTGCGAGTTTTTGGTTGAAGTGTTTAATTTCTTTAGAATTGCTCCAAGCTCTTTACACGTGAATGCTTAGGTGCAACTGCTTGGGTTTGAGATAGTTTATTGGTGGATACTTCGAAGGCTAACGATTCATCTATTTAGGCACTTACTCTAAGCAAAGAGGGGTCTTGATGTTGATGTTTGGGTTTATATTACTAACTAAGGCGAGCCGTTAAGGGTATTTGATAGCCTTTCGAACAAGGTAGATCATTGGAAGGAATATACTTCTTGACAGCCTGAGTGGTGCCTATTTAGGCAACACCAATTGATCACTTAGGGGTTGAGGATGATTGTAAAGTTCTATTTTAATTTTCCTTAATTTAATCAATATTAAGCTCGGATCGCTTAATATAAATTACTCGATATTAAATTAAGAAAAAAAATATTTTTCTTTAAAAAATGTTTTAGAAAAATATTTAAAAAAAATTGAAATTGCCAACCAGTTAAATTGGTAAAAAGTCAAATAAAAACCCTAATTTGGCCACTAGTTTACAAATATTTTTAAAAAATAATTTTTAAAAAATTAAACTAGAAAATCTAAATTTAGAAGCCAACTTATTAAGATTATATCACCATATAAAAGTAACAAAAAAAAAACTAATGGGTTTTTATTTTTATAATTATCCTAAAAATGCTAAAATATGTAAAATTATATAAAAATGCAATTAAAATGATTTTTTTATTAAATTTTTTTTAAAAAATTATATTTTTTCATAGTTGCCCCAAATGTGTCTACGTACCCACTAATAGGGATCAAACTAATATAATTCTGTTTTTTAGAAAAAGATATATTGGGTTAATTCTTTAAAAAAAACCGAGTTAGATTTAAATTACTTAACAATTTATTTTTTTAAAAAAACAACTAAAAGATCTAATATCATGAATCTATTTTAAAAAACTTGACTAACTAAATCCTTTTAAAAAACTCCAGTTAAGATTTTCATTTTAAAAAAAATCGCTACATGTCAAAAATTTATTTTTCTAAATCCTAAATGCAAAATTTGTGTAGATCTACTAAGATACATATCTTTACCAAAAATATGAATCTCGAGAGAAGATATGCAACTATATCTAAAAGATACAATTTAACTAAAAACATAAAAATTTATCTAAAAAAAATACAATTTATCTAAAAATTTGCAAATTTATCTAATTAAAATGCTCGACATATGTTAAAATTATTAAACAACTTGTACCAAAAAAACAAAATTAGTAAAATAAAGTTATTAAAAACAAAATAAATAAATGACTAAAACAATTTACCCAATTACCTAAATAGGTTCAATCATTACAATTGAGTCAATCTCAAATCAAATCAAGGAGCTCCATGGTGGTGCGAGTTGTTGCTATACTGAGTCTTGCATGCGTATTGTTGCATGGGCTAGAGTTAGATTGCAGTATGTATGCTGTCGCGTTCGTACCATGTAGGGTTGGCATTCGTGTTGGATGTAGCTGGTTGGCCCTCGTACTGGATATGTGATTGTATGTGAGTGATTGTTCATGAGTCGTAGACTATGTGACGTATAAGTGAGTGTTCGTGAGCTGCAGTGGATTGCAGCGTATAGTGTTTGTGCTGGAGACATGAACTATAGTGGATTGTTGTCTGTGCGTAATTGTGCTATATCAATGTGTGTGTACAGGAGATTGTATGTGAATGAAAATGTGAACAGTGGCGTATGTGTGTGCAAGAGATTGTGTGTGAGTGAAATGTAGGTCTTATGGAAGTGTGCGGTGTTTGAGTGTATGTGGGTCTGTTAGATGTGAGTGATGTGTGGAAATTGTGTATGTATTGGCCATGAGATGTGAATGTGTAAGTTTGTAAATTTTATGTAATTGTAAAACCTAAATTATTTTTTAGTTGAAAATCCACTATTTATAAACTATAAACTTGGATCTTTTGAATCTTTTTATTGTGAATATTCAATTTTAACAAATTCAATATTCATAAGATATGATAATACCCAATTTAGATTTGTTAATTTCATTCAAGATTTAATTCGATTCATTTTCAATATCAAGTTTCTAGAAACTTCATATTACATTTGAGCTTTCTATCTTTGGTCGAACTCAGCTTAACTTAATTAACCACAGCCCATAACCCATTTAATAAATTCTGAGTCTTTTTTAGCTTAGTTAAAATATTCAAAATTAGACAAAGTTCCACATTCATGAGTTCAAATATGACTAGACTTTTTTTAAATAGCATTTTTCTAATAAAATCTAAAAGACTCTAAATTTACTAAATCGCACGTATATATTTTATTGTAATTTGACCTGACCTTAAATGACTAATTGAATTAACTAGGATATTTTTATTACTTTATATATTTTTTATTTTTTCAATTTTCATTTTTTTAAAAATAATAATAATTTTTTTTTAACTTTGGCCCAAAACTCAAAAGAAGAGAATCTTAAGGGTAGTAAAAATAAGGCGTCTACAATGACGAAGCAAAGGAGGAGGTGTTAGACCTTGCTAATTGGAAATGGCTTTGCCTCCTGACTATTATTTAGAAGTATAACAATGGTGAGCCTCTATGCAAGATGGAGACATGTGTCCCCTAACTCTTGCCGAAGGGGAATTATTGGGTGACTCTCATGTCGTGTCGTCATCCTAGTTGGCAATATTACGTTTGCTCATCTTCGGCTGATGTAAGCCTTAAATATAAGCCAAGTAATCGTAGGATTGAATTTAGTACACAATATTTAAGGCGATTAATTAAATGATTCGATCAAACCTAAATTATAAATTAAAGTTAAGCATATTAGTAAAAGTGATTTTCGTTAGTTTGTATTTAAAAAAAAAAAAGTAATAAAATAAGAGAATATAAAATTTTCAAATTTTGAGCATATTACTTACTATTGAAAGTGCGTAAAATACATTTCAATAACTAATAAATCGCTAGAGATAGATTATATATATACTAAAAATCATATAATGACCTAAATAATATTTATGAGTATTTATTTATACACCACATGTATTTACTTGTAGGTAGAAATATGTGAGATTACCTAAATTGCAAAAAATAATCTAAAAAATTGCTAAATAATTAAAGAAAATTATTTAAAAAATCAAAGAAAAATCAGAAAGGTTGAGAACAATTTAAAATTTGGTTGTGGCAGGTCAAGAATCAAGAAACAAATTTTGGTCAATTAGAATCAAGCAATAAAAAAGGCAAATAGGAAGAGAGAGAAAAATAAAAAAGGTTGTGAACAATTCAGAATTTGGTTGTGGCAAGTCAGGAATCAAAAAACAAATTTTGGTCAATTAGAATCAAGCAACAAAAAAGGCAAATAGGAAGGGATATGGGTCTTGTATTGTATAAATTAATGTACTATAATTGGTTTAAGGCCTTATAAATAGCCAAAAAAATTCAGAAAACTCTTTAGATAGTTAGAAAATTAAGAAAATAGGAGAGTACCGAAATTGGAGTGAAATTAGGGTTTTAGAATTTTTTTTTCCTCAAATTTGTGCAGTTAGGGTAAGTAAACCGAATCTATACATCACCACCACCTGGGATAGAATCACCACCATCGTTACAACCCTACTCCAAATCCAACATCTAGACCAGTCGACTACCCCTAGGCCGTCCCTAGTGGCCAGAAACCTAAGAGTCAGATGAGTCTAACTTTTTAGCCGATTTTGTAAAATTTCTTAAAATTATTAATTTTATCCAAAAAATTATAAAATTTGTTATTATGATGTTTTATTGTACATATATTTAGGGAAAAATAGCAATTAAGTTTAATCATGTTTGTAAATTTAGGGTTTTTAAGAAATTAGATAAAATCGAGCATGTTTAGAATTAGAAATAAATATGCCTAGGAGTGTAATTTGGAGCTTAAATTTTTTTTTGTACAATACTTAAGTGATATAGAACAGTGCTATGAAGCCATTTTTCTAAAATTAATTTTTGAAAATTTTAAGTAATTTTTTAACCCTAAGATGATGAGAAAAATAGGTAATTTTGGCTTGATGAAGTGATTAAACCATCAATTACTGATTTAAAAGGTAAGTAGATATTTAAGGATGTTAATTTCTGATATGGAAACATAATCCTAACATTTGAAGTGTTAATTGCAATTAATATGGGAATTATGTAGTAATTATGAGTAATTTAGCAATATGTGAAATTAGAATTTTAATAAATATGAAATAATAGGTTAAATTGGATAATATAATAATAATATCAGTACGTATTAAATCTGATACAAAAATTAATTCTAGATAATTAGATCAAAATTGTAAAATTTTCTCACATCGGAAATAAACATAGTATACTAATTAAGATTTGAATGTATCGAGTATGTTAGAATATTCAATTAAAACTTAGTATGATATTAGGATACTCAAACTTGATGTGATTACTTTCATATTAGGGTTTGAAGCGTATTTTAGGATCACTCATAAGTGAAATCGAATTAGAACCTGAACTGGAACCAAATTCGAAAACTGAACCCCGAACTAGCGTAAGATGAATTGTTAGTAAATGATAGGTATATAAGGAGAATTGAGTTAAATCCTAATTTAAAATATGTATCATCTAAGTATCAATACTAAAAAGAGCGTATTCATATTATAGGATACACGGAGATGAGTCAACTTGCGATAAGTGGTTGAGTGACTCAAGATTCCAAGTAAGTTGAATTTAATACTTCATTGTATTCTGGAGAACTATTTTAGAGTACTTGCAGACTTAGGTTATGTATGATTACGATTGTAAGTAGTCTTATGTATGTGCTTGTGTATCTGATTTCATGCTGAAATATGTGTTATGTTTGATGACTATTGTGATTGGAGTGGTGTGGAATTGTCTGGTCACTTTAAACCGAATATAATCTTAATCAACCTAAATACCCTAAAAAGATATGCATTGCAACCTCGTAAGGAATTATTAGGATTCTCTAACCAAATACCAACATCTTCGAAAAAAATAGTGCTGGATAGCAAATTGATCTTTTCCTCATCTTTAGCTAAATAAAGTGACAGAAGAGGAGGTCGCAGTGAAGATGAGGGCATTGGTTTGAAGGATAGTCTTAGGAGGAGCAGTGTTTCCATTACATAAACTTGGGTTTGGTTGTGAGTTGTTGCATAACATGAAAACTCCTCAACCTACATTAGAGTGTGTGAAATTACTCTGATTTCAAAACGAATCAGATTATGTTATGTGATGGTACTTGTTTGTTGCATTTTATGAAAATAATTGCTTGATAATCTTAATTATGCTTATATATATTCATGAGTCTCCAATTCAACTTACTGAGCGGCAGTTGCTCATACCCGCATAGATTCTTTTGTAGGTCCTGACTTCTGATTTGTGATGTCGTGATTCAATTACCTACACGTTAGATTTCTTTTAAAGCTATGGGGAGTGTGGATCAATTGGTAAAAGATCAAATCTTAATTAGAGTCTTGTTAGTATCCTTAGGATAAAGAATTGATATAAGATATGTACATTAGTTAACTGTTGTATTATGTAGGATCTCTTGAGAATCTTACAATAATGTGAATGTAATTATATATATATGACTTAGGATTTTACTTTTGCTATAAATTTTAGCTAAAAATCTTAGTTGAATTATTTACTTTAAAGTGAGGAGTCGTTGACACCTTATGTAGATTATATCTATGATAGGTACTGTAAGGTCATTTTTTGTTATAGGTTGGTTTATACAGTGGAAATGTTGCAGCTCTTTGACTTTGGGGCATAATAGCTGAGTGGTTATTTTTCCTTTGATTTAACTAAGTTTTTATTTATGTTTGCAACAATGTAAGTAGTGTTTGAACAGATCAAGTAGAAGTTGCTTACTGTTTGAGACAAGTATATGAAGGAGGCAGTAGAGGTTAGGAAGAAGAGGAAGTAGGCAACAGTAAAGCGGGTCGGAGGGGAGCTTACAATCCCTCTCAAAGAAGAGTAAGAAGAAAAAAGGGACCTTGTAGTAGACCATTCTTGAAGCGGTATGGAATGTGGTCGAAGCCATGTCACACTTTAAAGTGATAGAGTCATAACAATCTCATTGTGCAAATCATTCTAAAATAGAATATGACACTTCAGCTGTTATTTTATACTTGATTTATACAAAGCATTTACAACTAACTCGCCTTGCAGTAAATAATTTATAAATTAAATAAGTTATTTACGTAAAAAAGTATGAATATATATATATATATACACACACACTAGGATTCAAATATTAAAAGTAATGTTTAGATTGTTTCATTGTACTATATGTTCGCCTCGAAACCGCAGAGTCGCAACAGTTTCATCGTGTAAACCAACTTATCATAGTAATTGACCTCACGATCCCTATCATAAATTAAATTTATACAAGGCGTTTACGACTTCTCACTTTGAAGTAAACGGTTGAATTAAAGTTTAAACTAAAATTTACATAAAAAGTTAGAACTATTATTTATATATATATAATTACATTCATATTATCGTAGAATTTCTAGAAGATTCTATATATTACAATAGTTTGCTAAATTATATATCATACATCAATTCATATACTTAGATAATACTAAGACATTAAAAAGACTTGATCATAGAGCCAATTGATCCTCAATCTCTATGGCTTTAAAAGAAAACTGACCTTAGGATAATTATAACGTGACATATTAGTCAGAAGTCAGAACCTGTAAAAGAATCTATATAGGTATAGGCAATTACAACTTAGTAAATTGAATTAGAGAGTTATGAAAGTATAATAAGCACCAACAGTGTTATCAAACAATTAATTATATGTAATGCAGTAAGCAAGCGTCATCACATAACATGGTTCGATTTGTTGTGAAATCAGAGTAATTTTATCCACTCTAATTTAGGTTGAGGAGTTTCCATTAATGCAACAGCTCACAACTAAACGTAAGTTTGTGCAATGGAGGCATCGATCCCCCTAAGACTAACCTTCTAACCGATGCTCACATCTTCACTGCGACCTCCTCTCCTATTACTTAATTTGGCTAAAGATGAGAAAAATACCATTATGCAATCCAGCACTAACTTTTTTGAAAGTGTCGATATTTGGTTGGATAATCCTAATGATCCCCTATAGGGTTGCAATACATGTCTAATTAGGGTATTTAGGTTGATTAAGATTAGGTTCAATTTAGGGTGATCAGACAATTCTATAGCAATCCAATCACAACAGTCATCAAACATAATACAGATTTCAGCACAACATTAGATACGTAGGCACATGCATAAAACTACTTACAATCGCAATCATACATAATCCTAAGTCTCTAAGTACTCTAAAATAGTACTTCAAAATACGATGAAGTATTAAACCTAACTTACTTGAAATTCTTGGTCACTCATTTAACCAGTCGTAGGTTAACCCGTCTCCGTGTGTCTTATAATATAAATATGTTCTTTAATATTTATACTTTAATGATATATGTATATTCTAGGTTATGATTTAACTCAATTCTTCTTATATACATATTATTTACTACCGATTAATTCTAAGTTAGTTCTAGGTTCAATTTCTGAATCCAATTCCGGTTCAGGTTCTAAATTAGTTCCAACTACAAGTAAATCCTAAAATATGCTCTAAACCCTAATCTGGAATTAATCATATCAAGCTTGAGTATCCTAAATATCACGCTCAGTCTTAAATCAGTATTCTAGCTCACTTGATATACTATAATCCTCATTAATATACCGAATTTACTCTTGATATAAGGGAATTTTACATTTTTTGTATAATTACTTATAATTCAGTTTTATACCATATTTAATACATATTAATATTATCGTTATATTATCCAATTTAACTCAATATTTTATAATTACCATAATTCCAATCACACATATTATCAAATAACCTATATTTATTACATAATTCCCATAATAACACATTTATTACTCCAAGTGCTATGATTGTGCTACCACATTTGAGATTAACATCCCTAAATATCTAATTATCCTTTAAATCAGTAATTAGTCCAAAATTACTCATTTTATCTATTATTTTAGGGCTTAAAAATTTTAAAAGTTAATTTTAAAAAAATGGCTTTATAGCACTGTTATATATCACTTAAGTAGTCTACAAAAAAAATTTGACCTCAAAACTACACTCCTAAACTTATTTAATTTTAAATCGAAACATGCTTGGTTTTGTTTGGTTTCTTAAGTACCCCTACAGATGTAATTAAATATAATAACTATTTTTCCCTAAATCTACATACAATGAAATATTATAATAATAAAATTCATATTTTTTTAGATATAATTAATAATTTTTGCAAAATCGGTTAGAAAATTGGACTCACTTGTTTCTTGGGCTTTTGGCCACTAGTGCAAGTCTAGGGTTCGTTGGCCAGTCTAGACGGCCGATTTGGAGTGGAGTGGCGGTAGTGTTTCGGTTCCGAGTGGTAGTAGTGGTTCGGTTCCAAGTGGTGGCAATGTGCAAGTTTGTTCTAATTGCTCTTACTGCATATAATTTTTGAAATTTTTGTAAAACCTTAATTTTCCTCAAATTTTTAGTAGTCTTTAATTTTCTATAATTCCTAATAGACCAAATAAGCTCCTGTAAAAATTGGGGCTATTTATAGAGCTATAAAGAAATTTTTATGCATTAATTAGACCAAACAATTGCCATATCTACTTTCATTTTGCCTTTTCAAGTGTATCAATCCGATTGGCTATATTTTTTTTTCTTTCCTCAGCTACCATGACCTAAATTTGGAGCATTCCTCGATTTTTTTTTCTTATTTTTCCTTTATTTTTAAATAATTTTCCTTAAATAATTGGTTATTTTATAGTAATTTTCAAGCATTTTAGGTAATTTTTCGTATATTTTTACTTACACACAAATACATATGGAGTACAAGTAAATACTTCTAAATATTATTTATGTTATTATATGATTTTTAGTGTACATATAATTTATCTCTAGTAATTTGTTAGTTATCGGAATGTATTTTACGCATTTCCGATAAATGATAAGTAATATATTTAAAATTTGAAAATTTCATATTCTATCATTTTATTACTTATTTTTTAAAATTCAAACTTACAAGGTCGCTTTTATTAATATTTCTAGCTTTATTTAATAATTTGAGTTCGATCGAATCTTTTAATTGATCCATCTAAACTTTATGTATTAAGTTCGATCCTATAATTATAAGGCTTATATTTAGGGCTTACACTATACTTCTTAAGTAATATATTCTTTGAAAATGAAAGATCCTAAAATAAGAACTAAGACCTTTAAGATATATTTGTTCTTTATATGTATTTCCTCATTCTCTAGGATCCAACAGTTACTAACTTCAAGGTAATATAGGCTGCTTCTTAGCTAACACCTGTAATAATGTCTATGGGGTGTGAATAACTACAGTTCAATAAGTAGGGGTGTGAATAACTATAGTTTAATAAGTTGGGACGGAGACTTATAACTATACGTCAATCATAAAGATAATTATCAACCAAACTAGTTATATACTATGCATGTACGAGCAAATGCCATAGCACGACATTATTTAATCCGTTGTGAGATTAAAGAGGTTACAACCACTCTAATCCGGGTTAAGGAGTTTCTATTTAATGTAACAACTCATGACTAAACCCAAATTTCTGCAATGGAGACACCGTTCCTCCCACGACTACATTGACTTCATCTTTACCACTACCTCCTCACCTATTACTTAATTCAACTAAGGATAAAGAATGAACTAATTATGCTATCTAGCGTTATGCCCTTCAAAAGGGTTGGTATTTAGTTGGAGAACCTTAAGTTTCCCTTAATGGGTCACTATGCATGTTCAATTTATAATTTCAAGTTCTATATTTAATTAGATCTAGTTTAAGGTGTTCAATCATTTTACCAAATCACTTAAATACAAGTTAGGACAGCAAATCAGAATCATATCATCAAACTTAGAAACAAGTACATACATATAGCTAATTATCTAACAAGCACAATTAAGTACAAATTTCAAGCCTCTAAGCATTATAAATTAGTATTTCAAAATATAGTAACATATCAATCCCAACATATTTGGACTCTTTGCTTGATCATTTGAGGTACGAATCACATAAGTCATCGTCAATAATTCACATAATACAAATGTTGTTTCAGTTTTCACATAATTGCCATAGATTGGTTTTATCTTAGAATGTTTATTGTTATCTTTTGTTTAGGGTTTAATATACCTTTTTTTTTTTTAGGTTTTTAAGTCTTTTTCAATCATTCTTGATTTAGGCTAAGTTTTGATTTAATTTCTGAATCGATTTCTTAATTGAGTTTTAATTCAGTTTCTAAGTACGGTTTTATATGCAAATTTTAGAAACTTATCTCAACCCATTATATGAAATTAATCACACTATTTTTGGGTTAAATATCATATTTAACCCTTAACCAGTATTTCAATTTTTACGGTATATCTCTTATTCTAATTTAACTACCAAATTTACTTCTGATATGAGAAAATTTTATATTTTTCATATAAACACCTAAATTTAAGTCTCCTACCAGTTTTTGTATATGTTCCTATTATTATTGTAATATCAATTTTAACCTAATATTTTCCTACTCATTAATTTCTTATACTTACATATTATATAATATCACCTAATATACATATCTAATATCCCTATCACTTCAAATATCATCTCCCAACATCAAATAACATTTCAAATTATATAGATTCATTCCAAATCAGAATTTATATTAATTACCTTAAATTACAAAATTAACTTAAAATATATCATTTTTACCTATTATATATATACTACATAATATCCTAATAATTATATCTAACCCCCTAAATGTTACAAATAACATATTACATCATATTTCAACATCTTAAAATATATAATTATGTACTAAATCAGTAATTATCCTTTTAATCACCTAATTGTTCATTTTATGTATCATTTTAAGGTCTAAAAATTTCAAAAATTTATTTTTGAAAAAGGGTTTCATAATATTGTTTTACATCATTTAAATAGTTTACAAAAAATTTTTGAGTTTAAAACTATACTCTTAAGATCATTTATTTTTAATTCAAAATATGCTCAAGTTTATGCAATTTTTTAAGAACAATATATTTCCACCCATAAATTTGTCAAAGTAAAATTTTTTTCCTAAATCTATATACTTAAAAATCTCAGAATATTGAATTTCATAATTTTCAAAATGAATTTAATATTTTTACAAAATTAAATAAAATCGGATTAGAAGTCAATTCTAGTTGGCTCTACCAATGGTGGCTGATCAGCTTTTAGCCACCAATGGTGGTTCTATGTGTATCGGCTAGGTAGGGTGGTAGTGGTGGTGGCAACTCAATTCTAGTTGGTTGTTGGTCGTGAGTTTGGTTTAATTACCCTAATTGCATGGATTTTTTGTAATTTTTTTGGAAAACCCTAATTCTCTCTTGTTTCAGTTCTCTCTATTTTTTTTACTCTCCCAACTAAATAAATGAGCTCTAGAAAAAATTTGGCTATTTATAGAGCTCTAGAAGATTTTTTATGCATTATATTAAGGTGACATTCAGCTTTATCTTATTTTTATTTCACTTTCTATTTGTTTAATTTTGATTAGTTTAATTTCCATCTTTCTTTTCTAGATTGCCACACCTCATTTCTAGACATTTCCTCGTGTTTTCATATTTTTCTTGATTTTTATTTAATTATTTAATATTATTTTAGTATATTTCGAGTATTTTAAGTAATTTCAAATATTTTTACCTACATGTAAAGACACATATGGTATAAATAGATACTTATAAATATTATTTAAGTTATTTTCTGATTTTTAGTATGCATATAACTTATCTCTATCGATTTATTAGTTATCGAAATTTGTTTTACGTGTTTTCGATAAATAATGGGAAATTTACATGTAATTCAATATTATATCATTTAATTATTTTATTGCTTATTTTACTAAATACAAACTCAGGGATCACTTTTACTAATATTCGTAACTTTATTGTAAAATTTGGACTGGATAGAACAATTTACTCAATTGCCCTAAATTCTGTTAATCGAACTTCAAGTAGCTGATTACGAGGTTTACAAGCTATCCCTATATGTACTATTGTTTCTCCAAGTGTAAAGACTGGCTTAAGTCGAGGGGCTGTTATGTTCGGTGATGGAGGCAGGAAGGCTGTAGAGGAGGAGTCATAATAGGTGGAGGAGGTTGAGCTTGCTGGTTCAAATGAAAACCTCGTAAGGTGTCGCAGGTCAGTGTAATGGGTTGGGGTTGGTAAGTAGGAGTAGCGAGGGATTCAAAGGTGACCTTGCAAAATGTTAGCGTTAGATCAATCGAGATCTTAGATGATAAGGAGACCTCACGTATGGTGGCTTGGTATTGGCAGCTTGTAGTATAGTAGGACTTCTAGCAGTCTGTTGATCATGCTGCTCAGCCTGTCCTATAGGTAACTAAGCTTAATGCTAAGTTTGAGTAGTTTTTTGCGGGGAAGAGTAATGTTGAAGCTTCAACAGAGATACTTTGGAGGTATGATAAGGTAAGTGATTAATATTAATTGTTATCTAAGTGTTTTATAGTGCTTGACTAATGTTGCTCTTGCTCTTACCCTCTTTATAGTTATATAACATGCTGGACTATATGCTTGCGCATAATCATAGGTACCAACAATCTAAAAGGAACCAGGTGACAAATAAGGTGAATAGGTTCTGAGGTGTGTTAGAGAAAGAAAAAAGGTAGTATGGTGATCTGTCAGCCATGTACAATGATTTGAAGCACCAGTACCAAGAGGTTGGTGAGCGAGCCAAAAAGATGGATGCCGAGCTAAAAGGAGCTAAAGTCGCTGCCGAGGCACTTGAGTAGGAGGTGGCTAAGCTGTAAGCCAAGTTGGAGACCAAGGGGAAGGAGCTGGAAGCGGCCCAGGTGGAGTGTGCTTATAAGGAGGCTTAATTGCTTAAGGGAAAAGGTCTCTCTGTTGAGGTGAAGTAACAATTGTTCTTCGAGATCTTATACAACCCTTTGGCTGAGGAGGCCATTAGTAACGTTGGCTTTGCGATGGCCTAGATAGCCTAGAATCATGTTTGCGAGCAACTCCTAAGAGTAGACCTAACTTTCCTGGATTGGCTCAATGACCCGAAGGTTGTTGTTGGTGGAGGAAGAAGAGAGGAATTTGCCGAGGATTTTACTAAGGAAAGCTCTAATGATGGTCGAGATAGGGATAAAGAAGAGCTTAATGACGAAGAGAGGGGAACATAGTGGTGAATTAAGCTGAGGTGGCCTTGTTTTTCTGTTTTTGTTTAGCTTTTGTATTTAGCTCAAGTGGAATGCTTGTTTGTTTTGTTTTAAGGGGATTAGGATGTTGATCTCCCCCTTTTGCAATGTAAAAGATTGGCTTATTGATGAATGCAAGTGTCCACTAATTTAGTTTGTCCTTATTATACTCTTTGCTTCTGCTGTCTCTTTTTTCTTTGTTACATTGTTGTTCATTTCATTAGAGTATAGACTCTTATCGCCTTATTTTTCCAAGGCTCTGAAGTTGCTCGTTTATGGTGTGAACCAATCACCGAGGACACTAGCTTATCTCATTTCATTTCTCAAAGTCTTTCGGTCTGCTCGTTTTAGGGTAATATGAGAGTGGTTTGTTTAGATTGTCCGTAGATGGTTTGCAAGTTGTACCTTCTAAGTAAGTTCCATTGGACTTTTTTCAGGTAGTGCATGGGCCTGGATGCCATGTGTTTTCTTGGGCAAAGTGTACCTCGGGCAAAGAGCTACATCGGGCAATTGTATAGTCTTGGGCAGTATGCCTTCTACAAGTCATTTAATACTTGTATAGTGCATTGAAGTTTCCTAAGGGGTCAGTTGGGCTGCCAATGAGTCTTGGTCGTTGGATGGGGGGTTACGTAGACGGTTGGGGTTGCTTTGGCCCCCCTATGTAAAGGGTGCATGGATCATTTGCTCCCTACTTGAAACATATTTGAACATTCTTTAGTTGGGAGATGATTGAGTTCTGAGGTTCCTTTTTATCTTAACCTAAGCAAGTCAAGGATGATTAGAGTGAGGGAGAAGTTATATGAACTTAGGAGGAAGGTCTTGGCTCTTTCAGGACCTTCGTTTGAGTAGTGATTGTAGGATGTAAAGAGTCACCCGGTAGTGAAAGGTGACCCTGAAGCAATAATCGAAGGGTGTATGTGGGCTTCTCAATCGGGTCTTCACGCAAGCTAAGAACATTTGTACAAGGGTAAGACCTCGAGTGTCCATCTACCACTTGTTGGGGTGGCTTCACTACTAGAGTTGCTTGTCTGCATAAGGCTGCGAGCAAAGCCTTTAGGCATTGCCTCTTAAGTTCTAATACAAGTAAGGCTTTAGCGGTGACTAGGCCGGCAGGGGAAGCTTCTTTTCTAATCAGAGGTTTTTGACTAGGGTAACCCGAAGGAGCTTATTCAGGGTTAGGATGCAAACCCCTAAAGCCTTGTAATCCTTGATTAATAATTTTTTTGAGTTCTCTTTATATTTGTTTATATGCTTCTCTTGTCTGACTCACTCTTTTCTTCTTTTGTTCTTTAGCCTTGAAGTCATTAAGCTGAGATTGCTCACTCGTAGTTGTATTAATGATCACGAGAATACGTAACCCTTAGTTGTAAGTGTCGTTGGGAAGATTCGTGTATGGGGCTAATAGGTCGGTGTGATTGAGTGAAGTGTCCTTGGTTTCGAGGATTGCACCATTGCTTGAACCTCATCGATATTCGGAGGCCTCGATCCCTATGTTGTCAGTACATTAATGTATGTATTAACTTGGGATGTATGTTCGAGGATGAAAATCGACTACATATGTAGTATAAGTTGTCCATAAGGAAAAATACTTAGATAAGTATAAGGAACTCGTTGTTTCATTAACCATAGCAACAATTATATATGTCACAAACATGCTACAGAACTTAGTTAAAACATGGCTTTAGGTTGTTTACATTCCAAGCTTTAGGGATAAGCCGTCAGTCAAGGGTTTTTAGTTTGTATGCCCCCTTTCTTGCGTCTTCTTTTCATACGCATAGGGTTTTCCCAATTAGGGGTGAGCTTACCGGTGGCCTCTAGATTTCCATATACCAAGTCTCTTGGGTGAAAGACTTTGTGCTTCACTCTCTTGTTATAGTATCAAGCCACTCGCTGCAAATAAGCTGCAACCCAAGCATACGTTGCATTGTATACTTCCTCAATAGTGTTAAGGCTTGCCAGTAGGGCCATATGACTAGTGTTTACGTCAAAGTTTTGAACTCTGTTTATGGGCAACTCGAGCTCAATGTGAAGGACGATATAAGCCTCGTAATCATGTGTCCGGAGTATGGTTCGTGAAATTTACAGTTGTCGCGTAAGTTGTCCGATTGAGCCTAAATTTTACAACAAAGTTAGGAATGTTAGTAAAAGTGATTTCATGAGTTTAGATTTAAGAAAATAAATAATAAAATAATTAATAATTATAATATTGAATTATATGTATATTGTCTGTTATTTATTGGAAATGTATAAAACGAGTTTTGATAATTAACGAATCGATCGAAATAAATTATATGCATACTAAAAATCATAAAATAACTTAAATAATATTTAGGAGTATTTATTTGTACCATTTATGTATTTATGTGTAGGAAAAATATGCGAAATTACCTAAAATACTTGAAATATGCTAAAAAATGTTAATTAATTAAAGGATATTAATTAAAAATTAAGAAAAATATGCAAAAGTGTAAAATGTCCTGAAAATGGGGTGTAGCAAGCAAGGAAAACAAGATAGAAAATCAATAAATTGGATTAAGATAAATAGAAAGTAAAAAGAAAAGGGATAAGGGACATTTGGCACTAAATAATTTATTAACCTATCTAAACTATTCTCTAAATTGAGAGACATTCATTTGGAATTTAGTTTGGTTAGTTGACAACTTAAAAAAAAAAAAAAAGGAAAGAGGACAAGAGGGGAAAGAATAATTTTACAAAAATTAACAAATTATAGGGCAACTGGGGTTTTAGAATGGAAATCACACCAGACGACCAACTAGAGAGGGACAGCTACCACTCTTTGATAGTTGCCCCACCACTTGGAGTTTCCTATGTAATGGGACTTATTGCTAGTGGTTGGAAGCCATTTATTTAAGTGAGTCAATTTTCTTACCTGATTTTATCTAAATTATTAAAAATATTAAATTAATATAGAAAAATTGTGAAATTTATTATTCTAAGGTACTTTTGGATGTAGATTTAGGAAAAATATTAATTTAAGAAAATTAGATATCGGGATATACTATTCTTGAGAAATCACTAAATCCAAGCCAGTTTTGATATTGAAATAATTGGCCTTAATAGTGTAATTTTGACCTCAAATTTTTTGTATAGACTATTTAGGATATATATAGTAGTGCTATAAAGAGTTTTTATTAAATTTAATTTTCTAAATTTTCACTTAATTTTTAGCCCCTAAAATCATGCATAAAAGGTAAAATTTAGGCTTAATTTTGTAATTTAGAGTTAATTTGATAAAAATACCGATTTAGTATATAATTAGGTATCTTTAGATGATAATTGATGATGTAAGATGGTATTTGTGGAGTTTGAGGTATTGGTTATAGGTAATATGCATATTATGCAACAAATAAGTATAAATGAGTAATAGGTAAAATAATATATTTAAGTTAATTTTATGATTTAGGGTGTAATTAGATATTTTGAGAAGTTTGATACTAATTAAGGATGGTATTAGTGATGTTGTAAAGGATGCATATATGTTAGATGTGTAAATTAGGAAATATTGGATAATATGTAAAGTGGGAAATTAGATGAGTAAAATAAATTAGGTCAAAATTGTTAATATTATAATATTATATAAATCTAATTTGGAATGTGAATTTAGGAAATTATGTGAAAAATGTAAGTTATACTTACATCAAAAACAAATTTAGTAGTGAAATTAGGAATATAGTATATTATATTGACTAAAATACTGGTTAGGAGCTAAAACAGAGATTTATGATACCTAAGTATAGTTAAATGAATTTCATATATTGGCTTAAGAGGAATTCCTTGGATTTATAAATAAAAACAGTAATTAGAAGTAAAAATCAAATTAGAAACTAGTTTAGTCATATGAAATATTTGTCGAGCCTGTTTTTTGGTTTTTTATTTAAAAATTGATTTCTCATTTCCTGATTAATACTAAACCCTAACTTATTTAATATTAATCATCGACTAAAGAAATTGAGAAATTCCAGTTTTTTATTGAGAATAATTTTTGGAGTCGCCACCTGATTGAAGTCGAGAAAAGAAAAAGAAACAATAACCAATTGGGTCGATTGATTACGATTTGGCTACCGGTCTTTGATTTCAATTTTAAATGAAGAACCAGAGGGTTCCAAGTTCGGGGGCTAACTTATTAAACCTTTAACGAGTATCACTATCTATTTACCGAAATTAGGATTATTCTTCTAATTATAATATTTAAAAAATAAATAAATAAATAAATAAAATCAAAAGAGAGAAAAAAAAAGACTTAAGTTTCTACATATTTTATCGTCACCCCGAAGGTGCCTACACATCCGCTAGTTGGGATCAGACGATCGTAGTTTTTTTTTTAAATAAATATTTAATATGTTAATTAATTTTAATTTTAAAAACTGCCCAAATTTATATTTTTAATTTATTCGGTTTATTAAAAAAAATCTAAAAGGTCCTAACTCGTAAGTGATCAAAAACTCTCTAAAGCATCCTAAAAAATTTATTGATTTTCATTTCCCCCCCCCCCCCCCAAAAAAAAATAATATTTTCTAGATGAAAAATCCTAAAAAATGACTTTATGTTGAACAAATTTCCTAAGCTAATACTTGTTATTTATATATTAAACAACTACCTGCATAATAAATAAATAAATTATCCTTAACTTATATAGAAAACTAATATCAAAAGAAACCAATAACCTAATATATACATAATTACGTATAACTAACTAACGATCTAAATTAATATAATATAATAATGATAAAAATAAAATAAAATAAAGTGAAAAAAAAAATTGTAAGCTAATACTTACAACAACCTACCAAAATAAAATAATCCTATATAATACACTTGATATATAACAAACTAATACTAAGAATTTTCTTAAACTAATAAACATATATATATATATTTATTATGTTAAACATCCAAGGAACTAATAATAATGACAAGATAATAAATAAATAAACATATAAAAAAGTAAAAAACTTAGAAAGATAAGAACCTGAATTGTTTATCGCGCGGTTGAAGGATAGTGGGTTGTTGCTCGTGAGTGCGTCTCCTGTGTGTTATCGTCGGTTGCTGCAGTGAGCTTGGGTTGCGAACAGCAGCAGTTATTGAAGAAGATAGTGGCGTGGCTGGAACTTGTGTTGTGTCTTGGATTGATCGCGACAGTGGTTGCTTATGGGATTCGGTCGTGGACGTCTATGAAGCGACGGAATTACTGACCTTGCTACGACGAATTGTATGGCTTGGTCTGTTCGCAAGGATAGTGGCAATTAGCAGTGGCGTGTGGTTCATGGTGAAGTAGTGGGTGTTGTGTCGTCGCAAATGAGTCGTACGTACTACTATTTTGACGAAGGAGAGGGTCTCGTTGGATGGATGAGAGAGGATTGTTTTGTGCGTAGGTTGGGATTAGGCTGCTGTCGATTAGCATGGTTGGTGGAGTGTAGTGCCGTTGTTCGTCGACGATCCGTGCGTAAGTGTATTGTTTAGTCAGTACTACTGCGGTATTCTTGGGGCTGTGTTGCTTGGACAAGGATGTTGGCGTGATCGACGTACGTGGGATTTGCACAATTCAGTCAGGTGCTGCTGATTGTGTGAGTGTTGGCTGAAGATGATGGATGTGTTGCTTGGACAAATTGAAGATAGCAAGTGCCTATGCTAATGCTCGAGGCATGTGATGACTGACCTCTTACTGTGCGCCAATGGATTTTCAGCTTTTTTTTTTTTTTTTGCACGTGTACGTGTGTTTATAAAGTCCAGATCAAGTCCTATCTAATCATATCTATTGTATCTGATTCGATAACAATTAAACTAAATCCAAATTAATTTAAATCTAATTTAACAAGGTCAAACTAAATTCAAATGATTTAATTAAATTAATTTAAATCTAATTTAACAAGAGCAAACTAAATTTAAATGAATTAACTAGATATGAATCCCGTTTTCATCTCACTTTCACAAAGATAGAAAAATAAGAACATAGGTGCCTGTAATTAGAACATAAGTGCTTGTAGAGACTCGATTCCAATACCTCAAATTAAATCCAACCCAAATACCCCAATACTTATCCGTTGACATTCAGTACAATTAAGTTGTACTTAAACTATTCGGTTCCCAAAAATAATTTTTTTTAATTAAGCTAAAACTAAAACTAAAACTAAAACCATTTGTTCCTAATATAAGTTATTTCCTAAAAATCTATAAAACTCTTTATAATAATTTTTTCTTCTTTTTTTTTTTGTATTTTCGTCATTTGCTAATTTTTATTATTTTTATCATTTATTAATTTTTTTGTTATTTTTATTTTTGAATTAGAACTCTTTTTGTAAAAATAAAAATTAGGACTATAGAGGGGCAAAAATTAGATGTCTACAATATTAAACTTAAATAATTGAGTAAAATTATAATTTTAAACTAAAAAATAAGGATTTAAAGCTTATATATATATATATATATATATATATATATACATAAACAAATGTATGAGTGGTATGTTAAAATGTGGACCATTTTTGAATTAGAAACAAATTTAGAAGCAGAATCAGTATTAAGGTTAATATAAGTATATTAGAGAGTAAGTCAAAAACCTAAACCAAAGGTTATACTCATCAAATAAACCATAAGAAAAGATTAAAAGACATTTAAGAAACTTACAAAAAAAGGGTAATAAAAAGGTAAACTAGAACCTAATTCAGAAGCTGAATCGAAATCAGAATAAGAAGCAAATTCGAAACTTAGCTGAATAAGAGAAGTAATCTCAAGGGACTTAGACCTAAATCATTACATATAGTAAGACCTTACTCTAAAGATAATAATAATCTAAATTATAGAATAAAACCTATGTGTAATAGTTATTTGAGAATTAAAATAACCTTTGTATTATAGGGATTATCAACAATAGCCTGTTGCGAGTCGTACCTTGAGTGAGCAAGCAGGAAGTCCAAATAACTCGAGATTATTACGTTATTATATTTTAGAGTATTGTTTTATAGTATTCAGAGGCTTGAGATTATACTTGGTTGTATTTGTTAGAGAGTTGACTATGTACATACTTACGTGTATATGTTTCTAGGTTTGATCGTGTGATTTTAGTTTAATGGTTTTGGATCATATTTGTGTAAAATGATTGAATATCTTAAATTGGACCTAGCTAAATATATAACTTGCAAGTCTAAAATGAACCAGAATAGCAAACCATTATGGGAAACGTTTAGGGTTCTCTGGTCAAATACTAACCTCTTCAAAAGGGATAGCGCTTTATAATATAATGGGTCTTTTTTTCATCCTTATTTGAACTAAGTGACAAGAGAGGAGGTTATGGAAAATGTAAAGCCAATGGTTCAAAGGTAGTCGCGGGAGGAACGGTGTTTCCATTGCACAAGTTTGGGTTTGGTCACGAGCTACTGAAATGTGCGTTAAACTCCTCAACTTGGATTAGAGCTGATGTAATTTCTTAGAGCTGATGTAATTTCTTTAATCTTGTGACAGATGGAATAACGTCGTGCGATAGTATTTGCTCATACATTCATTGCATTTAACTAATTTAGTTGATAACCTTGTTTGTGTTTGATATATAGTTTTAAGTCTTCATCCCAACTTATTGAGCAATTGATTGCTCACATTATTATAGATGTTATTGCAGGTACTAGCTAAGAAGCGACCATATAACTATTATAAAGCTATCAACTACTGGATCTTCGGGAGTGAAGATATAAGATTAAGGATCAAATACATTCTCAAGTTTAGATTTTATCTTTAAAACTTTTAGTATTAATTTGTGTATTATTTAAGTAAATTATGATTAAGCTACTAAATATTGTAAATATGCTTAAGTTATTTTAATGTAAATATGTATTTTTCATAATTTCATAAATAAATAACATGTTTAATTTATAAACCGTTTACTTTAAACTGAATTAGTTGTTGACGTCTTGTGTAAATCAAGTCTATGATAGTGGGTGTAAGGTTAGCTTTTATACTAGAATAGTTTGTACAGTAGGACTATTATGACTTTGTTACTTTGAGACATGACAGACGGCTTTTGATCCAAAGGAAAGGTTGAACGGGGTTTCTCCCATGGATGTTCTATGAGTGATGTGATATCCCCAAAGCATGTTAGGGAGCTCATTTGCCTACCTCCCTTCAACGCGCTCAACCCTTTTCTTCAAGGTACCAAGGACGATCTTATTAATAGCTTCGACTTGGTCATTGGCTTATAGGTGAGCGATCGATGTAGTGGAACTGATACAAAGCAAATGTACCTATCAGTTTTAATATAATGGATGTGAGTCTGAGTCGATTCCTTAGAGATTTCGAGTACTAATATTAACCTTAGCTCTATTATCTAATCGGAAAATTGTGATGGGTTGAATGAATTAAAAATACTAAAATTAACAAACTAACCCAATTATAAGACTTGATTAAGCAATTTAGAAAGAGATAAAATTAAGAACGACTTCAAGAAGGAAAATGATGTATTTAGGAATTATTTTCCCTAGTGTTTAACATGTGATTGCTTAATATGTATCCGATTCAATCTCTATTATTCTTACTGGAGGGATTCACAATTAAAGTTAACACTTTTCTCAATCATATTAACCCTAATCCTAAATTATTTACTAGAATCTTTTTACTTAGTAATATAATTCAGAATCGCATTAATGTATAATGAATTCCCACACAAAAGAACAATTTTCCGGAAGAAACATATATCTTATCTCTAAGTACACATGTAATTCTCTCTAATTATATTAATATCTCATTATACATGTGATTTCTCAATCATCATGCATAATATCATAGATTGATATCCTAAAATTATCAAATAACAATTAAATAACATAATTGAATCAAGAAAAGATAGAAACTTTATTGAAAATTATCAATAAATCTAATAGTCACATAAAACCCTAGGTTCCACAATCCTAAATACAAGAATTTTAAGCTATCATAATGAAATTAAAAACTAATTGCAACAAAATCATGAAATAAAATATGAAAAACCTCTTTTGTTGATGAAAAATCTTTTTAATCTTGAAGTTGGGTATTTCTTTCGCCTTTTGCTCCTTCTTTTCTTGAAATCTCTTCTCTTTTGAATGTCTAAAGTTTTGTTTGAAACCCTAGTATGTCCTTTTATAATGTATTTTAAGGTTTCTTTTTTCGTCACTGGACAAAGCCTAGGATACAGTTGTGTCCCCAGGTCATGTAACTTTCTAACCTTAGCAAATCTTCCTGCATGGACACAGCTTGGGGATACAGTTGTGTCCCAAATTGTGTAACTTTTTGACCAAAATTCCTATTATTTATATAACTTCAAAACTTCATAACTCATTCATTTGAACTTCAAATTGAGTGAAACTTGATTCCTTTTCTTCGTTTTCAATTTGAGAACGTGTTCAAACCTTGAAATCAAAATTTTACTCAATTAAGTATCAATTTCTTTACAGAAAATCAAAGATGTAAGGGAAATACTATAAAATTACCATGTGAAATATATTTTAAATAAGAGTTATCAGGAACCTTTGTTGTGCTTATCATAAAATTCTTAGAATTTGTTGCTGTCGAATTGCTTACTATTGTTAGTGATTAATGTATAGGGTACTCTGAATTGGGAAAGGATGTGTGTGAGAACATAACCTTATGTAGCTCAAGCCATGATGGTTGTTACTTGTTGGGCTTCTACCTAGTTAGTGAAATAGTTGATCGCGACTAAAATAAATTATCGACCTCCATATGCCTTTGGGAAAGGGCTAAGCACATATAACCCTCATTAAGTAAACGACCATGGGCTGGTCATGGGATGCAGATAAGAGTTTAGCATATGGGAGATCGAAGCCTGCTTCTAGAACTTATGGCATTTTTGGACTAAGACCTTAGCATCCTCCTTTATTATTGGCCAATAGTAGCCCAATTGTGGGGCTTGGATGTACAAGACTTAGCATTGGATATGGTTACTACACACTTTTGCATGAAGTTATTTTAAAGTATGGATTCCTTCTTTAAGCCTAAGGCACCTAAGGAGTGGCATGCTTTAGCCTTGTTAGTACAATATGTTGTCGATAAGTGTATCGTTGGTAGGGGCATAAGCTAACCTCTTTGCTTTCATTCGATCTTCAGGCAATGCTCTATTTCTCAAGTGGTTTATTATGGGGTACATCTAGTAGAGCTGAGAATCCATTGGTTGGACTTTGAGGACTCTTGCTCTCATCCTTTTGTATTGCACTCGAGGAGGTACTGTAGGAAGAGTAACTTATCACTATCGTGTTGCATAAGGACAATGGATAAGGCTAGCTTAGAAAGCTTACCTACTTCTGAGTTCTTCGCTCAGGTGATCTTGTTTATCTTCTAGGAGGTAAACTCCGTAAGGAGCCCTTGGTCTACCTGTAGATATTTAATCATCATTTCCCCCTTTTATTGTACTCTCCCTTTACTTATTGGATCACCGACATAAAGTCTGAGTGGATGTCCAATTTTTCGGCTCTAATGTCTTTACTTATGTTTAGCTTAGCATTAAGTGCCTTGTATTCTATTTCATTATTATTCATCAGGAAACCGAATTTTAGTGCATAGAGTACCTTTGTTCCATATGAGCCTTGCAGTATTATGCTAACCCCACTTCTTCCCTTCAGAGTGTTGGGCCATCAACATGGAGAGTCTACACTGGGGTATTGATGTTTACTTGTATTTCCTCTTCTTCTGTAAACTTTGCAGTGAAGTCTGTGAGTACGTGGGCCTTGATCACTTGTCTTGGTCTGTATTGGACACTGTGGACATTCAGCTCAAAGGCGTGCTTCCCCATCCTATTGGAGGCATCGAGCTTTTGTAAGATGGCTTGTTGCAACTGATCAGTTAGCATACTGATTGGGTGAGCTTGGAAATATGGCCTAAGCTTGTATGCAATGATGAATACTATGAAGGAAAACTTCTCAATCTTGGTGTACTTGGTTTTAGGCCCTTGCAGGATATAGCTCACGTAATACACAGGCTTATGTTCTCATCCATCTGCTTGGATGAGGATTGAAGATAATGCTCTTTCACTGATGGAGAGGTAGAGATATAATTCTTTACTAGGGATGGGTTTCAAGAGCATTGTTAAGATATCGAGAAACTTCTTTAAGTTGTCCAACACTTACTGACATTGGGTTATCCATTGGAACTTGAAATGGGTCTTTAGGAGCTTAAATAATTCTGAGTACTTATCAGTGCTTTTGGATATAAAGTGGTTTAAGGCTGCGAATCATCCTTTTAAGCATTAAAGCTCTTTTATTATCTTTAAGGATGTCATGTCATGAATTACTTAGATCTTGTTTAGGTTAGCTCAATTCCTTGTTAGCCAAGGGATTTTCCTAATATAACCCCAAAAACGCATTTTTGGGGTTGAGCTTCATGCAATAGTAATGAAGAGTGTTGAATGTCTCTCGTAAGTCCTCAATGTGGCTTTTTCTTTCCCTACTCTTGACAATCATGTCATGCACATATGCTTCGACATTTCGGTCGATCTGTAGCTAGAAAATGGTGGTGACTAATCTTTAGTATATCGTGCCTGCATTCTTTAGATCAAAGGACATGACTTTATAATAGTAAGTGTTGAAGTCTATGATGAATGTAGTATGGACCTTGTCTTCGAGTGCGATTCGAATTTGATTATAACCTGAGTAGGCATTCATGAAGTTGAGGAGATCATGTCCTGAGGTGGAGTTAAAGAGTTGATCGATATAAGAAAGAGGGAAATAGTCTTTAGGGCAAGCCTTATTCAGGTTGGTATAGTCGATGCGCATTCGCTACTTTCCATTGGCCTTTTTTATGAGGATTGTGTTCATAAGCTATGTAGGGTATTTCTCCTGCCTTACAAAGCCGGCCTATAGCAATTTTTGGACTTCCTTTTCAATTGTAGCTTGGCGCTTTGGCACAAAGTGTTGCTTCTTCTACTTTACTAGTTGTACGCTACGATCAACATTGAGGTAATGGGTTGCTTCAAGAATCTTGATTAATTCCGGCATGTCCTCGGGTATAGAAGTGAACACATTTATATTTTGGTGAAGGAAATCAACGAGCTTTGTCTTTCCATCTTTAGGTAGAGATGTCTCGATTCAAGTGACCATTCTTGGAGTACCTTAAAGCTCAATTTCCTCTGTCTTCTCAATTATCTATCCTCGAAGAGTTGGTATAACGGTCTTAAGAGGGGCCTAGTAGTATTGTCTAGAATTTTCATATCACGTGTGCACCCATGATAAGAAAATCACCTTGCAAGTTAGAGATTGGAAGACTCTAAATAATTATTCACTAGAGTCTTCAATTTTAGTTCATCGACTCATTATATAATATAAATAATTATAGATAACTATTTTTCCACAATTCCTCAGAATTGCAAGGAATCGGTATCTCCTATTAAAATAGTGAAATAAGATAGACAATTCCAAAAAATTCTAAACTTACTAAAGATACTAAGCTTAATTAAAATATTAGTTGTTTTCCGGAGCATTCTGAAGTAACTACATAAGCTTTTTATCGTACTGGTTCAATGGTAGCACTCTGTACTCAATTCCTATCCATGTCTCAACTATCGATCAACCTGCAAGGAAAAGAACTGTTGGGGTGTAAGCTTACGCTTAGTGAGATAATTACCCTCATCAATAACGCATGATAGAAATTTATTAGATGCATAATCATATAAATGAATGAACAATCAGTATACCAAACAACGCATGCAGTAGCCTAGAAACTGCATACGACTCATAATTATCCCCCCCTATAGTCGGGGTTTGGAGATAATTAACCGACCCAAACCAAAATTCAGGTTCTAGACCTTGGATTTTATTTCATTTGCACTATTATGCTTAATTAAAAAACAAAACCATATACATATATGTATATAATATACTTCCTTTCCAAACAACAAATCGTATTTTCAAAATTCCACGTCTAACGGTGTAGTGGCCTCCGCAATTCACAAACATACGCCCTAAGCAGAAGCCGCAAGACTCGGCCCCTCGCCGATAGTTGGCGTCTCTTGGCGCCTGATAAGCCCATCAGCTTAGGACAGAGACTCAATATATATGATGACATAGCTAGTGCCCAATCCTACAAGAGGTTCGTCCTCTTGTGAGTCACTTCCCATCTTCTGCGTGAAGCGACAGTTGGTGTTATCCGTATGCAATATGGGGAATATATGATTCATTTTAATATCTTGATCGTATAAGTGATTAACTCGGTTTTCAAGGTGATTAAACAATTTCATTCCATACAATTTGCATGTATACATTAGTACAAACAATTCCCATTATTGTATATAATTAACAAGCCATCACATTCATCTACGAATTCATATACATGCATTTGTCATATCCCACAAGCATCCAAATTTATATATATATATATATTATATATATATATATATATACGTTTAGGTGCATCTATTCTACAAGCAAAATGAAGGAAAGAATCATTGGGAATTTACTCACTCAGCCATGCGGATCAATAAAAAAATAATTCGAGATCGGTCGTCTCCCAAAAGTTGGGTTCCCTGGATATTGCAAATACGATACTATAAGGATTTGAAATAAAACTTAAAAAACTAAGCTAAAATCCTTTAAGTTATATTTTTGGCTTGATTTCATAATTTTTTCCTGATTTTACTTAAAAGTTCAATTATGTATAACTTTCTTGTTTTAAATCCGATTTTTATGATCTTATGGTCAATCTTCATCATTTTCAAGTGTACTTTAATGTGGTGAGATTATTTTTTCATGATGAGACACGCAAAACTGCCCATAGGTTAGAACAATAGCGATCCCCACTATTTGGAGTACTTTTGGGGCTTTGTTTAATTACCGAGCTTTTTGGTAAGTTAGAAAATTCTTTGAGCTTAGGATTAGGAGTTTATTCGAAACTTAAAATACTCCTTAAGGTCAAATTCCTAACTTTGGTTTACACTCTTAGTGCCAACAACAACTCCTTGGGCTTTTATGTAGGCTTAAGTTGTTAAATGAACTTGTTTTTAGTTTAAACTAAAGTTAGTAACTTTGTTGGGCTTATGGAGTTTTAGGTACACTTCTTGTGGGCTTCAAAATAACCTTTCTTAATATTTTAAAGTGCTGGTCAAAATTTTAATGAAGGCCCAACTTAGAGTTATAGGCTCATTTTGAGAGTTTTAGGCTCGGTTTTGAGTTTTAGGCTTTGTATATTTACTATACTTGCTTTAGTTGATCATTTTACTTTGTTCACTTGGTTTTATCATATTTTTAAGTGGCTTTTAGTTATGTTCCAGATTTGGTCGTGATAATTCCAAGGGGTTCTCGCTTGATTTTTCAACTTGTTTCATCATTTCTTTGAGTTTAGGTTTTAGATCATGCACTTAAACTATTTGTTCCAAATCTTAACTTAGCTTTTCTTCTGTAAGATGATTCTTTAACTCATGCTTCATACAAATAAATAGAAAATCTTACACTTATTACAACTTCCATATCATAGCTCATGTCATACAAAGATGGTTTCTTCATAAAACTTCATGTGATGAATTTTTCCTTAACTTAAGTCTAGATTTGAGCATGTTTAACTTAATGGAAATAAAATCAACATCCAAATGACTTCTGAATCCTCACGTCCAGCATGCTCATCTTCCATTTAAGTTCTTATTTCAAGATTTTATCAACTTAAAATCTTCCATTCAAAGTGTTAAACGAATATTTTTATAAAACACCAACTTTACATGTTCATGTTTCAACTTCATGTAAGGGTTTCGTAAGTTTGTTTCTTAGAATGATCTTTGGTATTGTAACAACTTAAAATCATACTCATATCTTCAAGAAATCAAGGTCTCTTAACATGAATACTAACCCACTAATCACAAGAAACACTTACTTGTCCTTAAAGCAAAACGTGGTGGTTGTGCACAAAGGTTCCACTTAAGCTTTTAACTTTGCTTCATCCTTTTGTAACCTTTTAGAATCCCAAGTTGTTTGATTCTTTGGAGTGGGATTTGTGGAAGGTTCTAATGGTTCTAAAAGAGCTTAAATGTTAGAAGAAAATGACACAAAAAAAAGAAGTGGGAGTGCTGTGAGTGGGACTTAAAAGTGGTGGCCAAATAGAGGATTTTTGTGGAGTTGAATTTCTTCTTTTGATTTGTGTTTAAAGTGAGAGAAAAGGAAGTGAATGAGAGTGAAAGAGGGAGAGAACGATAGATTTTTTAATGGGAGAAGAAGTGTGTGCAAAAAGCTTTAATTAATTGTCTTGTAGCTTACACAAAAGTCAACAATTGCAACTATTGATGATGTAAACATTAAGGAGTGAATAATAGTGTGTAAGAGAAAGTGATTGATGGTTGAAAGACAAGAGCATGACCCCCTTCTTCTTCTTATTCAAATTTTCCATTTAGTGTCCTTTGGGTTCTTGGAATTGTCTCATCTCGTCTCGTCTCGTTTAATAAAGTTAAGTATGTGAAATCTTGTGAAAAATTGTCCATATATAGTATAAGTGAAGGGATGATAAGGAAAATGTCTTATCACTAGATTTTGATAAGTTATCAATTGATAAATAATTCTAACTCTCAATTGATAAGTCATCTAAGGTGATTGATTGGTCTACTTATTTATTTGTGAGGCTTAAATATGAAGATAAGGGTATGGTCTTATAGAAAATTGTTTTAGGATTTTCATCTTATATTGTTTTGTACTTTATGATTCGAATCTTATAAAATTGAGAAATTTTATAAAGTTGAATGAAATTATTCAAATTAAATTATCGATTAGTTACTTAGGGTCAAAATTCCCCAATTGTTTTAGGGTTTAGGGTCTTAGGTGAGTTTAGAACTTGTAGTTCTTCAAGCTTAAGTTTTTTCGATAATTGGTTTTTGAATTGGAAAAAATTAATTTATTTTTAAATGTAAACTTAACTTCTCAGTTTCGTTGATCCTTGGGAACGTTCGGATGGTACTCTTAATTGAATCATAGGCCCACTAAAAGTAGGGTTTATATTTATCAATTGATAAGTTATTTAGGATGATTGGTTGGTTTACTTATTTATATGCACAAATCTTATGCATGAAGATAAGGAGATTGTTTTATATGAAATTCTTTTGGAATTTGTCTTTTAAATTGATTTGTAAGTTATGATTTAATTCTTATAAAATTATGAAAATTTCTAGAGTTGAATAAAATTATTCAAATTAAATTCTTAATTAGCCACTTAGGGTTACAAGTCCTTAATTGTTTTAGGATTTTGGGTTTAGAGTCTATGGTTCTCATATTCGAGTTTTATCGATAATAAGGTTTTGAATTGGAAAATTAAAGTTGTTTTTAAATGTAAACTTGAATTCTTAGCTTAGTTTATCCTTGAAATCATTTGGGAAGTACTCTTAGTTGAATCATAAGTCCGCTAAAAGTAGGTTTTACAATTTATCCATACGTAACATGGCTTATAAGTGAAAATAAGGGAATTATCTTATATGAAATTTTTTTATGACTTGATTCTCAAATTAATTTGTAGGTTATGATTTGCTTCTTAAGAAATTTTAGAATGTTATAAAGTTGAATAAAATTTATTCAAATTATATTTTTAATTATTTATTTAGGATCGTAAGTCCTTGATTATCCTAGGTTTTAGAGTTCGAGTGAGTTTATATATATTTTAGAGTTCGAGTGAGATTATGTATGTTTTAAGGTTCTTCACTAACTCGGGAATAATTTACTTACACTTAGGAGCTTAAGGATCAACTGGCTTAATTATTTGGTATACCGCTTTATTATGCAACATATATATATATCATATTATAGATTAAGAAAAGAGAAGGAAATTTCTCAATAATATATATATATATATACACACATATTGTGGGGCTTCTTATGTACACAAGTAAAATAATTTTTGTAAATTAATTAATTTATTCCTTTAATTAGCTTAGTTTTGTTGTTTATTATTACTTGAAATAATCTTTCATTCATTTGTTATCAGTTTTATATGATTTTACAAAATTATTAATAATTTTATTGATTTATGGCTTTTCAAGAATTAAGATAATTTTATAGAGTTTTAAAATTTTTTATGATTTGATATTTACGGTTCCTGTTAAGTTTAGGTTTACATTTTTAAAAATATGCGCATATAGGGATTGTGGTTTTTTTGCATGATTAGGGTTTCCAAATCATATAATAGTGTCTTTTAAGTTCGTTTTAAGTTCCAAGTATAAAATTTTAGTCGGTTTTCATTTTATGTCGTCTTATCAACTTAGGAAAATATTTATGATACTCAAGTCCAACACCATGTTTAGAAGGTTAAATTTACAGAGTCTACAGTTGGGCTATGTTCAGTAGTGGACTTAATGTTCATGACATTATCCCAAATTTGAGCCTTAAGATAAATGGACCTAGATAGATTTTGGTCTCCTCAAACTTCACCTACTCCTATTAACATCATGAACTTGGCTTTAAAAAATCATTAACCGATAAGCGTATTCAACTTCGTTATACTCGATCATCCTAATATAACATTGTATGACTACTAATGGTAACGATCACATAATCGATAGACTGTGTAGTAATGCATGGATCATCGCCTAGTTGAAATGGCAAGGTAATAAGTTCTTTGGCTAGTACATTTCTACTGCCCCTAAAACTTATAAGGCCATGCTTGATCTTGACATTGATAACTAGAGCATTACTATATAAATAGTCGAGGCCTTACTCATTGTCTAAGATGAAAGTGATCGTAGTGCCTACCTTGGGCTTTTTAGCTCTAATGAGGTACACTTCATGCTCGATCGAAGGGGAAGCAATGTTGCCTATGAGGTTGGGGCCTTCGAAGATGGTATTCACTTGTCTTCATCTGGCGTGATGATTTTGATTCTCAGCAGTGTCATCTCTTTACTAATTTTATTGCTGCTATTGAGGTTGTTGCTGTTGCTTAATTTGGTAATGCTAGGGTAGTTGTTAGATTTGGTTCCTTTCATTGGTGATTAGGTGGTCGATGTGGCATTTGCGAACAAAGCTCTTAACCGTGTTCTTAAGGTGGTAGCACTTGTTGGTGTTATGGCTATGAACATGGTGGTGGTTGGAATATTTGCTAAAGTTAGTTGCCTTGGGTGTTTCTTTGACATTAGGAGGTCAGAGGAGTTTCTCTCAGACCTCATACATGACCTCTCGAAGGGGGCAATTGAGAGGCGTGTATGAGGATTAAGGAGTAGTTTACGAATCTTTATTTTTGTTTGTCTCTTTCTTCTTTCGATAAGGATTGCTTGGTATCCCTTGGGCCTAGCCAATCTTTGAATGAGCTTCGAACATTGTTGGTAGCTTCAAATCTTGCTTCGATGGCATTTTCTTGGGTGACGTCCTTCTCAACTACTCTCATGAATTCGTCAAGGAAGTTTAGTTTGTTGAGGGATATTGCATTGAAGAGCTTCCTTATGGGGTCAATCCCTATGATTAGAGCTTAGAGGGCTGTTCCTATATCGAGCTTGGAGACCTGAAGCTTTACACGGTTAAAGTGTTCTAGGTTCTATGTAAGGACTCGTTAGGTTGTTGTCTCATTTTGTAAAATGTGGAGGAGTCCTTGTATAGGACTTGGGAGTTGAGGATGTGCTACTGTAATTTTCTCCCCAAATCATCAAATGATGTGATGGAGCTATCGATAAGGGTGTTAGACCATAATAGAGCTGCCTTTGTTAGTGTACTAGGGAAAGCCATACACATGATCGTGTTAGATAAGTTGTAGAGACTTATCATGGTACAAAATTGGATTAAGTGGTTGTCCAGGTTACTTACCCCATCATATGTGTTAAGGTGAGGGAGCTTTGTGCCTTTAATTAGAGTTTCCTTGAGGATAAGTGACGTGAATAGGCTTTTCACTGTTGTCAGGTGCGATGCTCTAGCTAATAACTCAATTATCTTCTAATGGAGTACACTAGACGTACGACAAATGTGTCCATTCGATTCCTTAACATTTATGTCCTCAAATGCCTTTGGAGATCGTCTTGGAGTTAAGTTTCCATTGGATCTACTTGTTGCGGAACGTTCCCCTTGCATTTGCGTTTTGATGTGATTGCGATTCAACTGATCACTTAGGTCTTTGGGAGCTTGCTTGTTGTGCTAAACCTGGTTGCATGAATGCGTTGGGTGTAAAGTTCGTGGATTGTTGGTTTTATTCGGATATGAGGATGAGTTGATTGTTGCTTCCTCGTTTAGCCTTTTTTAAAAAGAAATTTTGACCAGGGCTATATCCTTATGGAAGGTTTCATTGGACTCTTGAGTCTTGCAATTGTCTTTAAGTAGTTGTTGGACAAGTAATAGTTGTTGCTGAATTTCCTAGGCTTAAGTACTTGGAGCAAAGGGTATTAATGAGTGCCTTAAGGGCGATCCATTACCATCAGACGCATGTGACCCATTACTATCACCGAATTGTGAACCCTGTGGATTATTGTTTTTACTTCTAACCATCTTGTATTGAGTGGCCTAAAACGATGGGTGCTAAAATGTTGATTGTAGGTGAATCAAACAACAAGGAAAGAGGGAGTTGGGCTTTGATTCTTCGAATTGGAGGGTTGTTGCACTTCAGACTGGGTTAAATTGGTCGCTTTAAGCTTACTTACAAAAAGCCCCTTGTACATGTATCCACGAAGGTCCTCTAACGCTTAAGTCAACAACGGGAGAAACGGGATTGGGGAATTACTTGAGCACTTCGAGTCCTTAGGAAGGTGCTCAAATAGGGTTTCTAGATGGGAGTTGTGTAGAATATCAAGGATGCAGATTTAGTTACCTGTTGGTTCCTTACACTATAGTTTAAGGAATGCAACTACATGGAACACATGTTGGCTTAAGGTTCGTTTATACTTATTGTTAACAGATGATATGCATCATAGCTTTGGTAGTTGATTGGCTAAGACTACGATGATGTTGGTAGCTACGTTTGTAACATGGAGCTCTAATCTTCAAAGTATGTTGGATGTGCCAACCCTACTCCGAGTGTCAAATTGTAATTAATGTGTTGAAGAGAGGGATAGGCAATAAAGACAAATATTTCCGAAGAGGCAAGAGAGATGTCTTGGACAAACTGTGGGCTGTAGGCTAGATTTTGAGGAGGAGCTCATTGAGGCAGGAAGGTCCTCACAAGATGTGCTTGGTTCCAGGGAAGGAGAAGACCTTCACAGTTTGAGCTCCTTAAGGGGATTGGCCACATGCTTGGTGACTAAGTGCTCATAAACTAGGTCCTCAACGTGCTCTATTACAAAATTAGTGTTTGGATCGAGCTTGCCAGGATTGTTTGACCGTTGCTTAGGGGGAGTTCTATTAAAATTAAGCCTTGAGCCCGACTAAAATCAGGTACCAACACCTATTATAATCTCTTTTTACATTGGAAACGGTCTGAATAAAGAAATCTGCTTTTGTAATATTGTATTGATGAAATCTGCTTTGATAAGTACTCGAATATTCCGTCGACCTTGCTTGTATTTATTAATTTTTCAACAACTCATGTTAGATAGGGCTAGAAAAAATAAATACCAATTAAAGTTGGTGCTTGTTATACGCGCTTTCTCCTTGAGAAAAAGGGATAAAATGTAATCACCGACCTTATTTCGACAACAAAGTCATCATTCTTTGTTTCTATTTATGTGTTCTCCTCCAGTCATGTCAATATCGAAGAACTTTGACGCCGGAGGATGTCCATCTCCGCCTCACAATTGGAAACAGAGCGGGTAAAAAAGTTGGGAGGATTCTCCTAATATTTTTCCTGTAGTTCTTTTAATTTATGAATTAATAATTAAAATTATATAAAACTTTTTGAATATTTTGTGTTGTAAATCAAATATGTATTATGATAAATAATATATCGTATATAGATCATTTCTTTTATTTTATGATATTAAAGAACTTGGTTAAGATTTAAAGTTATAATTTACTCTCTATTCGTATCAGAATCTTTTTATGCCGTAGAAAAACCAAATGGGATAATTACACGTCCAGTTTTTATATCAAAAGATTAAATCCAATCCCGTTTACGGTTTATTCGTGTACTCTTGTGCCTTTACTCATTCATCTCCTATTGTTTTACTATCAACTATTGTTGTCAATTTCTCCAAATCTAAAACCCTATTTAGTTGATGTTTTATATTTATGTTATAATGTCATGTGCATAAGATATATATTTTTCTTTTTTTCTTTTTTTTTTGCCAAAGATAATATTATTGCAAATAACCCATCAAGAGTCCGGCTTTGTAAAGAAATTATATGTATGTTGAATTATATACATTGAAATTAAAAGGATATTCCCTTTTCTAAGGCTTTGTAAAGAGATTTAAAATCCGGTCCAAGTTGAAATTACATTAATATTGATTTTATGTTTAGATTTAAATAAATTTCATTTACAAAAATCCTCTACTCCATTTTTAGGCTAATCAAGTAACTCAATTATAAAAGGTAAATTTGAACATATAAATTCTACCCACTCAATGAAAAACTTATCCAAAGTTAATTTAGTAGTGGAGAGAAGGTAATAATTCACATTAGTAAATTGAATTCAGAAAATTGGCCAAAAAAAAAAATTGAATTCAGATACATTTTATATGGAATTTGTGTATGAAAAAAATATAAAAATAAATAAAAATCATAAATAATCAATTAATATTAAAGTTGTATTTATTCATATCATAATTATATATTTTATATTATATATACACTTAGAATTTCACGACCGCAATGGCAATGGGTTTGTCTGGTTTCCACTTTTGACGGATCACCCCTCCACCGACCCAACCAAAATTATTACAGTCCTAGTCCTGGCGCGAGTTGCGTACGAATTCCCCGCGTATCTAACGGTTAAAAATCCACTCAAAACAACAGAAACATCAAATTACTGAAGTACTGAACTTACGATGAAGCAAAAATCACGAGTACTCGCTTACGTAGCGTCTTCAGAAGCCTCCACGTAAGCATGCAAAGGCGACATGAAAGTGGACAAAGAAAGCCTGGTTGTCATTTGGTCAAAAAAAAAAAAAAAAAAAAGGAAATCGCTGAGATGAATTCAAAATCAAAAGCCCAAATTTCGATCTTTCTTTCTTTTGTTCTGTGCCCTAATTTTCTCGAAAAATAAAAATTCCAAAATTTCAGTCAAATGGGCTTGAAATTCCACTCTACCGTTTGAGCTTATGAGAAAGGAAAGAAAGAAAGAAAGTGTGACAGCTACGACTTGCAATTACCCTATAAAGGAAGATGCCTCTCAAGCCCTAACTTTTCTCTCTCTTTATCCTTCTTCCTTAGTGGAAAACCTGTCACCAAGCTCTCAAGTTGCAACTTTTTTGTCCCAAATATTTTTATAAACTTAATTAATGTAAACCACACACCCCCACCATAAAAAAAATTCATTTTCGGTAGACAAAATCAAAGATCGGAACCGAAAAGTTTCTTAATTTCGCCTTTCTTGGTAAGAATCTTTTCACAATTTGATGGAATAAGTTTCGTTTTTGGATAAATTTTAATACCCACATTTTGAGTTTTCGTTTTTGATGATTGGGTTTGGTGTAATTGCAGGCTAGGATTATCGAAAAATTAGGGTAAATTTCAATCCTTGAGGGGTTTGCGAGTGAAATTTCAATTTTTTTTTTACCTTCTGATGTTTTATTTTCAGTCACTATTCCAACGAAAATCTGTTGATTTATCATCTAATTCTAGACCACCGTTATTGTACTCTGTTTCATATGTTTTCTTGCCCTCCGATGTTTTCTTCATATGTTGTTTTAATTGTCTGAGATTCCGTCTAAAAATTTGACCTTTCATCCATAGTGTTTGAGTTTAGTTCTCAACTTTGGTTATCGAATACCCATTTGGCTGAAATTCTTGTGGGTTGTAACAAAATTTCTGCTTTTGGAAGATTACTGTAGTATTAATGGCAGAAAGGTTTAGGCCTGTCTCAATTGAGGATTTGCCCTCCCATTTGATTCTTGAGATTCTGAGCTGTGGTCGGCTTAGTGGAGTTGATCTTGTATGTTTAGAATTGACTTCTCAGCTCTTCGGGGGAAGCCAAGGGATATACCCTCATAAGTTTCGGTCCTTGGTTGACTTCGCGGCATCTCAGATTTGCGAGTCTCATCCTATATATGCTCCCATGAGCGCTTCCTTGAAAAAGGAGTTGTTTGATCGGTGTGGAGGCAACTGGAAGCGGGTTTTGAGGTTCTTGCAATCAGTGCAGCAGTCATCAAACTTTGCTGAAACATCAGCAGGCAATGTACTGGTCTTTTGATGCTAATAGTTGTCATAGTATTTTAGCTTGTTATTTTTACAATTGCCTTAGGATAGTGATGATGTTGTTCTCAATTTACTGATTATTTAAAGTTGTGTGCTTAGTTAGCTGCAGAGAGAATGGGGTACTGGTTGGGTGTTGGAAAGAAAGGAAAATATGCTTTTGCCAAATTGGTGGATTATACTTATGCCATATATCTCAAATCATGATCATGTTACTATTCTCCTCTGGATTGTATCATAAGCATTATTCAATTTTCACTACTTCTGATAAAGAAAGGGATTTGAGATGGTGGCAACTAGATGAATTCACACTAATGTATGTCTTTCTTTTTAAAAATTAAAAATAACAAAGGAATCAAATAATATTGTCTAAACCACCCATCAACATCATAGGACATTGCTTGCATTGTACTCTAGAAACCTTTAAGTCATCCATGGAGTGTAACTAAATACAGCAGTCTGATGTTTTATACCGCTATGTTCTGCTTGCACACTGGAAGCTATATAAAAACCACCATATGACATGATTTTGGACCAGCTCCTCTATTACCTCTTGATAGGTTCTAAACTCAAGCTATGTTCACATATTATCTCATGGGTAAAGAAGGGGACGCAGTATAGAAACAAGGCACGAATTAATTGTATCCCATTTAATTTTAAAATTGTCAATAAAGTATAAAGGATGGAAGAACTAAACCATAGTGGGTATTGTAAAAATATGTGGTAGTTATTTTTAATAGTATGGAAAGCGATAATGTGGCATGAGACACTTGTTGAGAGGCTAAAAGAAAAAAGAAAACAGACTGAACTTTTCATCTTTATATTCGCTTACATTTCCCTTCATGTACAATCAGCCTTGAAAAATGTGAATCTTTTTTTTTTTTTTTTTAAAGCTTTTAACAAGTGCTTCCAAGGTACTTGTCAACGAGACCATTATAATTATATATACTCCAATGCGTTTTCTCATGTGGTATTAATTTTACAGATCTACTGTCATTTGGTCATTTTTTTTTTCTTGATATAGAATCGCAATAATATAGGCCCAACTATATCTGCAGATGCAGGTTACAACTGGGAAATATCACACATTACTTATCTGTGATTCATCAGCATATTCATGCGGATCAAGTTTGTCTGGTGTACTTGGTCATGGTGCTGAAACAACACAATGTGTATCATTTACACGAATAAGCTTTCCATTTCAAGTGCACGTATCTCAAGTCTCGGCTTCCCATAACCATGCTGCATTTGTGATGCAGTCTGGAGAGGTTTGTTACTATTTGTATTATCTGCTTTGATTCAATAATCTGCTAGACAAGCTCTAATGTCGAAAATTGTTTGCAGCTTCTCTGGAAGGAATATTTGCATACCACAATTCCATATGTCTTTCTCCAAGCACCTGTTTTGAAAAGATTACCCATAATGCTAAGAAATTGCTAGTACCTGCAAGTTGGATGGTCTCATTTGAACCCTGTCCTCTCCATGTTCGTTTCTAGACTTTATAATATGAAACTTTACCTAGGCTGTAAGGCTATTATGTTGACATTTGATTTTTTGCCGTAAATGTGGTGCTGCATTCCTCTGTTGCTTGTAATGAATCGAAATCTGTGAAAAGCACGTTTCCTTGTTTTGCTTGAAGCCTCTGATCCTGTTTTCTATGGTAACATTTGAGTGAAAAGTTCTTGTTCATTGAAACATCTTTTTCTCACATCATGTATGTTACTGTGTTTGTTCTTCTCAACGGGTTGCATGTACTGTAAATTGGCTTTTATATCTTTGTAACCGCAATTGGAATTTTCTTGATGTAGGTCTTCACTTGTGGTAATAATTCATCGTATTGCTGTGGACATGGGGAATCAACACGCCCAATATTTAAACCTCGGCTTGTAGAGGCATTGAGAGATGTCCCCTGTAAACAGGTGTTGTATATGTTACTGTTATTTTTGCATTTTTATTCTGAAGAATTGTACATAAATGCTTCTTTTACTACTTTGTAATATATTTATGAGATTTAGATAGGAAATTTTGAACCTGCAATGGCCATTTGCATGTGACAGATTGCTTTTAGGCTCAATTTATGTGTAGTCCTTCTAAGACTCACCTCACTAATATGCATGTGGTTACATATCAATGTTGACATGTTGCTTTGTATTATGCATGAAACTTCTTTCTTTTTGGAAAATAAATGTGCTCTGTTGACATGGTTATTTGCTAGTAGTTCCTGCTGAAATAACAAAAGTTGTTAATAATCATAGATGGAGTACATCCAAGACTTTAGTGTCTGCATGGTTTTATGGGATGCATGCTAGATTGTATTGTCACACTTAATGCACATCTGTGATTTGATTATTGAGCTTCACCCACATTGCTAGTCGTTGTTTCATGCATGTTTTATTTCTTTGTTGGGAATATGCTAGCACTATGTAAGATGCTCTTGCAGATGCATGCCAGTGGGTATAATTGGCATTGTCTGTTAAGGATAAACCTGTATTGCCTGTTTTAATTAGTTTTTCCTTGTCATATACGAAATCAAACGGTGAAAACTTTTTTCAGGTTGCTGCAGGTCTTAGTTTCACTGTTTTCCTCACAAGGGGAGGGCATGTATATACATGCGGAGGAAATGCATCTGGCCAACTTGGTCATGGTGACACCCTGGAGAGGCCAAGACCAAAGAGAGTAGAGCATTTTGCAGCTGTTGGCCCTGTAACCCAGATTGCTGCCGGTCCAAGTTATGTTTTAGCCGTAACAGCCAATGGTGGAGTGTACTCTTTTGGTTCGGGTTCTAATTTTTGCCTTGGTCATGGAGAGCAGCACAGTGAGTTTCAGCCACGCCAAATTCAAATATTTAGGAGACAGGGAATTCATGTGGTTCGAGTTTCTGCTGGTGATGAGCATGCAGTTGCACTGGATTCTAATGGACTTGTCAGTAGAATTACTCTTTAAGAAACTTATCTTTTTCCAATCATCTTGAACAAGAGAGGCTAACTTTGTGCTAATGCAATGTCAGGTATATACATGGGGAAAAGGTTATTGTGGTGCATTAGGGCATGGAGATGAGATTGATAAAACAACTCCTGGACTGGTAGTTAGTCTCAAAGATCATCTTGCAGTTCAGGTGCGTGCAATACCTTTGCAGACAAACCTGTGTCTATTTGTTGAAGTATTGCTTCATATTGTACTGTAACTGTTGCATTGACAGTTGGAGTATTATATATCTATAAGTAGCTGGGAGGGTTTTTAGTTAGAGGCATTTTTGTTATGTAGACAGGTAAGGTTGAATTGCGGTCATTATGGGTGTGTTTGGATTGTTTTTACAAGTTTAGCTTTGGCATTTGCATGTTGAAGTTTTCCTTTGGATAAATTGTCTGTAGGTTTAGTGTTAATGCTGCAGCTGCCATGTACTCTTTTAGTTGGAGATATCCAGACACTGAAGTTGGCTATTTTGCAGGTATGCGCAAGAAAGAGGAAGACCTTTGTGCTGATTGAACATGGTTATGTCTTCGGCTTTGGATGGATGGGTTTTGGAAGTTTAGGATTCCTGGATAGGGGAGCATCTGATAAAGTCATGAGGCCAAGAAACCTTGATAGCTTGAGAGCACACCGAATTTCCCAAATCAGCACCGGTTTGTATCACACTGTTGTGGTAACCCGTGAAGGACAAATGTTTGGATTTGGGGACAATGAAAGGGCACAGCTTGGGCATGATATGCTGAGAGGATGCCTGGAACCAACTGAGATATTTCTGCAGCCAACGACGGACGATACATGCATCAATTTGGAAGTGGCATGATTTTTAACTTTTTTGATCTTACACTCTATTTTTGTATTTTTAAAGCTGGTTTGATCATATTATTTTCACCTGACGTAGAATAGCATGCAAGTGTAATCCAAGACACGTAGAACTGTATTTAAGAATTAAGATTCATGTGTAGCAAATAATTAGTGCTTTGTTAGTCATGTGTTGTCCAATTTCCCATCAAAACTTGACAGACGGATTCTGCATGTTATGATGTTTCTTCTATGAAGTTGCACAAACTGGTGGCGTTTCTCAATGGCTTTTAAGAGCTCTCTTGAGCCATTCTTATACACGCTTAGATCGACTGATGCCTACTCCTCTGTTTATCTTACGTTTGGCCTCCATATCTTGCTACTCTTCTGCATTTTTTCACTAATTGTCGAATGCGGTATCTATTCAATGTCCATTACAGATGATATCTCGTAACTTCAAACCTACAACTCTGCGGAATAGAAGACATAAAATTGAAGCCGATCATGCACAGAATTTGATCTTCACAGCATTGAATCTGAAGATACGTGCAACCGGTAAGAAAAGTTTCCTTTATAGCTTCTCTGTTTTTAGTTCATATCCTATAAATTATATAAGTTCACATATATTTTAAGAAAACATATATTAATCATTTGTTACGTGTAACGACGATAATATCCACAGCTAGTTGAAGTTTATCCCAAGTTTTGATGGAAATCTCCCATGTGAAGACATCATTTTTATTTTATTTTATTCTTATCTACTCTACACATGTGAGGGATAACATCATTGGGAATTTCTATTATTTTTGTATCAATAACGATCTAAAAGTATCAGTCTGTTGATATGTTCACACCCCTCACAAGCCCAGTCTTCCTCCTCCATGGAGATTGCAAGTGATTCAGCATATCTTTCTCTAAACAGTTGCTGTTGGACAATAATCCGAGAAAGTAGCTGTTAGTGATGAATATGGACAGGGGGCCAGATACTTTGGCTAGACTCAGTATGTTGCATCATATGCAGAAATGTTGGATGATGTGGATATCGACATACATCAATCGATCTCCCGTGATCCAACATTTGAAGGTTAGCATGAGTTACATAAACTTGTGTGGTTCGCGATTATCCCCCATTATTACCACTTTGACAGGACGAGCCAATTTTCTAAAGCAAGAGTGTTTGGCTTGCCTGATATCAGTGGAAATTAGAAGAAATGAAGAGAAGTTTGGTGTTTGATAACCAGAGTGATGGGTGGAAACTTATAGAACCATTCTCAGTAAACCACCTTTACTAAACTAAAATTAAGATTGAAGATAATATAATGTAAAGCTCGAGCTCGAGCTTGATTTTAAATTTTAAAGCTCTAAGTTTAATTTGAACTTAATTAAAATTATGATTTTGAATTCGTGTTTGAGTAGAAGTGGTATTTGATGAGTTTTTCATTTAACTCAGTTAAGCCTTTGTTTTTTTTTTTTTTTTTTTTTCCTTTTTCCAATCGATTATCTGCAAAAATTATTATTATTCCAATTAAAATAATAGAGAAATCAAATTACATAGAAGAGATGAAAATATTTTCTATATACCTCTCCTTTGTTATATATTCGTCGCATTCTGCCTTTTCAATAAAAGCATCGGTTGATTGTCGTGTAACTTAGTACAATTGGTCTGGGGGGTCTTTTCATTTGTTGGAACTTACGTAAAACCGAAACAAAACAAATATTTATAACTTGGCTATATAAGTGTGTGTGTATATATGGATATATGTGCATATATAATATTAGTAAAACCATTATAAAATTATGAGACAGTGCAAATTATAAACATACAATTACCAATTCGTGTACTATCTATTATGATCAATATTTTAGATAAGTATTTTTATGTTACCATTTTTTGATCAAGAGACCTAATAAATTATAAAGGGGATAACCTTGATCCTTAAAAACTTTTACAATCACATCGCTATTTTAGGAGTTTTTATAATATTTCTAATGTAATATCCTAATGAATTAGGAAAATCGAGCAGATGGTGTCCAATGTATCTCCTTTGCTATATTGCGAATCTATTTTAGGAGTTTTTTTTTTTTTTTTTTTGCCATATACAATTGGTAAAAAGGAAAATTGGAACCTGATTTGTTTTATTTAAAGATAAATGCTCATCTAGAAGGAGTTTTGATTTGATCAATTTATACATGGAAATTTGTTTCGTTGATGAACGAATTAAAATTAGAATCATCCTAACGTTATCTAGCACTCTCTATCGATGACTCGTATTTGATATGTTTCAATAAGAGTGTCATTGATTTCATAATATACCATAATTTTTGTTCAAACAATAGAAATTTATTCCAAAAGGTTGATCTCCTAAAAAAACAAAAGAAATTTATTCTAAAACGTTGATATTATTTCGAAGGTAAATGACAATCTTATATAAACCATATGGTATTTCATATGTATGCAGAAAACTTCCACATTTAGTAAGTTTTTATAATTCAACAATGAATAATTTAATTTCCACATTAACTTCTTATTTCTAAATTTTATCTTGGACAGATTAAGTCACCTGAATTTAATGGTCAATTACATGTTAATCTTTAAGAGTCAACCATACAAAAGCTTCTAAACCCGTCAATGGGTAAAAATTTGGCATTCATAATAAGAATCTATTGACCGGGACCGCGTAGACATCTGTTAAAGGCTTGTACATGTGAATTTTAAATTTTTAAGAACAACACTCTACACTTTAAAATAAATAAAATAAAAAACATAAAAATCAACAAAAACTCTATTTATATAAACTATTAACATGGCTAAGACTATTATAACTTATTGATATGAACATTGGTTTATTAATGGATGTATTAGATTCGATTTCCTCTTTATCTATTGTTATAATGGTGGTAATTGGAGGAGGAACAAAAAAAAACTATTAATACATGCTATTAACATTTTTCTTACTAATAAACACTTCTAAATCTTATCCTGTAAGCAAATGGAGCTACATACAGCCCCTCTTAATGGAGTTTATGGTTACTATCTCATGCTAATTAAACCTTTTCATCCAAAAATTTGATCGTTCAACTTCACTTTAATCACATGTGAATGTGGTGTGGACCGTAGTAGCTGAAATTACATTAAGGGGAGATTTTAAAAATCAAGACAACAGAAAACGATTAGAAACGAATATTGGACATGGTCATAACGTAATCTTGAACTTTATGTAAAGACAAAGATTGAAAAATGAACATGGGACTGAGAGAGGAAATCAGCAAGTCCGGAGTACACATGGGAAGATGCATCAATGCCTACACGAGAGTTCATGAATAATTTTTAACGAGATAGCCAAACAGAACAACATAATCTCTGAAATTTATAATGAATAAATTTTAATATAACGTTTGAGTTGTAATCGCTCTATTTTTAACGAGATAGTAGCCAAATAGAACAACATAATCTCTGAAATTTATAATGAATAAATTTTAATATAACGTTTGAGTTATAACGGCTTGCTTGTACACTAAGACTAGAAATCTTACTAAGTAAGTAAGCGGGTGGCTTAGAGTATCCAAACCCACCTAACTTGATAATTACCTTATAAGGTAATATCGTATAAGGTTTTAAGGTGAATCTAGGTATTAATTTAAAACCTTATAGGGTTTTGAGTCTTGTAATGAGATTTAAGTAAAAATCCAATGAGAAAAATTGACCTGTTAAAAAAATAATAAATAATAACTTTTGATTTCATCCTTAAGTGAAGTATGTATTTTAAATTATTATATAAAACATTGTCATGGAAAATTGATGTATTTCTTGAATATATACATATACACACACATACATAAAAACATAGTTTAAGATTATGATTTCATCTACATTTAAAAAGACTAGACAATAATAATTTAATAATTTTCTAATTTATTCTCTTTGATAAAGGTAGTTCAATTATATATGAGTAAATAAGGGCTTAGTTTTAGTCTCATCCCTCTTTATAATATACCTTTTTTTGTTTGTCCTTATAATTCTAATCACGTTCCGCTATATGTTGTTATTTATAATTTTTACAAATTTACATGTGTAATAATCTTACCTTATTAATATGCATTCATGAAAGTGTTTGAACCCATATGTTGCTTACAAAATCAATTAATAAAATAACTTAAAAAAATGTTAATTAGTAAAAAGAGAAAAGAAAAGTCAAACAAATGGTTCTAATTGGGTTTAGGCTTTGAGTATCCTTTTATCTTTAATCTTATCCTTTGAATTCGTTTTGCTACCCTAATAGGGTACCTATACCTTATAGGTTGGATTTTGGATGTAGGGAAAAATCCTTATAAGGTTTTTTAGTAGGTTTTGGACACCTTATTGGGGCAGTCGGATGAGTTATAGTTTTCTATGACCTATTTGAAACCTATCCTGATTGTATCCCTAAATCTTACTCAGAATCTCGAAGATAGGGGCTTTCATTAGATCTCTAAGGCAAAAGACCCTTTTATCCTTACAAAGATATGTAATCATATCTACCATGCACACTTTTTCCACAAACCTACTCTCATTCTCCTTAGTCGTGGAGTGGTGGTGCTAGCAATTCCAAACTTTTTGACACTTCTTGTGGATTTGATAAGGCCTTAGTGATAGTGATCGTGCCTAGAAGTGGCCTCAATGTTGGTTTCCCTAGACAAAGGTTTGATGTGGTATGTGATTAATTTAGATACTCCAAAGTTACTTTCTTGAAATTTTCTTAAAACTATCCTTGTAAGATATAATATTACAAAGAAAAAAGATGATATATAATAATGTTATAAGATATTTCAAAAATCTAAATAATTTTAATTATTAAATTTATAATTTTATTTAAAGTAGGTTAAAGGTGCATTTCGATGGTAGTAGGTAATGAACTGCCATGCAAAAACAATTAAACTCACATGTAGTTTTCTTAAATAAAAGTTGGACCAAATATCTCATCATTACCAAAATTTTGTTGCATAAGAGGGAGCTCAAGAATGGAGAGAGATTATTATCAGTTTCTTAGGGAGGGACTCGGTAATATGACATTATTTATAGAAAGATATGCTACATATTATAGGAAGACACTTGGAGTTAAGTTGAATTTTGTAAGGAGACCGGAGACAGTAGGAAAATAAAGATAGAACGGTTCGGATTGATTTGTTTGATAATTTAATTTTATCCATGTGTGAATTGACAATTTTTTCCAACCATTAACAGTTGATTTGGTTTGGCTCGACCCGAAACTTATTAAACAATTGAGCAAAACATCATAACCCGGTGTAGAAACTATTTTTTAAGGTTCGACCGGATATCTTCTTAAATCTTCTAAATTTTTCAAACCAATGTAGAATTATAAGATGGCTAATACAAACTAAACACAAGCAGACTATTGTGGAATATATGTATACTTTTGAAGAAAGATAAAGGACGCTGTAGACTACGTTTTGAATTGATTTTATTTATGTAATATAAAGATAAAGTTTTACATTTTAATATGATGTTTCGTTGCTCTTAATTTTTTAGGAGAAAAGAAATGCATCCTTTTTAATCTAGTTCACCTATCCAAACAGGTCTAGATTTTCAAATTGACTTTCAACTAGAATCTCCAATAGTGATCCACAAAAGCATTAATACGTTCATGCATTATTTTTTAATTGAACAAAAATTTTGTAGTCTCATAACTAGCACTACGAAGGAGTTGAGCTTCTGAAGGTTCAAGCTTAATTCATTTAAAAATTATCGAGTTCAAATTTGAATTAAGCTTTTTATCAAGTTTGTAATTGAGGCTCAAGCTCAACTTATATAGATAAATGAGTTTTGTCTTGAGTTCAAGCTTGGTTTGTTTACTAATCGAGCTCAGCTCAAGCTTGAATCACAAGTTTAAGTATACAAAATGAAGAAATATATAAATAAATAAATAAATTAACAAATAGTGAATAAGAATTAGATTATATATTATATATATTATTTTATAATATATTATTTATTTATATATATATTATATAGATATTATGTTATGCCTCAAACTGAGGATTCTTAATAGCTTTGCTGTGTAAACCAACCTAAACTAAAATTTAGCCACCTTAGCTACTGATATAAGTGTAGATTATACATATGTTCACTACTCCATTATTTTAAAGCATCTAATTTAGTATTTGATTGATACTAACCTATTGTGTAACTTTTCAAAATAGCTTCGAAAAATAACTTTGCGGTTTAAATGTTCGAGAAGAATCAGGTTTTACAAATCATATAAAGAAAAAAACCTTAAATTTCATGAAAAGTTTAAAGAAATGTGTTGATACAATAAGATAAAGCGACTACTAAAATTTTATTAAAATCCACAAATTTAAAGAGCATGGAAGAAATATCATTAGTTGAAAACTAGAGGGTCACGTAAGGAAACCCCATTAGTTTCCTTATAAGTTAGTAAAGTTGAGATTGAAATCTAGTAAAATTGTCTTCAATCTCACTCACTGACCCTGTTCTCTAATCTTCTAGGACTTAGAGTAACATTGGTGAATTTACTAGAAATAATTACAAAATGGTTATAGGAAAATAAGCGACAGCTTGCTCAATAAGTAGGATAGAGATAATAGTATATATCTGACATAGAGTAACCAACGTTTTCAATCAATTTAGTTAGATGCTATGCATGTACAAATAAATGCCATTGCATGACGTTATTCAGTTCATCATGAGATTAGAGAAATTACACTGACTCTAATTCGAATCGAGGAGTTTAATGTCTCTCACACGAATTGAGACCAAACCGGGGCTTGTACAATGGAGGTCATACTTTACCCAAGACTACCTTTAAACTACAATCCCTAACCTTATTACGATCTTTTCTCTTGTTACTTAGTTTGACTAAGGGTAGGGAAAGAACAATTTCAGTTATTCTCATTGAAGGGTCTGTGTTTGACCAAAAAATCTTAGTCATCCCTCTAATAGGTTACGATGCATGTTTGGTTAAAAGTTAAATGGAGTTTTAGTGTAATTTCAAATAATTCAATCAAGCAATATCATAAAGTAACTGATACGTAAAGTCCATCACTCCAAATAATAGTACAATATTTAAGTACACATGCTACATATGCACAATAACTAATTTACGATCACAAAAAAGACACATATTAAGGCTTCCAAGTATTTTTAAATAATATTCTAAAGTGGGTAAAACACTAATCTCACTTACCTGGACAAGTGATGCTTGATAAATTTGTATATAAGTCTCATTCACTTCGATTTTCCCCTAAATGTTGAGTACAATGAGTTTAGTTTTACTAAATATAAAATAAATGAGTTCATTTAAATAATTTAAGTTTGGTTATGGCTTATCTTTAGCAAGTTATATAAGCTTTGTATTAAGTTTTTACTTGCTATTAAAGTCTTCGAATAGGGTTCTGAAAGCTTGCTTAATATCAGGTTTCAATCTTAAAACCTTCTGATGAAGTTTCTGAATGAGTGTCTTTAAACCAATAACTTTTTGATCAAGTCTCTAAAGTTATCTTAGTTATATTCTTTACTTTAATCAACTCTTTGAATAAGCCTCTAAAGTTATTTCCTCTAAACATTAAACACCATTTGATTCTTGGATTAAGTCCCCGAAGCCATTTCAATTACATTTCCTCTTACCAAATACTTCCTGAACAAATTTATGACGTGGGTATAGTTAAGTTCCTTTTTTTAACCGTCCTTCTAATAAAGTCTCTGAATCAAAGATCAAATCCTCCTCTTACAAACCAACCTTTTGAGGATGTCCTTGAAGTAATTTATTTAAGCCTTCCAAATTAGCCAAAGTTTTTTAAATTATTATAATTACAATTCTTTCACCAAATAACTTCTTAACGAGGCTCCAATATATTTATAGTTAAAATCCTTTCATCAATCAACTCTCTAAACATATCTTTGAAGACATTATAACCATGCTTCTTTCACCTAATAACTTCCTAACCAAAACTTTGACTTGGTTATAATCAAGATCTTTGCATTAGTTATCCTTTTAATCAAGTATCTGAACTAAGAATTCGGTCTTTCTTTTATTAGTTCAACCTTCTGAAGAACCCTTTGAACATATCCTAATCATAAGTTTATTTCAAGTAGCTCATTTAAACATTATGTTTCTAGTTACACATATGTTAGTACATGATAATTTAACAGATTCATCATACTCATTAACACCATATCACCAAAACTTTCAAATCCTCATTTTCCTACTTTAATACATTAAGCCCATAACTAGTGGTAGGTCCGCAGTTCAACTTTACTTCAATACTCTTAACTCTAGATCATTTCCTACAATAGAATATAACTCATATGAACTTTAAAATTGGTATAAATTGATTTCCTCAAAGCTAATTATATAAAATCTCCCAAAAATAGCTTTTTTCATCAAATTTAGAGGTTAAAAAATTACTAAAAATTATAGAAAATATTTTTAGCCGAAAACTTTTCATAGGATTCATGCATACATTGCAGGGATGTTCTAGAAAAAAATTAGTTTCATAACTACATTAGTATTTTTAAAAAATAGGAAAAAATCATATGAAAATTGGAACTCATCGGAAGTTGGCCATCTGGCCACCACCTTCCCCCACCACTATGTCGACATAGTTGGGCGCCACTTCCATTACCATTCTGTAGTAGTAGTGTCCCCATATTGCTTTTAGATTTTAGCTCCACAATATTTCTCGGTTTACATAGGTTTTTCTTTTTATTTTTATCTAAATTCTTCTTCAAGCTTTCACTTACTTCTCCAATTTTTCTATAACTTAAATATCCTGAAAAACTCATAAGAAGCATTTGGAGGATTTTCTTAGGATTGCATGGATGAGAATGAAGCATTTTCTCTCTCTTAAGGGCTTTTATATTCTTAGTTTAGCATGTTTTAGGTGTCTTCATTTTAATCCCATGAGCAAACAGTTGCTCCTTTATACTTTTCATGCCTAGATCCATATAAATCTATTAGTTTAGTAATTTCTTATTAATATTTAGCTAATTTTGTATTTTTTTTTTATTACTCTAAGTGTTTATGGGTATATTCTTATATATATTGATTCTATTCGAAGTGCATGTGATATTTATACATGTTTTTTTTATGTCATTCTATAATTTTATAATGCGAATAATTTATCTCTAAAATTTAGTTAATTTTCATTACTTAAATTGTACGTTCATAGTATGTAAAATACAATATGATATAAATTGGAAAAATTTATTATTATTGATTATAATATTATTATTTTATTGTATTCCCATAGTTCGAGCCCACTAGGTATTAGTGTCTAATTCCTAGAACTCATTGATAAAGTAATGTCTCGATCATATTGCTTTTGCATATACTCTAAATTACCCGCTTGAAATGATTTTGTAAAATTTCGAGTCTCACATATTGGACTTTAGGTTTTGAATAATATATAATATTTACTATATTTATAAACTTCATAAGCCTATTTATGAGTTAGCTCGTAAAATTGAACTCGAGCTTGAGCTCAAATAGCTCATGAGCAGCTTAACTTATTTACGGCCTTACTCATAACTTAAAATTTTTCTTCTTTTTTATTTTATTTATCAAATACTATTACAACAATTACGAGGAAAGAGAGAAATTGAATCTAATTTATCCTTATTGGAAGACTGTTGTAAGCCCCATAATTAGTCACTCAGGGTATCGATCGGTTGAAAAATCCGATCGAGCCTAACTTATAAATAAAGTTAGAAATATTAATAAAATGATCCCGTAAGTTTGAATTTAAGAAAATAAGCAATAAAATAAAAGAATATAAAATTTCCAAATTTTAAGTATATAACTCGTTATTTATCGAAAATACGTAAAATACATTTTAATAATTAACGAATAACTTAAGATAAATTATATGTTTACTAAAAATTATAAAATGACCTAAATAATATTTAGGAATATTTATTTGTACTATATATGAATTTACATATATATAGAAACACGCGAAATTACTTAAAATACGCGAAATGTACTAAAATAATACTAAATAATTAAATAAAATTCATAATTAATTAAGAAAAAATAAATAAAAATCATAAAAAATAAGGAATGATCCAGGATTGGGTCGTGGCAATTGGGAAAAATAAGAAAAAAAAATCAGCCAATTAAAATTGAGCAACACAAAAGCCAAAAATTAAGGGATTTGGACAATGTCTTATCCAATTTAATGCACATTAATTACCACAAAGCTCTATAAATACCCCAAATTTTTTAGAAGCTCATTTGGGCAGTTTGGAGAGTAAGAAAAATAGAGAGCTTTGAAAATTCAAGAAAAAAAAACTAAAGAAAAAAAAAAAGAAAAGGAAAATTGTGCAATTAGAGCCATAAAAGGGAATCGACATCAGACGAGCAGCTGGGAGTGGACGGCCACCACTACCACACGGTGGTGGCAGCGCCTGGACCGGTCGACAAGACTACGGCAGTAGGAGGTGGCCAAAGCCACCTAGACCGGTGAGTTCGATTTCCAGCCCGATTTTGTGTAATTTTATAAAAATAGTAAATATTCTTAGAAAATTATGAAACTTGTTACTCTGGAATATTTTTGTATGTAGTTGTTAGAAAAAAATATTATTTTGATGAAAATATGTCTTGTGATATATGGTCCTTAAGGAAATCATGCAAAACCGAGCATATTTCGGTTTATAAATAAATGATCTTGGGAGTGTAGTTTTGAATCCAAAATTTTTGTGTAGACTACTTAGATGATATAGAACAGTGCTATGAAGCTCGTTTTCAAAAATTAATTTTCGAAAATTTTAGATAATTTTTAAGCCTAAAATGGGTAATTTGGGATTGATTAAGTAATTAAATGGTTAATTACTGATTTAGTGAATAATTATATGTTTTAGGATGTTAAAATCTGATGAAGTATCATACTTGTAGCATATAGGGTATTAGATGTAATTATTAGATTAATTATGTAGTAAATGAGTAATAGAGAAAAATAGTAAAATTTAAGTTAATTTTATAAATTAGGATAATTAAAAGTAAAATATGATTTAGGATGAATTTAGACATTTTGAAATGATAATTGATGTTGAAAGATAGTAATTAAAGTGTTAGAAATATTATATGTGTATTATATACATAATACGTAATATTATATAATACATAATTATTAGAAATATAATAAATAGAAAATATTAGAATAAAAATTGATATTATGATAATAATAAAAATATACAATAAATCTGATAGGAAACTTGAAGTTATGTAATAATATGAAAAATATAAAAATTTCTTACATCAGGAATAAATTTGGTACACTATTACAAATTTAAGTGTACTAGATATAATAAAATACTAACTAGGGGTAATTATGGTATTTAGGATATCTAAAAGTAAAGTGATTAATTTCACATTATAAGTTAAAATAAGTTTCTAGAGTTTAGGTATCAAAAAGTACTTAGAAATCGGACTAGAATCTAATTTAGAAATCGATGCGGAAATCGAAACCGAACCCAAACCTAACCCCAAACCTAGAATAATTGTAAAAGACTGGCGATGGCTTAAGCGAGTCGAACGTCGAGTAAGTAAGCGAAGAGTCGAGGTAAGTTAGGATTAATACGATGCTGTATTTTGGAGGTTTGAGATTATGCTTGGTTATACTTGTTAAATAGTTAGTGGTGTACATGTGCTTGATTACGAGTGATGCATGTGTATTGTATGGTTTATATTGAATGATTGATCACTCTGAACTGGATCTAATCAAATATATGACCTATAATCATAATCTGATCTACATGGCAACCCATTAGGGGAACTTAGGACTCTCCGACTAAATACCGACCCCTTTGAAAGGGATAGCGCAGGATTGCAAAATGGTCCATTCTTCATCCTTAGTAGAACTAAGTGATAGGAGAGGAGGTCGCAGCGAGGGTGAAATCAATGGTTCGAAGGTAGTCGTGGGAGGAGCCATGTTTCCATTGCACAAGCCTAGGTTTGATCGTGAGCTGTTACATTAACAGCAACTCCTCAACCTGGATTAGAGCGGGCGCAATTTCTCTAATTTCACGATGGGCTGGACAACGTCATGCAATGACATTTGCTTGAGCATACATTGCACCTAATAAGTTGATTGATAACTTTGTTGTGTTTATGGTATAGTTTTAAGTCCTCTATCCTAACTTACTGAGCTGTAGTTGCTCACATCCCTATAGACGTCGTGTAAATGCTGGCTAAGAAGCAGCATACAACTACTCTGAAGCTAGCAACTGTTGGATCTTGGGGACTGAGGAAAAATATTTGCAGAACAAACATATATTCTTAAAGTCTAAACTTTTATTTTAGAATTTTTTTTTCATTTTTTGAATAATGTAATAACAGAATTATAGTATATATATATATATATATATATATATTTTCACTTTCTTAAGTATATGATTTATTTAAATTATAAACTGTTTACTTCAAAGCGGGTTAGTCGTGGACGCTTTGTGTAGATCAGGTCTAAGATAGTGGTTGTAAAGTCAACTTCTACCTTAGAATGGTTTACACGGCGGGGCTGTTACGATTCTGTCGTTTGGGGCGTGACAATTGTGTTCATGTTACTTGACTGCAAAGCCCTTAGCAGGTTCGATAATTTTAAAAAGCCTTGAAAAGATTTTTATATAGTTCCAATTCTAAAATTTTCATCTTACCAATTCATGAATTATAAGTTAGATAACTATACAGAAAGTTCTATTTTTTTTTCTTTTTTCGTGTTTTGTGTTCAACTTGACTAGAAATACTAAACAAACCTTAAAACATGTGGGGTTCTATGGGGAAAAGGAAAAAAAACTGCAAAAAAGAAAAAAAAATTAAGAATACTGGTCTTGAAAAAATAATCATAGGACTGTAATAATTGAAATTGCCTTTTGAAGTAATTTCCATAGCCATAAAATACATATAAACAGATTTATATTAAAACTGAAATCACCTCTTTAAGTGCTATAGTCTTGAGATTATTTTTCTAAAACCGATATTTTTGTGATTTTTGTTTTTCATTTTTTTTCCTTTCCCTAGGTTCTACATTATGCTTTTTGACTTTGAAGTGGGTACACTTTCATTTCTTGCATTATATATAAAGATCATAAACCTTGACGCCGTTTGTGGTGTCATTTAAATTAGTTGATATTTATATTTAAAAAGCTTGCTGGTGAGTTTACAATTGAGTCTTAATGCCTATCCATTTGAATTGTGTGTGCATTTATCTACATCATCATTATAGCCCAACTAGCAGAAAACTAGATAGTTGCATTGAATCCTACTTATCTAAGTCTAATTTCCATTAATCTATCTTAAATACTCCAAAAAATACTTTGAAATAAAAGCAATCAAGAAATTTTTCCTCTTATTCTTTTACTATTGTAGAGGGTCATTTCGGTAATTAGGTTTTTAACCTAACTTAATGTCATGGGTCGATATCTTGGACTAAAGATAGAGTCTAAGAAATTGGCTTGATTAGAGATGATTTAGGGAGATCTGGTTTAGTAGATTTAGAACAGAGATCGCTGAACAAGATATTCCACTCTTGGCCTTACTCGATTATCTTGTGCACGAAAAAAAAAAAAGAAGACTCAGAAACCATGCTTTTGAGCCTATTTAGGCTTCATTTAGTTATATTGAGACTTAAGGAGACTTAGTTAATCTTTAAGTTAAGTAATAACAATAATGGGCCTTCTTTAGCTAAAAAAATCCTTAAGCATACTTAGACCTATATTTAAACCCATGAAGGCTAAAGAAAGGATAAGTTTCAATAAAGGAACTCAAGTTTAGTTATCCGTCCTAAAACTATTTAACGAACAAGATTAATCTTTACACTTTAGAAATAGGAGGCTTCTTTTCTCATTTGATGATTAAGTTTAAGATAAACACCAAAAATTTGTTGGGATTATTCTAAAGAGAATCAAACAAGCAATTCAATCAAGAATGATTAAGAATACCGAGTTTGATCTACTATTACACGTGCACATTAGAGATGCCGGGTTTGCCTGTTCTTCCTCCTAAGCCTCTTCCTAACAACGTCCTTCCACATGTCATTAGCTCAAGATGTATTTTAGGTTAACCGGCACACCTATTGCACCTGATCAACTAGCTGCAACAACCCCATCATACAACTATAAAATTCAATCCCTATGTCTTTTTAATTAACGAGAGCTCGATATAATATCTATATAAATTGATAGCTTTTTTTTCAATTAGAATAAAAACTACACAAAATGTATTTGTCTTTAGTTTGGTATTCTAAGAATCTAATCATGCCATACAAGAACTTGACAAATTTAAGGTAAAGCCTGTAAGTTGGTTAGAAGATAGTTCTACTATTTGCCAGTTAAAAGAGTAAGACATAGTACCTTATACTTAATGTTATACATTGGTTAGTAGCTCTAGAAAGGGAGAAGTCGATTTTGTTGTTGGTTCATAAATAAATCCAATCCTCACACTATAACTATTATAATCAAAGTAAAGAAAAAATAATTGGATCAAGTCTACCAATGATGAACACGACTAATTGCACTACGAGCCCTAATGGATGAGGGTTTATTTTGGTAAAGAGGAGTGGTAGTTTTAAGGGGCAAGTTGATTAGGATCAACCATCGGCCACTCCTTTGAGTTGATTGACCACTTCCATTGCGATTGATTGCTCTTTTATGTAGTATGATCAGTTGACATTTTCAAGCCCTGAGTTGATCGGCTTTGCATGAAGCTAGAAACAAATCATAACTAGTTAATTAGTACTGAGTATAAAATGTGGATGAAGATTTTTATTTTCTTTTTCCCTTTCCTGGCCAAGAAGATTATTTGTTTAAGACTCGACAAAACATGCTCATGGTTAAGCAATACCAATTTGAAAGATATGTAAATTGACATGTACACAAGATGAGTTGATGAAATTTATGAGCGTTTTAGAATAGGTAATGCTGATAGTTGTTCTTGATATTTAGAGATTCAAAGGCTTAGGCCCATAAAGAAGCCTAGCTTGGGTGCTTCACAAGATTTATCCAACCCTAATAAAGAGTGATCTAGGACCCATTCAAGCTTAACCTTCTGCCCGGGTTGACCCATGAGTAATCCAAGCCATTTCTTGCTGGGATTCTCATCTTTCGCTCTCCATCTTATAAAAGAGAAGCTTACCTTCTCTCTTTCAAAGACCACTCTTGAAAAGCCTGTAGTACTATAGATTGAGCATTTCTTTTATTCTCAATCTTTTTTTTCTCTCATAATTAAATATTGAATGACACCTATTGTACAATCTACAGCATAACGATCATACTAATACGATCACCCACCATCGATGGGACAGTCCTATCTCTCAAGCATCCACCAAATAGTGGAAGGTGAATTGCCTTATCTCGTATTGATGGTGCCATCCTCTTCGATTTTGTATTGGCTAGTACAATCTTACCATGTGTCTTCCTCAATCTATAAATAAAAGTAAAAACTTCAGGTATAAGGAGACTTCTTTGATACTTTTGGAAACTTACCATCTTTTCTGGTTATCTCTATTACTCTTCCTGTTAACACTGCATGTTGGAGAGCTATCGTTACCTACGTTGTATGGAGTTTTTTTTATAGGTTTATCTCTAGTCACGACTTACAGCCCACCTAGAATTTACTTGAAAATCGTACGTATGATCTTCACTATACTAGGTAAGAAGTATGATCTAGCTAAGGGGAGATACGGACATCTTTTCCAGTTGAAAGGATTGATTAGTAAGTCGAAGAGACTGAATAGATGATGAAGAATATGATAAAGATGGAAATGGCGGTAAAAAGTAACGCATATTTCACCTAAATTCTTAGCCGTTCGTTTCGTTAATGTTTCTTTCACTTCGTGATAAAGAAAGTAATTGATGGAAAATTGAGGTAACTAATCCTCGTATGCATGACACGTGTGCACAAAAATGGCGAAGGTTATTAAAGATTAGAATAATTAAAAGTTGTTTGTAGCCATAAAGCCCCCTCATTAAGGAGGGGGTTACACTCCGGGTGTGATCGCTGTCCCATCGAGTGTTTCCCTTTGATTTCACGATCCCGATTAATTATGATATTCCATTAGCGATGGGAGTACATCAATACACCCCTCTTTAAACAAATTATGACTACTCTTGAGAACCATTAAGATTATAGAGATTAAAATTTTAAAACAGCACACCTATTAACTCTTGAAGAATATTAACGCTATTATTTGGAGGTAAAATTTTACGACGTGGACATTTTCCATTGCACTGCTTTAAATATTTAGGAAGTGCAAGTAGTTTCTGGGGAACTTTGTTACAATTTGTCTTATTCTTGTTAGTGCTTGAAATGGTATCAGATATAAATACAATCACAATTCTAAGGAAATTTTAATAAGGAATTAATAAGTATTACTTTGATATTCTTAATAAATTAAGAATATATCTAAAAGTATTAATATATATTTATGTCAGTCCAAGGCTAAACTATTGGGCTAGGGTCTCATAGCTTGGAATATAAAAATGAGTAGGAAAATTTTTCGTCTTAAAAACGAATTATAATTTCTTATTTGATAAGAATAGAAACTTCATGATATGGCTATTTAAAGAATGTTTTTGAATTGAAAAAAGATTCAATGGTATTACACGATATATGTAATATATATGTATTATGTAAATATAAATAAAATATTATCATATATGATGAGTATAAATTATGGACGATAATTAATTTAGAAACTATTCATATAATTATTTTATGTATAATATCTTATTAACATTTATACATAGTATTAATACAATAGTACTACATAAATATACTTATAATGGGTGTGTCAAACTTAATAGTCATTTAACTTATATATATATTTCCAACTAAATAACTCTATTGAATAAATTCGATCCAAACAAACACATTATTTATGTTGAGTTAAATTCTATTAAACAATCTAATTTGATCACTAAAACACTAATGTGAAATTTTTTTTGGTTAAGCTATAGTGGTTATATTATTTAAAAAAATATTAATATCGCAAAAGTTCCTTCTAATGCAGTACTAAATATGTTTTTTTGTATGCAATAAAATACATATGATATGAGGTTATTTCTTCAGCCTTATTTAAGTTGCTTCCAAAAGATAATTAAGGATTTTTTTTTTTTTACACTAATTAGGTCAATGTTTGAGTCAACATTTTATTTGCTGTTATTTAGGTTATTTTAAGTAATTGCCTTTTATGTCCTTTACTTTTAATATTTTCCCTTTTAGGTTTCCTTCCTATAATAACTTAGATTTCCTTATCAGTCTACATAAATAATTTCTCTTGCAACAAATATTATTATTAAAAAAAATTAAGAATTTTCTCTATTGCTTATCAATTGAGTCTCTCAATTACAACACTTTCTTACCTTTTCTAGGATTGTAATGAACCTTCAATCCTGCACCTAATTGATTGATTTGATTTATTAAATTGGAACATGATATCTAATTTGAAAAACCATTCATATCTTTTAATTTCAGGAGTTCAGCCTCACTCACAAACATGAAATAACCAAAAAATCCCTCTTTTATTCGCATAAATCCATGACGCATAAAAGATTCCATTTTTATTTATTGTTTCGTCCCTTAATTGTGCTTGGAATCCAACGTAAGAGATCTAGGTACATCAGTGACTATTTTCACTTTTCATGAAATAAATGGTTTTTGTCTTTGGCAAAATAAATAAATCAAATAATGTATTGATAGGGATGCATGTCCATGACTTATGTTGTGTTGAAGGGATATTTATATAATTCGATCAATTGTAGTTGAAGGGATATTTATATGATTCGATCAATTGTATAAAGCCTGCAGTAGCAACGGAACCTTGAATTCGATATTTACTTTATAGAGTAATATTTTACATGTGAGGTTTCAAGTAAAATGTTAAGACTAGTTTTAGAATTTATAAATTGCATGATTTGACGTGGCCTCCACATTCGCAGTGTTCATGCTTTTTGTTTTGTTTTGTTTTTTTTTTTTTTTGACTATTTGTGTTTATGTATTACCGTTGGGCAATTCAAACATGTCTCAGAGAGCCCAGGCCCGGCCAATTCCAAACATTTGGTGGGTTTGGGCAATAAAGCCCAATTAATAGATGACTTATGCGCAGTTTTTGAAATGTAATTTTTACCCTCTATAATGTTCGACATTTGAAAAGTGAACTAACTTATTAACTTTGGTTTACTGAAATTAAAAAAAAAAATTTAAAGGTAAAAATATTTTGATGAGCGTAGTATCTCAAATATTAAAAACTTAGCTGGGAAAGGTATTGCCCTTTTAAATTAAATGTCTTTTACTATTTTATAAATGCATTTTTTTCCTTTCTATTTTTTATGCGCATTCAAACCGTCAAATTATTTGGAAACACACATACAAATAAATTTAATTTTTTAGATAAGCTATCAATGACTTGGACCATGTTTTCCTTGATATAATTACGCAACTGATTAAATTTGATCAATGTAAGCACTGGTGCATAATTTGAAAACTTCTTGCCGGGGGAACAATGCAGGAGGTAAAAATTTTGAATATAATTTTGGAAACCTCTATCTAAAAGCACATGATTATATGAAAATGATAAAAACCTTTGAAACGGTTGCAACTGTTATATAATTTAGAACAAACAATGCATTTCTTCATATCCATGATATTCTAATTCTATATATTGAAGGATTATAGCTTTTTCTAAGTGGCACATCATCATATAAAAACATAATATATACTTTTTACTGACTATTATAAATTATTGAATAAACTGTAAATTTAATAATTTAAATTTTAAAATATAAAGGTAAACAATATGATAAAGGTGGGAACCAATCCTGTCAAAATGATGACGAAATTGTAAAATCTTTTGCACAAATAAAGCAATGGAGTTCCACTAAAGTGATTTGAAAATACTAGTCAACAGGTAAGAGAGAGAGAGAGAGAAAATGCCCATAATACTCATAATACACTTCTGATTTCATGAAAAAAAAAAAAGAACTAGAATATGAATATATATAATTTTTCTTTTATTTGTTCCTAAAAATAATAAAAAATGAAATTAAAATTAAGTATAACTAAATATGCAAATACAGCTATATATATTTATAAATTATGCATTTTTTTTTTGTTTTTATATCAGTATTATGTGCTTCTTTTCCTTAATTTGTTTTTTCTAATATCGCTCTCATAGTTATGCATTAAGAAAAGTAAATGTAGTTCCATTAAAGAGTGTTCTAAAAATACTAGTCAAAAAATAAAAGAGAGAGAGAGAGATAAAATGTGGATAAAACTCATAATACACTTCACGAAAAGAGCTAATATATGAATATATGTATATATTAACCATTAACAAAAATATATAAAATACCCGATTTAACAATTCAGAGAAAATATAATAATCCTAAATACATATAACTTCTTTTTCCTTATTTATTTATTTTTTTTGCGCCATTGATGTTATCAATCCTAAATTGATTTATAGGGTTTAATTCGATTCGTACTGACCGATTATAAAATTAATCCAATCTAATCCTAATTCAATTTCCATTGAATGACGGTGATTCCTTGCCTCTCGTAGGTTTATATTAGCAGCTTGAATCAAGTCCGACTACATTTGCTACCATTACTTTAATTCCTGCTGGAATAAAATGATAAAAAAAAAAAAAAAAGGGATGCCAGATAAGGCAAGAAAGAAAAAGAAAGCAATTGGGTAGGGTCCGGTCGGACCCGCCATCTTATGATGAAAGCTCTCAATGTTAGTCCTTAGACTGGAAAACAACACAACACCGATCATCGTAACTCCATTTTAATGATATCGATGATACCCACAGAAACCGAAACAACTAGCTGTTCGCTGGCTGAATATTCAACAGCTTCCGTCACACTCAACTCTTCCTCCTCCCAATTGAAATTTTCAATAATGCAACAAGGCTCCATCCATCATCTAACCATACATTGTACTCTCCTCTCCTTTCCAAATTATCTATGTATATTTAAGGTCATTTTAATATAATGATATAAATAATAATTTTCTTTAATAAAATAGACTAATTTCTATTTTTTTCTCTGTCAATAGTTATAATATGAATAGTAGTATGCTAAATAAAGAAAAGAATACGTTCATATATAATAGTATAAAGATAATATTAGAATCATTGCCCAAAATATTTTTGAGTTTTTTTTTTTTCAATTTAAGACTAAATTTGAAATTATTGAATATTATATTTAATTGAACTTTTACTTGTTAAATTTTACTATCTTAGCTTTAATTTATACTCTTTAATCAATGAGTGTTTATTTATAAAAGTAATAAGTTTGACAAGTATAAATTCAATTAGGTGTGTATTTAATATATTCGAATTCTAAATGTAAAATTTGATAAACAAAAGTTAAATTGAGTATAACATTTAGCAATTATTTTTCTTTTAACCAACTACTATCGTAGTATAACTTTGGAAGAAGTGAGAATCGAATGGGATCCATCCTATTTATACTATTAGAATAAGGTCGTTTGGTTTTGGCAATAAATTTAGTACTTCAAGTAAATTTAAAAATATATATATATTAAAGTTCAAATGAGTCTCATTACTAAGATATTAACGGTATTGGACGCCTGTAATTCGTTGTTTAGAAAAATCAGTGCGATCTTCTGTACTAATACATATCAAAGTAATTGCTGAAGCCTGAAGAATCAAGGAGAGTGAGAATAAATGGAGTTAAAAGGTAATTGTCTTAGTTCAAATGTATTCTACAATTATCGCCTAATTAAAAAGTCTCTTTTGCTGTGTTGATAGGATTTACATGGTAAAATCAAAAGTCAAACTCTTTAATAATATATAATATAGATATAAGATATAATCATATATCTTTGGGATCATGTATATTTTTATTATATAAAGATAACATTTATGTAAAATTTCCTTTAACAAATTATATTGGCAAAAGTTCTTATATTCAAACACTTTAATAATATATAATAATATAGATATAAGATATAACCATATATCTTTGGGATCATGTATATTTTTATTATATAGAGATAACGGTTATATAAAATTTCCTTTAACAAATTATATTAGCAAAAGTTCTTATATTCTTTGTTGTATAAATATAGTACATCTGAGGAATAGACGAGATACGATTTCCTACTACATCATCTTCAAATAAAACAAACCACAAAATAATAATAAAATCTATCATGTCAACACGATGTTATCTTCTTTCACACATGGTATCACTAAATAATCTCCTATTGCTATCACCTCATTACATTTCGCTGTTTTCCGGGTTAACTGTTTTTGACCTTTTGTAATATGCCGCCTGGTTTGCAATATTTGGTTTTGTTCACTAACTGGGCAAAATGTGGAAAAATCCTGCAATTATTCCATTTACCCGTTACATTTAATTTAATAATTTAGACCCTAGTTGTTTTGGGGAAAGTATTTATTCCAGTTTCTTTATTTTCCTTATTTATAAAGCTAAAAAAAATGCCCTCTAAGAGGAAAACAGTTTCCTTTTTAAGGGAAAATATTCGGAGAAAAATTCCAAATATATTTACAAAACACGACTTACCCTTCTTAAAATGAAAAGAAAAGTCATTTTTTTTTTTTTCTCATTGATCTCTGCAATAGTTGTAACTTTAGAAAAATGATATTTGTTTGATTTTTATTGTAACAAACCTACAAGCTATATTTTGAAAATGAAAAGAGTTCAACGAGTAGAAACAATGAATGGGAGACATTTTAAAAATTCATGAAAATCAACCTAAAAGGAAGGAAGAATATTAGAATTTTTTACTTTTACTTTTAAATAAAACATTCCAAATAATGTAGTTATAGTAATACTAAATTATTTAATACGAGTTACAATATATTTGTGAGTAACTAGCAAAAAAGTTTTTTCGATATATTTTCGTAAAAGTAAGTAAACTTAGGGAAACATATTATTTTCGAGAATTAACTTTAGTTGAAAATGTTTTTTTTTTTTTAATTTTTTGTTTAACAAGTAATTTTCCTTGAAATAAATGAGACTTTAATTTCAAATCGAAGGCACTTTTTAACGACAAATAAAATCTTATAAGTCCAATAGCTTTCTAAAACTTCGGACACGATTTTATCTTGTCTTTTACCAACGATCTCCTTGAACTTACATGCATCATAAAGTAAAATACCTTTTTATTATTTCTTGGTGCATCTAAAAGAAAGTTGGTTTTGATGAAGTAATATTGATGATCCGTAATTAAGCTACCACTTTCACACAAGGAAGCATGTCAACATTAATTTACGTGGAGGTAAAATACGAAAATTGCATGTCAAGATTACGGGCAAAGCATATTGTTAAAATTCTAAATATTTGCATCGAATTCAATTAAGTTTATATATATATATATATATATATATTAAATGATTCAATTAAGTATTCCATATTTGTGCCAAAATTCAATTGAGTTCTTTGTATTTCAAATAGGTTATTCAAAATTTGCTATAGTTTAGTTGTTTAGTATGATCGTATGTGTCATGAGAATTACCAACGAAAGGACTTATTCAGTGGTGACCAACATAGGGAGACAAGGAAAGCTATAGCTCATAGTCACACTCTAGCTTCAGAATTTTTAGAAAAATTAACTTTAATATTAAAATAAATAATAAAAAAATATACATATATATATATGATATTTTATTATTTTCATGGTTCTTCCCTTCCAATCTTCTCTCCTTATAGTATTATTCCAAGTTCGCTATTGAATATACATGTAAACTACTTAAAAAAAAAAACTCATTTTAAATGTAAATGACTAAATTTTTAAATAATTTGGCACGTATATCTAAATTACAAAATACGGAATCCAGGTTTTTGTAAAAACACTTTAGATTTACTTCTCCTCAAGATTGGGAATTCTAAGGAAAACAGAATTTTTAGGAAAATATATAAAGGAAAAGCAAATTTAAAAAAAAAAAAAAAAAAAGGAAAGATATGCCAACATGGATGGAAGAAAGAGAAAAGCATCCTTATCCTATCCCACAAATATCCAAAAGCCCACTGAAAATGGAAAAACAAGCTCTCATGCCAATGACTAGTCACCAAGGCAAGCAGCCACCTTTCTTTCCTTTCCTTTGTCCTCCAAAATTATTAACTATATAAATTGCACCTCACTCCCACCTTCTTTATTCTATTTCTATTTGCTTCTCCTTTCTAGCTAGAAGAAAACTACTAAAACTTCGACTGCTAGTTCTTTGTACCGATACCATTTCTGATATCTGTTTTCAATTGGCTCAAAAGTGTTATTGAATCAAAATGTTGGCGATATTTCACAGGGCATTCGCACACCCACCTGAGGAGCTGAACAGTCCAGCTTCTCACCGTGGATCAAAGAAACCTAAGACACCCGAGGAAACTCTTAAGGAGTTTCTGTCACACCATCCACATAACACTTTCTCTATGACTTTTGGAGATGCTGCTGTGCTTGCCTATGTTAGACCAGAGACCCCTTTCCCTCAGCAGCAGAGGTACCTATCACTGACAAACCTAAAGGGGGGTCTTTGTGTCTTTTTCTTGCATATGATCATTAGATCTGTCTCAAATTTCAGGGGGAAGGGGGCAGTTTTATCTTGTTAGAAACGTTTTCAGGGCTTCTTTTTCGTACTTTTTATGATGAAAACTTTGCGATCATCAAATATTTTCGTAATTGATCTGGACTGGTGGTAGATAACAGCAAAGTTTTGACTAAAACAAATATCCAAGTCTGAAAAATGTTTTCCCCTGAACAGACAGACCCTTACCATATTTCTTGTATTCCTTTGTTCATAATGGTCAAATATTTCGATGACATTGAAAACGGAACACTTGTAACAGTTAGTGATACGAGTTCGTATTATGGTAAAACTGGTGATCATGGTTGGAGGATTTCATGAATTAAGAGCTTAATAGTTTTTTTTTTTTCTTGAATATAAAGGAAATAAATCCCTCTGGTGGGAAATTTTGCAGGTTGTTCTGTGGATGTGATGACATATACTGTCTGTTTATGGGGAGTTTGAACAACCTTAACGCACTGAATAGACAATACGGTCTGTCCAAGGGAAGCAGCAATGAGGCTGTGTTTGTTATAGAAGCATACAGGACACTGAGGGACAGGGGTCCATATCCAGCTGATCAGGTGGTGAAGGATCTTGAAGGTAGCTTTGCCTTTGTTGTGTACGACAGCAAAGCTGGAAATGTTTTTGCTGCTCTGGTTAGTTATTCATAACAGGATTTATTCCCTTTTCTCGGCTTTGGCGGATTAAGCTAAGGAGTTCTTTTATGATTATATCGGTTTTAATGGGTGTAGGGTTCCGATGGAGGAGTGAAATTGTATTGGGGTATTGCAGCTGATGGATCTGTGGTTATATGTGATGATCTGGAGGTTATTAAAGCAGGCTGTGCAAAGTCATATGCACCTTTTCCAACAGGTAATATCTATAGATTCATACTGTTTAACAGGGCCTGTCATAAAGTCCAAGAGTTTGTTAAAGAGTTGGAAAAGGAATCTCCTCTACATCTTCAATTCTGATTACATACTTAAAAATACTTATATTATATGGAACCCTTTTTAGGATACTTGTTAAGTATCTAAAAGGAAAAAGATATTATGATTTTATAGTTATTATTCATCTTAGGAAAGATGACTATATCGATAAGTGAAATTTTTTTTATTGAGTGTTTCAACGAGTGTTGGAGTATCCATAAACATTTTTATTTTTTTTTGTCATTAATGCAGTAGTCACTTATAAATTATAATCCTCTGCTATGATATTAGTTAATTAAAAGAAAAAAAAAGAAAAAACTTAGGACTCTCGTGGTCATCTGTTTCCGAAGCTACTTTACTGGGAATGAGCATGATGAGTATGGGATTTTGGATGTGCAGGGTGTTTGTTCCACAGTGAAGGGGGTTTGATGAGTTTCGAGCATCCAATGAACAAGATGAAGGCAATGCCAAGAGTTGATAGTGAAGGTGTGATGTGTGGAGCTAGTTTCAAAGTTGATAAATTCACCAGGATCAACAGCATTCCGCGCCGAGGAAGCCAATCCAATTGGATGGAGTGGGATGAACATTAGCTTCCCCCCCAGAAGAAAGATTGATGGCATCCAAGGCAAAAGTAACAAAGGCAGCTTCCTCTCTGTAGTCTGTGTATACCTCTGGTGTTTGTAATGTGACTGTCGAAAGTCTTATGGGAGTGTTGCATTGTGTTTGCTCCAAAATAACGGTGAAATTCAACCTGGCTTCTTTTACTTAACCCGAGCTTGTAGACTTGGTTTAAATGCAACAACGTTAGACGATGACCTGTAGCTGTCGATAAACCAAGCAAACCCATGAAATGCTTAAACTCGGTACAATATTCATACTACAGCTCGATCTGATAGAAATCAAGCTGAGCAGAACACTTATATCCATTCAGCTTCTCAAATACACAAAGTCTAATCAAGCTTTCATTGAACTTAATTATATATCGAGTTTTACCAAACGAGTCGCATTCTAACCTCAACATAAATTGAATCTTGAGAGAAATAAAAAATTTTCCAAATGATCAAGCCCAAACAAGTTTATTTTATTAAGTAGCATTTCTAAATGAGCTCGAGCTAGAGCCCAAACATGAGAATTGAATTTCTAGATCACGCTGAAATTCGAGCTTCATATCGTTCGTTTCGATTCTATTCCTTGTATCCCTGAACTTCGACCGTCCTCACGTGAGGTAGGCTTCAATCATTATATCTCGAAGCATAAAATTAGGAAAAATATACATTATGGCCCTCTTTTCATTGGATGGACATCAACTTTTCTTTTTCTTTTCAATAACGTTTTTCCTTCTCTCAAATAAATTTTCATTTCTTTTAAGTTAAAACAGAAACAATTACTTGGCAACTTTACTAAGAGAATACAATAAGATGTGATGATTAAGAACATTTCAGCTCTTATGTCAAACCCCTCAAAAGATCCCCATTGAAAACTGAAAACAGGGCAACCATTGAGGACGACCCCGAGGTGTGTAAGCAGATTCTGATTTCCAGTGTCATCCAAGGACAAGGGGACTTATCAATCTTTCCACATATCTGCAAATTCATCAGGCTCCAACGGATTTGAGAGCTCATGCATCTTCCTTCTAGTTTTGGCCTTGACCTTCTTTGCGTATTTCCCTGCCTTCTTCCTTTTCTCCAAGGCTCTTATCTTAAGTAAGAAGAAAGATATCAGATTCAGAGAGGAGGGAGGGGAAAAAAAAAAAAAAAAAGCAATAGGGCAAAGCTCTTAAGATGGTTGAAAAAGCATCAGATTGGTCAGATTAGTACTAGTAGTATTGGATTCTTATTAAAGGATAGCTTTACATGTTCTTTATGTAGAAGCTACAAGGGCAGCAAAATTATGCATGTTCTCTATCTCGGAAAGTGAGAGCAAGCTTGCAAGAAAAGTGTGTGCAGGAGTGCATTCTTGAATCTAGAAATTTCAAAACTCCATACCTGGTTGGGGGATATGTAAAATGGATTTTCATAAAGTGTTGGACCTCCAAAGCTGCCACCAAAAATCTTGATAGGGTTCAAACAAAATCTTGGACCAACCTACAATAGCACAGCTCCTGAATTAAAATTTTAAGCCTAACTGGTTAATACAAAATTACTTGCTCAAAAATATATATATAATAGCCCATGAGCCCAAGGTTGGCAGGGCCCTTAGGACCCATCCCCTTGCCAAACATATGAGAGGAGGATCACCTTCTCACCAAATAGGTGGCCCCTGTGCAGGGGCCCACAAATATTTGGATTAAGTTAAAAACTTCAACATTGATGAACAGCAGCAATTCCTCCTACTTATAACATCCGCTCAGACCTTTATGGTTGAAACTAAAGGTAATATCTGGTGGGGGAAAGGAAACTAAAGGTACTGCAAGACAATAGCAATCTAATTTGAGGATTATGCCTGGTAGGGCTATATGACGCTCTTTATTTATTTATCCATCCTAAACAAGGTGGCAAGGCCATACATGCATGAGCTTGTGGTTTAACAAGTCCTTTTGTAGTTCCAAATTAGAATTTTGGTAACTTACAATTTCAATAATTGCCAAAAAAACACCATGATCCATACAATATTCACATAAGCAAAGGATTCTTGATGTCAAATACATGCTTATACTTGCACAGATGGCATCCCACATACGCACTCATGTAGTGTGACAGCATCAGGGTTACTCATGGCATACCTCAACAAGTGTCATTTTCTCTAAACTCCCTCGTGGCATCTTATCCGATTCATTGTGGGGAACAGATATCTGATTCAAGCAGCAACAGAAAGCAAATTGAGCATAAAAAACAGATATCCAAAAGTGTGCATCAAGATCTAAAGTATGCCACACAATAAAATATAAACTTCTCTATCACAAACCTGGTAATTCCGGAACCATATGTGGTCATCAACAATAGAGAAGACAAAGAGATGATCGTAATATGGTTTAGATTTCTGATGCCCTTTTGGAGTTCCAAATATCTAATAAAAAATTATAGATATCAGGTCATCATCCAGTCAAATAAAATAGACAGAGCATAAGGAATAACCAATATCAACATTGTCATTGGACGTAAAAGTGATTTATACAAAAAATTTTCAGCATTGAATCAAAAAGCTCCCTTGGAGCAAGGCCAGAACAACTAGAGAAAAATTTCCCACTACTGTTGTGCAGAAACAGTCTCCCTAAGCAATGAGTCTGCAAGTAAAGATCTTGAAAAAACACAATCCATGCAGTCAAATGGGAGTATGAAGGCAATATAGTCATTTAAACTTGCCATCTCCTTCATTGCAGTGTAACTCAGAAAAACAAGCCAGTGAGGTCATATTAACGTTTGTTCACAATCTCAGCACTCATATTATCTTCATTCTTATATCTCCAAATTGATCATAATTCATTTATTTTGCTTCAATTTACAATGTTATAGCACATTTTCTGTAACTAGTCTTTAAATAAGGGTAACTCAACCATGGATTGTGTGGCTCTGAGTAAAGAAGCAAAAACACTTCTTCCCTGGCACTGCCTGTTCTTCCTATCTCTTCCTCTTTTCACCTTGGTTCCATCATCTCCTCTTTACTTCAGCAGAAGAGAATAAGATATAGAACTCATATAAGGCTTAATATGAAATCTGATTATCACAAATTATAAAAGAGTTTTATATTAGAGTATCTGAACCCTCAGAAATCATTTTAATCCAAAGAAATCCACGTATACATTCCTCATGACCGATCAATTAGAAAATTAAAATATGTTCTACACAACAGGAAGAAATTTTTTTTTTTTTTAAGCCCAATAGAAAGAAATGATATTTACTTGGCAAAAATAAGGAGAAAAACAGATAGATACAATTGGTGCTTTCATGGAAATAACTAAGAAGCTATTTCTTTCTGCAGTATGCACTAAGAAAACTAAAGGCACTCCAGCCATGTTTGTAGCTAACGAGACAAATGATCAGTTCCCACTTATATCTTTACAACAAAAGTCTTCTTTCAGTAGTACAAATATAGACAAGCAGTTGGAGACACTGTTTAGTACAAGGATTCACGTTAGTTCACCTGCATAATCATTTCCTTCAAAAGTTTCCAATGGGCATCTTTATCAAAATTGGTTGAAAATGTCAGAATGGGGCGGGATCCTTTTAAATGATTGCCAGTAAGCTTCAATTCCTCCATTGTATGAACTGCAAAGAGAGGTCCCTTTCAGGTAATTAATTGATACCACATTCTTAAAATAAAAAGAATGTTATCAGAAATTTCAATTAAAGAAGGCCTATCATATCCAATACCCAAATGTGCACTCTTGAGGACCTTAAAAAGAATTACCTGCATTAACTAAGAACTTCACTGATGGGCCATTTGGGCACTTTGCCATCCAAAGGTAAAGATCCTTGTGCTTCCTGCACTGGGAGGGGGGGGGGGGGGGGGGGGGGTGGGGGGGGGAATGAACTTCAATCGTCAAAATAGCACAAGCTAATACTACTTCCACAACACCAAGTGCAATAAACCTTCCAGAAAACATCATAGCAACTAATATGCATGAACAATTAGTAACAAATGTACAGAAAGGCGACCTAAATTTGAATCATCCAAGCTCTCTCTCTCTCTTTTTTAATTTTTTTCATTAAGCTCAGATTGAGGACTGAATACAAAAACTCTACAACTAGATCACACAACCTATGGCAAAACCCTCAGTTATGAGGTGGAAAATGTTCCCTTACCCTTATGTTTGCTAAATAGTTAGAAAGAAGTCCAGGATTGAACCTGGTAGATCAATTACCATACCACTCTTCAGAACCACCTATGTGGTCTTGAGCATTGCATCTATGCCCATAGTTAGTGGTCCACTATAGCCCTTCAGGGCCCCATCCACTCCAAAATTATATCAAAAACATAAAAAGTTCATGCATGAAAATACAGCTGATCTCCTCTTAGGCCTCATTTATATTTTCATAAAGTAGGATTCCAAGGAATCCAAAATTTTTATGTTTTCGGCCACAAGAATTCGATGAAAATGTAGAGAAAATAGATTTAAAAAAAAAAAAAGAAAAAGAAAAAAAATTACCACATAACTCCTAATTGCTCAGAATCCTAACAACAAGTTAAAGAGTGGAACCAGATTCCAAGGCCATAAGAGCTTCAGATCATATTCTTTTGGGAAAGATCTTCTTCTCATCTTTTCCTACATCCTATTAAGCTCTTATAAAAAATAACATACACTTGGGGATTGTAAATGTCAATTTTTAATGCAGTAGTCACCGTGGCAACTAATGGCTCTTATCAGAGTTGTTAATGGGAGGCAAAAGTAGCAACTAACTGCCAGTGGTGGCAGTGGTTAACTGACCTGAGAATCTTCAGTAAAAAATAAAAAGATATTTTCTTCTTTAAAAAATGGAAATCATTTTATTTGATTTCCATGATTGTCACCTGGCATCGCTAGTAGCTGAATGCTGCAGGCTGCTATTCCCTGTCACAACTACCTAAACTAAAGCGACTTATAAATCAGCTCAAAAGATTTAAGACAAAATTTGACAGTTAGGAAGTATATATTACAGTAAGTAGGAGAAAAAAAGTCAGAAATCATTTCTAGCGAAACAAACACAACCCTGGAATCCTTTTACATGAAATTACCAAACAAAATTCTTAGAACAAGCACTGCACTAGGTTGACAGAATCTGTTTATATTATCATACTAACGAATTACAGAATCAATACTAAACCAATCACAGCAAAAAATGATGATTACTTACCTCAAAAAAAAGGCACGAAGAGCAATTTTTGAGCTCAACAAGCTCATTCAAAGTAGCACCTTTAGTTTCCTTGGACTCAACTTTGTTATCCTTCTTACAATGGGGCAAAAGCGACACCATATTCAACATCAAATGCCGATACCTAAATCAACCATTACAACAACAAAAACAACCACAGTAACATCAAAACACAATTCAAAATCCCAATTGAATTTTATGGAGAAACTAGAAAGCAAGAAGGAAAAACCTGAAATTGATACGACGAGAACATGTAATCAAGACTTTCTCTTTGTTCCTGAAAGTTGGCGAATTAATGGCATTTTCTTTCTCGTTTTCGTTATGGTCTTCTTCGGGTCTCTCTTTCCATCCTAAAAGTGTGCGCTTCGGTCTCTCTGCTGCACCGCTGTCTTCATTCTTGGTCTCTTGTTGTGCGGTGTCGATTTCACGGTTCTTGCGTTTCTTGCCCATTCAGGAATCTAGGGTTTTGATTGTGATTTTGGGAGTAGGGAATGTTATGGAGTTTCGGATGTGGATAGATTGATTCGAGCAGAACCCTAATAAAACCCTAGGAAGAAGGAAGCTAGCTGGGTGTTCGTCTGGTTTTGCAGTTAATTTAATTTGGGCCGAGAAAAGGGGCTTTTGTAGAAATGGGCTTATATGTTTTTTTTTTTCCTCTTCAAAGTTCAAACAGATTTTGTGTTTATTCTAATATAATAACTGGTAAACGTACCGGCAGCGCATGTATAAAATTAAATACAACAATTTAATAAACCTTAGAATGTAATATACTAAATCAAATTGAATACATAATCGATAATTTAATAATAAAACTACCACCACACTTACTATCTTTCTTACTCACTCATATACCTTCAACCGCTTGATAACATAATGTGAAGATTGTAAAGCTATTTGGCTTGATAATACAGAATATGAGCTAATCTGAACTCTTTTTTTTTTTTATTTGTCATTTTATCTATGTCTTATTGATATTTATTTTATATCTCATATATAACTATTTAAAATTTAATATTTGAAAAATTATTTTATTTATATTCTATTTATTTATGTTTCATAATTATGATAAAAGCGATATTGAGTATCGGAATTGAATGAAAATTTACATACTTTTAATTGAATAGAATTGAAAAATTATATTTTATACATAAAAAATGATTATTTTAATTGATCATTGGTAAATATGAATAGACGATGAATAAATTCAACTTTATATAAATTTTTGGACATTTAATTTTATAAGAGACATATATATAATTCGGAGATTCTAGGATCCTATACTTGATTTTGATGGGATTAATCCGCCCTTCATCTTACCATTTATTTATATCTTTTAAAATCTGAATAATTGAATTTATAGTATGTTAAATAATTCAGATTTAAAAGAATATAAATTAATAGAGAAATGAAAAGTGGGATTGATCTAATAAAAATTAAGTATGAGACAGTAGAAAAATTTATATACAATTATATTTTTAACTTTTTGGTGTTTTATTTCTATTAGATAAAAAAAAAAAAATCAAAAAGATGAATCAAATGGAACCTATATAGATATAGATGATAATAATAGTTAGATTTGCCGCATGCACTTGTGAAAAAAAAATTAAAAACACATACTATAGACTTCAACAACCAAAACCTAGATGGTCAAATATCTTTAAAAGTAGATAATGCTCCCATGTTCGTTGCTAGAGTTAGCGGGCAAGCAGTTGATGGACATGAGAGGGGGCGAAGTTATTTTATACTAATACTTTGCATGTAGACATATTTCTTATCTATATAATTGTCCGTAAAAAAGATTATATAAATTAATTGCGAATTTGATGAAAAGGAAGAAGAAATTCAGAACCTACTTAAACATATTACTTATTTTTTTGATTTAACTGGATAAAGGTATCGCAAAATATAAAATTTTGAAATCTTTAGCCTACAATTTCATTGTTCTTAGCATTCTTAAATCAGAACCTTGATTGCATCTAATTTAGCCTTACTTTTTAGCATTTTGCTTTATCTCAAATTAGTACTCGTTGGAATCAGCTTCCATTTTCTTTCTTTTGCCAACATTTTATAGTTTCTTCTACTAGATTAAAAGAAACTCGCCGCCCCACATGTTTAAAAAATAAAAAAAATAAAAAAAAAAAGAAGAAAAGAAAAAGAGGAAGGGTGTTGTTGCACAGCCTAAATGCATTACACATAGTATCAAAATTTATAAATTACATATAAGCGTATATTTATATTATCTATATTATTAAAACCTTTTAAGGTTTAAATAATTATCATATTTAAAATTACATATTTATCTTTTATTTAACAAAATTAATATTAAAATTATAAATAATAGATAAATATTTTTTTTTTTTCTCTTTCCTCTCCATCTTTCTTTCTCTTTCCCCTGTTAATCTTTCCCACTCCTAAGATCATAATTCTTGTGTTATCCCTAACTTTCACTTTTTTCTCCTCCCCTATCCATACTTTCCGATATTATTGTAACTTTAGTTTTACACATATCAAGGTCTTACACTTTTTTTTATTTAAATTTTATATATTATTAAAATCTTAGTATAAACTTTCAGAAAATATATATAAAAGTTTTTTAATATATTTTTTCAAACAATTAACCTCTATGTATTTTTTATAAACATATATATTACAAGTACAATATATTTTAATCATTTCTATTAATGATTTTAAATATAATTATTAATACGCTCATAACCGATTGCATAATTTGTTAGTACATATATAAATTGCATCACCACCTATAACTAAAATGGGCTTAATCATTAGTGAAGTATGAAAAGATCTTATCATAAACACATCCATATCATCTCATATATCATGTAAAAAGTTTCCCTCCGGCGCTTTTCTTTGGATTCACAAAAGGCAACTCCCATTTTTCTCATAATAATCGTCCTAATTTCATATTGTATCGTATACATAACACTTTTATATTCTCTCTACAATTGTATTTGTAACGATACCTTCTCCATGATTGTGTCATTGTGTCATGTCTTAAATGGCTAGCCTTAAAGATTGGGTTGAAGAGTTGAAGCCGGATTTGAATGCCGCCAGCACTTTTATTTTTTGATTCTCAGAACGTCACTCCCACTTTTCTTATAATTTTCGCTTCCTAGGCAAATATGTTGAAAGAAATGGCAATGATCAACATAGCATTATTATGGGCGCTTCCTTTTTCAACCAGCTAAATATTCAAATCCACTTCCCCATTTTCTTTGATAACTCTTAACCATTTTTTCTTTTTTTTCTTTTTTTTTTTTGTCACTTTCCATTTTGAATTTTTCTTTGTTAATAAGTATCCATTGTAATAAAAATTAAGAGTTTTTAAGAAAGTATTATTAACTCGAGAAAACATACCTTTATTTTCTTTAAACTTATTTGTTTGATCTTGAACTGAATAGTTCCTTATAGACTATTTTCTTTTTATATCATTCATTCCTTTTAAGAAAATGTGAATGGTATAAATACTGGTTTTCAATCAAATAGATTAAGTTTGATTCTTTATTTTCCTAAGTTGTAAAAACAAAAAACTTTTGTCGAATAGGAAAAATGTTTCAACCATGATAAAAAGAAGAAAAATAATGAGAAAAAACCATATTCATTTTATTTAAAATTAGAATTTTTTTTGGGGGATTGATATTATTGTAAATATGATATGTAAAAGGGACTTTTAAGAAAATATGTAATTAGACAAAATTGACTTTAAGTTACACCTTAAATAAGTAACCTTCCCAAGTCAAACCCGTTGTAATTTAGTGATACGAATACCGATCTCTCAATAAAATGAACTAGATTCGATTCTTTTATGTTGTAATACAATAATAGTTGGAAAAAAAAAAAGAAAGAAAGAAAGAAAACCTTTATGGAACAGGGAAAGTGCTTCAACTTCATAAATATACTGTGAGAGATGAGAAGAATCATATTCATTTTGATTTGAAATTAGAATTTTCTTTTAGAATGGATATTATTGGAAATTGAAATATACAATTAATGATAAATGTAATGATACTACAAACTAATGAATATTATTGATCGAAATTTATATTATCATATGAATTGGAATGTAATAAAAATTAGAAATGTAATTACATAATATAATATACCATTTTTAGTGTAAATATGAAATTGTTGTATTTAACATTTATAACCCTACTAAAATAATAATCTTATAAAATTACAAATAGTAGATGATATGAAATACTAATATTATTAAGTGGTGATTTGGGAAAATAAAAAAATACACCAAAAACATTTCCCTGTGCATAAATAATATATATATGTAGATAATATATTGAAACGTTTATTAATAATTAAATTTTTATACAATATCAAATAGTTAATCCTCTTCTTCTTTTCTTTTCTATTGGCAAAAATTTTGACAGCGACATTTTTGTTTATAAATTGTATGGATGATTGTTGTTTATCTTTGAATAAGATACTTAAGAAATCGTGAACTATCAAAAGCATTGTCTACAATTATGACCTTTATGCATTTTTTTCTTTTCAAATGAGATAGTCTACTCCAATAAAAGATCAGTAACGATATTACTAAATTATAATAGCCTTAACTAATTTTATGTATGTTAACTCTTAGTTGTAAGCTAATAAGTATTAGTTTAGCTTTAAATCCTTTTCAAATATACACTTTCAAGTTCTTTATGCATATATTATTCTATATATGTTTTCTTGTAATTGAAAGAGGTCATTGTCAACATTTAACGGAATAACTCACCATCATATAGTTAAGTGTAATTATTTGTTATTTAAACATTATAACCTAGAGAAAAAAAAAACTTATAATTCTATATATTAATGTATATATATAAGAATTATAAGTTATTGGTAAAAAAAGAATTTGTTGAAAAAATAAAGAAAAAGAATAAATTTTACAATGTACCATACAATCACAAAATCATGCAAATATAAGTTCTACTCTTGATACTTATGAATCAACTCAAATATGGGGAGTAATTTATGATACTGTCGAATGAAATTGTCATTTCTCGTTGATTTCACTCATTAGTGCGGACAAAAACATTGGAACATTCTTCTTTTTGATCAAGCTCATGCTACTCCAAGGGGAGGGGGGGGGGAGCTGCCAGCATTTTTATTATTGGTTTTCCTACCTTACAAACTTATCTACTCCTGAAAAAGAGAAAATTGTTGTACAAATGCCTCGATCTCACACACTTCAAACCTACACCCACATTGACATCCCCGTTTGCGCCTATGATTAACCGACACGCTGCGAAGAGCTTGAAATTTGGTAAGCATTTAGGCCAAACCAACAAGCTTCTCACTGATTTCCCAGACCTTGCGAGCTTTGTCCGCGTCGCTTGCCTCCTGTGAAAGTTGGTTCTCAAATGATGCAGAATCCTTGTTCCAGCTCCAGTATACACCTGATTTTGTCAGGCTAGGATCACTCACAACCTATATTACAGCAAACAGATCAATTTAGTTTACAGGACAGCCTTTTCAGCTAATGTACCATACAAAGTTCTTTGATTTAAGTGTCGTTTAGTATAGTATTACATTAAGATAGAAGTTTATGATTTTATAAAGTTTTTTTTTTTTTTTTTAATTAAAACGGATAGTAGAATTATGAATTTTGATATGTGATTATAGGAGTTTATGATTTTACTGACAATAATGTTTGGCTTATTGTTTTCACCTGTGCAAGTCTTTTCCCTGCTTCTTCCTCAGAAACGAATCCTTTCGTGATGTATTTCTGGAATGGAGGGAAGAGCATCCTGAAAAGAGGAATGTGCTCCCTGAACAAGCCAGTAGTGGCAATGCAGCCCGGGTAAAGGGATGCGAAAGTGATTCCAGAGTCCTCGTGATAGCGCCTGTGGAATTCTTGCATGGTGAGCATGTTGCAGACCTTGCTGTCCTTGTAGGCCTTAGCACCATCAAAATCTCCACCGTCGATCATCGATGAGCTGTTTAGGCCGTTCAACCCGCCAGCAAGTCCTCTCAAGTCACCAAGGTTGGCTTTAGGAGGAACGTTCCCTGCCAAGGTATTGGTGTTTCCTGGTCGATGGAATCAACACAGGATAGTACGCGTTAGGACTACCATCTGTTTGATAAAATGTGCATAAAAAAATGTAATATCTCTAACGACATATTGACGATCTAAAAACTCAGACATCAATACCTGTGATTGATCCAACAATGATAAGCCTCTTCGAGGGGTAATCTGATTTATTCATATCATCAAGCAGGAGCCTTGAAAGGAGGAAATGACCGAGGTGGTTGGTTCCAACACTAAGCTCAAATCCTTCAGCAGTGAAGGAAGGTTCCTTGGCGGTTGGCTGATAAACCGCGGCATTGCATATAAGCACATCGAGCGGCCGGCTGGACCTCCTGAAGTTGTCCACAAATTGTCTGACACTGTCCAAAGAGGCAAGGTCCAAGTGCATGATGGTGTAGTTTTCCTTGGCAATGCCGGCCGACTTGGCAGCTCTTTCAGCCTTGAGGAAGTCTCTGCAGGCCATTATGACATGCCACTTACCAGATTCAGCCAAAGCCTTGGCTGTGGCCAAACCCAATCCAGAGGATGCACCAGTGATAACCACTGTGCCCTTTCTCAGAGTTTTCTTTCCCCCGGAAACCGCCCCAGTCACCGCTGGATTTGCAGTCACCACTTGGGCTCTTACTGCTCCATTTTTCACACTATATTCCCTCTGCAGTATAAAAGAATTATTGCACGGTTTAAAAATTACTGCTCCAATTCAGATATCATTTACTGGACTGAAGGCACTGGAGAAAGGAAATCTATGGCAAACCTTGCATCTCAATGAAGATGTACTGAAATCAGCTTTAAGGTGGTCTGAAACTGATACTCCAAATAGAATTGAGTCCTTAAACGATGCACCTGACTTTCCCTGCCCAGAAAAACACAAAAGGCATGATTTTCTCAAGTTTGGTTATCCCCAATCGAGAGTAAAAGATTATGCAATTTTGATATTGCGCTTCGAATCGAGTAATAAAGCTTAGTATATCTATTCTGCAAAGTAAACGGGCTAAAAACTCTACCTCTTTGGGAATAGAGAAAGCTGAGGGAAGCAATGCAGCAGCTTGAAGAGCCATTACTTGCTTCTGTACTAGAAATTCTCAAACACTTTGACCAAAATGAATGAAAGCGAAGTACTAGTAGCAGAATGGAGCAATGAAAGAGATATTAGTTCCAGGCATATATGTAGTGTGTGAGAAATAATGGGTCCCCATGACTCCATTCTTATTGGTTGAAAGGAGGAGCAGGAGTGGATAGGATAAATAGGTGTGGACTCATGTGCCACATCAGTTCATAGTAACCAATCACAAATAGAAGTGGAGATTTCTTGTGATATTTTTTCATACCCTTTTTGGAAAAATCATGAGATGGGTGGGGCTATGCGGGGATACTTTGGTCAAGTTACCAAAAATATGTTCCATTCTTCATTTGGATGGGCTTGACATTGATAAGGATGGGGAATGGTGTGTGTTGGATTAGGTTTGCAGTTTAAATTTTTCCTTTGCAGCTTCACGGACATCCTAGTAAACAGAATCATGGGTGCCCATTTAAATATGGCATTCAAAATGCACATTATGAAGGGAAAAACATCATAATGCAAGACAGACATGAAATTAAAGCTAATGGAAGCCACAAGGTAACTTTTTAAGTATTTAATATAATTTTACAGATGTTTTTACAACCCTCGTGGATATGATGATTATTGTATTCTACTATAACCGAACTAGCTGTTTGATATTCACTTGTCTCGTTTTTTTCTAATAAATAAGGATGAAAGATTATTTCAGACGATTCCATATCCTTTCAAAAATTAGAAGCGTTATTACAATGTATTTACTTAGTACCTTTTGAGTTTTCATTTCAATGATAAAGCAGAATGTATAATATACATTGGAAGTCTCTGGAGTACCAATATGGAAGGTCTCATTTATTATTGTTTTATATTCTTAAGATCACAAATAGATTTTGAAAGTTAAAATTTCCAATCCAGTGAGAAATATTATTTATCCAATTATAGCTATGAATACTTACGTTTTCTCATCAATATTTTTTTCCTAGTACCACCACCATTGCAACCAAAAATAGTTTCCACAATTTTTAAATAGAGCAATCCTAATCCAATACAATTTTTGTCAAAATGATATCAAATTTCATTGTCCAATATTGAGTTAGAATGAATAAATTCATTGAAAATTATTAAAAATAAAAAATTGATAAGATATTGCTAAGTCAATTGAGGTAGAATTACAAACTTTTCCCTTTTGTCCTGACAACATAAAATTATCAGAGTATATAAACTCCATGTTCGTGGATGCTCAATTAGAATTTACTTAAGTAGCTCAACCTTAACTTAGGCTCCTATCTATTTGAGTTAAGCTTGGTTATGATCATTTCATTTGAGTTTGTTATTTTTTTCTACCCTTTCCCCCTTAATTATATTGATGTTTAAACAGTTGCAGATAAGCTCAATCTTGAGCTTCATTATATTTACAAATTTATCGAGTCAAATATTATAAAATTCAAGCATAACTCAATAAATTATAAAACAATTTAAACTTGAATCTGACTCAACTATAGTAAAATTGATTTAGAGTAACGCTTGCAAGTAGATTTGATTTATCTACACCCATTACATATGTTAGACAGCTAAGGTAGCCAAATTATTACCAGGCTTCATTCCATGTTTGTGCCAATTCCCAATTGCTTGTGTTAATTCCCTGTACTCCCATACACACCTTATGTCACCTACACCTTATGTCATCCCAACAGAAAATCTCAATGTAGGAATAGATTCGACTCGTGAATCAGCTCAAATCAATGAGTCACGAGCTTGAACTGTAGCTTGACCTGCCAGATTTGATGGGTTGGTGTGGTTCAATGTATTGGACTCATTAAACCAATAAATCCAAGCTCGAGTTAAAAGAATTGATAGTTTAACTCACCGGTTCTGATTCAAAAATTTAAAAAAATTAAGTTTTTTTATAAATTAAATTTAAGTATTCTCTTTAATTAAAATATAAAATGAAATTCAATATATATTATTATTTATATTTATGAATTGATATCAAGATTAAATAATATATGTGAGTTTATTAAAAAAAATCATTAAAACCCGAAATTTTAATGTTGATAAAAATAGATAGTTATGGTATAAAATATGTTATTTTAACTACTAAAGGAGTTTTTCGATAAAAAAAAAAAACACCAAAAGAGTTTAGAACATAAGATATCTTAAGTTTCATACAATCTTATCTAATTTTTGAAAAAGTAATTACTTTTATAAATAATAATTTTAATAATTTATAAAAATACAAGTATATTTATAATTTAATATCATTAAAAATTATAAGAAATATATTTATACTATATATAAAATGGCAAGTGTCTTATTGATATGGAATAGATACTATTCTCTTTACAATATTAACTCAACTCTCACGTAGATTATATTGTTTTTTTAAATTTCCACTTAAATAATAAAATAGCACACAAGTCGAGTCCTACGTTGATTATATTAACAAGATTTGCTTGAAATGTTACCTATAAAAAAAAATTTACTTACTCAATTCATTAATTGTAGACATAAATTAATAATTATGTATTATTTAAAAGTACAAATTATTAATATCGTGCTCAACTATTAATAAAGTATAAATAATTAATCTTAATGCTTAATAATTAATAAAATGAAATAATTAAAAGTTTAAATTTTTGTGATTATTAGTAATTTTTTTTCAAATATAAAAAAAATATTCTTTTCCCTAATTAAAAAAAAAAATCAACAAATCATAAGCCAATAACAAACCCGTTTAATAGTCAAACTTAATAAACTAAGCTCGAAATCGGCCTAAGCTAAGCTGGTCGTAATTAAAGGGGACCAAACTTTTGAACTAGCAGGTTCAGGCTAGGTTTGACCCGGCCCCAGGTCGATGTAAGATTCATATCGAAAAACTAAAAAGCAATATTTAAACTCACATTTTGCAATTTCAAGAGCAAAATGTACCAAAAAAATTTCCTTCTTAAATTTTCATATCCTTTTCCCATGCTCATAACTTTACAATTCTCATCGGAGAACGCATCTGTTCTCAGTTCTGTATAACTTTCTTTTTGGGGGATAAATCTACGTTTATGTAGCCCGTGCTCAACCAAAATCTGGTTTTCTATCTGCATTCCAAATCTGATAGAGCATAGGTACAAGGGAAAGAAAAAACGAACTTTCTAATATTACAAATCTCACCCGGTAGGTATTGCCCTCTGCAAACCTTATAGTCAGCTTTGTCTTGCATAGCTTAGATTCGAACCGGCAATCCAAAATTTTGGAAAGTCCTAATTTCACCTCTAAGGCCAGCAGTTACAATCACTAGACCCCATGCAGACATGTTTTCACTTGTTCCGTTGGAGGAATCCACACTAACACGCGGGCTTCGGCTCCTAGCAGATAAGGGAAGCTTCTCTTCAGGCCAAGTTGCCGAGATTCTATCAAAGAAATAATTGTTGGATGCACTGCCAATAGTTCCATGCAATGGACTATTTCCGTACCTAGAGAGTAAATGTGAGCCTTCATTACCAATATTCTCTTCAACCGGTGTAGGTGGATGGTTAACTGTCATTGCCTCATCGATACGACTCTCAGGCCCATTTTGTTCAGAGCATATATCATTAAATCCCCATAAATCACCTAGACCAGGCCAAGGTATAGCCATTGACACATCCTGACAGTGAAAGTGCTCATGTGACCGTGTGACAGTAACTCCTTTACTTCTGCTTGGTCGGGAATCTGCTTCGTTCTTCCATACATACACGTGAGAATCCTCACTGGCAGCTACAACGTATTTTCCATTAGCTGTAAGAAAGGCAGAGATTTGGCTGTTCGTATTACGAAAACCTGTGAAAGACAAAAACATAAAAGAATTTAAGCTTTAGATATCATTTGCTAATGCCCCTGTTAAAGTTTGACATAAAACAAATGAAGAGCAAATATCATGAAGCAAAGGCTATGCAATCAAAACTTCCAGCAGTTCAACTTCATACAACTTTACTGATCAGAACCCCGTACATGATCAAAGATCCTTAACATCTACTAGTAACTCTCTATTTCAAGCACAAAATAGTTAGCAGATGAATATAAATAACTGGACAACTATAACCAAACTCCTCTATTATACCAAATCCCATCAGATCCTCCATACTTAAATTCTATGGTTTAAGTCCTCTATTTCTATAACTAAATCCAATCTATTGCCCTTATATGCTCGATAATAAATTCAAGTCCTCTATTTTGTTTTTTGCTGCACCTAGTCACTTGATTAGCATTTCCTATAATGTAAAAATATAAAGACAAGGATTTACTTGATGCAATGACATAATCATATGGTATGCAACTTGCTCACTTAAAATAAAATATTTGATTGAATTTCAACATAGATAAGGAGAATCTAAATGACCCACTATTAATATTTTATTTCACTTAAAATGATATATTTTATGAATTTCGGTAAAAACAGAGTTTTTACTTTATTTATCTAATATAATAACCAATAGATGTGTTTTTTTCTTTTCTTTTCTTTCTTTCTTGATTTTGCCCTTTTGTGGTAGGGGTTGTTTTGTGGGGGGAGAGGCGCAGGGGGGGCGCAGGGGTTGTGTGTGAGGAGGGAGGATAAGCAACCAGTAAATGTTTGGCAAGAAGCCTGTGAATTCAATGTTGGAGGACGGCAAGGATGAGAGTGAGTACCATAACCTACCTTTAAATTTATGAACCAAATCAGCCCCATCAACAACCCTAACTCGTGAATCTGCAGATGTAATAAGGACTTCAGATGAACTTCCAGGTGCAAACTGTCCAATGGGATTAGCAACTAGTAAATCATTTATATCCATGTTTCAGAACATTGAAAGCTAGGAAAGAAAGAATAAAAAAAGAAAAAGAAAAATTTCAGATCACATACAAACTAGAATATCAAAGAAATATATAGTACCAGAGCCAGTAAATTACCTGGAAACCAGTTATTTTCTTGTAAGGTTTCTTCTTATTCTGCAGATCAATTTGGCTCTTCCTTTGTAACCTATTCTCTGGAAGAAACAACATTACGATCAGCATGCTTTCAGGAAGAATCAACAGTGTGGAAAAAGAAAAAATGGAAGTAATAATGCAGATGGAAACAGACAAAGGGACAGAAGAACAATAAACAAAAGTTTACCTGAAGTGTTGTACAAGTAACAGCTACCCTTGTATGAACCAACTAATGCTCCCTAAACAAAGCAACAGAATATATTTATCTATATTCATAAAAGTTAAAAACTACAGATCATTACTTGAACTTTGATAATGGTAAATTAAATTATTATTCATTTGATTAATTTAAGGTCAAGCTTGCACTATGTTTAAGTTGCTCCTTTGACAAGGGAGCACTTTGTGCACCTGGTGAATGGTGAGCCTTTTCCTGTATATAATTTTACATGTTAATTCCTACTGTTATGCATTTTTTTTTCCTCTACTGCACATCGGGCAACTAAATTGCAGCACAAAGATAGTGTTTGACACCTCCAGAAGGTACATCAAGGTGGAAAAATTCCAAACAGGGGCATACATAAGCTAACCTGTCCACCCGGTGTATAACAAGCAGCAGTGACCATCTCATGAATATCACTCCAATCAACAACTTGGTGATCAGGAATACTCCATATGCGAACTTTAGCATCCAGAGATCCACTAATGAAGTACCTATCATCAACAGGGTTAAACTGGATGCAAGTCACTGCATAAACCACATTCCATGTTAGAACTACGCATTTGAACATTCCTAAAAAGAAGAATCAAGGGAGGAAAAAAGAATTCAAACATTATATGCAGGAGTAAAGAATTTCCAAGAAATCAGTGCCATTCTTTTCAAGAGAGGTTTAGTCGTCCTATGCACTACCCAACTCCATCCAAAAGAGCAGGATAATTATCTACTACAGCACTAGAATCAGCCAAGATAAACCATACTCACCATAGTCATTGTGTGAAAATACTTTCAAACAGGACTTGCTAGATAAGTGCCATAGCCGCACTGTCTTATCCATTGAAGAAGAGAGCAAGTGCTGAAAAGAAAAAAAATGATCCGGTTAAGATTTTGTGGAAAAAAATGAACAACTATAGAATTGACCTTTACATATTATGTTGATAATATTTACATAGACACATATTTGGAGCATCACATTTTTTAAAGCAATTCTTGCCATGAAAACATCAAGAATCTCCATATCGATATTTAAAGTCTTGTGCAGGTCTTCAACTTTCCTTAAGCAAACAATGAAAATTCAACCAGTAGATTCATCAACAGAAATCTCATGATAAAGAAGGAAAAAACTTGACAAGTAATGAGCCTGATAGCACAGAAATACTTTCAGTGATGCGAGGACGTTTGAATGACTGTGCTTACTACATCTTAATATACAGTTCAGGATTGGCAGGTCAACCAAAAATCTCCAAGATGACATGCAGAAAAATCTACCATTTAAAGAACAAAAAAAAAGGACTAAAGTTTCTATTCTTCCAAATATTCCAAATTATGGAAAGGGGTAGTATGGGCCAGCAGAGCAACAACCCTTCATATGTACAAGTATGCTTTGTAAACCCACCCCCCCCCCCCAAAAAAAAATAAATAAATAAATAAAATAAAAGAAAAGAAGAAGAAGAAGAAGAAGAAAGAAAGAGAGGGAAGGAAAGAAACTTTGAGAAGGCACTCTTCATGCTTGCAACTTGTACACAATAATAACATATAAGCAGTCATCAGAATGAGCCAGACCCCAGTTGTCCAATTAAGTTCACAACAATATTCCACAAAACTATCCAGGCTGCAAGATGTGGTGCAGTAGAAGAGATGAGCGGACATACTGCTAATCACCATCCGTATAATTGATTATTGGTAGTGGTATTACGAGGTTGTGATTGACAATTGGGAAAGATATTTGTGGCAATGCTAGATGTTTCTCACCAATGACCAATCTGCATGTGTCTGTGTGGGAATTGCAGTGCAATGGTGAGCAAAGTGGGATACGGTTGATGGTGATCAATTGTGGTTATTTATGTCCATTACCAATTACAAATGCTTCTGACTTAAGTTTTGCCACACTATGTGCACTATAGAGTAATTATGAGAAAATTAATTCAAGACAACCTAAATGAATCGTCTATGCTTACCCCAGCAATGGCAGGTACTAGAGAGGAGCAATTGTGAATTTGTAAAAGACTCGGGTTCAATTCTCCAGGGTACCAAAATCACTACTAAATGGCCTGTGGGGCGTGGTCAAATCCCCTCAGGGTTTGACAAGGAGGGGTGGGTCCCAAGGCTTCCCCAGGTTCCCTGAGTTAAAGATAATAAAACATGAGTTTTCCTTCTCCGCATTCTATTCAATGCTAACCACTAATCTTTGGTGAAAAGGGCCCAGAAATTCAGGCCTGAGAAAAGAGAGACCACATAGATGTGTTTTGGGTTTGGGGGGAAGGAGCTGAGATTAAAAGGTTAACGATCTCCAACATATGATTTAAGCTCTTCAAAGCTTATTATGGTCAAGCATTCCATCTTAAATCATTTTATCCACAGAAATGACAAATTGAATATATTGAAGCCAGCTTCTAGCCCCAGGAACCCACAAATTTACTATTTGGATTGCATTGAAATACAACCAAATACATAAACTACCTGTTAGTCTAGCCTCTGTCCCAGACCTCTCTGTCTAACTCACAATTCAATTCATAAAGCATTCCATCTCACTAGCCATAATTAAATGAAACCTAGACAAGGAGTCATGCAGTTATAAACAAGCCAAACATATCCACGATCATATGAATCATTGTCAGTTCCAGTTGTCATTTCACAACTATTTATCTTCATACAGCAAGACATTCACATATTGCAGAAGTTCTTACAAAAATCTCACCAGAATTCCTTAAAACTGCTTTGACTAAAGATAAAATAATCACAAGCATGCACTTCATAGAACTGGCAAATATGTTTAAGAATCATTAAAGTGGAAGGTATTCCTTAAAACTGCTTTGACTACAGATTAAATAATCACAAGCTTGCACTTCCTAGATTAAGCAAATATGTTTAATAATCATTAAAGTGGAAGGTTTTCATGATATGAAGCAAGCAACAACAGAGAAGATTAATACTTTACCCGAGATTTAGACCAGGAAAGGTCAAGGACAACATCCATATGCCCATAAAATGAACAAACAGGTTTGTCCGTAAGAGAAAACACAGTATCCGTTACAACAATGTTATCCAAGTTTAATGACTTCCTGCTTGAAGATAATCTCCCTCTTCTTTTTCTCTCCGAATGGTAATCACGAGTAGGTGATAGCATGGATAAATCCAGAGATCCAGTAGCCACAAAGAATAGATTATAATTCCCCTCTTCTGGTTTCTCCATCAACAATTCCCCCTTCCTCTCGGCCTCCACTACCTGCCAAATATGTATCACACAGTCTTCACCTGCACTTGCAAGATATCTACCATCCAAGCTGAACCTAATACTCCAAACAGACCCATTATGAGCCTGTATCTCCTGACTCTTGTACAGTGCCGTGAGCTCTTTGCATGACTTCCCATACTGCCGAACCCGCACCCTCTCTGGTCCATGGAACGAGGCATCTTGGCTATCATCGGTTGCAGAGCTAGACCTCCGCCCGCCCCTCTCTGATGAGGTATCTTTCTCGTCACTACTCCGCTTCTCCCTATGACTATGTTTTACTGCACTTGCCACATTCCTGATGCTTTTTAGCCAACTGTGCCTCCTTTTCACCTTTGACCTGATATCACCTCCATTGTTGGCACTTAAATCTAAATCAATTTTATTCCCATCTTCCACATTCTGTCTCCTCATGACCTCTTGCACAATTGGTGAATGCCCGACTGTCATATGAAACTCCTCCATAGTCAACTGTCTATCCGTTCCAACTTCTTTCAGCATGGTACCATTCTCCATAATCTCCTTCAACACAAACTCTTTCCCGTTGTCGAGATCCTTAATTAAGCAAACATTTGCCCTTACTTCACCATCACCATTCCCATTACAAGTTACATCTTTATCATCCCCCGTACCCCCCAAAACAGAAGCCAAATTACAATCCAATTCCACATTAGACTCCAATGAATCAGTCTTAAGGTTATCAACTTTCCTACGGTTTTTTGCAATCGGAGGTTCATTTGACCCATCCCTTATACTACTCCGACCCCGAACATCATCATCACCATCATCAAAATTACAATTACTATGACCATCCTTATTATTTACATAACCACCACTATTTTCAACTGAATTTAAAACACTCCTACAACAACAAACAGATTTCAATTGCGAACAACGACAATTCAAATTACCCTGTTGATCACAAGAACCTGAATTGCGATCCACGGCACTCTCCGATTTCGACCTAATGATCCCCAAACTGCTGCTTCCACTTTCCTGGAGTCTCAACCGATCCACGGAGGCCGACACGGAACGTCCAATTTCCCCGAACCCCATTTCGTGGAGAAGCCGGGACCGCCTTTCAGAGACCGAAGAAGGATGGGAGATCCATACATTGTAATCAATTGGGAACGTGGGTATCGCGGAATCACCCGGTTTTGGGTTTTCGAGGTTTTCATCATCGGAATTAGAGCAAGAACAGGAAGAGGAAGATACTATGCGATCAAAGGATTCATAGAAATGCTCTTCCTGGTCTTCTTCTTCTTCTTCCTCCTCCTCTTCCTCTTCCTCCTCCTCCTCCTCCTCCTCTTCTTCTTCCTCTTCTTCTTCCTCTTCTTCTTCTTCTTCTTCTTCCTCTTCTTCTTCTTCACTATTGTTGTTTGCTTCCGTAGTCATGGCTTGTTGTTCTTAGTACTAGTCTTTGTACTGGGCATTTTCATTTCAGTTATAGAATGAAATGAAAATGCCCCTTTTTATTGCATCTGGATCAAATGGTTTTCCTGTTTTCTTTGTTTTAATTTCTGGGTATGAGATGTTTTGGGAGTTCTAAGAGTCGAAGGACTAAAGTTTCGATTTTTACTAGAAAAAGATATATATATATATATATATAGAGAGAGAGAGAGAGAGAGAGAGATCCGATGATGATCGGTTGATTGATGCTTTGGTAAGAGAGAGAGAAAGAGGGGAACACTTACAAGGGCCTATGTTGGGGGAACGGGAGTGTTTTTGTGTTGTGAAATGTGATGTTGGTGTGAAATTTGAGTTTTTCGTTTCATTGATTGAAGGGGTTTGGTTTGGTTTGGTAATGTGACGATATTTATTTAGTGTCTGGTTTTGCTTTTGATGTTGTTTCTCTTTTGGTGGAGGGTGGTGTGGGGGGTTGGGGTTTGTGTACGTTTGGAGTGAAGGATAATCTCGTTTTGGGTGGTTTTAGGGTGATTTTGGGTGTTGACAAAGAAAACTAATATTTTATTTACATTTTTTAAAATTACTATTCCATCCTTTTATATATATATATATATATATATATGTGTGTAGGCATCAATGAGGATGTACGATACCTTACTTAATATGATAGGTTTAAAATTAATATTGGAGATCTTAGGGTACATTTTATATCACGTCACGAATAGAAAGAGTTATAACAGTCCCACCATATAAACTAATCTAAAATAGAAACTAATCTTATAGTTGTTATTGTAGATATAGTTTACATAAAGTGTACAACTCAACCAGCTTAAAATCTTTGTTCTAACACCTATTAATAGCCAAACCCATGGTAAAACTTTTACAAAATATCTGTTCTATACAATCTGTTGTTTAGTACTACAGCATATTTATATAAATGTTTTACGTTCAAAAGTAAAGTTTACAATTAGAGTTTATTATATATACAATAAATTAGAAAACTAATGGGCTCCTAGAGAATCCCCAATTAGTTTCCTCAAAAACTCGAAGACAAAATCAAAAGTCAAAGTTTAGTTGATTCCTATATCCTCACTTTCCTAAACAGCAACATACTAACTTGGGAACGGTGGTATCTAAACATCATAATCTAACTCAACATCTGCAAAAAAATCTATAGGGATGTGAGCACAACTAGTTCAATAAGTAGAACGGAATTAGAAGAGTACTGTACAAACACGAATAAAGTTAATAATTATGATGAAATGTAATGCAATTAAATAAATGAAATATCTCACAATATTATCTGGTCTACTGTGAAGTTAGAAAAATTATATTCACTCTAACCCGGATTAAGGAGTTTCATCGTGACTTAAATCAGACCAAACCCGAGTTTGTGCAATGAAGAATACCCTCCTCCCATAACCGCCTTCAAACCACGGCCCCCAACCTTACCGTGACCTCTTTTCCTATCACTTAGTTCAGCCAAGGATGGGGAAAAGACTATTTCAGCTATCCTCATTAAAGGAAGTAGATATTTGGCTTGACACTCTTAATCGTTTTCCGTAATAGGTGTTATGCATGTCTAATTTCATTTTAGTCGAATAAACGTTAATTTTAATCAGGAGTGGCCAACAAGTTCACACAATACAGAATCCATGTAAACATGCAGAACAGCACACCAAAGAGTTAAACTCCTATCACAACTGAGTATCATTCATATACGTAGCATACGCATAACCAGCTAACTACAAATACAACCAGAAGTACTCTAGGGTCTCCAAATACTTTAAACATCCCAATTTACTTGTTTAGACATTTGCTATTGCTGACTTGAATCATCAACCATCTTTGTATTGGAAGATTCTATTTACACAAAAGACTCAAATTCAGTTTTTGTAATAATTACGAAAACATTAGGGTTTAATCTAAAATGGTTATTATTATTATTATTATTATTATTATTATTATTATTATTATTATTATTATTATTATTATTATTATTATTATTATTATTATTATTATTATTATTATTATTATTATATAGTCGTATTATCACTATATATTGAATTAAGTTATTAATTGTTGATACTGTACATCATATATACTATTACGTATTATATATCATTTCGATATAATCAAAATGTATTTTTAATTTATTAATTCACATTTTAATTCCTGTAAGATTACCAAAATACGTACATTTTTTAATATGATAAAGTTATAGGTTAAATTATTTAAGATTGTCCGATTTTAACAGAATTAATGTCGTTCGGTTCGTATAAACCTAACGACACGTTTTATGAGTCCTATTTTTAAAGATGACTTTTAACTGGTAGTTCGAGTTTTTAATACAGTTATACGTAATTATATTAATATAATTGTATTATACGTAATTTACGTTATTAAATTATATTTTACCTAATTTATCCATATATCGTTACAATATAAGTATTATCCAATTCTAATACATCTAAAGTGTATTCCAATAAAAAATATTAATAAATATAATAAAAATATTCATTTAATCCAATTTGATCAGCAATGTTATATATAGTTTTTATTTAACTATTTAATTCATGTTAGTTTATTAATATTAAAAATACACTTTGACTTGTAAATTAAGTTATTTTACTTAGTAAATTCATAATAAATAGTTCGGGTTATCAAATAATTCTCCAAAAATTTCTATAAACTCCTAAAAATATGGGGAATTCAATTATTACTTGGTTTCAAGTTTCCAACCTATCACCTATATATTCGTATTGACAATTTTACCCCTAAATTATTATAAATTACCCAATTATGATTCTTTTTACACCAAATTAATTTCAATCTGACTCAATACTTTTATTATTTATTATAGATCAGTACATGTCCATTTAATCAATTAATTTTATAATTTCCTATTTAATTCATAATTTAAGCTTATTTTCGACCTATTTTAAGGCCAAAAAATGCAATAAATATTAAAAATATTTAAATAAAAATTTGGGCTACATAGCAATTATCTATATATTATACACATCCTATACAAAAATTTTTAGTTAGCAACAATATCATTTGGTACATTTATATTATAAATCTAAATTCGAATGAACAATAAATTTTTTAAGAAAGCATCTTAAATATCATGAATTTTCAAAAATAAAAATATCACATGAAAGCATGATCAAAATAACCTAAGTGAAATTTTTTTCATAATTTTCTGGGTGGATTTACTAATTTTTAAAAATTATTGAAAAACAAGGCAGGAAATCGACCTTAGTATTCTTGAGTGCTCCAGTGGCCGGTGGCAATTGGGTGGTTGTCAGACAGCCTACACGGTGGGTAAACCGTGTGGGGTTGGCTGGGTTTCACAATAGAATTAGTTTAGGTTCGGGTTCTGGCTTAGTACGAAAATTACTCTATTTTTGTCTAATTTCTTAAATTGTTCTATTTTTCAGATTTTTTTTCTCTCTCTATTCTTAGTTCCTAATTGCTAAATTATTATTAATCTGTTGAAGGTATAGTATTTATAGAATTTTTCCACTGCTTATGAATTTTTCTTTTTTTTTTCTTTTGTTTTCTCCATTTAATGAAGTAGGAAGTGTCCATTTTTTATCTTTCTACTTTTGGATCGTCATAATCTTTTCTTCTAAAGCAGCCACGGCAGTATCTAGCAATTTCCAGACGTTTTGGAGTTGATTTGGATCAACTTTAGTATATTTTAGTTGAATAATGATAATATATATATATATATTATGTTCAAATTAGTTATTTAATTAATATATAAGTATATACCCTATGTAAATATCACGTATATTATATAACTTTACTCATATAATTAAATTCCTAACATATATTTTTTTTATTTTAGGATATATTCTCTTAATAAATTTCACAATTTTAACACAATATGTATATAATTAAGTAATTTAAGATTAATTTACGAATATAATTATTATTTATTCTGAATACACTCATAAAAATACGTGTATATTTATATAATAAATTATAATATATTATCTTATTTTATAGCTCAATTAACTTATCTTTAAGTTCTTATCGCAATCTGAGATCGATTTTAGGAGTTTTGAATATGTTAATGTTATATAGAGTATTCCTACTTCTAAGGGCAAAATAGGGATTTTGGGTCATTATTTCTAAAATCTAACTTCACTTTGTCACTTCGTCTAACTTTTCTATCTCAGTTATAAAGTTTGGGTTTACTTGGATCCCTAAAAACCTTAAATCTAGAGCTCGATTATCCTAAACTCGATTTTTAGAGCTTACATTTCACATATAAGTTTATAGAATTTACTTCTATATGGTTAGGTAAAGTATGACATTTTAAGATTGTGTACTTACCATTAGATTTGAAATCTATGTAATCAAAGGTATATAGAGTACAAACATATAATCTATACTCATCCTATAAAAATTATTAAATAATAATAATAAATATAAAACATTGTCATATTTTTACCTTTTAGGTCTATCCAAAAAGGTAAATGAAAAAATAAACATATAAGCTATACTATAGCTCAAGTCCATTGCCTATAAAATATAGAATTTTTTAGTTCATTTATTCTGACTATTATTTTTCTTATGTCTACATTTCTATTTTTACCTCTCTTGTCCCGTTTCTTCCCGATAACCAACCTTACATTTACTATTACATTTTTCATCAATGTTCCATTTGTAAATTTATTGTAATGGATTATATTTTAAGTAAACTAACTAAACTTTCTAATAGATGTAAGGTTTGCGCAAATGAAAGGTATGTCTTGTCTATGGACATGTTATTTTGTTACTCTTGTTTGGCAAAGATATTTTCTTTCAAGATGTTGTATGAGGCATATTTAGTAATGTAACTTTTCAAAATCGTGGAGGGTATTCATTTACGTGATTTGAATGAATAAGATATTGTAAAGACATTGATAGGTTCAAATTATCGAAAATTTACCTCAAAATTCTTATACTGTAAAACTATAATTGAAAAATTTACAGATTCCATATGATACATTCTACCCTTTAAGTTTTACATACCATATATTTTAATGTGAATAGCATGATTTATGGGAAACTAAAACTAATGAGTTGAAGAAAATTTTACTAGATTCACTGCAATTAACCTTCAATTGTTTATATGATATAAGAGACATACTTTTGATTTAAAGAGCAACTACAAAGACTTACTCGGAAAAAAAAAAATCATATATAAAGTGTCATTTGCACTTTAATTTTATAGAATAAGTAATGGATTAATAATTAACTTCTATACTTATTTTGCCATTTTCTCTTAAATATTACATGGCAACATATAATAAATGCTATATGTAAAAGTCACATATAATCAATAATCACCAGTATAATCAATAGTCCAAGATGTTCCTTGAATCCATAGCCATTTCAGTCCCTTAATAACCCTATATTCTTTCCACTTATTAAGGGTATAATTTGTTCATAATGTATATAAATATTAGTGAAAAATGCACTACATTATTGGTGTATAAAAAAATAAATACATTAATTATAGTAGTTTTTTCTAGTGTTATAGTAGATAAAAGAGAAAATAAGCCACAGGTAATTTCGGAGGGAGAAAACAAGTGGAAATGAGAAATTACTCTAGCAAATGTTTTTGGATAGGAGGAGGTAATTACTATTAAAAGGTCAAACAAGAGATAAACTATGTGTTGTTTCTTAGTTCTTGTCGGTAGTCGATTAAAGTCTGCATGTACTAGGTTTACAAAACAATACACAATGAGGAGACGTTGGGAGGTTGTCTGACGTGGCTACTCCGATACTTAAGTTAGCAATGGGTTTTTTATGAAATAGAATAAATAATATATAGGCTTAGAATGTAGAGTTTATAAAGAGAATTATCATTAGACAGTGGTCTAGTATTTATAATGGAGTGGAATCGACGGTTGGAGATTAGTTGAGGGAAAAGATCTTCTCTTAAAAGTGTAGAAAGTGAAGCCGTCATGCATAACGTATCCTTAATATTCAGGATGTGGTCATTTTATTTTTATCTTGTAGATCATGATTGTTGTAGTGTTTCATGGGCCTGGCCAGTTCAACCCTAGGCCTGAGACCTACCAAGGTGAGAATAGGGTATTGAGACCTGGAAGATTTGGTTAGAATTGAAGGGTCTATGCTCAAAGTGCCCCATCAACATTTACTTATAAAATGAGAGGTATGTATTTTTTAATACATATAAGATAGCAAAACAACTCAAGGGTTTTTTTTTTCCCCTTCGATGACAACAACTCAAGAGTTTTAATAACATAAAAGATATACTAACATCATGATACACGATTAACAATGAAAAATTATTGTATGCATTAGGCCTTATGGAATGTGTGTGATTATGTAGAGTTTAGTGGAGGAAAGAGAGCTAGTAATCTGGATATGGATATTGGTAACATTTGATTGTGCACTTTTCATAGAATTAGATTAGATAAAGAAATTTATTCCATAACTGGTTTGTAAATTTGTTTGATGATTGGACAAAATTAGGCTGATGAACTAAATAAAATACCTAAATTTTATCCCATCTGCATTATGATACAAAAATGATATTCACTACACAAAAAAAAAAAATATTTTTTATTTCCAAAAATATCTCTTCTGTTATAATATTAAGTTAATAAATATTATTTTTATTAAATATTACAAAATTTATTTATTTTATAATATAAATAATTAATTTTAATATAATTTTTTTGTCTAATATTATGCATACTAAACATGGTACAATAAGTTTGTACTATTCAGCTCTCTTTATATTTATTTTGTTCAGTTCTTTTTATTAAATCCAGTCTAGTCCTTACAACCAAACGATACCACAATCTCTTTACTTTACCTACTGTTATATATTGATATTTTGTAGCGATAAAAGTTGGATTGAATTTTCTATTATATGGGGAAAACGAAGTTTATGTATATTAGGGATAAGTGTAAAACCTACACGATTAAGTGCATTCTAGCATGAATAATATACATTATAAAATAAGTTACAGTTTTAAATCTTTAAAGTCCTCTGCATTATAAAAAAATAGTGTCTTACTTTTTAAAAGAGGGAAGAATTTAATCCAGTTGATTTATTGAAAGACCAGTATTCATGTCAATAGATTAGAACGACTTTAACTTACAAATCTAGTTCTATTTATTCTAGCTTAGTAAGTATTATGAAAATCAAACATATAAAAGCTTAAGTTGGCAAAATAAATAAATGAAAGCTTACAAATCTAGAATTATTTTACGTGATATGTATAGGATAAGACTCCATACTTTACCTACTTTATATTTGCTTGCCATTAATGTATTTATTTTTTATTTTTTTTTTAGTTTTCCTCCTACATGTTTCTAATGGACACCCAAAATGTTGGATCCCTTTTTTCTTTTTTTCTCACAAGTGAGGAATATAACGGACAGAAATAATCAATCACAAATCACTATCATTTTTTTTTTATTATTATTATTATTTTTTTGGCATAGTCCTGTGGCTAAGATCAAGAGTTGCCCACCATTTGCAAAACACAACAAAAAGGTGCTTATCCAAGCCTAGACTTCCATTTGGAAAAAGCGTTAGAGAGATACCAAAGTTAAGCCAATACGAGCATTGTAAGACGACGAAAGATGACATGTACTTTGTGCGTACGCTGAAAGCAACATAATATATAAGTCCCAATGATGATACATGATGCAGCCAAAAATGGAATAGGTTAACTTATGCCTCACCAAATACGAAATAATGATTTGGATTAACTACACTAATACCTTATAAAGTATTAAATTTATTTTAAAAAATAAAATAATTAAGATATTACATTTACAATCTTTGAAAAATATTGACAACGAAAAGTTTTTTCCTCCGACCAAATATGCCTTTTCTATAGTATAAACTTAATAATTATTTTCTAAGCTGATTGATTATATGATCTGAAGGGTTTTTCTTATTTGGCATAGTTTATATTTCATTAGTCAATATTGTAGGTTCTCAAAACAGCTTATATATCAACGTTGAATTATATACTAATATAAAAGATTGATAAGGTGCCATATTAGAGGAAAAACTTCCAGCATCATATTAACATCTTTTATAAGGTGTTTGTGCTGTATTTTGAAAATTCAAGTTTTTAAAATTTTTTGGCCAATTATTGCATATTACAATTGAGGAAGATGGGATTCGAATTTGATTTATTTTATTAAAAAATCAATATTTATGCTATTAAATTACAATAGATTTATATTATTTTTATTTTTATCTTTTTACCAAACGTAGTAGATAGTTTGAAAGTGGGCTTTTAAAGAGCCCAAGAGAAGAGGAGAGATGTGTTTGGGAGTGTAAAATGTAGAAAGAGGACGACTTCATCTACCCAATTACTGTTCCCACATGCTGTCCAGCCCAATTGTGTTAAGTGAAGGCGACAACCCGAAGTTAATAATTTCAACTGCTTCTGGGACCATCTTATTCATTTTATGTGAGTGTGTCTGTGTGTCCCTTACTCTACTCTGCTTTCTTTGCTTCTACTCCTATATGGTCTATTACCCTAGTAATGATACTTGATTTTATTCCACCTGGGTATGTAAAATTTCATTCTTTTTCTTGCAATGATATATAGTTGTGCTTTCCATTTTGCAAAAAGCAAGAGAAAACTTGGATGGAAATTTCATGGATTAATTTGGGACATAGACTCAAATTAGAAATCAAGAGTATGGTCTGGTGGAGGAAACATGAAAGTTCATTCAATTTGCTAGTTGTCCCCATTTGAACGTTGGGGAGCGGCCGTTTTCGATGATGCACTTAGGATTTTACTTGATTAATGTAAAATAAAAGTAATATTGTTAAATCCAATCCAAATAGTTGATCTCAATATATGAGGGGATTAATAAATTAAAACAATGAATCGGATTTGATCAAAGACTAATTATGGTTGGACTAGACTAATTTTATATAACCAGATCGGGTTAAACCAAATTGGATCATACAAGTTAATTAAGGCGAAAAAATTAAGTAAAAGCTATTATGAAATTAAATGTTTTTTTACCATAATTTTGAAATTTAGGGGTAACCTGCAAGTTTTAGTCCCTTCCACCACTCCACCCCTAGCCATTTTGCTGCAATGATACTAAATCAAAACGTTAAATTATGGGGTTAATCACATAAAATACACCGTGTTCTCATCTTCTTTTATTTTATTTTTTAAATTTATGTACCTGCATTTTGACTTTGTATGTTAAGTTTAGTTATAAGTAGAAAAAGCTATATATGTAGAACGCATATAAGGTAAAAGAGAAAATATAGGAAACATTTATTATTACATGAATAAAAGATTTGTACTTATTTTTTATCTCTAATTTTTTTTATTAATGAGCAAAAAAATGAACATATGTCCATAGTGTAAAAAAAATAAAAAAAATCAGAATATAGGTACGTAAAATATAAAAAATACGAAACACATTAATGCTAATATTTCCTTTAGATATCAAGAGTATTGCATGATATAATTCTTTTTTTAAAAAAAATAATTGTAAAAAAGAAGTAGTTCCCCCCAATAATCAAAGGAGGAGAGATCTTTTTGTTGCCTATAATACTGATGAGATATAGAAGCCAAACAATAATATATACTATACACTATATAGGTTGGTTGGATCATAGATAAAGACTATGGTAGGTTAAAAAAGCAAAAAATGGATAAGCCCTAATAATACACGAGACATTTCAAGCAAATTTCGTAACTATCATGGTTTCCAGCAAACCAAGATTTTAAAAGTTTTACCTATATAACTGATTTTATTTTTTTAGGCCGACTGTAGATTTAATTATTGACAAGCCCGAAAGTAGTTGCCAAATATAGCCCCTAATAGGGGGAGCCTTTTTGGCCAAGCTAATAAATGGTAGCATTCACATCGTCAACTATATTCGAGATTTTGGCAAAAAAAAAAAAAAACCATATATTCGGGATGGCCAATTGAAAAAGCGTTTTTAGGGTTTCTATAGTCTTATTAATAGGATAATTTAGTCCATCATTCGAGTATTAATATGGTTATGAAAACCAATATAATAAGGGTTTTAACGACTGATTTGGATGGTATGGTTCACAAAATCATAAACTATGTTACTTTTTTATATGTTTTTCCTTTTCCTTACTGTCCGTTTGGGCCATTTATGTAAGAATTAAGAATGTGGTCATCAAATAACTATGCGGTACTTTTGTCTAAGAATATTAGGATCTAGACTTGCCCTAAATATTTGGGTTCAACCATCAATATATTCGTTAATGGTGAAAGTCAAACTAGGACGTGGCTCCCATGTTTCAGTTTTTCCCATGTCTCCGTCAAATTCCCAAAATGGAAGTTACTTGCACTTTTGTATATTTACCGAGTTACTGATTCTTTATGAGGAGCGTTTTGAAGAATTAATTACAATGCAACAACCATTAGCTTTCATATTGTTCAAACATTATAATCCGCCAATAAATTTTAATTCTTAAAAAATAATATTATCTTAAAGGGTGTGCCGTGTGCCGTGTTCCGTGTGCTTGTTTAACATAATACGATTTTTTTTTTTTTTGTTATTTTTCAAGTTTTAGTATAACTCTTGAAGCTTGTAGTTGTTGAAATATGAGAAAAAAAAATTATATTAATATATCATGTGAATTAATAAATAGTGTGTAAGTACTAATAAAAGTTTTGATATGTGATAATGAATAAACGTATTTTTTTTAAATATTAATTTTGTTTTTATACCACTTATATCGATCCACATATTTATGACTAATAGGGAAAAAAAAAATGAGTTACATTTAGTGCAGAATATATTAAATCCACTGCCTACCTAAACCTAGTTATAGAATAGTGGAATGTGACGCTAAGACTGTTAACGAAAGATTAGCAGGTTTAAATCTCCCCTTTTATTTCCTTCTCACTAACCCTTCACGAATTTAGAGGGTCGAATTTATAAGTTCTGGCTAACTACTCGATCCTAGTTGTAATTGTATGCTATTAAGCACTTTGATTCTTGGTCGTCTTTGTAAGGCTGTTGTAAATTATAGCTATGGAAAGTTGAGCTCTTTTGTATATGGTTGGCTATGCATATAGGGCAGTTTTGTAATTAGCATGAATCATGATATAATTCTAGCTTTAAGTTGTTTGTTGTTCGTGTCCCTCAACAAAGCTGGGCTATGCACAAGGCATTCGAGGCAAACTGTGAGTTAAATAACTAAGATGATGTGGCTTTATATTTAGGCATTTATGCAGCTTATATGGATAAGCAAGATATTAAGATGATGGATCTGCTGTTAATATGGGTCAAGACATCTAAAAAAAGGCTGTTAATAGGATGTTGTACTAGGATGCAACGTACTGGATTATTGATAGTTGATTTTTGCCGATAAATCAAAAGTGAGACTAAACTTGGATAAAAGCTAGTTTTAAACCGTGAACTGGCTTGGAACTGGAAGTAGATGGACTGAATCACTAGGCTTTAAGGGTCCAAGATGTTCAAGAGGATAGAATCGGTTGGCCTGGTCGATTTACCTTCTTAAAAAAAAAAATAGAAAGAGAGAGAAAAAAATAATTTGATAGTATCTAATAAATCATTATATATCAAAGTTACTTTATTTATAAGGATAATTTTTTTTAAAAATAATATTATCAAACTAATGACAAATGACTAATTATAAGTTAATTATGAGTTAAAGATAGATAGAAAATTTAATTATAAGTCATCTTTGTAAAACTTATTAAATGTTAAGAATTTGAATATGAAAAAAAAATTAAAGGAAAAAAATTGGAATTGTGTTAAATTAGAAATTAATAAAAAAATTAAAAATTATTAATTATTAGTAAATTGAAAAAAAAGAGAGGAATTGGATCACATTATTAAAAATTATTAATGTATTAAAAAAATTAATAAAATTAATTTAAAAAATTAAATAAAAAAAATAGTTCAAAGACTTTAAACAGATTCAAAACCATTAGCTCACATATCGATCACGGTTTACCGTATCACTGACCCGTAAACCGACAGTTCAGAGTCGATTTTAGGCCAATTTGACCCGATACCCACTACTAGGTGAGACAATTTAACTGTTAGATTCTTAGATACCATCGATTGAGGACTTTAGTTGCTTATGTTTGCTACCTCCACCTAAATATAATACATGACATTTGGTAGATTTGGTTGATAGATGTGGTTGATATTTGTTATTATTTGTTACATATATGTATATGTTTAAGTGTGATGATACATATATATGTGTGTCAAGAAGCGTTTAGCATACTAAGCTTCATAGCTCACAAGCCTAAGGTTTTGTGATTTAGGTATATATGTGACACCTAAATTAATAATGCTTATGCTAATATGGTTTATGGTGTATGAATTGGTGTTGGGAGTGATGATAGCCATTTTGAAGACCATATTTAGTACTCAAAAGGATGGACATCTTGTTAATTTTTTTTTTTTTTTTTATTTCGTTGAGAGGAAATTCTAGTTTAATATTATTTGAATGACTATAGTAGTTTGTCTATCGACCCCTAACTGATTTATAGGAGAATTATATTCATATATGAGATAATTTAAAGTATTTCAATGTTTTCCAATTTACACTTGTAGATTTTAGTAATACAGACTCTAGAATTCTTTTTGGGTGTAAGAATATAAGCAGTGGAGTAGTTATGTCCTCAAGGTCTAAAAGCACAACATTCCCGAATGTTGGGCTTCGGAAAGGTCGTTTCATTCACACGGTTAACGATATGGAAGGTAATAATGAAGATAACAAAGATAAATTTTAGATATAATATGTACAATAGAATCATTTTCAGGCATTGTAGTAAATGAGTGAATTATCGAAACTGTTTAGCAGGATTGATGACAGAATTTCACTTCAAATTTCTAAATACACACACTAACTCAGACAACTCTAAGGGAGATTAAAGATACACTTGAAAGGGTTGGAACTTGAAAATGGCAAGAAGAGAGATCATCATACATCTAGGTATACTAGCATAGATTAAAGTTTAGTTGGATGGATTGCACGGTTTCTAAAATACGGTGTTTGAAATATTAAAACTTTTATAGAAAAAAAAAGATAAATAAATAAGAAAGAAGAAGAATTAGCTCCAAAATCATTAGCGTTGTAAGAATAAAAAAGGGAAGAGTTCTCGATCTTTTCTTCCGCCTCAAATACATTTCATATGCCTATTTTAGTTGATATCCAATGTTTTCTAAATGAAGGAAAATACAGTTGTACAAAGTATATATATATATATGCTAACAAAGTGGGAAATTGGTGAAAATATAGGTATATATAGGGGTGTAATCGAATGGAATAGTATTAGAATCGAGCTCGACTTGAAAACTTGAAATTTGAGTTCAGCTCAAGTTTGACCGAATTTTAAATTTTAAGTTTGAACTTAATTCGAAAATATATATGGCAAATTTAAACTCGACTCGATTAAACTTAAATTTTTTATAAATTTTTTAATTTAATATCGAATTTGCTTATATTTAAATATATTAAAAATTATACGAAACTCGTTTAAACTTGTAAGCCTAGTGAGTTTAATATTTTAAAGCTCGAATTCAATTCGATTTACTGTTTACTATTTGAGCTGAACACGAGCTTGATCTAATTATCATCGAATTGAATTCGAATAAAATTCAAACTATGTTTGAGTAACTTGCAAACCGACTAGATTCGTTTACACTCGTAGGTATATATATATATATATATATATTATGATTGAGTCGAAAACATAATGAAACTCTGATTGTTATTTTCTATTATTATAATAATATCGTTTATATATCTCAAAGAATTCAAACCACGATTATGCCAACAAAACAACCAAAATTATGAACGATCGTGTCCCATGTGTGCATTGACTTTTCGCCAATTTTGGTTGCCATGATTAATACAATGTTGTAATGACTTGGTACATCGTGCATCCCAGTAAGGCAATCGCTTTGCCCTAGCCTTGTTGGAATCTGAACACCATACTCCTAAGTCTAAGAAAAATACAAGAGAGAGGTCCATGGCCTTGATAAATGAGCACTTTATCCAAACATGGCCAAGCTTGTTAATTGCCTTTTAAAGCCGTGCTTCCTTTGCTTTCCAGTTCATTTTGGTCATTATATAGAAAACCCTAGTTTTTGTAGGGGAAAGGAGAGGCTTAGGGCATTTATATGACCACGAACACCGACTATTTTAGTTCTCATAAATTAATGACGAAAATATCTATATAGGTCCTCTATACATTCCGGGAAGCTCAATATAGAGAATTTGTTCTCTAAATATTACATTGTTGATGAAATAACCGTAGATTTGGATCACCAAAAAGTTATTTTCCTTAAAGTTTTCTTAAATTATTTCTTTAAAATTTTGTCACGTATAACTAATAATTAGGATTAGAAGAAATAAGATTACGTAATAATATTATCATAAGATATTTCAAAATCTAAACAACCTTATCTACTAAATTTATAATTTTACTTAAAATACTTAAATGATTTATTTCTACAAAAACATATAAATCACTTCAAAACTCAGCAGTAATAAACATTATGTAAAAATTCTATTAAACGGCTCGACTCAAGAAAAATATAATGCAAAATTTACTTTTATCGTCAATAGAGTGTAAATAAATCGAATACTTAATAATAATGACCTCGAGCTCGATCTTAATTCAAAATACATAATACTACTTAACAAGCCAAATGGATTAATCTGGCTTGATTATTTAGTAAAAGCTTATCTTTCTTTTCATTAATTTTACTTCAAAATTCAAATTTATAGAACTTTTATATATATTCAAGCTCAATTAATCGAGTTTTATATATTCACATTCAAATCTAGTTAGATAAGTTGCTATAGTAATTCGAGCAAATGTGAGGCCAAACTCAATAGTTTGCCAGTAGGTTAATGCTTCATTTACTCCCTAATTGCCAACCATTCAATTTAGCGAGATATTTATGCACTCTAGAGAGACCAATTTAAGCAAAATTAAGTTTAAAGAAAATATGCTATGATCTGGTTATTAACTAAACCCGTGCACATGAAATTTTGGTTGCACGTGCGCAGTGTAATAATTAAAAAGCAAATGGGACATGGGAGAGAAGCTACGGCGAACAAGCGAAGCAGAAGGTGGTCACGGTGGTTGGCGGGCAAGCAAGAACACCTAATTTATATTCAGAAAAAAGGAAAATTATTATAAGTTCACAAGCAATCAGGTAAAACAGGCAAAATGTGCTTGGCAAAGCATTTGGGACAGACAAATCTGAGGTTGGATTTGTACTAATTGAGCAATTTATATATATCATAGGGCTTATGGGTGTTTTGCACATGAGCTCCAATGTCAATGTGATGCCAAGTCGATCACGCCTATCTCAATAACGTGGTTTTATTTAACAATGGAACATAATATACCTATTTCTTGGGTACATATATCCGTCATTTCAAGCTTGATCAAGATGGAAGAAAAAAATGTTTTATTCGAAGAGAAATATTTTGTAGGGAGAAAAACAAATGTTAAGACCTTTTATATTTCTTTTTGACAAATTTATAGTTTGTATTTCTCCTAATTATGTAATCTATGTATACTTTGTTAAATTTTCACATGACACGTATCTAATAAGAAAAACAGAAAAAATAATAAAATTCACGCATAATCGTATACCCTAAAGATTCTTTTAGTCGTTATTCTAAACCCTAAGCAAAGAAGTCCGGAATCATGAAGAGAGGGATTTGAGATTGCTTTTTTTTTGTGTGTGTGTGTGTGTGTTTAGAGGTCCTCTTGGGTTATTTGAGATTTAGATACAGCACTTGATGATTGCATAAGAAAGATTACAAATCATGAATATGTAGAGCGAAAAAAAAAAGAAAAAAAATTAGTTTATTTATGACCGGTCTTATTATTCCATCCCTCCTGCCGGTCCACATTATCTAAACTAAGCCCGTTCACATCATCAAATCACAATTTCTCGTTTTAATTAGCTTGAACCCCTCATATAACATTAAGAGTCGATTACCATGTGTTCGATGTGTAAGCTGCTAACATCTCAGGTTGACGTTTAGTGCATGCATGACACCTCAGTGTCTATCTCATTTACGAGTTTCACAAAAACAACTTAGATTCGATAACTAGTGAGGCGAGGGTCATGAATTGCTTTAATCTCTCAGGTCTATACAAAGTGGGCGAAGATATTTTTATATCCTTTAATATTAAAGAGTGATGATTCTTATCACTTGATCCATCCCTATCATTCTCATGCTTCGCATTGTGCCTAAACACTATCTTACTAGAAATCTAGCATCAAGTCGCGTTGAACATGGGATTCCAAAAATTTAAGTGACTAGGGATGCAAGTGCAAGGACTCGGCTTGACCGAACTGGCCGATAGCCTATTTTCCTATAGAATCTGGGACAAACTTTAGGAAATTTCTTAAAACTTCAGGTCTAGTTTTGAATAATAGCAATACCGATAGGAATTAATATTATACCATGGTTCGTGATAAATCAAAGCCTAAAATCGACCAACTTTTGTAATAAGTCGATACCCTTCTATAAAATGAGAGGTTGAAGTAATGAAATAGCCTTAGATTATTCATTATATTAATTAATGGAAGAACTTCCATATAGTTTGAACTAAGAGACCCTCTTATTACTTAGAGCCAATCCATGGTCCATCTTTCTTCACTTTCTTTACTTCTTTTTTGGATTATGTTGGCTATTAAGGAACTCGAGATTTATGAAGTGGTTTTGCTTCCGTCGATGTATTTGCTTAGAGAAAACGTACGGAAAGTGCTGATAATTTTACACCTCTGCTTAAACGAGGGTGAAAGTTCCCATTCTATCCCATCTGGAGTAGCAAAATAATTATTGTTACGTTGATTACACGGTATGGTGATCTAAGTTAAAAAATGTGAAGGCTAATGATCACTTGTTTCTACTCATTCTACAATTTTAAGTTACGTTGATTCATGTTTTATGTAATCAAGTGAAGTCTATTGTATTTGTTGATAAGGTATTTTAGATAGGAGTTCTTTAAACTCATGTCGATTGACTTAGGTTATAGGTCAACTTGATTTGGCCTATGGCTGGCATGATCCTTTAGCTCTTAACCTAGTTATTTCACTAGCCGACCTCTCTAAAAGATCTCCAAATAAGCCAGCTCCTCCTCCGAACGACTTGCTCGACCTCGACATGGTCACAATGGCTATTGGAAGATTAGATAAGACTTAGCGACTTGATCAAACACCATAACTATACAAATCCGGAATACGTTTGACTTTATACCCTCACTACCCAAAGCATACAGATGTGTTAACATGCCATACGTACTTCCTTAATTCTTAACAGTCTTCCTTTATAAACCCCAAGCGTTCAAATGACAAACTGCTTTAACTTTTTGTGCACTTAAACTCTCTTCATAAGCTTTTAGCATTCTTGTTTACTTTCCCCTCATGGAAAATACTAATTTAAGTATCGGAGTAACCACGTCAAACAACACTCCAATACCCTTCACTATGTTCTGTAGGCTCAATACATACTTGCACAAAATCTAGTCATCTTACTTTATCGGCCAAATCCTACTAATGACAAGTTTAAGTTACTTTTATTCACATTTTATGTAATCAAGTGAAGCCTATTGTACTCATTATTAAGTAGTGGTAATAGAGAAAATCAAGTGATAGACAATGAGTTCATTCTGGGTTTGAGGTTTACCTTACTTGTTTTATGTGCTTATTTAGTTTTAGTTGAAAAAGAACCTAACTCTTATCCGGATTTATTGTTGAAAGTATTGAGTATGCATGGCTAAGCATAAGGAATTGAGAATATCAATGATTATAGGGTAACAACTAAGGATCGGTAGGTAGCATTGTCCCGAATCAAGTTGCATACCAAATAGAGCCAAATAGATGTTAGGTTGAATTTGACTTTAAGGTGTTGGGGAGTAACCAACGTCATGTGCTTATAATTGTGTGTGTGTGTGTGAATGGATAATGCAGTATAATTGCCCTATTTTGGTAATTGTCTGTTAAGGGGTGATTCATCAACATAGTAGATAGTGACTAAGGACCTATCACATCGAAGGCATTTTGGTAAGCCTTTTGGACGAAGTATTTTTCCAGTAATGTCAAAGAATAGATGGTGGTAACTTATTACCAGTGCATGCAAGGAAATAAAAGTGTATAAGCGTATGAAGTAAAATTAAACAAGTTGATCAAGTTTATCCTAGAGACACTAAAAGTAGATGATAGGTCTCGGCTCAAAGATTCATATTAGGTTTGGATCCTAATCCATATCATGAAATGGGATCTTTTCGATTAATAACTTATGTTGATGAACTGGATAAGGCAAAACACCTATAGTAGAGTTATTATAGGGCAAATAAGCAATTAGATAGGAAGGCTCGAGCAGCATTAGGAAAGAGGCTAGCATCGGAGTGTTATGGTATAGGATAAAAGAAAGAGGCTTAGGGTAGCACCAACCAAACTTGTGATTGTGCCAACACCAATTCAAGTAAGGGTACTTTAGGTACACAAGGTGTTTTAGATCCTAAGGTCTGAGCTGTTTTATAACGCAATATGTACGTGATAAAACTAAACCCTCGAGCTGCTTTATTATTATTCATTGTAGGGCTTAGGTTGGGTTAGGTTGAGAAATGACCCATCCGCCCCTTACTTAAGGAAATTGACTACATAGGTTAGTTCATCTTTTATCCTTATATGGAAAGCATACTTAGATATGAAGATTATGCTGAGCTTTTATTCTTTTGCTTGGACAACTAAATGACTTTTATGGATAATTGCAAGGAGTTACATAGCAAGAAACCTTAGTAGTAGGGTAGCATGGTTGCTCAAAATCTATCTCATTCAATGATTTGAGGATCCTTCTTTTAGGGGTTGTGAATTAGAGAAATTTTATGTTTGATTGAAGGTTATGCATTTTAGGGTTTTTTTTTTTAATCATATGTATGTTGCATGGTATTTTAATAGAGTACTTAACTATTGCATATTGAAAAAAAAAATGGCTTATGAGTTTGTCAAAAGAAAAAAATACATATCAATTAATTGGAAAACGTAAGAATACAGGTTATATTTTTATATTATTTCCTTTATCTACAAATGCCATGTATGCAAAATCTATCCAAAAGTTACACCGAAAAATGTACCTAAAAGTTCAAAATTTCTTGCGGAATTTTCCCTTTTATTCTTTTTTTTTTTTATCTGTACTAGGGAAAAAGACATTTCAATTTAATTTAATTAGCAAAGACGTCGAAATGGGGCAGTTCATTAGTTGACATTAGCTGGAATTGGATGATTATCGGTCGATCCACATTTTGTTCAACTACATAGGAATAGAAAAATATAATGGCTTCATGTTCCACATGCAAATCAAAAACTCAACTTCATTAATAAAATAGTCTACAAAAAGAGGACAAAAAAAGCAGCATACACGATCGGAAAATGGGACCATACAGTACTGCCCAATGGGCCATTCACTTCATTTAATTATATGCCTGTCTTATTTAGTGCTTGGACTGACGTAATATTCATACTCTTATATTGATATTTGCTAGATTAGGGTTTGGACATACTTTTGTGGTCTTGACTTTAATTGATTGTTTTGGTTGCTCAATATTGGGAACCAGCGAATTTCATTAATTTTAATAATGGAAAAAAATGTATATTGTAAATATTATGTTTGAATTTCATAATTTCAAAAACATACTTTCAGACTCTTATCAACCATCTTTCTATTGATTGAAAATAACAAAAACTGAACAATAACCTCAATATCATAGGAATATATTCAATCACTAAAGAATTTCATGAAAAATAACCCCAATATCTTTTCATTAATTTCAAAAGCGTATTTTTAGACTCTTATGTAATTTTTTAATTTTAGCAAATATTTTTCTTGTCATTTTAACTAAGGGTAAAATAATGAAGAATTTCATGAGCACAGTTTTAGATCCCAAAGACAAAATACTTAGATCTAAAAAATAAAGAGGTTAAGCATATAGGAAATATATGTAAGGGAATGTATTTGCAATTTGATACATCATGAAAGAGAGAAATTGTATTAAGAATTCTTCATCTTTATTTCACCTTAATATTAAATTGCAAATGCACTTCCCATTCAAGCATATCTATAATTCATGCACTCTAGGATTGCATTTATTATAAGCTGATTATACATATTCTAATTTCTTGTGACTTCAATAAAAACCTTAGTGATAAGCAAAGATGAGAAATAGAATTTGACTCAATATGATTTTATTGGAATCCCATCCTCGGCTATTATTAGTTATTGGGATTCAAAGAAACTAAATAATATAGAATGATCGCATTTTTATTTATTCTTGTAAACTCATCACACCTTCAATATTAGTAATAAGTTTATCTAAATGAGTTTCATATTTCATGAAGAACCTCAAGAGGAGTGAGAAATACTTAATATACATGGAAAATTGGATATTCCATTTGAATAAAATTTGTCCTACCTATGATGTTTATGGTAGAAAACAATAGCTTGGGGTTAAATTGATTATTTTTGCATAAATTTAGTAAGTGATATTATAGAGGGTTAAAAAGAATTTATAAAATTTGGGTATTAAATTCAATGGTAAATTGGGCTTGATTTCATGGGCCAATGATGAGGCCTACGAGTCAAGCCCATGATTTAGGAACAACAGGAAATTTGGCATGGTGATTATATAAATAAGAGTAAAGCTTTTACACTTCGAGAGGTTATTTATAGTGTTGGATTCAAGAGGAATCCATGCAAGCATCCATCAAAAGGAGAACTTATATTAGTCATCGACCACCAATACAATTAAATGGACGCTATGAATGGTCAAACTTTATAAATATTCAAAAACCCATCCTCATTTGATAACTCCAAGATTAGATAGGTGGCATTGTGATACCAAACTAATGCTTTAAAATATTAAATAAAGTTGAAAAGAAAGAATACAATACCTTTCCTTAATAGTAAGGTTAATGCATTATAATTCTTCACCTATTACTAATGCATTTAAGCTCTTTAAGGCTCTTGTTTCTCCTCCATGTTTCCTATGTTCAACTCTACATGTCAGTTTTATGTCAATTCTCGAAGGCCATCTGAAGCTAGAGATTTAGAGTGCAAATCTATGATCACTTCAATCAAACCCACATTAATAATCTCCATCTATCAAAATATTGCCCTTTTAAATTTTCTCTCACAATCATAGAATTTTTCAATGACTTGTGATACTTTAAGCATAAAATAATGTTATGGTATAAACCTCGGTATGGTGGCTCGACTTGGTTTTTCCAATAGACAAGTTTAAGCGTTGGACCTATCTAGACCTAACAAGATTGGGTTGGATCTAGAACTTGGTTATGCAATTTTACATTGTATTTTACTTTTCTTTTTAAAAATATTAGCCCTATAGATCTTGAGATCGGGGAAAGGGATTCCTAAATTAACTTGACCTTATAGAATTAAGGTTGAATCTGTAAACATGGTATATGGATTTAATCTAGATTTTAGATCTAGCGAGCCTATTCCATGCCAAGCATAGACCATATCTGACCCATGCCTATATCTATTTGGGCAAGAGATGGCCAAGAGGTAAAGAATCTCCAGTTCACGCGGTGCCTCATGCTAATGGGAACATTAGGGCTAATACAGAGAAAAGTGAGATGATTTTGATTGGACGAAACTAAGGGCTACAATGGTATATACCTCATCTCGAGATGCATTTGGCTAATTGTCTTTCTTTCTTTCTTTCTTTTTTTTTTTCTTTCAAATCATAATTAATTATGCTCCAATATGTCACAAAGAGACTTCGTTTTGGCCACTTTCATTCTATCGCATTTCAACTTATTTTAATGTACAATGTTTATCAATTGAAAAATCATGGATGATATTTTATGCAATTTGAGATTGAATTTTGTATTTCTAAAAAAAAAAAAACTTATAATTTGAATGTAAATTTACGAAGATCCTTAAGATTTTTTTAGTATGTTTTGGACCCTTTATTAATGATTTTCCCCTCTCTTTTAAGAATATATTTGTATTCTATTTGAATTTCTCTTAGATTCCAACTGGTCAAGCTAATGCCCTCTCATGTAATGTTAAATTTATGCTAATTAAATTTTTTTATTATTATTATTGTATCTTGAATTTTCACTTGGTTTTTAATAAGAGCTAATACATGTGATTCAAGGTATTCAATTTCTTAATAATATGAATATGATTGTAATTTTTACATACAATCGTTTTATAATTTAACGTAAATTTTTATTTTAATTTCAAAAATTTACTCAATTTTTTTTTATATATATATTTAGTTAATGGAGTTCTGACAATGATAAGTAATTTTTCCCTAGAGCATGATGGCAATGATGGCAAATAAGATATTCCTCCCAATATTGCCAACATCTTCATATCATCCCTAGTTATGGTCATATCAGATGATAAGATTGTACATCACGATCCAAAAAGTTGTGAGGATTAGAACAAGCCGAAAAGAAAGGAACATAGGGTAGTGCTTTGAATCTGCAATCAGCCGCTCGACCACTTGGGGGCAAAGTGCGACTGCGACCCCATTTTTTACAACCATTGGACACCTCTTTTCTAAACAAAAAAACACCAGCAAAATCATTACCTTACAGCGATAATAACAGTTCAACTCATCCCATCATCATGGTCAAAATTTAGCTCAAGATTCCACCAGGACACGGCTGTCACCCGTGTTGTCTTTCAGGTTTTAGAGGCTAAATTGAGAGGCACCGCAACCCTATACTTGCCTACAACAGGTTTTACAGCTCATTAATAATTATTAAGCAAGGGGGATCATTGAGAGTGTCCAAATAATTAACATTTTCAATCTTTCTAAGGAAATTAAGATAGTTGTAACCTAATGATATTATGATTAATTTCCTGTCAAGATGGACTTAATTTCCAATCCCCATTTTCTCTAGTGGTACCATAGTTGGCAAAAAAAAAAAAAAAAACCTCTTTTAGGTATAATTGTAAATATATTGTTTAACATTTCAAAATATAATTTCACATTTTCATAACTTTTAGAAATATATAAACACCCTTAACAGTCACTGAATGATCACTTAATACTTTTTATCTTGAAATATGCTTTAAAAGTTTAAAAACTCTATCCTTATATGATCAATAATTCGAGGGAACTTATCCAAATTTGATTTATAGTTTAATAGATACATTTATAACCCACCATTTTTTTTATAGTAGAGTAGTATGATTAATTTTGATATTTGCTTACAAAATTTTTTCGCCTTGGATTGCTATAAACTTATCAATAAGATAGTTTTTTATTTTAAATTCACAAAAATTTTGATAGAAATTAGTATTAGATTCCATGTTAACCTTATATGTACTATAACAAATTTTAAATCCATGTCAATGCTCTCCCTCACTCTTATGGGTCAGTGGCCCTTAATTGAAGCCAATTGAGTGTACTACCAATCAATTAAATATGGGCAAACGACCGCATTAATAGTTTAATTCAGAAATTAGAATTTCCTAATATACCATATTATATTAAGTTTCACAACCAACTAGATATCAAAGTTACTAAATGTGGTGTAATATTATATTTATTGATTAATATCCCCTTCTTACTCTACTGGCAGGTCAAAAGTTAAAACTTGTGATTATAGGACGAAGAAAATATCCAAACATTAGAATTAAGATTTCATGCTCTGATACCAATATTGAATTTAACTTCATAACCGATGGTCGAAAAGTTTGGGTTTATTAGATCTTGCACGATTTTCTTTTCATTGGTCAACACGCTTTTTTTGTTTTTAATTTAGACTTGGTAAATAAATGAGAAAAGGAATAATTGCCTAGAAATAAGAATCCAAGATTTTCTTTTCTTTTTTTAGTCCAAGGGAAGGAAAAAAAGAAGGCAAATCTTTTTTTTTTTTTTTTATATATAGAAATACGAGAGCTTTTAAAGTTCTATCTATATTTTCTGTAGTTTTGAATTATCTATCTATCTTATTTTTAATTTTGTATCTATTAAATCTTTTTTTTTAATTGAAAAAAATTTAATTATTTCAATTATTCAGATTTAATAAATATAAAATAAAAAATAAGATAAAAGATTAGATCAACCCCCTCAAAAAACAATGATAAAACTATAAAAAAAAAAATCGATAAAAACACGCATGAAATAAGGTACTCAGAAAATTAAGCAGGCATATTCAATGAAAACCTAAGATTTCGGCCCAAATCGTACCACGAACGGCCACAATGATCTTAATTTGATCAGACGAGGCATAATCATTTAATGAAGCCTACATATGTCTATTAAACCAATACCATTTTTGGTTTTGCTTGGCAGGACAAAAACATGGATGGTCCTTCTTCGAGAATTTGGGGACGCCATTAGCTTAACTAGAGTTCTTTCTAGGCTATCATTCTTTTTTTTTTTTCTTTTTTTTGTGTAATTGACGATTTTTAAGCTGATCCACCTCTTGGAGGGATAATTAACCCCCCCCCCCCCCCCCCCGTACGACGCTGATTCACCGGGGCCTAGCCATGTTTTTATTTTTTTTTTTGGCCACATGTATGGTTTACGACATAAATCGCAACTACATCTCCTCAAATTTGTTTCGAGTCGTAATATCTCTTATTTTTTCTGTTAAACATTTAGATCCTTAACTATTTAAAAGTGGACCTTTCAATCCCTATATATCCATTATTAAATAAATTTTTGAAAAAATTACTTAATTTAAAAAAATGCATAAAAGAGAAAAGTTCAACTTTTATTTTATTATGTTTGAATACCGAGTCATACTTTTTTTTCTTTTGTTATTTTATTAAAAGGGATATTGCAATGTAGAGGTATGAAAATAGAGAAGAACTTTAAGGAAGCCAAAAGGGGTGTAACTCCTTTTTAAGTATAGAAAAAAGTTAATTATAAGGAAAATATATATATATATTTTATAAAACAAATTTTAACATGATGCTAAATTTAGTCTTCTTAATTTTTCTATAATCGTCCTTGTATGAGAGCACTTTGATTTTTTTTTTTTTTAGATTTAAGTATTCAAACGATCAATTTCATTAGTTGAATATATTAAGATTTGAAGCTCATTTTCACCAATCCCCTTATGTGGGAACATGATGTTACCTAGTAATGAAATTTAAGTTCAATTTAATTACAAAGCACACAATTTCAAAAATAAGAAGGCTGGTGCTTAGCAATTTACCTTTACCACAATTCACAGTCTATTATCTATACAAAAGTTGAAAATTTGGGCCTTAGGACAAGCATCTCTATTGAGAAAATGTATTTTTACATTTTTAATGTACCTATATATTTATTGGCTTATACATTGCACAAACAAAAACATCCTCGCAAACATTTATGACACATTAAATTTATTAACAATATAAAAGTATAAATTCTAGAACCCATTATTTTGTGATGAAAAAAAGAGCACATCAATTGAAAATCCATTTAATGACGGGGCCGGTTAAATAAACTAAATTATGTTAGTGAATTCAGACACACCACGTGGCTTTATTCCCAACAGCCAATCTGAGCTTTAAAGGGGAGATTGGTCATATAATGCTCAGCATTTCTGATCAACTACATTAAAATTTCATTTTCCTTCCTGAGAGGATCACTGATTACTACTAATGTGGACCATATATTATATTAATAAATAATCATTAGCAACTTGACCTTATTAGAATAATCTCTCAATTATTCATTAGTTGAAAAAAATGTAATAGTTGAGATTTGGCTGCTCTGGAAAGAATTATTGGGCACTTTGCTATCAAGATATTGCAGCATATAGATTAGTGCGATCTCCAATCATAAAAAAATAGAAGGAATATTGCATTATATAATAGTAATGATAATAATGAAAGGTTGTAGTTCAGTCATAAGCTTTTTAGTTTACATACTATTCATGGTAAAAATTATTCACAAACATTTTAATTCTGTTCTTATTATATTTTCTCTTAACGTTTCATTTAATTATAAGATATAAAAACATAATATTGTTAAACTTGATCCAGTTTAGCTGATTGACCAAATAAATGAGAGAGTCAAATATTAAAAGGGAAAAATCAAATTCAATTAAGGTTTAGTCAAGTTAAATCAAAATTGTATTAGATCGATTTTATCATCAGATCGAATCAAATCAGATTCAATCGTAACGGTCAAATTAAGTTTGATAATACTAAAAAAATATGCCTATAAATTAAATAAATTGAATTAGAGATTTCTATGTATTTAAAAATCCAATAAGATCTTTTCGTAAAGTTTGAGGACTAAATCCAACATATCAATTAAACAGGTTCCTCGTCTTTATTCGTTACTTCCTGGTTAAATACAGCGGTACCGAGGGAAACGATTTTTTTTCCTAACAATCTTAGGATTCTCAACCATGGACGATACCTGGCGTGGGTATATTGGATTGTAATGTAAGCATAGGCAGGCTATTGCACGATGGCGTGTTGGTAACAACATGTGACTTCTATTATAAGGTTTAAGAAAGAATGTCAACATGACATTTTCGTTTTCTGTTTCTAACATGCACGTGCATGAAAAATTGCTAATAATTGAATGAAATGTACAAATGCAGCAACATATAATAACTTAGCAGGAAAAAAAAGAAGAAGAAGAAGAAATTAATATGTCTGCTTGGTTCGTTGGATGGTAATAGTGAGTTAAAACGTTTTTTCTCTTATACGTGTCTAGTGTTTCCATTTCATTTTCTACATCCATGTTTGAGCATTAAGACATAATATAATACAAGTAATAGCATTTTTCAAGTAGTATTCTATTTACATGAAGTCATACATTCTGTTTATTTGTTTGTTATATTCATACGTTGATCAACGTACATCATGGAGTTATGCTTTCAGCTTCAATTTATTTAGCTCCATAAAACTCGCATGTCAAGTCGATTTTAAGCCTAAGTAAACATACATCAAGCTTTATAAGTTTAAATCGAGTTCAAATTTTACCATAAAATTAACTAAAACAAATATAATTTTTATAACGATCATATCTAAATAAGCCTAACTAAACTGAGCTCGTTTAATAAGAGTTTTGTATAAAAAAAAAAAACTAAATTCAATTCAGCTCGAGTCTTAAATTTCAAGTTACAGTTAAAGTCTAGCTCTAGACCAATCTATTCAGGTTTAGTTCCCATTTGTAGACTTATATATATATATAATAAAACAAAACTCTAGACCATAATTTTATATGTATAATAATAATCCAAGAATGTTGTTTTTAATGAAAAAAAATGGAACTTCCATGAGTCTTTTGTAATAAATCATACTAGATCCCATGTCATTCTTAGCTATGTTAATGGAATTTTTGTACGGATATCGAATTGAGAGGATATAAATGGAGATGATCCAAATTAAATCATAGATATAAGATGATGATGATACAATGGTGGTGGTGGTTAGTATGTGTTTTCATAATGAATTTCACCAAATTTCGGCCCAGACAATGTGGGCCACGAGGCCGAATAAAATTATGTTGGGCTATGTATCTTGTACAGCAAACGCGACAAGACATCGGCAAAAACCAAGGATTACAGGAGTAGAGATATTTATAGATTTTGAAAATAAATAATAATTTTGTTTGATAGAAGTACCCCATTACAAATGAAAATGATTTTACCCTGAAAAATTAGAAAGCACGTATTTGTCTCTAGCTGCTTCCCCATGAGCAGTAAGTCCTACTGGTTTTCGACATGCCTCATATTACCCAGTGGATGTGGCACTCGTTAAGAAGAAAAAATAAAATGAAAAAGAAAAAAAAAATCTTTACATATTTTTAAAATAGCAATATATTTCATAGAAAAGCATGCATATAAAAGGTTTCTTCTTTAAATTCAACACCTTGACAAACGTTGAAAACCTATCATGAACACTACATATAAACCTGTAACATCTATAAAATTGTAAAGATATTCTTTTAGATAGTAAAAGCCTTTGATTGTGATTTTTCTTATAACTCACATATGTTCCACTAATAAGTGTCCAATAAATTTGTCAAGTGCTAAAAAGTAAACTTTTTGCATTTTGATGACATGTATTAAGGAAAAAAAAAAAAAGAACAAAAAGATAAAAAAAAAAATTATTTATTTGACATTTTAATAAGTGTCCAATTAACACTAAATATTATTTTCCTCATAAAAAATCATAAAATTAAACTTAAAATATACTTGTTTAATAACCATAAGCCGACAAATTTCATTTTCATTGACCTATAAACTTATGAAACCAATCATTCTGGGAATTAGCTCGCAAACTAGATTTTATGAGTTTACAGAAGTATAAATGAATCTTAGATGAGTTTCAATTCTGAACAAACAAGTTAAAGTTGAAATGAATGAATATGCTCGTGAAACTTTATATATGAAATTACATCCGTATCTATGAACTTAAAAACTTTTTTCCAAGTTGCTTGTAGCATCATATTAAACATTGCATTGAGTGGAAAATCATGAGTTCAATTTTACATTGTATGGATTTGTCCTCTACTAATTGATTCTACGTGATGCCTAGATGGGAATAAAAGTATAAACATGAAGCAGCACATATATCTATATTACCAAAACATCTTCATGATATGGCAATGGTTACACAAGCTTAATGCTCATGGCACCACAATACTAAGAGAAATGAAAGAAACCATGTCCCATGAATGAATTCATGGAATATCCTAGAAAGTGTCAAGATTAACTGCAAAACTGAAATTTATTATACGAATACGAACCCAAACAAAATGTTTTGATTAATAAACATTTGTGATACGAAAGCCAAGCATGCAATTTTTTTATAGCGAAAAGAATACAATGCAATGAAGATGCGTCTTGCATCTGCATAAATCAAAATCAGATAAATACAACAAAAATGCCCGCATACGATGGCAATAAAGGCCTTATTATGTGTATGACTATCTACATTGAAACATCGAATTATCAATCTGTGCATAGCTAAATGATCGAACAAACATTTCTTACCCCCTACTTTGCTATAGGATGATCCGAAAACCATGAGTAATTTATTCTTGAATCCTCTGAATGCAAGGAGAAAGGAGCACGACCTGTGAACACTTTTCTACTCCAGTTTATGAGGATTTTTTCCGCCCGAAAAACAGCAGCCTCCTGAGACCCTTGCTAGTTTTAGAAGAGCTATCTTCGGTGTACCATTTTTTCCTGGAACGTACTTGTTCTAAGTTCGGTTCATCACTTGAGGGAGGGGTTGATATTTCTACATTAAGTATTGGTGAGAACAGAACCTTCTTACTCACTGCAGGAGTGCCTTCACTATGAGGAGTCGGAATGGAACCACTCAAAGAAGCAACAGGCAAAGGTGGGATTGATTCCGGGGTCACTTCCTGAAAAAAGCCAGCACGATCACCTTGTACCGTTTTATCTTCACCAGGAGCTGAAGATGGCATGATTGGTATCTCGTGGTTACTTATGACTTCAACAACATGTGGAGACTCACTCTCAATGGGAATTGATGGACTATTGTTGTTAACATCCGCTTCATCTTTTCCAACACCAGAGCAGTCCCTTTGAGAAGCCAATGATCCTACATTGTCTTCTGTAGAAATTATTTCCAACTCCTTGATATCCTTGAAGTCATCAGAGTGACGTGCAGGTTCGATTGTCTGTGCAGCCATTTGTTTAGTCAGTCCTGCTGCCTCTTTGACACCTTCCTGCTTTCCTTGAGGGTTGGGGTTCAATGCACTAGCCCCATCTGAACTCTCTAGATTGCTTTTCTTCTTTGAAGGCCCAATTTTCTTCTCAGTCAACTTCTTAAGGTTGGCAGGCGTGTTTTTCTGTGGCAAGCTATTTTGGTGTTTCTCTTTAGTTTTCAAGGTCGCTTTAACAGGATGGTGTTGTTTTGAGTCTTTTAGTGGGGGGCTTTGAGTCACACGAGCAGCTGAAAGCCGTTCGATGGTGGATCTACTCGGGACCGGCTTATTCAACTTCTTAGTTTCTGAAGTCCCGGATTGACTTCTGGTCTTACTTGGTTGAGAAGAACTCGAGGGCACTTTGTTCTCCATTGAGGTCTTCTTAGCCCCTGCTTTGGTAGGTCCATTATTAGCACTTCTCTCTGCGATTCTCTTCTGACGTTGAATTAGCAATTCCTCCATCCTTCTTCTTCTTTCTTCGTCCTGTTTAAGAAACAATTATGGGATAACAATTAGGAAAAAAACTCAATGAGCTTATTTGTTACAAGCAAGAAAAGTAAAGAAAAGGAGATATCATTCCTAATGCTGTTATATAATTTAATTGATTGACTTCTCCTGATCTATTCGAATGAGCCTCTGACAACCTAACATTAAGTGTCTGACCTTATGAAAGTTCAACAATGCTAATACATAGAATAATTCATGAAATATGTATCGATCAGAATACCTTTTCTGCTTTGCTTTTTGGAACAGCATGAGCTCCAGAAGCTGGTTTCTTGCTTCTCATTGTTGTATCAGGCTTGTTCTTTCCAATAGAACCATTGCTTAGGCTGGATCTTGTTGCTTTACTCGAAAGTTTTCCTTCTGGGGTTTTGGTACTTTTGCTTTTCTTATCTTTGGTAGGCCGATTGTCATCAACAGAATCCATTGTTTCTCTCTCAGTTTGGCTCCCATTGACGTCTGGTAGCGAAGAAATATTTCCATAATCCATTTCTGGAGTCCATGATGCAACAGCATGCTCTTCAATGGAATCCCGATTAAGCATCATATAAAGATCATCGGGTTCAAAGTTGTTGTCATGTGAAACATCACTTGGATTACTTTTAGATTGAGTAATGTTAGGAACCATGCTTATATCTGTCTCCACTAACCGGGCATCAGATTCATCGTTACCCGTGGTTCGAGTCTCAATCATGAAGGAGTCATCAATTAGTACCTCCCTCTTCATTTCGTATCTACTCACTCCAGCAAGTGACGAAGCATGTTCAGCATCCACCATTTTAAGGTCTACGCTTTCTCCCTGGTTCACTCCATTTTCTGTCTGGTTAGGTATGAACCAATCTTCTTCACTTGGAATTCTGTTTCTGGAAGACAGTGCAGCCAAATCTGAAGAAGCAGAGACGTAACAGTTTCCCGATTCTCTAGCTTTCTCATTAAACAATGAATCCTCAAAGGTGCTATTGCTATTCTTTATAACTGTTTGGACATTTTCGTCTACCTCAAACCTTCCAACATGAGCAACACCTCTAGCATCCCTATCCATCTCTGTCACAACAAAGGAGTCGACTGAAACATCCCATTGTTTTACCTTAGCTGATTCAAATCCATTAGAAAATGACCCTCCTTCTTCAGGCTCCTGGAGTTTTGCAGCATCAGCTTCTTTATTTGTATAATCGGGCTCCTCTTTCAATAGAAAGTTCTGAAAAGCATCCCAGTTGTCATTTCCCTTTTCACCTCCAGAAACAACACCAACGGTTCTATTCTCCCAATTGGCACTGCTATCCTTCTCATCCATGACGCCGTTATGCCTGATCTCTCTTTTATTTTGCTTATGTGTTATCCGTCCATGGAAAGACCCAACAGCCATCTCTACCTTCTCTCTAAGGGAATTGCCATTAATGAAGCCACCTTCATCGACTGAACTCTCTTCAGAGACATCACTTCTCTCCCCATCTTTCTGAGAGGTGATATAATTGATATTGCGAATAACAACCTTTCTAGAAGACTTGCCTCCATGCCTTTTCTTGTGAGTCTTCTCAGAGGAAGAGCGCCTTTTCCCATTCTGTGCATAACCTTCGGAATCACTCTCGGTACTGGAGTCACTGGCCTCAGTAGATTCATCTAGTTCCAAGGTTTTGGAGCCTTTTTCACCTGAATGTTTCTTTTTAGTCCTTGAAGATGGTTTATGACTCCAGTCTTCAGAGTCTCGAGTAACCAGACCAGAATCTTCAATGTTTGAAGGCCATTTTGGGTTCCCAGGGTAATATTGGGAGGGAATTTGCATACCAGGAAACATGTAGCCTGGATATGGAGGCATTTGCGGGAACATGGGAGCTTGAAAATTGTGCATGTACTGTGGGAGATGGTTATGCCATGATATTGGCACTTGTCCTTTCCCATCTAAGGATACCACAGGTGATGGTGTTGGCAACCTATTTTCTGCATAAGAACAAAGTTCACAATCAGGTCATACTCTGCCTAAAATTGTGTTCAGATAACCATTTCTTTTTTCTAGCCTTAATAGGTGCCTTGGGTGCACTTGTTAACAGGACAATTAGAATTCAAGTACTTTCCACGATTGGCCAAATCACAAGCAAAAAATTTAGATGAACGAGCAAGTTCAAAGCCGAAAACGAACCATGAGAAGCATCTAAACTCCCGCCACTCGTAGTTGACTCTGCAATGGACATATCCATCGAGCCATTATGCTTCACTTGTGAGAACCCACCTTCTTGGATATTACTCATCTGATTAGGGTGATTCTCCTCACTGTTAAGTACAATACCAGAAGATGGCAAGAATGACAAATCCGGTCGAGAGAATGCCTGCATTGCGGCTATTTCATCCATCCAAAGCCGGTCTTCGTTCTTTTCCTTGCATAGTTGCATGAAATTTACACAAGCTTCCCTGAAATGGAGATTGGTGATAGTTATATTTAAAGGAATATTGTGAAGAAGAAAAGAGATAAAACTGCAATTGTGTTGTTGAGTCATTACGTGATTCAAATTTCTGCAGATATCATGTCAAAAAAAAATCATTGCTTGAAATACCAAATGAAATTTGTCATCTCAAAAAGATAAGAGCAGGCAAAAAGGCAAAACTGAAAATAACAGTTTACAATATATGCTTCTTAATTACAAGCAAATGAAACTACCACAGGTAAATGCAAAACAAAAATTAAAAATAGTTGATCAGTTTCATTTTGTTTTTGCTTAACCATAAATCTGTTTTTATAGCCTAGATATCATATTACTAGCAGAACCCTCTACCTCAAGCGTGAAGCCCCAAATGCATCTGCGAAGGAGATAAGATCATCTATATAGTCCAAATCAAACCCTGCTACTAAGGCCCGTGCATAAGCCATTGCTTGCTCTTTATGGAGGACTGTTTTTCTCGTCTCCAAAACTCTGTGAAGACGAACCCTGTTCACCATATTGGACTTGTTTATCAACAATTTAAAAAATTAAGAAACCAAAATTTTATAACCATCAACAAAGTGATGATCGCTCACGAATACAAACCTTGAATTTTCTTCATCAGCATTGCTGGCATCAATGGCCCCATAACTTTCACTTTTCGACTGAAAGGCAGAACACAAAATAACTCAATTCAGATTTTATCATAGAGAAGAAACATCTTGTAATTTTGGAGTCTGGACACAGTCATATACCTTGGAGGACCCACTAGGCTTCTTTAAGTTTATTTCTGCAATTGATGCATTTCCTGTCACACACAAAGTGATGAATGCCCAAGTTTTGTACCTTCCACCTCTATTGATGAGAAATAAGTACTTACAAAGTATTTTTTTCTCAAAGCAAATGTTTTCCATACTTTTCTTGATGTTATTATAATCAAAACTTTAGAATTGTTAAGTTTTGGTATTAATCACAAAATAATGTAATAGCAATAAGTGATGGTGAAAGGTGAAGTGAGCATCTAACAGTTGATGGTAGTCAATCATCACTGAAAATGCCCACAGCAATTAGGAAAATGATTTTCGTTATGAGAAAGAGGAAATGATTTTCTTCATTGTCCATTAGTATCCTTTCATGATTTGATCACCACCATCAAGGGCCAACTACCATCATTGCCTTTCACCACCACCAATCGCCAAAAGCCATTGTTGAACTAAGAAATCCGTATCCTATATAGAAAACTCAAACCATACCTTCTGATTCCTTTGCTAGATCGTCATTCTGAGCTCCATTTGATTCAATGGACTTTCCTATCTGCTCGAGTTCCTTTTCAATTGTGAAACATCTCTCAAGAACTTCTGGTGTGCTAGTGAATTTCACAAACCTAAAGAATAAAATATACACGTCATTAAAAGCAATGGATCCTTAAATATAACAAATCTGACAATTTCATTTCCTCTATAATTCTTCACATGTAACCTATCCTAGTATAATAAACAGATAGTACTTAAACCCTTTTTTATATACTACAGAGACCATTTTAAACTTTGTTACAGGTTCAAATTATGCATAACAGTTATGACTTAAACTTCAAAAAACTGCCAACTGATTACCAAGAGACCAATGCTTAGTTACCTCTCTAAAGTAGCTTTGTTGAACCAAGAAGCATCTGATCGTAGGGTAATCGAGTAACCCCCTTTTGATATCTGATCTTTCGCAGATTTTAGATGAGAAAGGAAAGGTTCTAGCAAGCCGGATGCTAACTTCTCACTCAAATTACCCGCATAGATCACCAGATCACACCTTGATAAATCCAACAAAAAAGTGAGATAGCATTCTAATAAACATGAACATAGTCAACAAGATATCAACCAACACATCCCATAACAGATCAAACTAAAGCAGACTAATTTTAAACACAAATCCACTCAAACCTTGCCCCCAAATTAAGTACAGTAGACCACTGTACAAGACACAACAATGCATTGGGTGCCTTCCTTTGCATAGAATCATCTCTCAATTTTGCATTGATATTACATTAATCAATCAAATGCAATTTTCACTCCCATAAAAATTTCCCGTTGAAAATGAGAAAAATGATGTACCTTTCATTAAAATGGAAAACAATTTTCTATCATCTACCACGTTCAATGTAGACCTTACCACCTCCATTGGTGGCTGACTACTTTCATCATTACCCACTATCCCCCATCATTAGCACCAACTAGTTAGCAAAACTCACCAACTATAAATTAAAAGCATCCCGTTAAGTGTGTCTAAGCACTTAATGAAATGCTCAGAAAAATGATTTTCACACTTTCGAAAAATTGAATATACACTTTATGGAAAAGTAAGATGTAAGTGTTAACAAATGTTCTGCTGCATCAGTTAGTCTGTTCCCTAATTGAAAATGTAAGATGATAAACATGATATACTTCTTAAAAGTTACAAAAAAACATGTTCAGCCAAACAAAACAACCTTAATGATATCAAATGCGGAATAGACATACCTACATGTAACAATACAATCTGACTTAAACGCATATATGCTAGTAAATGAGTTGACGATCCAGGATACCTTGTTCTGGTTGGAGTGAGCTGAAACACGAGCCGATCAAGATGTGTTCTTGGCTCCATAGAGAGAAAACCAGACAACCCAATGCAGATGCTTCAAAATCTAGAAGAAGTCCTTAAAGGTCTCCCATTTTTGCTACATTTTTTGTGGTTTCTTCAGAGGGCAAAAAAAGGATGGATAGATAGTTCGATGTTTTTGCAAAACTGGATCCTTGAAAAATATGCCGACATGTTTCTCATGGAAGACATTAGATATAGAAAAAAAACGTGGAATGAATCTAAGGTACAAAGTAAGGTGTTTGTTTGGGTGTCACGTAATAGATAAAATGGTAAAAGAGAAAATAAAAATGAGAGCAGTTTGAAGTAAATATGATGAGAAAAAGTGAAAGAAGTAAGAACGGTGTGTGGTTGAGAAGTCACTTCTGTTGTTTTCCGTTGGGCAAAGCTTGTCGTTCAAGATAACAAAACAACCGAACGAGGCCCCCTCTCCCCTCCACCGACATACATCCCACGCCAAACATGTAACGGAGCGAAGTGTAATGGGACATTCAATCTGCATGACCCAATAAAAATTTTTGGTTTAGGGTAGACTTTTGGATATGATTAAAAATTTAATAGAGTTTAAGATGGAATTTTGAGATTATAAAAGAAAAAATTCAATAAAAACTTGATCCATTAAGAAATAATAAATTATTTTATTAATTTTACTTTATTGTTTTTTCTATTTGAAAGATTAATAATTATGTTTAACATTTGTTTATAAAAATATTTTAAGAATAATATAACGATAGTTTAAAAATAAAAGCAAAATAAAATATTTCCTATAATCTGTGTCGGGTGGTTCGTGTATAAAGTCCATGATGACTTTTGAGAGATAAACCTTAGTAATAAGAAAAGCCCTATAAGATTTTAGGAAACTCAAAATCTTATAAGATTGAGATTTAATAGTAAGAGTAAATACCTGAGGGTTTTTATAAGGGTTTTGAAAAATATTAAATCTTATAAGGACAACTTCAAATTTTTTAAAACCTATCTTGTACCTACTTCGATTATATCCCTATCTACTAAACTGGTGTACAGGAATGTTATTGCAGATAGTTCTTAAGTTACATCCTTTCCTTTGCCTCAAGTTTTTGTGAATTGGTTTAATCTTTGGAGGTGTATTAAGGGCAGAGGTGCAAATGAGTTAAGTCGATTTGCAAGCTACTAAAGTTCGGCTCTGAGTTTTATTTGAATTCGATTCAATTATAGTCGAGCTCTTTGCTTGAAACTCAAGTGGTAAACTGAGCTGAGGTCGAACTTTAAAATACTAAGCTTGCTAAACTTACTATCCTATTTGAGTTTAGTATAATTTTTAATTTATTTAAACATAAATGAAGTTAATATTGATTAGGAAAAATTTATAAAAAGTTTGAGTTTAATCGAATTAATCAAATTGAGCTCGAACTTACCATGTATATTTTTGAGTCGAGCTTAAGTTTAAATTTTATCCTCAATTAAACTCAAACTCGAGCTAAATATTATTCAGTTCTATTCAATTCGATTCGATTGCACCTCTAATTGTGAGATTCATACTCAGTAATTTTTTCCATTTCGGCTTGGCTTACTTTCGATTTTATTTCAGTCAAGTATTTGAACCGGGATAGTAAGGATCGGTTTATTCGTTTTTCACCGTATAACCAACTTTCCAATGCACATTGGTTTCCAATTTACATAAGGTCGTTAACTATATACTGCCATCTTTTACGGGTCCTTAATATGGATCCTCGTATAAAAACCCACGTTAGGATTCTTCGATAAGCATTGATCTCATAAAAGAACGGTCTTCTGAACTTCCTTTTTGTTATAGTTTATTAACATTAACAACCAATCTTGCGAGTGAAAAATAGAAATTCGGATATAGAAAATGGAGTTTTGAGAATAAAGTTTGAGAGACTTTTAAAAGTGGGAGCCTATAAAATGTTGAGTTGATATTTAAAGGAATTTATTATAGTAATTATGATATGAGCTCAAAGTAAATCAAAAATCGATGGCATAGAGTCAAAGGAGGAAAATTAAATGAAGAATTAAAGTTGTGGATATTTTTTTAGCTGTGGACGATGGAGAGTGCAATCATAAGGTTCACCTAATGACTAAATTGACCTATAGCTTTGATTGTGGTTGGATATAACTATCCAATAATGACAACCAGATTAGATAGGCATCCACCCCTCTTTTGGAAGATATATAGATTTAATTATTGGGTTTCTCATTGAAGATTTTTCCTTTGCGTACTTCCTCGAGTTCTAACTTAACATTATTAAAGTCAATCATCATGCCACGCTACTCTTTCAAATATTTCAATGATATCATATATTTATTTTTATGAGATAAAAATAAAGTATCATGTTTCTAATAAAAGTCCTTGTGATGGTTTGATTTAACTTGGTTTAGTTTTTATGTAGAACAATATTACTATTTCATCTTTAATCATTTTAGACTAAATCATATAGTTGTTTAACAATTTTCTTAAACTATAAAACTCTAATTTGGTTGGCTCGGTTTGCAGATTTAACAATAATTCATTATCTAAGAATGTTCGCATGATAACATGTAATCTTATAAAAATATATATATATAATTGGTTTAATAATAATATACATTGATGCAATATGAGATGTTGATGAAGTTAATTTTATGTAGCCAAGGATTTTCAAATTTGTCTTAACAATTAAATTTATTCATGAAGCTAGCATTTAATATATATTTCAAGTCAATCAATATAAATAATTGTCGGTGTATGAGTTCAAATGGAATGGTTATGTGTGTATTGTATGAGTAATGTACTACATCTAGCATGAGAGTCGAGGGGTAATGGCATGTATGATAAGTGAGCAATAATTAGGAGAGAAGCTATAATGAAGCTCAATTAGCTTTAACTCACAATGTGATAGGTGGAAAAGTATAATAGCACTGAACTCCACAATTTGTAATGAGATGTAATGTATTCTTTAAACAATTAAGTATTTGATCTTTGAAGAAGTGAATTTGATAGAACGACGATGATGTTTGTGTGGGATTTTGATGTCCAAATGAGGGAAGCTAAGGTATTTATAAAAAATAATGGATGATCTCATCCGTAGATTGTAATGACAATTAACTACTAAAGATAGATCCCTTCATATATGGACCCAAATGGGCTTCCTTTAGATCAACACTCGGCAAAAACTTTATTTATTGCACAAGCCAAATTAAAAAAAAAAAATTAATAGTAAATGATTCAATCTACTCAATCTAATAATGGACTCTAGTTCAAGCTTACTACCTTAAATCTTTCTTAGTCATCTTGAAACATTGACTTAACTCTTTATCAAATGTTATTTTAACTCAAAAAGTCAGACCAAATTCATTAATAGGCTCAAAACTTATGATTTGGATTTAGCTCTCTAAAATATTCTAATAGTAAATGGTCATAAGAGTGAAATATATATATATATATATTTCAATAAGTATAGAGAAAAATTTCTTTAGTATTATAATGCAATAAAAAATTTTCCATAATCACAAATAAAATATCGATATGTCTTTACAAAACCGTTGGTTTGGATTTGATTTACCCTTCACCTCAACTGTAAATTTTCAATTTGCATTGGTTTGAAAATTTTCTAAACTAAATTTCAAAATAAATAAATAGAAAACAAAAACCACATTTCTTTTATATTTTTACCCACCCATAATACTTGTCGCATCAACCGATTATGTGTCATTAATAGTGAATAAAAATACCAGAAAGGTCGATAAATATCAGAAACCATTCGTATAAACATAAAAATATCTATCTTGTTCTTCTTTCCTAAAATCATCCATCATCTTGAATAAAAAAAAAAAAGAAAGAAAAAGAAAATTACTTCATAAACCTTTGATGGGTCTGCAAATATTTCCCTTAGTCTAATGAGTCTTGATAATGATTGAGACTTCAAAACTAATAGCAGCACTTAAAAGAACTATGTACTTTGACTAGCTTATTAACCAAAATTATGTAGTAAATAATTAAGAGGAAAAAGAAAAACAAGGATAATTATGTGATGACGTATTGTTCACTATTCTCCTGACGTTTGACAGTTTGACTAACTGCATAGACGAAAAGCTTAATGTAGGACCCAGGACAGAAGCAAATTAAAGTAGACGGTTGCCTTCAAACAAAGATATCCACTATCCACGACCACATTACACACACACACACATATATATATATGTATATATTCTATAAGCATATATATATTTATTACGAGATCAAATAAATAATTATTTCTGTTTGTTTAATAAGGTGTATAATTAATATTAAAATGTATAAAATATTCCTTTTCTATATTCTTAATTAGTACTCAAGACACTTAATTAAGGGTATATATCTATTATATTAAAAAAAAATCTTTTTAACTACCTACGGTTAATAATTTGATATATTATAGTTTTAATCATTAAATATATTTATATATTAGTTAAAATAAAATTTAAACTTATATAATAAAATTTTTAACCATCACGTCCACTATATAGTCACTATTTTCTATCACAGTTACTGTTATAGTTATTATTATTTTATTTATCTATTATTTTAATTACTCAACATTACACTTCTTTGAAAAAATCATTACACTTTTTATTTTATAATTATTTATGAAGACATTTTCACTAAAAAATTTATAAATTATAGATATTTTTTCTATATTTTTATGGCTATTTTTTTGTATATTTTTTACATACATAATATTAGTGCATCATTTACTATTATATATAAAAGCATAAAAAATTATGTGTATCGAACTATATTTTATGGGTGTTTTTCTATGTTAATCAGTATATATTTAACATATATTATTGATATTTTTTATATTTTTATATTTAAACATTTTGTATATTTTTTTACATATATAATACCAATGCGTAATCCACTAATATATAAAAAGTGCATGTGTATCTAACTACACCCTATACAATGGCCTCATGGTATACGACATAAATGTCGGTATCATGAAACAAGCCCACCTTTGAAAGCAGCCATCTTACCATACCTTAGCTGGATTTACTATGGTTTGTGATGATGATAACCGAACAAACATATTTGACGATATGAATAATTAAAGGCTGACATTTCTCACATTACCTTAATAATTTATCTATGATACGAGTTTCCAGTTTCTATTAGTTTTCCCCATTCCTACACCTGCAATTTATTTATATATTACCAATGTATAAATAATTAAATGCAGTGGCATGAAAAATTTCTGTAATTTTTTTTTTATAACATTATAATTTAGGGAGAAAGAATCGTACCCGATCCATCATGTTGAGAGATCGGTATTTATACTCTTAAATTATAATAATCTTAAATTTTTGTAAGTTTAATCATCACATGTTGTAACTTGTAGAAACTTAATATACATGGATTGACATGAGAAACTCTATTACAACATATAATTGGGTAAATTACAAATATATAACATGTTTTTATAATATTGTACAAAGATGTGACTTGTGATTTTTTTCCCTAAAATATAACCTGTGTTTTCTAATTTTTTATTAATTACATATAAGGAATACATGGCAGCTTTTTAATAGCTGATTCTATATTATATAAATATGAGTAATATTATTACCAAAAGTTATTTAAAAACTAGATAAATAACATAAAAAAGAAAATAAACTAAAAATTTAGGAAAAGAAGAAGAAGAAGCAATGTTGTGGCTATAAGCCCCTTGCTTGTGCAACCCCCTAAGGCGATTACCAACCAATTCTTGGCATTGAGACAGTCGACAAGTGACCTCTCGAATCAATAAGGGTCGCATGATCCACATAAGGTGCAATCCTCTAGAGTAGTGGGTAGTTGCCCAATTAACAAGAAAAATAGGAGAAAAAAAAATTAGAAATCCATGATACAATGTTTTACTACATATGGTTACACATGATAAATATAAAATATATGAAATTTTAATGAAAAAGAAAATATTCTATTAGAGATAAAAATGTTTAGCAAAAATTTGATATAAACGATTCTAAACATGATTCGAACCAGATCAAACTTATTGTAATTAGGTTTAAAATATTTACAAACCAAACCACATTGTTATCTTTGATTTTAAGAAAAAACCGAACCGTTATATGAGATTCAGTTCGGTAAGGGGAAGCAAACCATATCAAATCAGACCATACGTAGCAGGTTTTCACATTTCAACTGCCTATAACTCCAAGTGCCTCGATCTTTTATTTTTTTTTTAAATTTCAAGTTCCCGCTCATCATTCTCTCTCCCGTTGTCTTGACATCTCCCCTTCTCTCTCTTCATTCTCCCTATCTTCCTCTATCTTGATGAGTTTTATACCTTTATAGGATAGTTTTGAAAAAAATATGACGAAAATGAGCCCAAGGTGGAAAATAGTATATAAGTACACACATGCCTTCCCTATTCCCTACTCTTTTGTATAAAGGCACGTATATTCGATACCAAAACGTTTTGGTAAGGAGGATACATAGATGAATTGCACCTCTATTTAACAAGGAAGGCGCAAATATGTTATGCACATTCTTAACCCATATATGTACCCCTAATTTTTTAGAGCAACATTCATTCTTGCCTCTACCACTTTTTAAAATCTCCCATACTTTCTTATTTCCACTCTCTAGGCAATAGCATAATCCTTTTCTCGACTAATCTGTAAGTAATATTCATCCTTCCTTTTTTTTTGGCATTTATTTTTTTAATATGCAAATTATATTATTAAGTGCTAATATGTATATTGTCCATGTGATACGTTTATGTTTAGTATATTATCCATGTGGTAGTGTATAGTTAGATAAATCATAGTGGTAACGTAAGAAAACAAGGATGCCACCCGTAAATTATAGACAATATGTTTAGTATATTGTCCATGTGCTAGTATGTAGTTAATTACATTGGTTAAGCACGCTTGTACTTGCATGTATAGTATGTGTCACGCCCAGAAGCGGCTAGATTTTCTCTTAGGTTTAGTGAATCTGTGAGCCACCTAACCAGATATGACGCACTAGTTAGATTCTACATGGCTTAAGACTCACCAGATATGATACACCGGTCCAAGTGATAGGGTTACCTGCTATAATCCTTATTAAAGAGATTGACAAAAGCTGGTATGAGAAAGCTTTCTAATAGAAAAAACTCAAAGGGGGGTTTTCATTAATTTTTTATATCTATATTATTACAAATGTCGTTATTTATAGTACGTTATAAACCCTAGTGACAAAACTGTAAATAATTTATAAAGCCTTAAACCCTAAAGAATTTAGCCCAAGAATAAAATAAAGACAAGCATGTACAAAAATACAAAACTATGCATTTTACAGGGAAGTCAGCATGCGATCATTCGATATGTCCTGAAAGTAGCCTTGCATTGCTTGGCCGAGACACCAGAGAGGACGACCCATAATTGTTGAGTTCTAAAGTTAGTCGGCATTAGTCTCTTCGTATCTTGCCGAATGGATCCAATTCTTGAAAACGTGATATGTTGGCATATCGGCGGATGTGAAGCCGAGTAAGTAATTGGTTAGGCATGGGTAAGGATCGAGCCTTCTGCTTCTCAGCACTCGTTCTACAAGAAATATTATCATTTAACTCGACAGACGGAATGAGTCGGCAAGTAGATGAGCTCGACTTTTGTAATTGGGTTGGGTCGGTACCCCAAATCCTATCAATTGGTCTTGTAATATGTTACTTATCAAACTACCGTAGTATATAAAATTTCCCGAGATTATAAGACAATATAAATATAGTTTTATATATATGGCTTAAAGTTTCTAGCTTTATATGTAAATTTAGTAGTAATTTAAACTGAGATATTTAGTTTAAAGCGATAAATTGTAGATGCCTTATGTAAATCATATCTACGATAGTGACTGTGAGGTTAGTTGCTATCATAGGTTGGTTTATTAAGTCATACCGTTACAACTTTGTAACTTTGAAGTGTAATTAGCTCTTACCCCCTTTTTTTAGTGTCAACCAAACTGTTTAGACAACTAGAGTGCCACTGATTTGCTTCTAAATTGTTGAGTTTTACTTTCTTGATCATGTCATCCGACAATATGAGGGGTTCCAAACGATTCCGATGGAAGTTAATACGAATGAGGAGCTACACCACATCGACTTTAAGGATAGGATGGAGATAGATTGGACAGTCGTGCATCAAAGATATATAGCCACTTAAGCAAAGTATCAGATGTAAGTGGTTCATCCACAAGGATCTTGAGGTGTGGATCTAGGTCACTATAATTGGTATAGGGAGCATATATGTTGATAGTCGGATTTCATCCGTTACATTCACTCGTTAATTAGACTGATCAAAAGCTGAGTAATTCATTTCTCGATAGACGCTGACTATGATATATCCATATCTGGTTTGAATTTAAGGAAAGTGGCACAAACAGTTATAGTCTAGTACAGTTCCATTACATAACCTCCTACTATTCTTATATTTCAGGAATGTACTTAATCACGAGGTCTCCATGTGTCCTAATGATCATATGATTAACTGTTGTTTCAAACACCCGATATTTGCCTATAAATACAGAGAAGAAGTACGGTAAAAACTCTTATATGATCCATAACTATTCACTTATCTTCTCTTAAACACATTTACTGACTTATGCATCAAAGTGGCTAAACCAGACTAGCCTCGATGCCCTTTAGTTCTTTGTGTTTTCTAGTACTGAGATTTCATCCAAAAATTGTATAACAACATTTAGAGAAACTCAACAAAGAGTTTGTCATTCAAATTGAGGAATGCTATACTGGTCAACTTTGACAGCTTGTCGATTGCGATGTTCTTGCTCCTTAGTATCTTGTGAATCAAAAAGGACTAAAATTCTTCCATGAGTATTCATACCATCAATAAGTACTTGATCATTTCTTCTTCTTTAGCCGCATAACTCCCTTTGACTTGATTTACAACAAGTTGTGAATAGGAGAAAACTTCAACTTTCTCGGCACCAACTTCCTTTGCCAATCTGAGTCTAATTATTAAGGACTACTTATCTTCTCTCAAACACATTTACTAACTTAGGCATCAGAGTAGCTATATCGAACTAGCCTTGGTACCCTTTAGTTCTTTGTGTTTTGCAAGAGTGAGATTTCATCCAAAAATCATATAACATTTGGTACCGTTTAAATTTTATTATATACCCATATAGCAAGAACTAAATTAACTAAGAGTATAAATGCTAATACTTTATCCTACCACCATGAAGGGGCAAATAGATACACTGATGAACAACGTTTGGCTAAGTTAGAGCAACTCTGCCTCAATCTGGCCAAAGAAAACCAAAAATTGAGCAAAAAACATGAAGAAATCCTTAATCTTCTCCATAGTAATGTCTACTTAAGTCAAAACAAAGAACACGATGATCACAATGCCAAAAATAGTGACAACTCAATCTATTCTCCCAAATTACCAGGAAAGTAAGCCGAAGTTATAATGCAACCTTCGGCCCCTATGTTGCGCCTCGAAGTCGCAGAGTCGCAACAGTCTCGCCGTGTAAACCATTCTATGATAGTAATTGGCCTCATAGTACCTACCATAGACATGATCTACACAAGGCGTCAATGACTCCTCGCTTTAAAGTAAATAGTCCAATTAAATGTTTAACTACATTTATGGTAAATATCACAAATTTTTATTAAACATAATAATTATATGTAAAGTCCACAGAATTTCCTAGGAAATTTTACATATACACAACGGTTCACTAATTTACATAATAACTATCAGTCTTTCATCCTCAAACTATAAAGGACATTATTGCTACATATCACTACTAAGTAAATTGATCCTCATACCCTTGGCTTCAAAAGAACTAATCTCTGGATAATTGTAAGGCGATACAATACTTGAAGTATTCAGAAATCAGGACCTGCAAAAAGATCTATAGGGGTATGAGCAACTACAGCTCAGTAAGTTGAATTGGAGACTCATGAATGTATAGAAAAACATGTTACGCCCCGAAGTCGCAGAGTCGCAACAGTCTCGCCGTGTAAACCATTCTATGATGGTAACTGGCCTCACAGTGCCTACCATAGACATGACCTACACAAGGCGTCGACGACTCCTCACTTTGAAGTAAACAGTCCGATGAACAATTAAACTACGAATATGAGAAATAGTTCAAATTTCTAATAACATGTACAATATTATATATATATAAGTCCACAAAGCTTCCAAGGAAGTTTTACATAACATAACAGTTTACTAGATTACAGAATAACTACCAGTCTTTCATTCCTAATTACATGGTCACTCTAGATACACACTATACTAAGTAACTTGATCCTCACACCCCTGGCTTCCAACAGACTAACCTCTAGGTAATTGTAGGGCGGCATAGTGCTTTGAGTGTTCAGAAATCAGAACCTGCAAAAGGATTTATAAGGGAATGAGCAACTACAGCTCAGTAAGTTAAATTGGAGACTCATAAATACATACAAGCACAAACAGGGTTAACAAACAATTATTTTTATGCAATGCCACAATCAAGTGTCATCGCACAACATAGTCCGGTCCGTTATGAAATCAGAGAAATTTCACCCGCTCTAATCCGGGTCGAGAAGTTTCCATGTTATGTAGCAGCTCACAAACAAACCCAGGCTTATGCAATGGAGACCTCGCTCCTCCCGCGACTACCGTCGAACCATTGACTTCACTCTCGCCGCGACCTCCTCTCCTGTCACTTAGTTCGACTAAGGATAAAGAAGGGACCATTTTGCAATCATGCGCTATCCCTTTCGAAGGGGTCGGTATTTGGTTGGAGAATCCTATAATCCCCTAACGGGTTACAATGCATGACATTATTAATTATTTGGGGTCGACTAATATTAAATTCCGTTTAGGGTGTTCAAACAATTTCATACCAATTCAGTCGGTCACAAAATCACTCACAATATAAATTCAACACGAATTCAGATACATCAAACACATGTGTAAACTACATACAATCACAATCATATACAAGCCTAAGTCTCTAAGTACTACAAAACTAGTACTCTATTACAATAAGCAATAACCCAACTTACTTGGATTTGCTCAATCGCTCGATTCCTTAATCGCAAGCTGATTTTGTCTCTGGATGTCCTATAATACAAATAGGTCTTTTTAGTACTTAAAATTTACGGTTTCATATTCTAAGTTATATTTTAATTCATTTTTGTCCGTGTATGCCCATTACGTCCTAATAATTCGTGTACTCTATTTCGGTGCTAAATAAGATTTTAAACTTTCATTTCTAAGCCTGAAATATGCTTGAATCTTAATGTGAAATTAATCACATTAAGCTTGAGTATCCAAATATCCTATTGGGTCGTAATTTGGTATTCTAAACTATTTGGTACACGCTAACCCTAATTGCAGTATCGGATTTATTCCCGATGTGTAAAAATCTTACATTTTGAGATTTTTTCTTAAGATTAAATGTCATTTTCAGATTTATTATTTTTTTTATTTCTATTATAATATTATCTAAATAACTCTATTTTTTTAGATTTATTAATTTACAATTTCACATATTACTAATTTCTTATATTATTTACCTAATTTCCCTAATTAATCATACTTAATTCTCCAAACGCTAGGATTAGGGTTTCCCATCAGAGATTAACATCCCTAAACATCTAATTAAGATCTAAATCAATAATTAATATCCTAATCACCTAATTAACCCTAAATCACCCAATTTTTCCATCATTTTAAGGCTAAAAATTAACTTAAAAGTTTTGAAAATTAATTTTTAAAAAATGGTTTCATAGCACTGTTCTACATCATATGAGCATCCTAAAAAAAAAATTTGAGCTCCAAACTACACTCCTAAGCCTATTTATTTTCGGTTCTAATCATGTTCGGTTTTGAGCAATTTGTTAAAAACCTTATAATTGCAAATGTAATTAAATTAAATCAATATTCTTCCTTAAATCTACATACAACAGAACCTCAGAATAACAAGTTTCATAATTTTCTGGGCAAAATAACTAATTTTACAAAATTATTCAAAATCGGGTCATTTAAGAGACTAACCGGTCCAAAGCTTTCTGGCCGTCCAAGCCCGGTCCAAGGTTGTCGGCCGGTCCAGGCGGTGGTTTTAATGTAGGGTGGTGGTGGTGGTTCAGTCCCAGGTGGTGGTGAGTGGTGGGTTTAGCTCACGTGCCCAATCTGCACAATTTTCCCTTTTTTTTTATTTTCTGAATTTTCTCTCGATTTTTTCAGTACACCTATTTTTTTTCAAATGCTAAACTGACCAAATGACTTTTGAAAAACTTTCCTTTATTTATAGACATTTTTTGTAATTAATGTGCATTAATTTGACAAGACTTTGCACAAATTCCTTGATTTTTGGCTTTTAAGTTGTCCAAATTTTATTGGTTGATTTTTCTTTTTCTAATCTACACCTGCCACGACCTAATCTTGATTAAGCTTATCATCTTTTGATTTTTTCTGATTTTTTTATAATTATTTTATAATTTTCTTTAATTATTTGCCTAGTTTTTGGCCAATTTAGGTAATTACGCGTATTTTTATCTATACGTAAATACATGTGGGGTATACGTGAACATTCCTAATTATTATTTTGGTCATTCTAAAATTTTTAGTATATATATAATCTATCTCTAGTAATTTATTAGTTATTTCATTACACTTTTCGTATTTTCGATAATTAATACTTATTATGCTTAAAATTTGAAAATTTTATAGTATCCTATTTTATTACTTATTTTCTTAAATTCAAGTTTATTGGGTCAGTTTTACTAATATTCCTCTCAATAGTTTATAATTTGGGTTTGATCGGATCATTTAACCGATCGCCCTAAACCTTGGGTTCAAAGTTCAATCCTATAGTTACTTGGCTTGGCTTGGCTTTAGGGCTTACAAAAAATAAACAAGATTATCCAGTAATTATTTTCATGTAATGCAACAATCAAGTGTTATCGCACAACGTAATCCGATCCGTTGTGAAATTAGAGAAATTTCACCCGCTCTAATCTGGGTTGAGAAGTTTCCATGTTATGCAGCAGCTCACAACCAAACCCAGGCTTGTATATTGGAGACCTCACTGCTCCAGTAACTACCTTTAAACCATTGACTTTACCCTCGCCGTAACCTCCTCTCTTGTTACTTAATTCAACTAAGGATGAAGAAGGGACCATTATACAATCCCGTGCTATCCCTTTCAAAGGAGTCGATATTTGGTTGGAGAATCTTAATGATCCACTAACAAGTTGCAATGCATGACATTAGAGTCGAATAAAATTAAATTTCATTTAATGTTTTTAAACAATTCACACCAATTCAGTCATAACACAAAATCAATCATACTACAAATTTTAGCACGAATTTAGATACATCAAATACATGCGTAAACTACTTACAATCACAACCATATACAATCCTAAGTCTCCGAGTATCATAAAAATAGTACTTTAATACAGTAAGTAATAACCCAACTTACTTGGAATTTCTCAGTTGCCCGATCACTTAATTATAAACTGATTCGTCTTTGGGTATCCTATAATACAAATAGGTCTTTTAGTACTTATACTTTAAGGATTCATATTTTAAGTTATAATTTAACTCATTTTTTTCCATGTATACCTATTATGTACTAATAATTCTTTCTACCATATTTCGGAGTTCGGATCCTAAATTAGATTCTAATTTTGATTTCAAAGTCTTAAATATACTCGAATCCTAATGTAAAATTAGTCACATTAAGCTCGAGTATTCTAATATTCTATTGGGTCTTAATTTAGTATTCTAAACTATTCGGTACACGCTAATCCTATTTGGGGTATCAGATTTATTCCCAATGTGAGAAAATGTTACATTTTTATACAATTATCTAAAATAAAATTTTGTTTCAGATTTAGTATATTCTGATTTTTATTATAATATTATCTAAATAACCCTAATTTTTAAGATTTATTAAATTTTCAATTCCTAATTTTCTACAATTACTACCAAATTCCTAAATTAATTACACTTAATACTCTAAAAGCTAGGATTAGGTTTCCACATCAGAGATTAACATCCCTAAATATCTAAGTACTATCTAAATCAGTAATTAGTGTCTTAATCACCTAATTAACCCAAAATTACCTAATTTTTCCATCATTTTAAGGCTAAAAATTAACTTAAAAATTTTGAAAATTAATTTAAAAAAAAATGTCTTCATAGCACTGTTCTATATCACTTAAGTATTTTGCAAAAAAAATTTGAGCTCCAAACTACACTCCTAAGCCTATTTATTTCTAGTTCTAATCATGCTCGGTTTTGCTTAATTTATTAAGAACTCTATATTTTCAGACATGATTAAACTAAATCACTATTTTTCCTTAAATCTACATATAATAAAATCTCAGAATAACAAGTTTCATAATTTTCTGGGCAAAATAACTAATTTTAAAAAATTATACAAAACCGGAGCAGATAAGGGACTCACTCGGTTCGATGCCTTTTGGCCATCTAACTCTGGTTCAAGTATATTGGCTAGCCTAGACGATGGTTCTGGAGTGGGGTGATGGTGGTGGCTCGGTCCCAGGTGGTAGTGGTGTGTAAATTTGGCTCACTAACCCTAACTACAAAATTTTCCTTTTCTTTTTTTTTTCTCTAGTTTTTCTCTTAAATTTTCGAAGCTCTCTATTTTTCTCTGATTCTTAACTGTCCAAAGGAGCTTTGTAAATTTTTTCCCTATTTATAGAGCTTGGTGGTAATTAATATGCATTAAATTAGACATGACATTGCTTAATTTCCTTGATTTTTGGCTTTTGTGTTGCTTGATTTTAATTGGCTAATTTTTCTTCTTCAACTCCTGACTTGCCACGACCAAATCTACATCATTCCAGATTTCTCTGATTTTTTTCCTTAATTAATTAATAATTTTCTTTAATTATTTAATAAGCTTTTAGCCATTTTAAGAAATTTCGCGTATTTTTATCTATACGTAAATACATATAGGTTACATGTGAACATTCCTAATTATTATTTAGGTCGTTCTATGATTTTTAGTATATATATAATCTATCTTTAGTAATTTATTAGTTATTATATTACACTTTTCACCTTTTCAATAATTAATAATTATTATACTTACAATTTGAAAATTTCATAATCTCCTATTTTATTACTTATTTTCTTAAATTCAAGTTTATGGGGTCATTTTTACTAATATTTCTACCTATAGTTTATAATTTGGGTTTGATCGGATCCTTTAACCGATCACTCTAGATTTTGTGTTCTAAATTCAATTCTATAGTCACTTGGCTTAACTTTAGGGCTTACACCCTATGCTTTAGAAAAATGACAAGGAGAAGCAACAGTAGTAGGTACACCATGCTGGACCCTCACATGTTAGCACCCCTACTACGACGAGTAAACAATTTCAAATTAAGAACAACCCTTTCATCCTTAAGATCTTAGATGAGGTGATACCACAACACATTAAGTTACCACAATTTGAAACCTATGATGGAACACAAGATCCTGAAGACTACCTTAAGTACTACCGCACTTTAGCCAAGTTGCACAGCTTGAGCGATGTTGTAACCTACCAAGCTTTTCCTTCAACATTAAGGAATGCGGTAAGTACATAGTTGAAGCATCTGAAGCCAAACGCAATTTTGTGTTTCGAGGATTTGGCAAAAGTGTTTCTTCAACACTTCCTTATGAGTAAGCTTTCTGTCAAGGATTCTTCTATCCTTAACATGATAAAATAGAGATCAGATGAATTTATCATAGATTATCTAGCTAGGTTTATGGCCAAGATGGTCCACATTCTAGAACGAGATATAAGTGTAGCTCTCAACGCAGTTGTTGATCGTATCAAGTGCCACGGAGGCTTTTTTAAGTCTTTCACAAAAAATAAGTTGAGAACTTTTGCCAAGTTCAAAGCCAAAGCTATGTCTTACATCCGATGAGAAGACAACATTAAGGCTCATCGAGAAGCCAGTCAAAATAGAAGAGATAGGAAAGGTAATAGAAAGAGAAGTGTGAAAGATCAACTCGAAATGGATGGTGATCAATGTACCAACACCAAGAAAAATAGGCCATACATCCTAACATATTCAGTCCACACACTACTTAGTTGTCTAATTGTAGACATATTAATGAAGGTACGTAGGCAAAGAGGTGTGTTGTAGTGGTTAGAAAGGATGAGAGGAAATCCTTTAAGGCGAAATTCTAACATATATTGTGATTTTCATGGCCATAAGGGCCATAATACCGACGAATGCATCTAACTTAAGAACATGATTGAGGATGTAATTCAACAAGGGTACTTAAGCAAGTTTCTCACGCATGATGCTGAGAATATTGAGCAACCATCTCAAAGGAGACGAGAACAGCAAGAGAATATCACTTGACCAACTCATGCCAGGAAAGATGCAAGAGATGGGAGTACTAATAGATCACTAGTAGAGCACCAAATGTTATAATTAATACTATTATCGGTAGACCTTCTGCCATAGGCTGCTCAAGCTCTTTAAATTCGACTAATGCCATTCATTATGTTTGAAATGTCCAAGGCAAGAAGGTCAAAATCGATAATACAATTCCTTCATAGAAGAAGATTTCAAAGGCCCTATAATGAAGCACTCATGATTAGTGCGATAATTGCTAACTTCGAGGTCAAGAAAATTCTTGTTAACATTAGAAGTTTAGCATATATTATTTTTCAACATGCTTTTGATTAGATGAGACCGAAGATCAAGGCATAGTTGAGATCCTACAACTGTAATTTGTTTGCCTTCAACAAGCAACCAGTCCTGGTAATCGAAGTAATTTCTCTATCAATCCAAATTAGAGATAATGTGTATATTGTGGAAGACAAAGTGGATTTCCTCATTGTCAAATGTTGGTCCCCATACAATATGATTATGGGGCGACCATGTTAGCACTTATTTGGCATCGTTCCTTATACTGCCTACCTCAAGGCTAAATTTCCTACTCCTACTAAAGTTGATGTGTGTAAAGGAGATCAACAATTGATAAGATTATTATATATCAAGGCATTAAAGTAAGAAGAAAATTTTCAAGTTGAATCTTTCCCAGAAGAAAAGTTAGTCGGCATAGATAATACTGAAGATGAAATAAAGGAAATTTCACTAAGAAATTATCTTAAAAAGATGACAAAGATAGAGAAACCTTTGCTAGCAGACATCCACCAAAGTCTAATCGACTTTTTGTGAGATAATGCCAATGTATTTGCATGGTCCCCCTCAGATATGCTAGGTATCTGTAAGGATATCATGGTATACAAGCTTCAAATCGATCTTAGTGCTAAGGTGATTCAATAGAGGAAAAGACATTTCATACTTAAGAGCAAACGGCCCCAGAAGAAAAAATCCAGAAACTCTTAAAGGCAAGATTCATTTAGGAAAAGCCTTACCTAACTTGGCTAGCTAACTGTATGTTAGTAAAAATGTCTAATGGCAAGTGGAGTATATGCATAGACTTCACGGATTTGAATAAGGCCCGTACTAAATATTGCTTTCCCTTACTAAGAATTAGATTAGATGGTTTATTTAACTACCGGGCATGCTTTACTCTCTTTCATGGATGCTTTTTCTAGCTACAATCAAATTAAAATGGATGAGGAAGACAAAGTTCACACGCTATTTGTCACTAACTTTGGAACATATTGTTATATAATGATGCCCTTCGAGCTAAAAAATGTCAATGCAACTTATTAGTTGCTTATTACTATGATGTTTAAGCCACAAATCCATTGAAATGTTGAAGTGTATGTCAATGATATGATTGTGAAAAGCACGATAGAGGATTAGCATCTCATCGATCTTAAGGAGACATTTAGCACTTTAAGGAGATATAATATGAAACTAAATCCATAGAAGTACATTTTGGGTGCTACTTTGAGAAAGTTTTTAAGGTACATGATCACTTAGCGTAGTATTAAAGTAAATCCAAGAAAGATTGATGTAATAAAAACATGAAGTCTCCTCGTAATGTTAGGGAGGTTCAAGAGCTAACTAGGCGAATAGTTACCTTTAACAGGTTCGTATCAAGAAGTGCAGATAGGTGTACATGATTCTTTAAAATTTTAAAGAATCCGAAAGATTTCAAGTGGACGGATGAGTACGAAAGATCATTCGGCAAGCTTAAAAAATTTCTTATGTTACCACCAATACTCTCAATAACTATTCCAAGAGAGAATTTATATTTATACTTGTCAATTAGTTGTCAAGCACTTTCTTCTATGTTGGTCCGAATCGATAACATGGAGCATCGGCCAATTTATTACATGAATCATATCCTACAAGGTTCAAAGCATCGATATACCAAAATTGAGAAATTTGTATTAGTAGTGGTTCTCTCAATAAGGAAGTTGAAACCATACTTTAAGGCTCATCAAATTCTAGTCCTTACTAATAAGCCTTTATGGTACGCATTACAACGGATGGATTCCTTAGGAAGGATGTTGAAATATGCTTTGGAGCTAAGTGTTTATGGCGTATAATACAAACCTAAAATGGAATTAAAAGCTCAAGTATTGGCGAATTTTCTAACCAAGTTCACAAGTGAAGAAGACAGCATAGAAATTGCCGATAAGCCGATATGGAATCTTTATGTCGATGGTCCTTCGACTAGAGAAGGAAATGGCGTAGGTCTTATCATGCAAGGACCCCATAACATTAAGGTTAATTATGTCTTGAAATTTGGATTTCTAGTTAGCAACAATGAAGCAGAATATGAGGCCTTAATAGTTAGACTCAAATTGGCAAAGGGAGTTAGTGCTGAGAAAGTTGAAGTTTTCTTCAAGTTGTGAATCGAGTCAAAAGGAGCTATGCGGTAAAAGAGGAAGAAATGAGCAAGTATTTGTCAATAGTACGAACATTCATAGAAAAATTTCAATCCTTTTTTATTCACAAGGTACTAAAGAGCAAGAATATCACAACCGATAAGCTGTCAAAGTTGGCCAGTGTGGCACTCCCTGATTTAAATAACAAACTCTTTGTTGAGTTTCTCCCATACAAGAGTTTACTAATTATTCAGCAGAACTTTGAACTAGCTCCTTGCCCTAAAGAGAGGTCTTAGATGGATCCAATTGTAGATTATTTGAAGGACGGTATCCTTCCTAATGACAGGAAGGAGGCTTGAAGGTTGATTTATCAGGTCGCAAATTACACAATGATAAATGTCAGTTGCACAAATGCGGTATTTCTTAACCTTATCCTTGATGCCTTCCTTTGAAAGATGCACAACGAGTATTATCCAAGCTATACGGTAATGTATATAACAACCATGTGAAAGCATAAACGTTATATATCCGTGCCTTATGATTCAGCTATTATTGGCTAATAATGAAAGAAGGCGTAAGAACATAGTTCAGCAGTGTCTACAATGCTAGAAGCATGAGGCGCCAAGTTATGCACCTTTTACTAAACTGTACTTTACCTAACTAGTCCCTAGCCTTTTACTTAATGGGGATTAGACATACTCGGATCGTTTCTAAAGTCTACGGTAAAGTGACAATTTGTCATTGTTGCTGTAGATTATTTTACCAAGTGGGTAAAGGTCAAGGCATTAGCAAGGATCATCGAATAGAAGGTTAAGGGTTTTGTTTTTTACTTTATTATATCAAGATTTGAGGTCCCATTTATGATAATTATGGATAATGGTTATTTAATAATGACAAATTTCGAGCATTTTGTGAAAAACACAGCATCTATCCGAATTACACATTTGTAGCTCACCTTAAGAATAATAGGTAATTGGAAGTTGTTAACAAAATCATCTTACACGACTTGAAGAGGAAAGTTAATCAAGCCAAAGGAAAATGGGCTGATGAATTGCCTAATGTTTTATGGGGTTATCAAGCTACCCATAGGATCGTAATAGGGGAAACACCCTTCAGATTGGTGTATGGTATAGGAACAATATTGTCCATTGAATTGGACCTGCCAAATCTGCACATGAAAAATTTCAACGTGATGACCAACCAAGTTGATTTGATACTTAATTTAGATACTATCAAAGAGATAAAAGATGTCACAAGAGTGAGAATTACAACATACCAACATAGGGCAACCAGGTATTATAATAAAAAGCTGAAACATAAGGTTTTTTGGCCTAGAGATTTGGTTTGTAGGAAATTAGAGGCAACTGGCGTACAAGATAAACAGGAGAAACTCGAAGCAAATTAGGAGGATCCTGTTAAGGTTCGGGAAGTTGTTGATAAAGGGGCCTAGTGACTAGAGATGTTGGATGGAACAATCATCCTTGTGCATGAAATGTCGAGAACGTGAAGCTTTATTTTAATTAATCCTTTTCATGTTATGAATTATTTCCACTTGTTTTATAAGGCAATAACCTACTTTTTTCAAATGCAAACACTTATTCAAAGTTTCAATGCCAACTTGTTTTCCTTCCTGATCATTTCATGATTAATGAATCATTATTATGTTTAAATTGAATAGTAAACAAACTAGTATTTAATAAGTTTAGACATATCGTAGTTAGCGAACTTTGTAATTTAGCCGAATAAAGAATGTATTAGTTCTTATAGGCAATCTTACAGCTTAAATAAGGCAACGAGCCCACGTCTTAAATGGCTAACGGATATTATCTTTAAAAAAGACACTCAACATATCGCATGCGAAATAAAACATACCGAGAAAATTAAGCGTGTGAAAGAAAACATACCCAAAAAAATAAGTGTATGAAATAAAACATGCTGAGAGACAAAGCACTTGAAATTAAGCATGCCAAAACGATTAAATTATATAAGATATAAAACGTAGATAATATGTCACACCACTCAATTGAACCTTGTCCACACAATTCCATAAAAAAAAAAAAACAACAAATAATAACAATCCTAAGATATCGAGTTGTTCTTAGATTGTGTAAAGGCATTCCCTTGATCGAAAGATGGGACCTTACTAGAGTATATTTCTTTCTCGATGCTAAGGGTTTTAAAATAGGTGAGTTTTTCTTTGTGCACATAAGGGATCTCTATGGATAGTTGGTCCTCATCATCTTTAGAATCTTCGACGCAAACTCTATTGTTGTCACCCTACATTTGGACCTCATCAACTAGATCTTCGCTAGCTTCTTTGTCACAACTATTTACATCATCATCAACATCGGCAAAATCTAAGTACAAAAGATTGTATTCAAGGTGAAACTTTAAAATTTCTTCTCTCCCGGCTTGGACCCCCTCCAATAACTTCTTTCTCAGTAATCTCTCGTCTGTCGACTTAGAGTCATGATCTCTAATACTTCTTCAACAAATGGCCCTTTCTTCGCTGCTTCCTCTAATTCGACAATATGACTTTGTAATCTGGAGTTAGTGGTCTCTAATTCTTTTATTTGCACCCTAAGCATGTCCTCCTTATCGCTTATTGAGCTAGCGTTCGGCCCAACCCCTAGCACTCATCCCTTTTCTTATGAAGCTCTTACTTTAGGTTTTCAACCTCCTTATATTGCTCTTCGCTCTTAGCTTTAAGGCTCGAGACTTCATCGGTTACTAATGAATGTGCTTATTTCTCGACAGTCAACTTCTCTTGATATTTTTTAGCCTCCATCTTAGCCTTGATTCTCATACCTTAAGCGGTTACAGTCTAAGCCTTCAAAGAGTTGTATGCATCCTCAATTTTCTGTAATAAGTTGATAATAAAAATAATAAGCTCGCCAGATTACTTAGCAGAAAAACAAAATACTATTTCCTTCTTAATCTCTTTATCGGCTTCATCCAATGTCGTTAGAACATGCTATCTACATACAAACAGAATTACGTCAGCAGTAAAATACATACCATAAACAAAATGATTCAATTAATACTTACATCATACAATTTGGCTACAATGTGTGTTTTATTACAGCCACTAACCCTATTGATGTCATTTTTCACAATCTCCCTATCTTTGGGAAGAATGACGCCTTCCATCAAAGTTAGGGATTTAGTCCTGTCACCCAAGGCCAAATCAGTGTGGAGAATATTGTGGCCTTAACATGGAACAAAGTAGTCACTAACCTTACTGTTAGGGATGAATTCAATACTATTAATGCCGAGAGCTTTGTTCCCGATGGCCTCCTTTATCCTTTCATCCAAAATCTTAGATTTCTTAGATGGAGGTTGGCTGATGAGCTCTTTCCCACTTCTTTTACTCGTACTTAGCACAATATCCACTTGGAGCGATGACCCCTTGGCAGCCTCATGACAAGTTATTTTAGCTTCGTTGCAAACACCAATATCTTGGCCAGAATCTCTCGGCTCTTTAGCCAAAGGAATACTTTTATGAGGTAAGATCACATCAAGTTGTACGGCCTTAGTGACCTTAGGTTTTTCACTTCCTTGTCACTTGTTAGTAGGATAAGACACCTTTTTCAAGTTTACTACTTGCTTCGCTGCTCTCTCTTGTGTAACTTTCTTTGAAGCAACCAATCGAGTTACAATTATCTTGGCACCTATTGTCGACTTTAGAATTTTTTGCCTTTGCTTGAGCCAACAGTTTGGCAGGATCTACATCGCCTATGCTTATGTCTACAATAAAAAGTAAATACATTAACAATAAAGAGAGAAACAAAGGACTTATATGTTCCGTGCCTAGTAAGGCTCGAAGGCAACTATTCTTCCCCTATGTCACGAGAATGACTTTCCTCTTGTGGCTTTACTTAGTACTGTAATTACTTAATAGCATACCTTCCTTTTCGGAGAAAATTGACTCCCCATTTTCATATCGCCTTATTATTCTCTAAGGTCCCAGTAAAACATTTTATTTTTTCTTATTTCATAAATCTTTTTTACTGTAGCAACATCATTTGGCATCAACTCAATATCTTTGGTGCGGATAGGTTTAGTCCATTGGGTCTAAAAGTCCAATTCTTTGTTTGAAATTATAGACACAAACTTGTCGTGCCACTTGTGGATTTTAGACTCTAATTTGTCCATGAATTTTCGCTTATGCCTAGTGGCCGCGAAGTACCAACCATCAGGCTACCTCCCTCTTTATTTAATGAAGTACCTAAATAATTGAGGTGTAGTCCTAACCTCAACCTCTTCACAAATTATCTTAAAAGCCATAAGAAGCTGACAAATGTTTGGCGAGAACATGCTTGGAGTAACTAAGAAATAGTTAAAGAATTGCTTGACAAAAGCTGACGATGGGAAGCGTAGTCCAAAATCGAGATATTTTAGATAAATGTGAAACTCGTACTCCCTTGGAAAGCATACCCTTTTCTCCTCTCTTAGCCTCCATAGATTCCATATTTTAAGAATTCTTACTAGTATTTATTGCATATCTAAACAAAGCACAGGCCACTTTGTCTAGAGAATCGCTAAAGTAAATTACGTTATTATACAAATACCTAACTATAAATCTTCCTTCTTTGTCTTTGGGATAGGTATTTGCTGTAAGAGAGTTAATTTAAGCAAGTTTGTCCCACCACTTTACCTCATTGTTAGTCAAGCTACTTGAGAAACATGTCGTCTCATTCCTTTTTAAGGGTAGAGGAGAAGTAGCCTTGGTCTCAATTGTCTTAGAATTTGAAAGAAAAAGTTGACGAATTACGTTTCGAACCATATTTGATTTTGGTGATATAATAAACATCATAGAACTTTTGAGAATTTTGAAGATGAAGATGAAATGCCAAAAACAAGCAAAAGCTTATAGATACAGATGATACAGATGAAAATGAAATGAGGAATTCTATTTTCAGTATTGAAAATTCCTTATATATGAATGATTTACCCTTGTAGCCATAATGCATTTCTAATAGGAATGATGTACTAATTAGATGGTGTAGTGTGGATTATTGACCTGTGTTTTAAGATAGAGATCCAACGGTTATCATAGCTCTAACAGTTATTAGTGTTTGCAATGTAATTATGGCTAAGGTGACAACTATCGTACGTGCTACCACTTTGTCTTCTAGATAAGCGGGAAAATTGAAGAGTTGCAATTTTTCGACCGTAATATGATGTATTAAGTTCTAAATGAAAATAAAAAAAGTCCTTACATTACTTAGCATTTGAGAAAATTAGTTTTTCACTCAACCCCACAAATAGAATATCAAGCTTCATTTACTCCCTCAATTGATTTCTTAACCACGGGAGTTGGCGGGCAAATGTTAATAGTTGGATTTCATCCGTTACATTCACTTGTCAATTCGGCCGATGAGAAGCCGAGTAACTCACTTCTTAGTAAACGCCAACTAAGATAGATCCATATCAAGTTTGAATTTAAGGAAAGTAGCATAAACAGTTATCATCTAGCATGGTTCCATTACATAATTGCCCACCATTCCTATATTTTAGAAATGTACTTAATCATGAGGTCTCCACGTGTCTCAATAATCATATGATTAAGTATTGTTTTAGATACCCAATATCCACCTATAAATACAGAGGAGAAACGCTCTAAGAACTCTCGCATGGTCCATAACTATTCGCTCATCTTCCCTTAAACATATTTACTGACTTAGGCATCAAAATTGCTATACTGAACTAGCTCTGGTACCCTTTAGTTCTTTATGTTTTGTAGGAGTGAGATTTCATCAAAAAAATATATAACAACAGGTACATCACCTACCATGGGGTTGTCATGGAACACTTGGTAAGCCTACTTCTTCTTATCTTATCATTTTACGTAATGCATCGTACATAACCGTAGCGTTGACTAATTCATGTAATGTAAGAGGATAGTTTACGTTGAGCGTGACTATCTAATGATTTAGGCACTACACATGGGATCATCGACGATGGGCTTGACCATCTTAAGCAGCATGGGGATTAATCTTGTCTCCTCATGAGGTAGCTATGCTAGACCCCGTATCGCCCCCTCGCCTACGTATTGAGGATATAGATCGTACAAAAGGAAGTTGAGCAGGTCGAACACGTGGTCGAGAATAGCGAGACAATGACATGCCATTAGGATCTCACCATTTGATTAACTTAGATAAGATTGGTAGTAGTATATTACATACCAATACCTCCAACTCTAGCCTTAGTTCGTACTACACTCCAGCTACTTAAGGTAGCATCTCTACTTAGGTATGTTCCTCCTAAAGATCCTCGTAAGCGATATACCGATTGGAGTCAGACTTCAAACATGGGAGAGGGTGTCATCTAGCTACCACCATCACTACCTAGTTATGTTCCTCCTAGAGAGCTCAATGATACTCCTTCTCATCCATTAGAGCCTCAACCATCTAAGGGAAGTCAAGTCGTAATCCATCGTTACTTGCTCAGTTTGAGATATAGTTGACAAGATCTAAGAAAAAGAAGTTGTATATAAGCACTTTTATATTACCTAGTTAGTTTATCATGTATTTTTGACATCTATCGTTTGTTATGTACAAGGATGCTATAAATGATGTCATACATTAGCTTACTATTCACTTCTTATTGAACAGTCGCTATAATTATACCCTGTAATATTCTATCTGATTTGATAGGTTCGATCGTATTGTGTAGTCTATTAGACTATTTGTAAATGTGCTAAGTTATAGATCCTACCAGTAGGAATTCACGTACTCCTGTGATGCACTTACAAGTTTTAGGTTTAGGATTGGGAGGCTATTTTGCTATATATTTGATGTATATTTCGTTACTCCACATGTATTAAGGGCATTTGTCAAAAAGATGAGGCTTGGGGAATGTATACAAAGAAGATGCGTAGTTGAATTGCGCCTTCTTTGAATTTTAAAATAAAAAAAGGCGCAATTCAACTACGTACCGTCCTCACCAAAACTGTACTATTTTCCACCTCGGGCCCATTTTTGTCATATTTTTTTCTAAACTACATTATAAAGGTACAAAACTCCTATCTTGACATCTCCCCCACTCTTAACATTCTTCTTCTCTCTCCACATACTTTCTCTTTCTCTCTCTCTAGCAATTTCTCCTCTTCTCTTTTACCCTCTTTTCCTTTTGAAAATTAGATAAACTTAGATTACAAATTGGTTTTTGCATTGGTTTTGTTTTCTGATTAAGGTTTTGTTTCAATGATTATTTTCTTCTCTATCTCTCCTTTTAGATCCCTCCTCTCTCATCTTTCTTCTCGGATGTCTCGAGATCTGGTTGTCCATTATTGCTGTTATTTTGAATCTATTTGTTGTTGGTGCTCTTCTTGAATGTACATGTATTTTTCTTTTCTTTTCGGCTATATTTTTTTCTATACATTTAAGTGTCTTTGTAAAATTGTACCCTTCCTTTCTTTTATTTGCACATATCTGTTATAAGTTAATGTATTCCTTTCTTGTTATCGATATAGGAAGTTGTATATATTAGTTTCTTGCTCTATTTACTCCATTAATACTGATTATTTGTAAAGTTCTGATTACAATATTGGTTAGAAATCTTTTTTCTTACTAATTATAAAGTAGTATATCTTATATTCATTAATCATATCAAATTAATGTTATTCTATTGGATGAGTGGAAAATATCATCTTTTATATATATATATATATATATATATATAAGTGTGCATTTATTATAAGGAAATAATGAAAAGACAAATTGGGGATTGATGGCTAAAAAAAATTTGTTCCTATTTTTTTAACAAGTAATTGTGAAAAATGAATCTTAACCTTTTTTTTTACATGGTTTTTATAGGGAAGATGTCCACACCACATGATACCTTTTGTGGGGATTATATCTCTGTAATAGGCTATTGACATAACTATTAGTAACCTAGAGCAGGGATTCGTCCTTGCAATAAGTTTACTTATCGCAATGACTTGATCCTTACATTCCATTTTTCACAAGGATCATTTTACTATAGTGAGCTAATAGTGCTACCTTGAGGTAGCAATCTATTATGGAGAACTTGTTCCCTACATAATACCGATCATAGGAAACTTTGTGCTTTACATAGGGAATTCTAGTTACTACTAGAAAGCAAATTTTTTGTAGTACAACTTGATGAGTTGCACAAACCCCCCATCATCGCCAACTACCCTTGGCCTTGGGGCGGCTGACAAGTGGCTTATAGCCACCTTTGCTTTTGTTTTGTTTTTCTTTTTCTAATTTTTTCATTTCATTTTATTTTTTTTAAACTATTAGTAATATTATTACTTAAAATTATTTAAGAATAGACTCAGTCACTAAAATATTGCCATGTGTCCCTTATTTGTAATTAACAATACATTAGAAAACAAGAATTATGTATTTGTTAAAAAAAATATAGGGTCACAATTTTGTAAAAGTACAAAAACATAGAACGGATATTTGTAATTTTCCTATTAGTTTATTGTACATTAGTTGGAATATACAAAATTAAAAGATTTATCATATATGTATTTTATCTATTTTATAAATGGTGATGGTGTTCCACATGTAATACCGGTTACCGGAATCCTCGGTTCACAAATAGCTAATCCTCATTGCATGTTCGTAGAGTCTATTTAAGTATGAAACAAGATTTGAATATAATGAAATTCGGATAATTAATCCGATTTTGAAGATAAAAGGAAGGATATAAAAGAATTGATCATTTTATTAATTGTCGAATCTCTTTTGATTATTCGATTGATGCATGTTGCAACGCAAGTTTTGTTCACCACACCATCATGTTAGCTATTTCATGCAAGTAATGGTCCCATTAGTGATGCCAATGATGATATAATCGTGCTTAATTTTTAAGAGTAGCTAATTAGTCCTTTTCATTTTAATTTCTTATTCCATCAAATCAAAGATTTGACTATCCTTCATGCCATAATGGACATCTGCACACTCATTAGCAAATGCCTTCTAACAACAATTAATTTCTCTATGTTTCCCAGTGCTGGTGAAACAGGAAGGGTTCAGGAAAGTGTCTATATATAGTTGGGATTCTTGCAGGATGCAATTTTTTTTTCCCCCCAAAATATGAGGCTTAGATTAAAATATTAAAATAGTTATTTTATTTATGTTTACGTATGAGATTGTAGGTAGAGTTTATATAGAATATATTCCCAAAAAACATTCTCTGAGTAAGCGAGCGGATAATGCCCACCTAGATTTCTTAATATATTCCGGCCAAAAGAAAAAAAAAAAATCTTTTTAGTATATGCTTTTAGATACATATATTTATTTTACAAAAGGATCGATACTGTGATAAACTTTCATTGGAAATGGGATCTTATACTTTCCACGGATTATAGGCTTGACATAAATTATTATATCGACTGGTTTTATGATTATAAAAGCTATTTTGTTTGTATCGGCCAGTTTTTCATGAAAGGTATTATGTGTAAACGTGGACTGGAGAGGCGAGAAGAATCAAATAAAATCAGATTACAAAATCTAACATTTAATAATTTATACATGGGCAAAAGAGGTTTTATCTCTTTAGTTAGCTGGTCTTTGGGATTCTCCTTCTCAAATAAAATAATATGATGTTACTTTGAATTACTTCTTTGTTGCCGCTTAATTTTGTTTACGGTTGAAATCACATATCTAAGTTTTTATTTTTGGTCGAAACTTTATGAAGAAGTTATGGCTGCCATATCTTATTTAGATGAAAAAAATATTGATGTGGTTATTAATTTATGGTCTGGTATATAGAACGAAAACTTCATTTTCGATTGTACAATAATATTATTAAAGCTTTTTATTTACTTCTCTTTGATGAAAGTTTTATTTTTTCAGAATATATCCTACGCCTAATTCTTCAAAGCCTTATTTAGGGCATGTTTTTAAAAAAAAAATTTGAAAGCTAGAGCTTTACGTAAAAAGTCCTTCTACCGGGTTCCATTGCCAGTTCTATTACATCTAAGTAATATTGAGGGTTTTTTACTTATTCGGGTCTCCCTTTTCTTTTGATTTTATAAAAGACGAGTTCTAAAGGAAGTCTCGGATAATTGCTTCAAATAGTAATCGAATTATTTTTTTTCTAGCCGATGGAACCGGATTGATTTCCAGAACTACATATACTTTCTCTTAACTATCGGGAAAAAAAAAAAAAAAGAATTTTACCCCATTAGATGAGCTCAATCTATAAATCGGAGTCTAGTCTAAGGTTATACTTTGTTTGCGTAGTTGAGAATTGTTAAGTTTTCGAGATTAAGCCAAAAAAGCTCATGCGTTTGAGAATTTTGCAACTAAGTGTTGGTTGTTGTTTAAGAATTGGACTAAGATTACGTTGAAGCCTAGTTGCACAATATATCACTTCACCAAAAAAATAGAAAATAGATCTATAATGGAGTTCCTATTGGTTAGGAACTAAATAAACTTATAATGGCTATTATGTTGTTTACTTAAAGAGTACAATATATGTTTATTGACTTCAAAAAAATTATATAATTACAAATTATATGAAAAAAATTATCAAAATATCGTTATTATGTCGTATCGATACAACATTACTATTTGTATTCTACAAGTATGTCATATACGTATGAATACACTAATGTTGTATCTTAAAGATACGATATAAGTACAAAGGTATTATATTAATGTAGCATTTTGATGATGCAATATTAATATAAATAACTATGTCGTATCTTCAAAATGCAATATAGTAATGATATATTAGTAATATTTTTTATCTAATTTATATTTGTATAATATTTATTAATCTTATTGGTAATTACCAAAATATCATTATTTGTACTATTTGTGTACTATAGATATGTCGCATACATATAAATATACTAATATCCTATCTTGAAGATACGATATATGTGGAAAGGTATTATATTAATGTCGCATTTTGATGATACAATATTAATACAAATAATTATATTGCATCTTCAAGATGTAATATAGTAATGGTATATTGGTAATTTTTTTATCTAATTTATATTTATATAATATTTATTAATCTTAATGGTAAGCATGTAAATTTCTCTTCACTTAAACAAATAATACATATAAAGAATAAGACTTGTAATACAAATCAAATAACCATATTATCCTCATTTTCTTCTTTTTTTTCTTTTCTCGTTGGTCTCTCTTTCTACTCTCTCATATAATACATATACATGACTTATAGGATAATATATTTTTGAGAGAAAATGTTTGATTGTTATCATAATTACATTACTTCTTATATATGTTAAAACCCTGTTAATTTTTTAACTTGCAACAATTACTAAAGTTTCATATGATGTAAAAAATATTCTTAAAAATGATTAAGGATGATTTGCACACTCCATAAGAAGTTAAAAAAAATAAGTTTTTAACTTTTTATTGTACATATATACTAAATAAAATTTAACTATTAATCCATTACAAAATTACATTAATATATAAAAACTTATGCAAGTTTTGTTTTTAGCAAAAATAGATCAAAAAAAATATTTGAATAGGAAATTACTAGTATAGTGAAAAAAAAAAGCAAATTAATATAGATATAAGTATTATATTATGTTTTATCATGATAATTTTGTTTAATTGTCTCATTAGCAATGTTAAAAAAAAGGAATATCATTTCAAATATAAGTTATTACTCAATCAATTATTCAATAATCTATATTCATTTTCATAACATAAATCGTAAAAATAAATTAACTAAACAAAATCATTCAATTGGTATCATTTACAATAGTTTATGTGATAAGACTAGAATATTTATAATATAAAGAATGTAATTATTATCTAATGTGTATTACTAATTAAAATTACACAAAAAAAAAGTTTAATAAATGCAAAAGTACTAATGTCTTTTAAGCAATAAATACATACCAGAAAGTAAAAGGATGTAATAAATGTATATAGAAAAATTAAAATGCCAAATATGAGAATTGAACCTTAGACCTTATGATTGTAAAAGTAAATGTTAAACCACTAAGTTATGCTTAATCTCATGTTATATTTTACTCTTTAAAATATATATTTAATAAACATATTTTTTCATTTAAAAAAAATATTTAAAATTTATCTTTCCTAAGATAAGGGGGTACGGTGTTGGTGGGGGGTTAGCTCTAAATCAATCCCTACTAACCAGGACAACATAATAATCACTAACAATAAGATTCGATCTTTCTATTGCCTTAACCCTAATTTGAGTAGCATTACCACTTCCTTTTCCTTCACAAACCTTACTCTCTTCTTCTTGCTCATTTTCATTCTCTTCTTCTCTCATTTGTACAAAAAATTGGCTTCTAGCTTAGTCTTATTCTTCCTACCTCTGTCATAACAAATAAAGAGATTAAAGAGAGAGCTCTGACCTTAAATATCGCATGACTTGCAATTGGGCTCCTTGATGGACATAATGGCCTAGGTTTTTGCTTGGTGATGGAGTATGATTTAGAGTGGCAGAAAGTGGGTTGGTAATGTATGGATCAGTAGGTCCGGTGGTGCTGTATGGTTAGATTACAAAGTATTAGTGTTGGTAGGTTAAGTAATGGTGGGTATATCTACTGGTGGTATCGTGTTAGCATATTGATATGTGGTAGTGGCGTGTTTGTGGTCACGAGGTGTAATATTACTGAGCACTAGGTAATGAAATTCTAATCATTAAGGCATATTTTAATGTAATGACTTAGAGTTCATAAAAACTGAATTTAAGCATAGTTGGGCTAGTCAATCTCAAGATAGATAACCTCTTAGGAAACTGTTACACCATGGGACAAAATTACATGGACAATACCTTGGTGAAAAAAGCTTCGGTCAGGTTGTTACACATAGTATCAAAGCATGCCACCATCCAGATAAGTAAATTCCTTATGTAGTAGTGATCTTTGACTTGTGTAATGAAACTGATAAAGACGTCATGTAAGTCTTATAACCAGTCACTCAAGATTTCGATCGGCTAAAAGATCCAATCAAGCCTAAATTAAAAGTAAAGTTAGAAATATTAGTAAATTAATCTCGTAAGTTTGAATTTAAGAAAATAAGCAATAAAATAAAAGAATATAAAAAGTTCAAATTTTAAGTATATAACTCGTTATTTATCAAAAATGCATAAAATGCATTCCGATAATTAACGAATTGCTAAAGATAAATTATATTTATACTAAAAATCTTAAAATGACCTCAATAATATTTAGAAATATTTATTTGTACTATATATGAATTTACATGTATGTAGAAATACACGTAATTACTTAAAATACATGAAATGTGCTAAAATAATACTAAATAATTAAAGAAAATTCATAATTAATTAAGGAAAAATAAGGAAAAATCGTAAAAAATAAGGAATGATCCAGAATTGAGTCGTGGCAGCTAGGGAAAATAAGAAAAAAATCAACCAATTAAATTAGAGCAACACAAAAGCCTAAAATTAAGGGATTTGGACAATGTCTTGTCCAATTTAATACACATTAATTACCACAAAGCTCTATAAATACCTCAAAATTTTCAAAAGCTCATTTGGGTAGTTTGGAGAGTGACAAAAATAGGGAGAGGCAAAATTGAGAGAAAAATTAGGGTTAAGAAAAAAATAAAAAAAAAACCGTACAGTTGGGGCTTATAAGAAGAACCCAGACCCGACTAGTAGCTGGGAGTAGACAGCCACCACCACTACATGGTGGTGGCAGCGCACAGGTGAGCCGACACACCCATGGCCACCAACGATGCCTGGAGCCAACCAAATCGGTGAGTTCGATTTTTAACCCAATTTTGTGTAAATTTGTAAAAATAGTAAAAATTCTTAGAAAATTATGAATTTTTTTATTCTAAAATATTTTTGTAGGTAGTTTTTAGGAAAAATATTATTTTGATGAAAATATGTCCCATAATATATGATCCTTAAAAAATCATGCAAAACCAAGCATGTTTTGGTTTAAAAATAAATGACCTTAGGAGTGTAATTTTGAACCCAAAATTTTTGTGTAAACTACTTAGATGATATAGAATAGCGTTATGAAGCCCATTTACAAAAATTAATTTTAAAAAATTTTAGATAATTTTTAGGCCTTAAAATGAGGCATAAAATGGGTAATTTGGGGTTAATTAAGTAATTAAATGGTTAATTACTGATTTAGTGAATAATTATATGTTTTAGGATGTTGAAATCTGATGAAGTATGATTCTTGTAGCATTTAGGGTGTTAGATGTAATTATTAGGTTAATTATGTAGTAAATGAGTAATAAGGAAAAATAATAAATTTTAAGCTAATTTTGTAAATTTGGGTAATTAGAAGTAAAATCTTATTTAGGATGAATTTAGACATTTTGAAATGATAATTGATGTTGGGAGATAGTAATTAGAGTAATAAAAATATTAAATGTGTATTATGTACATAATAAGTAATAGTACATAATACACAATTATTAGAAATATAATAAATAAAAAATATTAGATGTGTATTATGAACATAATAAGTAATTATACATAATACACAATTATATGTATACTAAAAATTATTTAGGTTATTTTATAATTTTTAGTATACATATAATTTATCTCTAGCGATTCGTTAAGTATCGGAATGCATTTTACGCATTTTCGATAAATAACGAGTTATATACTTAAAATTTGAAAATTTTGCAATCTCCTATTTTATTACTTATTTTTTTAAATTCAAACTTACGGGACCAGTTTACTAATATTTCTAGTTTTATTTTATAATTTAGGCTCGATTGGGTCTTTCAACCAATCGAAACCTCGAATTGCTAGTTTTGGGGCTTACAACTTATTAGTTTAGAATTTATATTGGAGGAAGGATATTAATCCATAGAATCATAGGATATGATCGGGATGGAATTTAAAAGGAAAGTTATTGATAGCAGATTATGAGAAGTTTGTTCATATCTATAAAGAAGAGACTAAAGAAAATATCAATAAGTATTGAATCTACTAGTAACATATAAGGGTTCAAATGTATCTCTAAAGATTATTTTGTGGATATTTGAATTTTATGATTAAGTTAATTAAGAATCAAACCTATGGTCGAAACTTTGTACTGAATGTTGTAAATGAGACTTTAGGAGTTAGAAGGGTAACTATCAAATTCTAGAATAATATTAGATTGGAATGATGTCAAGATAGGATCAGTGCATAAATTGCATTCACAGAATTGGGAGAAACGAATGTATGCCAACTGTATATAAAAACGCTTGATTATCTTATTTATCAGCCAATAAATAACACAGTTCTAACGTCCTAAAACTTGGAGTAACTCGTAACTCTTAAGTGTACAATATTCATACATATATTTAATAGTATTGGTGTATGTCACGCCCTAAAGCGGTAAAGTCGTAATAGTTCTACCATGCAAACTATTCTAAGATAGAAACTGCCATATAATCGCTATCTTAAACTTGATTTACACAAGGCATCCACGACTAATGCGCTTCAAAGTAAATAGCTCATAAATTAAACATATTATTTACTTATAATCTTAAACAAAATACATACTTACATTGAAATGTCTTGAGTATCTTTACAAGATTTAGCAACTTAATCCTAATTTACTTAAGTAATTCACAAATTAATACTAAAAGCTTTAAAGAATAATCTATACTTGAGAGTATATTTGGTCTTCGGTTTATATCCTCACTCCCTAGGATCTTGTAGTTGTTAGCTTCAAGGTAAATGTAATCCGATTCCTAGCTAGCACCTGCAATAAAGTCTATAGGGATATGAGCAACCATAGCTTAGTAAATTAGGACGAAGACTTAAAACCATACAGCAAACACAAACAGGATTATCAACCAAATTATTAGGTGCAATGTATGCTCAAGCAAATGCCATCGCACAACATTATTCAACCTATCGTGAGATTAGAGAAATTGCACCCGCTTTAATATGGGTTGAAGAGTTTCTGTTAATGCAATAGCTCATGACTAAACCTAGGCTTGTACAATGGAGACACCGCTCCTTTTATGACTACCTTCAAACCATTGACTTCACCCTTGCCGCAACCTTTCTACCTGTCACTTAGTTCGATTAAGAATGAAGAAGGGACCAAATATGTCATCCAGTGCTATCCCTTTAAAAGAGGTCGGTATTTGACTGAAGAATCCCAATGTTTCCCTAGTGGGTTGCTATGTATGTCCAATTTAGAATTTTAAGTCATATATTTAATTAGGTCAAGTTTAAGGTGTTTAATCATTTCAACAAATCACACAAATACAAGCCAGGACAACAATCAAAATCATATCTTCAAACTTAGAAACAAGCGCATGCACACAGTTAACTATCTAATAAGCATAATTGTGTAAAATTTTAAGCTCTAAGTACTACAATTTAGTATTCCAAAATATAACAACGTATTAATCTCAACTTACCTAGACTCCTTACATGCTCTAGGTGCGACTTATACTGACCATTGCCAAAAATCTATACAATACAAATATTATTTCAGTTTTCCATATAACCACTATAGATTGGTTTTATCCTATAATGCCAATTATTGTCTTTGGTTTAAGGTTTAATATACCTAATTATCTAGGTTTTCAAGTTTTTTATAATTATATTAAGTTCCGATTCAGTTTCTACATCGATTCCTAATTTAGGTTCTAAATCGGTTTTATCTACGAGTATTATACGTAAATCCTGAAAAAACGTTTCAAACTTATAAACCTTATAATCAATCACTCAGGGTTTTGATCAGCTAAAAGATTCGATCGAGCCTAAATTATAAGTAAAGTTAGAAATATTAATAAGATAATCCCGTAAGTTTAAATTTAAGAAAATAAGCAATAAAATAAAAGAATATAAAAATTTCAAATTTTAAGCATATAACTCGTTATTTATAAAAAATACATAAAATACATTCCGATAATTAACGAATCACTAGAGATAAATTATATGTATACTAAAAATCATAAAATAACCTAAATAATATTTAGGAATATTTATTTGTACTATATATGAATTTACATGTATGTAGAAATATGCGTAATTACTTAAAATACGCGAAATGTGCTAAAATAATAATAAATAATTAAATAAAATTCATAGTTAATTAAGAAAAAATCAAGAAAAGTATAGAAAAATGAGGAAAAGTCTAGAAGTGGGGCGTGATAATCTGAAATTGAAGGAAAAAAATCAACCAATTAAAATGCAACAAATAGAAGGTGGAAAAAAAGAATAAGTAAGGCAATTGTCTTGTCTTATTAATGTACAATAATTTCCCTAAAGCTCTATAAATATTTCAAATTTTTCAGAAGCTCATTTGGTCAGTTTGGAGAGTGAAAAAAATAGAGAGAGGCGAAATTGAGAGAAAAATTAAGGTTAAAAAAAAAAACTGTGCAGTTGGGGCTTATAAGGAAAACTCAGACCCGAATAGCAGTTGGGAGTGGACGGCCACCACCACCATACGATGGTGGCAGCGCCCGGGTGGGCCGACATATCCATAGCCATTGACGGTGGCCGAAGCCACCCAAATTGGTGAATTCGATTTCCAACTCGATTTTGTGCAATTTTGTAAAAATAGTAAATATTCTTAGAAAATTATGAAACTTATTATTATAGAATATTTTTTTATGTAGCTTTTAGAAAAAATATGATTTTGATGAAAATATGCCCTGTGATATATGGTCCTTAAGAAATCATGCAAAACCGAACATGTTTCAGTTTAGAAATAAATGACTTTAGGAGTGTAGTTTTAAGGCCAAATTTTTTTTATAAACTACTTAGATGATATAGAACAGTTCTATGAAGCCCGTTTTCAAAAATTAATTTTTGAAATTTTTAGATAATTTTTAGGCCATAAAATGAGGCATAAAATGGGTAATTTAGGGTTAATTAAGTAATTAAATGGTTAATTACTGATTTAGTGAATAATTATATATTTTAGGATGTTAAAATTCGATGAAGTATGATACTTGTAGCATTTAAGGTGTTAGATGTAATTATTAGGTTAATTATGTAGTAAATAAATAATAGGGAAAAATAGTAAATTTTAAGTTAATTTTGTAAATTAAGGTAATTAGAGGTAAAATCTGATTTAGGATGAATTTAGACATTTTGAAATGATAATTGATATTGGGAGATGGTAATTAGAGTGATAAAAATATTATATGTGTATTATGTACATAATACGTAATAGTACATAATACACAATTATTAGAAATATAATAAATATAAAATATTAGGATAAAAATTGATATTATATAAATAATAGGGATATATAATAAATCTGATAGAAAACTTAAATTTATGTAATTATATGAAAAATGTAAAAATTTCTCACATTAAAAGTAAATTCGGTCACTAATAAGGATTTAAGTGTATCGGTGGAATAAAATACTGACTAGGGGTGATGATGGTATTTAGGATATCCGGAAATAATGTGAATAATTTCACATTATGAGTTGAAATGAATTTTTAGAGTTCGGGTATAAAACAGTACTTTGAAATCGAACTAGAACCTAATTTAGAAATCGATACGAAATCTAAACCCAAACCTAACCCCAAACTTAGAATAATTGTAAAAGATTTGAGAACCTAGATAATTGGATATATTAAACCCTAAACAAAACATAACAATAAGCGTTATAAGATAAAGCCAACTTATAATTGTTATATGAAAAAAACTGAAATCACGTTTGTGTTATATGGATGATCGGCAATAGCCTGAGTGAGTTGGACCTCGAGCGAGTGAGCGAAAAGTCTAGGTAAGTTGGAATTAATACGATGCTATATTTTGGAGGCTTGAGATTATGTTTGGTTGTGCATGTTAGATAGTTGGTTGTGTGCATGTGCTTGATTATGAGTGATGCTATGATTCTATTTGTTGTTTTAGCTTATATTGTATGATTTGCATGAAATGATTGATCACCCTAAACCGGACCTAATCAAATATACGACCTGTAATCATAATTGGACCTGCATGGCAACCCATTAGGGGAAACCTAAGATTCTCTGGCCAAATACCGGCCCCTTTGAAAGGAATAGTGCTAGATTGCATAATGGTCCCTTCTTCATCTTTAGTCGAACTAAGTGACATGAGAAGAAGTCGCGGCGAGGGTGAAGTTGATGGTTCGAAGGTAGTCGCAGGAGGAGTGGTGTCTCCATTGCACAAGCCCAGGTTTGGTCGTGAGCTGTTGCATTAACGGTAACTCCTCAACTCAGATTAGAGCGAGCGCAATTTCTCTAATCTCATGACGGGCTGGACAACGTCGTGCGATAGTATTTGCTTGAACATGCATTGCACATAATAAGTTGATCGATAACCTTATTATGTTTATGGTATAGTAAGTCCTCCATCCTAACTTACTGAGCTGTGGTTGCTCACATCTCTATAGACGTCGTGCAGGTGCTGGCTAAAAAGCGGCATACAACTACTCTGAAGCTAGCAATTGCTGGATCCTGAGGAGTGAGGAAAAATATTTATAGAACAAACATATATTTTTAAGGTCTAAGTTTTTATTTTAGAATTTTTTTATTTCTGAATAATGTAATAATTAGGAAATATATTACGGTGAAATATTGTAAACTTTAATTGTAATAATTGAATTTCAGTGTATATATATATTTTCTCACTTTCTTAGGTAAATGATTTATTTAAATTACAAACTATTTACTTCAAAACGGGTTAGTCATGGACGCCTTGTATAGATCAAGTCTAGAATAGCGGTTGTAAAGCCAGCTTCTATCTTAGAATAGTTTATATGGCGGAGTTGTTACAACTCTACCGCTTTGGGGTATGACAAAACCCAAATGTGAAATTAATTACATCGGGCTCAAGTATTCTAAGTATCACTTTTGGATCCTTAATTAGTACTCCAATCTACTTGGTATATTCTAATACTCATTTATGTACCAAATTTACTTTTGATGTGAGAAAATTTTATATTTTTCATATAATTACCCTAATTTAAGTTTCCTATCAGATTTATTATATAGTTTTATTATTATTATATTATCACTTTTTATTCTAATATTTTCTATTTCACATATTATGTATCATTACCTATTATATACATAATACACACATCTAATATCCTCATCACTTCAAATATCATCTTTCAACTTCAATCAATATTTTAAAATATCTAAATTCATCCAAAATCAGATTTTACACCTAATTACCCTAATTTACAAAACTAACTTAAAATTTACAATTTTTACTTATTACATATTTACTATATAATACCTAATAATTACATATAACACCTTAAAGGCTACAAATATCATACTCCATCAAATTTCAACATCCTAAAACATATAATTATATACTAAATCAGTAATTATCCTTTTAATTATTTAATTAGCCCAAAATTACCAATTTTATGTATTATTTTAAGGCCTAAAAATTTTAAAAATTATTTTTTGAAAAAGGGCTTCATAGTACTGTTTTAAATATCTTAACTAGCCTACAAAAAATTTTTGGACTCAAAACTACACTTCTAAGGTCATTTATTTCTAAATTGAAACGTGCTCGATTTTGAATGATTTCTTAAGCACCATATATCACGGGACATATTTTTATCAAAATAATATTTTTCCTAAATACTACATACAAAAATATTTTAGAATAGTAAGTTTCATAAATTTCTAAGTATTTTTAGCATTTTTTAAAAAAATAGGAAAAATTAGAAGAAAATTAAACTCACCGTAGCTCTGGCCACTAAGGCCTTGTTGGCCAGCCTATGCGCTACCACTATCGGGTGGTGGTGGTAGCCATCCACTCTTAGGTTTTCGTTAGGTTGGGGATCTCCTTATAGCCCCTATTTGCATACGAATTTTGTAAATTTTTGTAAAAATACCCTCTCTTCTTTTTCTATCCTCTCCCTATTTTTTCTAGATCCTAAACTAACCAAATGAGGTTTTGATAGTGGGTTTTTGAATTTATAGGGCTGCTTGGATATTTTTGTATTAATTTTGAGTTGACATTTAGCCTTATCTTCTTCCATTTTTACTTTCTTGTTGTTTGTTTATTATTGGTTACTTTTATTTCTTTAATTCCAAGCTGCTACGGCCCATTTCTGGAATTTTGCTCATTTTTCCATTTTTTTTAATTTTTCCTTAATTATTGATGAATTTTCCTTAATTATTTAATATTATTTTAACATATTTTGGGTATTTTAAGTAATATATGGTACAATTAAATATTCCTAAATATTATTTAAGTTATTTTATGATTGTCAATATGTATATAATTTATCTTTAGCGATTCATTAGTTATTAGAACTCATTTTAAACGTTTTCGATAAATAACAAACAATTTACTTAAAATTTGATATTATAATATTCTATAATTTTATTACTTATTTTCCTAAATTCAAACTTACGAGATCACTTTTATTAATAATCTTAGCTTCATCATAAAATTTGAGCTGAATAAGATAATTTGCTCAATTGACCTAAATTCTACAAACCGACTTCCGAGTAGCTGATTACAGGACTTATAGTGTAGATCTTATCCATTACCCAAGCAATCCTGCCTAAATCTAGTTGGATCATCTCAGTATAAAACCTCCATTAGGGGAGTTGCATGTATGCATGTAATCACTGGGTGCCTCACCAACCCTCTTGGATTCTACCAAAGGGAGATCAAAGTGAAATAAGTACAAGTAGTACACAATTAATAAGTCCTAGTTTAAATTAATTCCAGTCAAATAACTATTCTAAATTAGCACAACAATCATGCATGTGTCCCATACCTAGATGCAAAGAATAACCGAAACTGTCACTTATGTTGCAACCAAGACTATGTCTAAGATCAATACCTAGTATACAATGTAAAAGACAATATTTAAAACCTACATTCCCTTATCCCACTTAAGTGTTAAGTTCAAATGTTGTTATATAGATTTTTAGAACCAATTTAGGATCCTAAGATGGCCTAGATTAGTTTAGATTATGATTTAGAAAGGTTTGAATAAAAGAAAAGAATAAACAAAAGGAAGTACAAGTATACGGCAAAGAATTACGACCGTAAACTTTGACTATGGTTCCTATTCTTATACTATAGGAAGAACATGAGTAAGGATTACGGCCGTAGAATTGGTCGTGATCCTCTCATCCTAAATTTTCTTTTCCTTCTCCATGTACAACTCATTGGAACACCCCCGCGAAGAGCACAATCACAACCATGCCCATAGTCTTTGGTTGTATTCCCCTCGAACAGAGCTTTTCTCCTTCCAGCACCATTCTAAACCACCTAAACAACATCATACACAATCCCAACAAATCAACTAACCTCTATACAGTAATTTTAACCCCTGAAATGTGAAGATTAGACAAATCATAGATCCAGCATACATAAAATCAATCGTAATCTTTTCTATTCACATGAAATTAACATAAAACATCACATTCAAGAGTACTTACTCATTTCCCCGCTATATCGATACTTAAGGATCATTTCAATACCTTCGTAATGCTGCAAATCACATAATCTATCATATTTTTCACTCCTCTCCATGAAAAAGCGAAATTTGCAATATCTATTATAGTTAACAAAACTTTTAGTCTCATTTGTGTAGCAAATTCGTTCTCCTCTTATGATTTTCAATACTAGAGAGTCACTTATCTAAATTTTAATGCTCTAATAACAATGACAATAAAAAGGTTCTTGGTAAGTTAAGCGAGGGGTAAATATGTTGATAGGGTCAATAGGGTTAATGGGGTTTCTAATCTTTCCTTGACTAAAATGCCATTGTAGGCATCAATCAATTACACGTTATACCAATCTTCTACCAAAGCCGTATTTTATTTATTTTATTTTCCCTTTTTAGTTTTTTTTTTTTAATTATGAGTTTTATAGCAAAGATAAGAAAGTGTTGTCCACCTAAAGTGATATGTATAGCTATAAGGGCCGTGATTCTATTCATATAATTCTATAATTTTACAATTTAAAAAAACTCTTTCGAGTTAATTCACGTATAAAATTGTCTTTTTATATAAACTTAAAGTTTAATTGTTTTACATATCAAATTCGATAGAAAATTATATTTTTAACTGAGTTTTTTTATTCTACATATCTAAATTGAATAAGCTAAAAATAATAAAAATATATATAAGTAGGCTTTTACTAGCCCATTGACTATTATAATTTTAAATCATCTTTTATATCATATTCCAATTTTTTCCTCTTTCTCTCTCTTTTAGTCTCTTGTTTAATACTCATACCACCCATTTAGGTTTCAGTTTTAATAGAAAAGTTTATAAGAAAAATAAGTTTATACCATTAATAATTCAAAATGACATATTTGGTTTTCTTCAATTGAATGTTTTTTTCAAACAAAACAATGAAAAGAAAAATTAGTTTCAACTCTATTTGTCCTTCTTCCATGAATTGTATATTATAGACTAAAACTTTTTTTATGAAAAAGAAATTGAATTTTTTCATTTCTTTATTTACATTATATATTTCAAGTTTTTTATAACTATCATAAGCATATCTATAGTTCTTTTAGAATTATTTTACATAGATTATAAAAATTTACATTTTATATTTCGATTTTAAGTTTTGACTCTATAAACTTTCTAACGATTTTAGTTAGAATCTCAAGTTTAACAATTTTAAATGAAAAACTTTGATAGCGAGTCTAAGAATGATGAGATGGCCAATGTTTGTCTCAGATAGATGCTTAGGAACGCAAGATAAACAACTAAGATCATAAGTATCAAAATAGTGGCTATTTTAAGCTTAGGTCCTATTTGGATTTTTTTTTTATTTATATCTTTATCTTATTCGTAATTTTTTAGTATCTGATTTATATCTATTTGAAATCTAATGTTTGGAAAACTATCTTATATGACTCTTTTTTATAATTATAATAAAAGTGGTAATTAGAGTATCAAAATCCAAAAATGAATTTTTACGTACTTTTAAGAGAAAATATTTAAAAATATACATCTTATGTATTGAAAATGATTATTTTAATTGGATAATTAATTTTAGAAGAGAGGAATATGCGGATATTTTTACCAAACACAAGATTCAAATAGACACAAAAAATATATCAATAAAATACCAATATAATGGGGATAATAAGAAATAAAAAAATAGTTGGTATCTAAAATGGTAGCAACTCATTATGTTCTACATATAATATTCTACTCATAGATGGTGGATACTATAATTTTCTATGAATTAGTTGATTATGCAACAAAGGTTATATATATATATATTTAAGAAGTACCACGTCATTGGCCTTAATCTAAATTAAGAAAAATAATCTTTCAAAGGTATAACTTTAGGAAATATTTACATCATTTCTTATGATATTTTGGATTTTAATCATAAACTTTGTTCTATGACTTTAGCTCCCGGGACACTTAATTAGCATAAAAAATTTAAACATGCGAATTTCACTCAATTAAAACGTTTAGAAACAATTACTTAGAGGACACCTGCATATAGGAAAAGAGAAAATGCATCATCTCAAAATTCGGGAGCGAGTGCGAGCACAATTTTATAAGTTTTCAGTATGGTCGGTATAATTTGTTCTAATAAATTAATTAATTATACATAATTTCCAAATATGAACTTTTATACATAAGTATATATCTATTATTATTAAATGAATAGATAATTATTTGACTCTCATCTTATTATATCTCTCCACCTTTTACCAAAAAACTGTAACTTCTTCAAACAGTAACAGTCAATAGCCAATAACTCAGCCCATTAACCTTAGCTCATGAAAACTGCAATAGCCAATAACTTATCTCACCTTATTTTAAATTTCCCAAAAAACCCCTATGTTTTTCCCAATAAAATACACATAGCTTTTGTACTTTCTCTTACTGGTTGGTGAAAATAGTAAATATAAAGGATAGAATTTCAAAATAGCACAGTTCTCGAAAACAGTTAATCCTGTTTTATACCTATTTTATAAACACGTTATTTTTTACCTTTTTATTCGATTGTGTTTTTTCAAAAACACAAGCACTCTCTCTCGCAAAATTTTGTTTTGTGCTTCAACACCATCCTAACTTCCTAGGCTAGCGAATTAGGTAAGCTTCCTCTCATTTTCTTTCTTTTTTTCTATAACATCTGTCTTTATTGTTGTTGAATGTTAATTTCTTCATTTTCACGATTTAATTGGATATTTTTCTTTGTATGTTATTAGATGTATGATTTTGAGAGGAATGGGCAAGTTGAACATATGAGGTAGTTGAGAAATTGTTGTCAATGTTTTCAAGTTGTTGTTGGAAACATTTGTTCGATCTTTTCATTGTGTTGAAATTTACTTTCTTGAGAATAACATGATGGCTGTGCTAATTTAAAAAAAAAAAACAACAATTCTAGGGTTATGTTGTAGTTTAAGTCAAACTCTAAGGGGATTTTTTTTTTTTTTTGGTGTTGTGTTTTCATATTCCTTTTTCCTTTTTTTATAATTTCTATAAAAATGGAAAATTTTAGGGTTACATATGCAATTTAATGTCAAATTCTAAGGAGAAAAATGTTCTTTTTTGGTGCTTTGTTTTTATTTTCTTTTTTCTCTTTTATTATTTTTTTCCCTAAATATATGTTTTGATAAGGATTCATGTGCAACCAGGAAAAAAAATTAAAAGGCTTTTTGCAACATTATATTTTTTTTTTGGCATAATTATTCTATTTGGGTTTCAATTTCTTTGTTTGGGGTGATTAAGGTTTAAGTTCCATTCTTACTTTTGTTGTTATTACATTTTACCATTATTGTAAATCAACAACTTTCTTCACCATTGACAATTTCTTCCACATTCATTCCTTGCTCTACCTTTTCTCATTTGCGGTGCACATTCTTGCCATACATATAGAAGATATGTAAGTAACCTTTATTCATAATATTCTATATCAACATGTCTTTAAATATATTACATATGCTTTCTCATGGATAGTTATGCCTTTTCACACCACTTGTTTCACTTCCCATGGCATTCATTAAATGGATCTAAGGAGCAATTAGCAAAGCACACAGTGTGGCTACCCTACTGAGCCTGGCATAGAGAAGACTAAAGCTACCTTCAAGTAGGTGTGCTATAGTGATAATTTTATAATGTTTTTGAAAAGCACATGTTATTGTTGGTGATAAAGTACGGTAAGTCTTTTCTTTCCAATGTTGAATATTTTTCTCTCATATGTGTAGGGATATAGGTGTGAGATCCTGCAAAAACTCATAAGTAACTCATAATTATTCAATTTGAAGACAATTTGAAAAATTTAGGATAATCGTATAAATTATTCGATTGAGTTCAAATTTTACGATGAAGTTAAAAATATTAATAGAAATGATCCCGTAGTTTAAAATTAAAAAAATAAAATAATAAAATATTAAATTATTAAGTTATACGTATATTAATCATTATTTATTGGGAATACGTAAAATAAATTTCAATAATTAATGAATTATTAAAGATAAATTATATGTAATTATATAAATTAATAAGAAATAAAATGAAAAGTTTAGTACTTGAAACACATTATAGAAAATATGATTTGTATCAATGTTCTTAGAATTAAGTTGACCTTCATGACAAAGATAATTAAAAAATTAAAAGAAATAATTATATAGCTTTAATATATTAAATTAAGCTCATTTATATATATGTTTTTGTTAGAATTATTAAGTTTATCACACCTAATCACTATGACATAAAGTTTTGGAATTTTAGATATAACTTATGATGAATTATTTAAAATCAACTATGTGGTTTTAATAATTAATATTAGTGAGAAAATTAAATATGAGATGTACGTGAATAAGTTTCAAATAATTAATGAAACATATATATATATATATATATCATATATTAAAGAAAAGTGTATTTAAAATCTTATCTTTCAACGTAAGACTAATGAAAAATTAGTTTTGAATAAAACCAAATGGTAATACAAGTCTTCCAAAAATTATAAGGAATAGTCTTATAAAATCGGATTTAAAAAATAAGTTAAAATACAACTGATATATGAATTATAACGTGAAGTTTATCAGATTAAATTTTAATTAGTTTAGAAATAGAAATTTTAGATCAAGTATATAATATAATGTTCTACTATTTTTTAAATATATTAAAAAACTTTATATAATAAATCAAGATCAAATTACAGTTGAAAGATCACATAAAATTAGACAAATATTAAAAAATATATAATTATCATTGCCTGAATGAGGGCGATGAAAGTTGCCATATATATACATGGCTTTAAGCCATATAAAGGGTGTAGGGGGAGATAAGGGATAAGAATTTGATATGAGAGAGAGAGAGAGAGAGAAGAGAGAAAGAAACAAAAGGTGATGAGAGAAAAAAAAAAAAAGAAAGAAAGAAAGAAAAGGAAGAAGAAGAAAAAAAAAAGAAGATATTAGAAGGTTTAATTTTTCTGATATCCGATATTTTTATATAGTCTTATTTACATAGTTATAATTGTTGTTTTATAATTGTCTTATAAATTTTGATTTACGATATAATTAAACGTCTTGATATGTTATTAGATGATAAAGAATGATATTTATAGTGTTAGAAATGTTAGATAAGTGTTTAAGGATAGATTATGTAATAATATATAACATGTATATAATGTAAATTAAATGAGTAACAAAATATTAAGTCAAAATTGATAATATTCTAATAATGATAATAAAAAATAAATCTAACATGGAATACATATTTAGGGGATTTTTCTATGGTCTTGTACACTATTTTTATGGGATTGGTATTGCCCTTTATCGTACAATTCATTTAATATCTATTAAATTTAAACCATTAAATTGATTGTATTATCAATCATTTAGATCTAATAGATATTAAATGAATAGTGAGATGAGAGACGATATTGATCCAATAAAAATAGTGGACAAGACCATAAAAATTTTCGTATTTAGGTAATTATATAAAAAATATAAATTATTCTCAAATCGAAAGCAAATTTGGTAGTAAAAATATAGTATACCATATCGACTAAAATACTAATTAGGAGCTAAAATAGGTATTTAGGATACCTAAATGTTATTAAATGGATTTAACATATTAACTTGGAAGGAATTCTTAAAGTTTACGAGTAAAAATTGTACCTAGAAGTTAAATTAAAATCTTATTTAGGAAACGATTCAGAAACTAAATCATAAAATTAGCCTAGGATGAACTTGATTATAAGTAATATAAAACAAGGATAACTAGTAAAAAATTATAATTCAAAGCACATATATACATATATATATAAGAATATAAATGCTAAAATAATATGTATAATATATGAGCAAATGATGACGATCCGACCCTACATCAAACTTGAGTGAGTAGATCGAGGACTTTAGGTAAGTTTGGGATTAATACGTTATTATATTTTGGAATACTATTTTATAATACTCGAAGAGTTAAGATTATACCAATTTTTGCCATAGATAGTTTGATTGTATACATACTTATGTGCATATGTTATTGAATGTACCGTCTATTATTAGTTTACTGTATTGGTTTGCAATTGTTTTGTATTACGTAATATAAACTTATCACCTTAACTAAACTTAATAAAATATAGCTTGTAAAATTAACTAGTCAAGCATTTCAACTCATTAAGGGAGACATTTATGATTTTCTAACCAAATATTGACTCCTTCGAAAGAAATAGTGCCGGATAACATAAGGTTCATTTATTCATCCTTAGTCGAACTAAGTGATAATAAAAGAGATTGCGGTAAAAGTTTAGGCAATGGTTTGAAAGTAGTTACAGGAAAACCAGTGTCTCTATTGCATAAGTCTAAGTTTGGTTGTAAGCTGTTGAAATGTGCGATAAGCTCCTCCAACCGAACTACAGTAGGTATAATTTCTTTAATCTTACAATAGATTGAAAAACGTCGTGCGATGGCATTTATTTAATGCATTGCATATAAATAACGTATTGATAACTCTGCCTGTGCTTGATGTGTAGTCTTATGTCTCCATCACAGCTTACTAAAGAGTTGGTTACTCATATCCCCATAGATGTTGTTGTAGGTGCTAGCTATAAAGTGACTTTATAATTACCTTAAAACTAGTAACTGCTGAATCTTGAAAAGTATGGATATAAAACTGAAGAATAGTTATATTTATGAGGTTTTAGTTCTTAATTTAGAATCTTCTATTATCAAATAAAGTAGTACTTAAGTAAGATTATACGATGAAATCATGGAAACATTACTTGTGATATTTGAATTCTAATATACATTCTTCATACTTTTGCAAGTAATTAATATTTTAAATGTGTGAACTATTTACTTTAAGTGAGTTGGTCGTAGATATTTTGTTTAAATCAAGTCTAAGATAGCAACTAAAAGGTCGACTTCTATCCTAGAATAGTTTAGACCGTGTGATTATTATGACTTTACCGCTTCAAAGCATGACAATAGGTATGGATGCAAGGGTAGCATACGTGTCGTGTATGAAGGCACACTACATATGACCAGGGAAATGTCTCGAGTAACTCGCGTAGGATGATCAAGAGCGAAGTGAAGAGAGAAGTAATAAGTAATCTTAGTAAGGCCTTAATACGTATGATAACATGTGAAAGATCACGATAGCATCAAACTCCATAATCAATGAAAAATGCGGTAAAGTTCTTAAGGTGTTTAAGTGTTTGATATTTGAGATAAGGTTCTGTTAGAATAACGGTATTGATAAGGTTTTCTCTCTTATTCAAATGAAAATGTAAATGGGGTATTTATAGGGAACGATAAATGATCCAATTCATTGGATCGTTATTGAATCATGATGGTGATCAATAATTAAGATTAAAACCTTTTATTAATGAATCTTTTTATTAATGAATCTCCAGTAAGTTATTTTTGTAGGTTTAAGTCCAAATAAAGATTTCATTTATTATTTTAGTATGAGTCAAACCAATAAAGATTAGATCAAATAAACTAATCCAACAGGTCCTACTTTAAGCCCATCGTACCAAATCTCCTTTGATTATTTCGGATATTTGGACTCAACTTTTTAAGCCTTATTATCTTAGTCCAAAGAGTCAAACCCAATTAATTAATGAGCTTAAAGCCTAAACTTGAATTTAATCATCTATAATATGAATACTTATTTCTTTTCCTAAGTTTTGCTTCATCTTGGTTTTGGAGATAGCCATTTTATTCAAGTAATGAGTTTTACTTGGTGTGGAAATGAATGATAAATATTTCATATATATGTCAATAAATTATACATTATAATTACAAATATGATTGAATTCACTAGAGCAAAAGAAATAAATAAATTGATATATAAGATTTCACCATCCTTACAATACTCTACAATCAAACAAGTCCAGTCGTTTTCTACAGTAGGGTCTTTTTGAAAATAATTCAATATATGCAATAAGAAGGATTTTCTTATGAGCTAGTAGGTTCAACCTAAGTTTTGAGATTACTTTTCGTGATCAAACTTTGAATAAGGAATACATGTAGTTATTTCACATAAAATTTTACCGCAAGTGAGTGGACAGTTGGGGAGGAAGCTTTTGTGCTCACTTATCCATTTATGCATTCTTCCTCTAACTCACCAAACATTTAGATGTATTCTATTACCCATATATCTACAATTGTTATATTTAGAGAATCACCAAACATTTAGATGTATTCTATTACCCATATATCTACAATTGTTATATTTAGAGAATTATATATATGTACATAGTTGAAATTTATTTATTCAAAAACCTTTTCTTTTACTTTAAAATTAGAGAGATACAAAATTAGTAATACGAGTGCCTAATTGATATTGATGTCATTTTATAGGTCAAGGCATGTTCCACAAGACCCAATCCAGGTGATGTCAAACACAACAAACACGATAACAAGTATCAGGCATGATAATGTTGTAGCCAAGTAGGCCACCCGTGCCATCAAATCAACTGTTCTAATGCCAATTAGTCCAACACTCGGCACCTAAACGAGGACTCACTCAGCGGCCAGTGTTTAAGAATATTTAATTAAATAGAGGCCAAGTACGCCAACTTTGCCGATACATGGCATGGATAACTCAGATATGAAATTGCTGTAATCGATATTTTTGATGCGGCACTGGATGTAGCTAGCCCCAGTGGAGGGGTGTCATCGGGTTGGGTTAGAATCCTTGTGCATGTTTTATACATAGTTATAGCCTCGTGTATATGTGGTTCTTTTAGGTAGGATGTATCTTATGTTGTATGGGAACCTTCAGAATTTTCATTTAGGCCCCTGGTAGTGTATTATGGTGTTCATAAGTGTATTGTGGGAAAAAAAAAAAAACTAATGTTTTTATTAACAAGATAAAAATAGGAGGACAACTCCATAATATAAATGAGTATCCACATGTACATTTTTTCCATAAATGGATTAAACTTCTAAAATATTTAACTTTATAATCTTTTGTAGCTTTTTTCCTCCAACATAGGAATCTTACGAGGAATGAAGTATTTAAAGTATTTTATTTTATTTTTATAAATTTACACACGGCATTGTGAGTGCAGTATCCCTAATATATATATATATATATATATATATATATATAAATAAGACATGACTGCCCTGCTTTGGGCTAGTCAACTCGTGGGCTGATTTCGGTTTTAATAAGACATAAAGTGAGATATGATTTGGACAGTGTAACCGCCCTGTTTTAGGCCAGCCAACCAATGGGCTAATTATGGTTTTGCTTTAGATGGAATTGCTGAAATCTGCCAATTTAGCGTATATATATATATATATATATATAATTTAATAAATTAACATATGATTCTCATTTAGTTAATAATTATATTTTTAAAAAAATTCATATAATTTTCTTTTGCACTTTTATATAGATTACTTTGATACATTTATGGTAGCATATGTTTTACGGATACTTTTTCCTTTTTTTTTTTCTTTTATGGAGGTGGCAATAAATACTGGAATGTATAAATAATTATGAATATTTATTTTCTTAAGTTTCTCAAATACAATTTCTTAAACTATATAATTATTTTTTGCAATTAAGACTTCATACATTTAATATTTTTAGATTGGCACGAATTATCATAAATGTATCTTTATAGTAAAATAATAAAGAAAACTGTGGACCGTGATGGAGACCAGTTGACCCATTTGTATACTATTTGTCAATAGATGGACAGCTAATCACTTGCAGAATCAGTAAGGTACATAAAACCTCTATCGAACTAACAACATATAAATAGTAAAAATCACGGGATTTCCACCGATAATGGACGGTCATCCGATTTCAACAATCAGATAATAAGTTGGACGGTTTTTCGTACCCAAGAATGATCCATGAAAAAAGTTGGTAAAATTCTAGCTCGCCCATTGAAATACATCAGGGCTGGGTTTTAATTTTAATGTCACAAAAATCAAGCCACATTTACAGGCTCTCTATCTACAATAATTCAACCTGCAAAACAAGTAATTGAAGATTGAAACTACCCTATCAAACTTATGCAGTATGAGACACTAATTTATTTCATCAACCTCCGTTGCTACCTGACGGTCCTGTCCATATATCTTTAATTATTTTTTTATCTCCATCTATCGTGATCTTGATCCAATTGCATTTTGTCACACTATAGGTATTTATATTATTATCTTATTAGGGTCTAAAATATGTAAATTTCGTGATCATTTTTTTTTTTACCTAAATTTAATCTGTTTTTATCACAATTTAGTAGACATTGATAACAAAACTAATTTATGTTAGCTAATTACAATAAAATTATAAAAAGACAAGTTAAAGTCAAAGGAAGGAGATTTTGTAATTTCCAGACGCCGTGGATAGTGTAATTTCCCTAACTTATTAGATTAGTAACTTTTTTTCTTTTTTAAGTATAATAGGATAAATAGAAATCGAAAATGAAAGGAAATGAGATGAACCGAAAGAAAGTATAGTCGAAGAAAAATTAATAGAAATGTGTGGAAATAAAAAATAAATTTACAAAACTAACAATATTATTTAAATTACTAAATATTCCAATAAGTTATACACTTTATTTCATTTCATTTCCTATTTTTTATATGAACTAAATAATACAGCCGAAACGTTTCTATTCATTTCCTTCTACTTCATTCTTTACTATATTCTCAGATTCAAAAGTAAAAATTATACCTTTCGTGTTACGCTCGGATCTTCTCGATCTCCAATCATTTCCACTATTTTTGATCTTTTTGAGAGTTGCCAAACGTCGTTTGTTAGTACCAAAGGAAAGTAGGGGAATAAGGGAGATAAGTGGAGAGAACAAAAGAAGGCCTTCCTCCCATTAACCTGCGCATTGCATGACCCATCACTTCCATCATTTCTGCTGCATATCTCATGATCAGTGGTCGCAAATACACACCCCATAACCCTATTGCCGCCATTAAAACTTCTGCTCCCAAGCTCATGATTTATGACAATCTTCTTAACTTCTTGACTTCTTCTTCTTCTTCTCTTGCTTTTCTTGATCTTTGGCATTTCCTTTTCGCGCTTGTTTAGTTTACTCTCTTTTTCACTCTCTTTTGGATTACTTCTCTTCCAAGGTACATAGTTGTCTCTTATGTTGTGGGATTGTATATAACAGTAGGACCGTCTTGTACAGGGACATGGTACGATGGATTAACAAACATTAATATTTCTGCATGCGACTACCATTCCCAACTAACGGTCGTCTTGAAAGGAAAATATAATCAGAGGCCATAAAGTGAAGATTGGAAATGTGTAGAAGAGGCTATATTTTCCATGACTATGACTATTGACAAGCAATATCAACTGCACTCAAAAGAATATTTGCCTTTTAACATTTTAAAATATGTTTTAACGCATTTTAAATTTTAATAAATAATTTTTATAGATTAAAAAAAAGTCATAAATTTTGATTTTTAAGTTAAAGTAACTTTTAAACTTATTAAAATATAATTTAATATTTCGTAAACTTTAATTATTGTGGGAATATTTTTCAATAAAAAATTCTTTATTTTGCTAGCTTATCAAAAATTTTGAAATGATTTACAATTTTTAAAAATAAATTTAGATCAAAATTTTGAAAATTATTTTCAATTTTCCTAGAGAAAAGTTAGGGACATTAGTTTCCTTAACATCAACTTCAATGATTATCCAACATTCATAATTAATAATCAGTATAGGATTTGTGTAAATTTACAGACCATGAGTAGCGGGTACAAAGACGTGGCGAATGTAGTGACTAGAGGTCGAAAGTACTTTGTCCGATACTGAGGATAAAACTGACGCCACAGAGCAATAGGTTTTGAAGAGGAGACATGCGGAAGTATTATTATGAAGCCGAAAGTTTTTTTTTTTTTTTTAATCATTTTTCTAACTCTATATACAATATGTTATTTTTTTCCTTAAACAATTAATTGTGTGCATATCGTTTGATGCAATAATCGTATTATGTTTTAAATAATAATAAAACGTTGTTTTCAATTAACTGCGAGTGCACATTTTCCAAACTTTTATGCAGTCTTTTTTTCCCTGAAATTATTAATTGTGTACATACAGTTAAATGTTCGATGCAATAACCGTATCATATTCTAATTGATATTAAAATGTTATTTAAAACTTCTGTATACGATTATGAATGCAAATTTATTAGTATATTTTATACACCTATCTGTTTTCTTTAAAAGAAAATAAATTAGTACTTAGGTGGGTTATACATTATAACTGAAATTTTAAAACCTATAAGATGAAAAAAAAATTAATAATATTAATACGTCAATAAATCAACAGATGATACATAAATATTAATAAAATTTTAATATATAAAAATATAACTTGACGTGTTAATATTATTAATTTCTTTTTTCATTCTATTCTATACACATTTTCAAACATAAAAACAAATTTTTATTCTATCCTCATCCTATTTTACACCATTCATCTATTAAAACAGGACATTACAATAAAAAAACCTAACGACACTTTCCCTATCAAGGTTAGTTGTCAGTGGTGAAGCTCAAATACCTAAGTGATTTCTTCAATCTGATCAATGATTCTGTCCTTCTATAGAACACAATTCTAATTCTGATCGTGCAACCTTTCCAAAGATCGAGAGGTGTAATTGGGATATAAACAAATAATAAAAATCTAACCATTCATATCTTAAATAAACATTACAACCAGTCACATAGGTTAATTAAGGCTTCTAAATTCACCCATCAATAAAAAAAAAAAACTATCACTAATGTTACATATAAAACATAAAGGAGTGGCAATCACATCCACTCATACTTCTCATAGAATCAGAAATATCCAATAGAGTTCGAAAGTGTATCAACTCGTATTCAAAAGCATAAAATAAATCAAAGTAACTAAAAATCCTTAAGTATCACATAAGAAAAGTCAATCTCCTCGATAAAACAAGACTCTCAACATAATATACTCTTCCAACAAAACATAAATCAACTTTATCCCAATACAATTGCATAAAACACATACAAATACCAAGTCCAATCATTCACATGCATAAAATGCGGGTCTATAAATAATAGCAGGCAATAATTTAATTATCTTTACATTAAACCAACAAACAATAAATGAGTGTTCATAACCCCACCACATATGATCTTTATATACATAGGTGAATATAAATATATATTTTCCTTTACGTTCTTTATGTCTATAGTTCAGAGTTCAAAAATCTAATATTCTAACTACGTCGTCCCGTGTGAAAGTCTACTAGGGAAACCTCGCACATAATCAATAATTGCCCCTTTAGAGATCTACCACTGTGAGCCTCTAAAGCGAGTAAGTCAAGTACAACCAACAGTCAAGGTCATTTAGGCCGAATATATATATTGGTCCGAATTTATTCCAAGTCTCGAAGCAAAAACTCAAACCTAAATAAGGAAATCCGACCACCATCGTGAATTTAAATGAAAACAAGCAATACGTTAACTTTCAAGTACTCTATGATTAAGTTCTACTTAGGAGTTATTGACGAACCTATACTTCTCTAAATAAAGGTTCTAAAAGAAGATAATCGAATCTGAGCATAAATCTATGATAGAAATTAAAGATAGTACCAGTAAAAAAAGTTGACATATCATTTAATTACTTTAAATCGCAAAGTATGATATATATATATATATATAAAATAAAATATAAAGCAAACACATGATAAGAATGTCAAAATGTATAATTTTACTAATTGATATGATAACAAAAGAATAAATACTTAATAAGATATTATTATGATTTGCATAATTACGTAAGAAAGGACATAACAATAATCGACATCCAAAATGAATATATTATATAAATAATATAATATACTATACAATCATAATACTATCGTAATAAAAATACTTAAATTATAATGCCATCAATATTAATAAGAAAGCATAATAATAATAAAATAATATCGTTGTAAACCAAATCGATACTCAGAACTTATGTATAAAATACGGGCATTAATATAACTTTATAATTAGATAGAAAATAGTGACTCAACTTTGAATACAACAAAAAACAAAAATCTAGCTCCAAACATATATACCTATATCCATTACTTCAATATATAATAAAATATTTAATAGTAACTTCTATATAAAATAATACTATATAACATGATAATTTATTAGCAGGAATTGGATACTAACAAATACTTACTTTTACACTAATAATGGAAAGTAAATAAAAATAAAAATAATACCCGTATATATTACTGTATAAGAAATCGCTTACGAAATAAAATCAAGACAAAGACCCCAGATGAGTATGAAATGATGATAAATGACGTAAACAAAATACATAAATTATACTTGGTAAAATAATATACTTAAATAATTAATTAATAATATTTATCGGAGTACCAAGAAAACGGAAACAAAATCAACTTAGCGAGGAGGCCGAGAACACAAACGAAAGCTTGCAAATGTTCGGCATTGGAGATTGAAATTGGGGTGCTCTACGTGTTAGGATTGGACAGGGGACGGAATGATGATTTCTAATGTCAGGGCTTAGAATTGTAGAAGAATTTGAGAGAAGGATTAGAGACAGCCATGGGTCTAGTTAATGAGAAGAAAGCGTAGGGGGCTCCCGCGTATGGAATTGGGATTGGAGAAAGGAATGGGGTCGGGTCCAGTTTGCTGCTGATGGGATGCTTTGGTCAGGGGGTGAAGGGATGGGAAAGGGACAGCGGCCCGGCGAATGTTGGCAAGGGAGAGAAAATTGAAGGGGGGCGAAGGGGAAGGAAAAAAAAAAAGAAACAAAGAAACAAAGGGGGGATGAGAGGATGGGGTTTGTAGAAAGAAAGAAAAAAAAAAAAGTCAAGATAGAGAATGGGAGGGAAAGAGAGAGTGAGTCGAGAGGGAAGAAAAATGCCTACTGAAAAAAAGAAAGTGGAACAAGATTTAGTATAGGGTTTTAGGATATATTATTCTAAAATTTTTTAGAATAAAAGGTGAGTTTATGTTTAAAAAAAATTAAAGCATTAATTAAAATAAGAATATATAGTATTTAAGAAAATAAGTTATAATATATATAGTACTAATAAAATATTGAATCCTTATATGCAAAACAAAATTTAATTTATTTAGAGCTTACGTAATATAAAAGCTTTAGAAAAATAGAATTGGAATACTAATTTAGACTCTTTTACTATAGAATACACTTTAGAATGACTACGGAATTGTTTGAAGTTTACTAAATTAATAAATTATTTACTGAGAAGCGATTTGTACTGATTCTAGCTTAAATGATTTTATGATTTAATTAAATTACTAACTGTAGACACCTAATTTTTGCTTCTCCATAATTTTTATTTTTATTTTTTATAAAAGGGTCCTAATTAAAAAAAATAAATAAATAAAAGATAAAAATATAATAAAAATTAACAAATAATGAAAATACCAAAAAAATAAGAAAAGGAAAAATCATAAAGATTTCGTAGATTTTAGGAAGTAATTTATATTAGGAATAATTAATTTTAGTATTAGTTTAGTTGAAAATTTTATTTTAGGGAATCGAATAATTTAAATATAATTTAATGGTAATTAATGTCAAGATATAGGTCAACGGCCTAATGGATGTTTGGGTAGATTTAGTTAGAAGTCACGGGACTGCACACTGATGCTGTTGTCCACGTACGCCCAACTCATATCAGCTAATTCAGATTCCCATACGACAGCACGCCGCATAGTTCGCAGTATTACACGTTCGGCTTCACATCCACGACCAGTCTCCGTCGCATGAACACGGGCAGTGATTGAGCTACAGCTACACGTACAGTGATCAGCAACAAAGTTTAGCGGATGCAAGCTCCACACTCTGGCTAATTCTTAACTGATTAGCAACACCCCACGCCAAAGTACACTGCAGCATTGATCAACTGCACTGCTGAACCAGATCCGATCATCCACAATACTACAGTCCACACATCACAAGCGCAAACAGCCCCCCGCCGCTGCATACCACTTTAATCCCGCCGTCAAAATCCACAACGTGATAGCAAACAATACAGCATCCGGTCACATATACCGAACCTACTGACAGCTGCTTCCCGTCGACCCGCATACGACTCAGAATCGCACACCGCATGGCATCGGATCGAGCACTGCATCTGATCGAACACAGCATCTGAGCGGCGACAGCATCGGATCGAGGATCCTTCGGCGCTGACCAGAAAATTTGGCCATCGACAAACACCGACGCCAGCACCACGTTCCACCACACATCACCAATTCTAGAATAGCACGCCCGGTCGTCAAATCGTGCACTCCACAGTCTAATACCGTTGTTGCTCCGTCTGTGTCATTATCGTGCAAGAACAAGGCAGGTTCAGTTTTTCCCAATCTTAGTTTTCTTATTTTATTTGTTTCATTCTTTTATTTATCATCATTATCATTATATTATTAGTTCCTTAGTCATTTGATGCAGTATATGTGTATATGACTATATTAGTTTAGGGGAATTATTAGTATTAGTTTTTTATATATATTAAGTAAGTTACGTGACATTACTAATCTATGCAGGTAGATAATTGTTTAAAAATAATAATAATAGAATATATATATATGTATATTAATCTAGGAATTTTTAAGATTAGGTATATTTTTAGGTTTTTCTCACTTAGAAATTTATTTTGGAAATAAAAAATTAATAAAAGGCTCTTTTAAAAAATAGGATTGTTAGAACATTTTTTTTTTATAAAATAACAGTACTCAAGTGTTAGGACCGTTTAGATTTTTTTTTTAAATAAATTAAAACATAAACTTGGATGGTTTTCAAAAATTAAAATAAATTAACATACTAAGATTTTTTAAAGAACCACGATCGTCTGATCCCGGCTAGCGGGTACGTAGGCACCTTAGGACGACGATAAAATATGTAGAAACTTAGGTTCTTTTTTTTTTCTTTTGATTTTATTTATTTATTTTTTTAAATATTATAATTAAAAAATAATCCTAATTTCGGTAAATAAATAGTGATATCCGTTAGGGTTTAATAGGTTAGCCTCCGAATTCGAAACCCTCTAGTTCTTTATTAAAATTGAAATCAAAGACCGATAGCTAAATCGTAACCAATCCACCCAATTGGTTACGGTTTCTTTTCTTTTCCCGACTCCGGTGAGGTGGCGACTCCGAAAATTATTTTTAATAAAAAAACAAGGATTTCTCAATTTCTTTAGTTGAGGATTAATATTAAATGGGTTAGGGTTTAGCATTAATCAAGAAATGAGAAATTAATTTTTAAATAAAAGAAATAAAAAAATCAGGCTCGACACTAACCTAACTAACGTGTTTCAGAAAAAGTAGCTTTTTTATAGATCATTTTCTTCCATGAAAACTAATTGATTTCGCTTATTAGATAAAATTTGATGTAACAAGTTAAGAGTTTCCTGAGCTCTCTCAAGGATTTTATTTGTAAGGAAATTCGAGACAAATTATTGAAGTTCTAATCATTTCCTTTCTTCTATTCTACATATAGAAATCATGGTTTTTTTTTTTTGATCAATATATTACAACTTGGGAGATAAGGATTCGAATCTAACCCAATATATTGTAAAACTTTTCTCTATTCAATGTATTTTATTCCATACAAAACATTTTCCTAATGTTAATAATTAACCAACAACGCTTTTTGAAATATAAATAAATGAATAAATAAATGCTTGATTGATAACTCATGTAATTAATATAAGTTATCTTCCTACCCCAATAAATAAATAAAGATATTGTAAAGCATATAAGGTCTTAGTAAGGAAAAAAGTACGTTGATCTTTCTACATATTTTAAAAACATTATATGTTGGAGGCCTAATACGTAAGGAATGAACTTTGCTTATTTGTAATGTGTCATATGCTAATGTCTTGTTCACTTCACTAAATTGAATAAGGAGGGAATAGAATTAAAATTTCCAAATATAATGTAAGCCCCAAAGTTAAACCAATTGACCATAGGATTGAATTTAGAACATAAGGTTTTGGACGATCGGTTAAGAAATCCGATCAAACCTCAAATTATAAACTAACGAGAGAAATATTAGTAAAACTGATCCCGTAAACTTGAATTTAATAAAATAAGTAATAAAATAGGAGACTATAAAATTTTCAAATTTTAAGCATAATAAATACTAATTACTGAAAATGCGAAAAGTATAATCTAATAACTAATAAATTAGTAGAGATAGATTATATATATACTAAAAATTTTAGAATGACCAAAATAATAATTAGGAATGTTCACGTATACCCTACATGTATTTTCGTGTAGATAAAAATACACGAAATTATCTAAATTAGCCAAAAACTAAGTAAATAATTAAAAAAAATTATAAAATAATTATGAAAAAATCAGAAGAGGATAAGATTAATCAAAATCAGGTCGTGGCAAGTCCAAAGCTGCAAAAGAAAAATTAGCCAATAAAAATTTGACAACCTAAAAGCAAAAAATTAAGGAAAATGGGCAAAGTCTTGTCAAATTAATACATATTAATTACAGCAAATGCCTATAAATAGCAGGAAAAATCCAGGAACTCATTTGGACAGTTAAAATCAGAAAAAATTAGGGAGAGGCAAAAATTGAGAGAAAAATTCGAGTTAAAAAAAAAAAAAAAGAAAAACTGTGCAGTTAGGGCTTTTAAAGGGAACCCACACCAGACGAGCAGCTGGAAGTGGACGGCCACCACCACCACATGGTGGTGGCAGCGCCCAGGCCAGCCGATAAGGCCACGACAGCCCTCGGTGGCCGGAGCCACCCAAATCGGTGAGTCCGATTTCCAGCCCGATTTTGTGTAATTTTGTAAAAATAGTAAATATGATTATAAAATTATGAATTTTGTTATTCTAGGATATTTTTGTATGTAGTTTGTTGGAAAAATATTATTTTGATGAAAACATGTCCCGTAATATAGGGTCCTTAAGAAATCACTCAAAACCGAGTACATTTCGGTTTAGAAATAAATGACCTTAGGAGTATAGTTTGAAGCTCAATTTTTTTTTCTGTAGGATGTGCATGTGATATAGAACAGTGCTATGAAGCCATTTTTCTAAAATTAATTTTTGAAATTTTTAAGTAAATTTTTATCCCTAAAATGATGGAAAAATTGAGTGATTTGAGGTTAATTAGGTGATTAAGATGTTAATTACTGATTTAGACAGTAATTAGATGTTTAGGGATGTTAATCCCTGATGTGGAAACGTAATCCTAGTCTATGGAGTGTTAAGTGTAAGTAATGAAGGTGTTATGTGGTAAATATAGAAAATTATGAATATGTAGAATTGAAACTTTAATAAATATGGAAAATTAGGTTTAATTAGATAATAAAATAATAAAAATCCGAACATAACAAATCTGAAACAAAATTCAATTTTAGGTAATTATATGAAAAATGTAAAAATTTCTCACAACATGAGTAAATTCGGTACACGAATATGGATTTAAGTGTACCGGATGGAATAAAATGCTGACTAGGGGTAGTGATTGTATTTAGGAGATTGGGAAGTAATATGATTAATTTCACATTATGCATTGAAATGGATTTTTAGGGTTGGAATCTAAAACATTACTTAGAAATCGAACTAAAAACCTAATTTAGAAATCGATGCGAAAACCGAACCTGAACCTAACCCCAAACCTAAAATAATTATAAAAGACTTAATACCTAAATAATTAGGCATATTAAACCTTAAACAAAACCTAACAATAAGCGTTATAGGATAAAATGAATTTATAATATTATATGAAAAACTGAAACCACGTTTGTGTTATAGAGATGATCGGCGATGGCCTGAGCAAATCGAATCTCGAGTGAGTGAGTGAGGAGTCGAGGTAAGTTGAGATTAATAAGATGCTGTATTTTGGAGGCTTAAGATTATGCTTGGTTGTGCTTGTTAGATATTTAATGTGTGCATGTGCTTGATTATGGGTGATGTTATGATTCTGTTTGTTGTTCTGGCATTTATTGTATGAATTGTATGAAAGGATTGATCACTCTAAACTGGACTCAATCAAATATTCAACCAGTAATCATAATCGGACATGCATGGCAACCCGTTAGGGGAACTTAGGACTCTCCGGCCAAATACCGACCCCTTCGGAAGGGATAGCGCAGGATTGCAAAATGGTCCCTTCTTTATCCTCAGTCGAACTAAGTGACAGGAGAGGAGGTCGCGGAGAGGGTGAAGACAGTGGTTCGAAGGTAGTCGCGGGAGGAGCAAGGTCTCCATTACACAAACCTGGGTTTGGTCGTGAGCTGTTGCATTAACGGTAACTCCTCAACCCGGATTAGAGCGGGCACAATTTTTCTAATCTCACGACGGGTCGGACAACGTCGTGTGATGGCATTTGCTTGCACATGCATTGCATCAATAAGTGATTGAAAACCTTGTTGTATTTCTGGTATAGTTTTAAGTCATCCGTCCTAATTTACTGAGCTGTGGTTGCTCACATCCCTATAGACGTCGTGCAGGTACTGGCTAAGAAGCGGCAACAACTACTATGAAGCTAACAACTATTGGATCCTCGGGAGTGAGGAAAAACATTGAAGAATCAACACATATGTTATTACTTTTCATTTCTGAATAATGTAATAACTGAATCATAGTGATTATATATAACTTTTCTTACTTTCTTAGGTAAATGAATTATTTAAATTACAAACCGTTACTTCAAAATGGGTTAGTCGTGGACGCCTTGTGTAGATCAGGTCTAAGATAGCGGTTGTAATGCCAATTTCTATCTTATGATGGTTTACACGGCGGGGCTATTACGACTCTGCCGCTTCGGGGTGTGACATATAATAAGAGTATAATACTTATTTTTTTTTACCATATATTTATTACTTTATTTAATTGGATTTATAAGTAATTTAAAAATAAATACATAATAAAACTCTAATGACTAAATTACTCTTAGTTTGTTTTTTTTTCTCAATCAACCTTAAAGTAATAGGTAGTGGCGCGGTGGTAGCCATGGCAGTAATAGTGGTGGTCAGCGATGGTGATTATGGTAGGTAATGGCAACGGCGACGACAATGATGGTGATGTTGGTGGTGGTAGGGCAATGGTAAGGGTTGGTAATAGCGATGGCGGTGTCAGTATTAGCAATGGTATGGCTATGAGGATGTGGTGATTGGTGGCGGCAACGATTGTGGTAGTGGTCAGTTGTAGCAGTTGATGGTGGCAGTAATGATAGTGATAGTTGTTAAATTGGGATGAGGTCATTTTTGGAAAAAAATGTAACATTTTGTAAAGAATGATGATTCTTTGGTTGAACTATGGAATTCCTACAGAGTTGCGATTTGAAAATAAAAAACAAAGTAAACGTTGTAATAAGGAATAAAATTCTAATTTCCCTAAAGTGAAAGGAGCATAAATAAAAAGTGTTGCTAAAAATAAGAGGACCAATTATCTACTTATCTATTACTTCTCTTAGCAATGGTCTATTTAATTAGTGTTAATAAAGAGAGGATAAAATAAAAATTCTTTAAATCCTATTACCTTATTTACTTAGAAATTGGTCATAAAATTTTTATTTCTGTGATTTTTCTACTATTTCTTTATAAGGAATAGTTGATAGTGTATTTTAAACATAGGTCCCTTAGATCCACATCGACTTGCTTGGACTCTAAACCAACTTAATTTAACCCATGGCCAACCTGATCCGTTAGTTCCTAACCTAGTTATCCTACTTCCCGACCTCTCTAAAGGATCTTCAAACAAGTTAGCTCACCCTCTAAACGACTTGGCTGGCCTCTAATGATCACAATGGCTATTGGATAAGTAGATGAGGCTTGAAGACTTGGTTAAACTTCATGACCTTACAAATCTGGGACATGTCAAAATCCATACGCCTACTACCTAAGTTGTGTAGACACCTCAATACGATACATGTGCTCTTTTGATTCTTAGCAACCCTCCTCTATAAATAACCTAAACGCTTCAACAATAAACAATCTTGACTCTTTGCTTACAAAAGCCTTCATAATGTGTCTTGAGCGATCTTACTTACCCCATTTTCATGCAAAGTACTAGCTTAAATATTGGAGTGGCTATACTGAATAATATATCGGTTCCCTTCACAGTATTTTATTTTATAGGCTTATTACTCACTTGCGTGAAGCCCAGTTACCTTATTATATCAGTTGATTCTTACTAATGACAAGAATAATTTTTCCCTCTTATGAAATGGAATTTTTCATTCCCTTTCTACAATGAATAAAATGTCCAATTAATGGACAATCCTACCCAATTAATAACAAAAGTAAAAAGACATTTGGTTTTATTTCAAAAAGACTAAATAATAGCTATTTGTATTTTTGGTCATATTATTGTAGACACCTCATTTTTACCATTTTTTAGTAATTTTATTGAGGTAAAATATAAAAAATAATATAAAAAAAATGAAAATAATAAAAAGTAAAAAATAAATAAATAAATAAATAACAAAAATTGAGAAAAATAATAAAACGAAGTGACAAGTCGTATCGAGTTAAATCGTAATGAGTCTAGTTGAGTCAAGTCATATCGAGTAAATTGGATAATAGTGTGTGTCCAATTCAATAAAATTTTAAGTTGCTAAAGGATCGAGCTTTACTAAAATATTTTAGTCCAATCCAATATAAAGTAGATTTTTTTTTTATCTAATTTATATTAAGTTAAATAGACTTAGAATTTATTAAGTAGATTATTGGGCTAAATCCAATTAGACAGAGTTAAGCTTGAAAGAAAGAAAGCCCAAATTAAGATAGGGTTGCTAAAAGCTAGGTCGAATCTTCGAAAAATATAATCATATCTTCCATATTTGAGTTTATTATTGTATCTTTCGATATGAAAGTTTCAATTGTAGGTATTATAAATAGGAATTTGCTGATGGACTTGAGAATGGTCTTTCACAAATTCTCAATACACAACACAACTCCACAATTATCTCCGTACAATTAGTCCATCTTACCATCCTCACTAACAAACATAGCAGCCCCATATACAATCAAACATTGCCGCAACGTACGTTCGATTAACACAAACATATGCCTAATCACTAATCACAGTCCATACATGACACCATTACATGATCACACACTATTGTACTCACGTGACAATGCTTACACATTCACTCCACATTGCACTTGATCCACAACCCCACACACATAACCCCTCACTCACAACAACCCTCACACTCTAGCCTAAACACACTTACAACTCATTCATCGAGCTCATACATGCACACATCGCTTGATCAAATTTATTGTTGAATACACCCTCATAACCTGTACTGACCATCAACATTGTTGTACGTCCATACAACAATGACAGTCCCTCATTGCATTTATGATCCCACAATCTAACCAGCAGCCACAACTCTGTTACACTGCACAAGCCCTAACACGCCTCACCCTACTACCAATACACCATCACTGCCTTATATAGTCGTACGTCCATAGCACTTCCATAGGCCATGACACGCCACAGCCACACGACTACAGCACTCACAAAGGCCCTAACACCTATACAGTTGCATGTCTACAGTACCTGCATAACACGATCATCATACATACTCCAACGACACAAACTCACATACTGTCAAACACTTGCCTAATTACTAAAACGTATGCACACCTAAAAACATTGTCCCTCACTCCACTGCCCACACACTGAACACAATCTAACTCCAATACATTGTACTCACTTACACTAGCACATTGCTCCCATAACCAACACATTACACACGGCTTACAAGCTGACACACATACGGCATACACAGACGTAATCCGACGCACAACACATACACAATCCAATAGACGAATACATTGATCATGTGTGACTCGAACGATTTAGTTTATAAAAATTATTATTTTATTTAATCATTTATTTTATTTATTAGTTAGTTAATTATTTTTACTAATTTTTTTCCTTTAGTGCATTTTTTTTTAAATAATTGTCATATTATTTATTATTTTGTTAGATAATTTGAATTTTTGATAAATTTTATTTATTAAAATTACATTTTTTAAAAAAATTCATGTATCTTTTCTCCGAGATCCATATCATCGAAGAAGATATGTATCTTAGCATATCTTGTTTGTAGGATTTACAAAGATATTTTTAATACGTAGCGAGTTTTTTTTCTTTTAAAAATAAAAAATCTTAATCAGAGTTTTTCAAAAACAATTTAGTTGGTTAAGGTTTTCTTAGATTCATGAAATTATATTTTCTAGTTTTTTTTAAAAAAATAATAAATGGTTAAATAAAAATAAATAGGGCTCGGTTTTCAAAAATAAAAAAATTTTCACTCACTAAATCTTTTCTAAAAAGAGCTACATTAGTTTGATCACGACTAATGAATACGTAGATACCTTTGAGGCAATCATATAAAAAATAAAAGAATTTTTTTTTCCTTTTTTGAAAAATTTATAATAAAAAAATCATTTTAGTTATATTTTTCATATTAGTATATATCTTAGGATTTTTTAGGAAAAATATAAAAATAAAGGCCATTAATTTTTTTTTATTTTTACATAATAACTTATTTTTTATAAGTTAATCCTTGAACTCAATTTTTTTTATTAGTTTTCTAAAAATTATTTAAAAAAAAAATATGTTGATCAATGATCAAATTAGTGTTTTTCCACCTAAAAACCCTAATTTCATTTTTTTACCAATTGAATTGGTTAATGACTCTAATTTTTTTAAAAAACACTTTTTAAGAAAAATGTTTTCTTAACTTTATGTCAAATAATCTATATTAAGTAGACTGGACTTAATATAAGTTAAATTAAGGAAAACGAAATAGGGTTCGGCAAAAGTGACAACTTCACTGAAGACCCGCTGGGTCTTTTAATGGGCTTTTTGTATTATTTTTCTTTTATTATATTATAATTGTACTTACTGGTTTCTAACAATGCAGGTCCTAAGAAAAAACCGGCCCAATGGGCCCTTATTAGAGATTTATGAGGTTTTATTTTAATAACCATTTGCATGCTTATATGTGGTTAAACCTAAACCACCTTAGGAAATTAGGATAGGCCACCATTGTATAACTCTTAGATCGTTAGGGTCTTTACCCTTACTTAGCAATAATAGGCGAGCCTATTCAGGCGTCAATGTAGCTCACTAAGTTTTTTTTCGAAAAACCTTAAAGCTACAAAGCTTGAGACTCATAGACCCTACCATTTTGCATCATTTTTTTTTTTTACAAAAAAGTCCTAGTAATTTTTAAATTATAGGAAAAGTCCAATTAATTCGAGCGGTTCGGTGTTCTTTTTTTTTAAAAGTGAGGAAATTAAGAAAAGTAACCTTTATATATAAGTATTTAAGAGTTTCATTTCTTTTTAAATCTTATTTTGAATATATTTATATATAAAGGTACTTTTCCACGCATAATAATTCCTATACTTTATTAATTACTAACCCCTATTGCATTACATGTGTGTGTGACATATTGCTTTTTTTTTTTATAGTTGACTTTGTTTTTTTTTTTTTAATGCTTGTTTCTATGTGGTTATTTTCATTTCTTGTATTATATGTGTTTTATTTTTATTATCTTCTAGTGAGTAAAAGGTTGCACAATTTAAAAAATTGAAGAAGTTGCAAAATTATAAATATCATATTCAGTTGTAGACACCTCATTTTTGCCAATTTTTTTAATTTTATAAATTGAGCCAAGTTAATAAAAAAATGATAATAAAAAAACGAAAATTAAAAGAAAAAAATAATATAAAAAGGTAAAGAAGAAAATTAAGTTAGATCATAGCAAATTGAGCTATGAGTCAAGTCGTGTTAAGTCGGAGTAAGCTGAGTTGTTGAATCAAGTAGTGAGATAGGCTGAATTAATTAATTTGTCTAATTTAAGGACTTAAATCAAATTAGAGAATTATTAGGCTAAATTAGATCGGGTTGGGCTTAGAAAGAAAAGCCCAAGTTAACTAGAGTTTTTAGAAGTTAGGATAAATCTTGGAAGAATCGTAATCGAATCTTTTGTATCTTTGATATAAAAAATTCAATTTTAAGCTTATAAATAGCACATCAATAGGGGTTTCAGGGACCCTTTTTTTTTTTTTTTTTTATCACACTCCTACCCAAAACACTACACAAACACAACCACACCACCACACAACCACCATTGCATAACACCACATGATACCACCTTAGCACTACCGCACAACAACTACAATCACTACTAGTTTACCGCCTAGTGTTACCTAGTAGCGTTTAGTCCATCACTTAATCTACCGGCTAACATCGATACAATTTGATGCTAAATAAATTTTTATTAATTTTTTTATTTATTTCATTAGTTTTTATTAATTTACTTTACTAGTTATGCTTTTTTTCCTTTATTAATTATTTTTATGTACAAGTGCATTTTTTTTTTGTTATTAGTTATTTTGTTGCAATAAAATTTAGTTGGATTAAGTTTTTTTTTTTTTTCAGAAATCACGTTTTATTTAATAAAAAAATATTTTTGACACATAATAGTTCTAAAAAAAATCGTAAATTGAGTTTTTTTCATAAAGATTTGGTTAGTTAAGGTTTTTATATTAAATTAGGAAAATTAAAATTTTTAGGTTTGTTTTTTTAAAATAATAAATAGATAAAAAAACATAAATTTGGCTTGGTTTTCGAAATAAAAATAGCTTACCCACTAAATATTTTATAAAAAAAAAAAAGAATTATGGCATGTTTGATCCCGATTAGTGAGTATATAGACACCTTCAGGATAATCATAGAAAATTTTTTTCCTTTTTCTTAGAAATTCGTAATAAAAAATAATAAAAAAATCACTTTAATTATTTTTTGTTTATTTAGGCATATTTTTAGCATTGTTAGAAAATTATAAAAATAAAAGCTCATCAATTTTTCTTTAATATTTATGTGGTGGCTTAGTCTTAATAGGTTAGTCCCTAAATCCGGTTTTCTAGTTCAATTTTCTAAAAATTAATTATTTTAGAATATTTGTAGAGTAATGGTCAAATTAGGGTTTTCCTACCCAAAAACCTTAATTTTATTTTTACCGATTGGAAACTCCAATTTTTGTTAAAAAAACAATATTTTCTTTTTCTTAGTTTAATATCGAGTAAAACTGGGCTTAATATAGGTTAAATTAAGGAAATCAAAATTAGGCTCGATAGAATTGGCTACTCCATTGGGGATGCCTAGTGGGCTAGCCATGTGAAAGTTGAAAAAAAAAGTTAATGGGTTTTGGTATTATTATTTTCTTTTTGTATTATATTATAGTTTTACTAATTGTATTTTAGTGATGCAGGCTTTAAAATAAATAACCTGGCCCAATGAGCTTTCATAGAAATAGGGGAGGGGGTTTATTTTTTAAGTAACCATCTGTATATTTAGATGTGGTCGGACCTGAACCACCTTAGAAACTTAGGACAAACCGCCATTGTATAACCCTCAAGTTGTTGGAGTCTTTACCCTTACCTGGCGATGATCAGCGAGCCTACTTAAGCTTCAATATAGCCTACTAGGCTTTTCTCCGGAAAACCTTGGAACTATAAAGCTTAAGACCCGTAGATTCTCATCCTCTTAAATAATTCTTTTTGAAAAAGGGGTAGTTATTCTTAAATTATAGGAAAAGCCCGATTAATCCGTGATCGGCTTGATCTTATTCTTCAAAAAGGGAAAATTAAAAAAAAAAAAAACTAGTTACCCTTATATATATAAGTATTCACAAACTTCATTTTTTTAAAAAAAAATCTTATTTTGAACTTATTTATATATAAGGGTATTTCCTAACCACAGATTCGTCGTACTTCCTATAGTTTATTAATAACCAACCCCATTGCATTGCACGTATGTGTAGGATATTTCATTACAATTATTTTGCATTTTTTTTTGTATAGGCTATCTTTTGTAATATATGTACATCTTGTAGGTTTGTTTTATTTCATCAATAATAGTTTGTGTAACAAAACATTTAACATAAAATGCTCAAAATCATTATTATTCCCCCTGTACCAATGTTAAAAAAAAAAAAACTTCTATATCAACTTATAATTTTTTTTTGGGCCATGTAATAATGGAAATTAACAATGATAAAGATTATTCTGGAATTGTCATTTTTTTTTTTAAAAAAAAGAAATTTCAAAAGAAATTTTATTATTAAAAACCAGTTTCATGATAATTATTTACTCGGTTGATTTCTATTACAATGCCCTACATATACCATACTCTTAGGAACTAACAAAATAAAAAAAAATATATAAAAAATTTAACCATTAGATTTCCATTGTGAATTATTTTCCATTTTTAGGTTATTAATCTTGTAAATATCTAAGTTCTCATTCTTCGTATTTAGCCCTTAGGTTGTCACGGTCTTAGTAGAGTTTTCTCCGTGAGTCATCATCCTTGTGTCATTTATTTAATAAGTTTCTCATTATAAAATAATTTTCGCTTCTCCATATCATCCTTATAATGTTATTGTCATCCTATGTCCTTAGCCGTCAATCCCAATGTTTTCTTTGTTTAAATTCGTCGATGTCAGTATTAGGCTTCTAAAACATAAAATAAGTATTGATTTTCTAATAAAATTTTCCAAAAAAAAAAGGAATGGTTTTCAAAACTAAAACTCAATGTAGTGTTGCTAACAAGAAGGGATTCTTGCAGGCTTTGAAAAATTGCTTATTAAATGGTTTGGCCTAACCTAAAGTCTGCAATCACCCGTTTAAGAAAAAAATCAAGATGCTTGAAGCTCTTAAATTGAGAATAGCCATAGCAGAACAGGTTCTGAGCAAACATGAAAAATAAGTCAAGGCTAGAGCTCATACCCAAACTCAAGTGCCAATTAACATATCATCTCATGCATACGAATCTAAAGAGTTACAGATTCAAGGGCCCATTATCAACATGGTACAAGGATTGGAAAAGTTGCCAGAAACAGATGGTTAGGTCAAAAGGGTATGTTACTACCAGGGTTTGGAAGAAAGAGTTGCTACCTTAGAAAAAAAGTTAGCAAAATTAAAAGAAAGGCTTACTAACATAGAAATGGTAATGGGTTATGGGCTCAAGCAACTTAAAAGCTTAAGTCTTAGTGCAAATAGAAAGTTACAGCCAAGTATGAAGTTGATTCAATGAAAGAGAAGTCAGGAACAAATGTATCGATTTGGAAAGCCTAAAATCAAGACAAGGCCATCCACAACAAGAAGAGGCGATTTATGCAATTCAAGATTCCAATAGCCCAAGTGTTTAAGCAATTGATAGATGTGGAACTACTAACATGCAAAAACCCAACAAGGAAATGTAAGCTAAGGGATCGTACCTCCAACAAATGGTATGAATACCATTTAGGCCAAGTGGGACATACCACTGAAGATTGTTGGAGATTGAAGTATAAGGGACAAGATTTGATTAATACCAAGATTATCTAATCAAATTTTCTAGAGATTGATGGGTTTATTATCAACGGTATTTCTTCCCCAAGTTTTGAAGGGGCATCAAATAGATAACCTCCAACATTAGGCATTAAGGATCTGTTACTATCATCTGATCAGGTAGCTCACCACTTAAAGCAGTTGGGTATATCTTTAAGAAATCGATTCAATTGAATGAGTTAAGTTAGAAGAAGTAATAGAAATATAGGGGCAAAAAATAGGAAAGAATTTTAATTCCTACATTTTCTTTCATTTTAGTGCTTGTAATAGATACGAGTTATTGAATAACGCAGTTTTGTTTGCTATAAAGCTAGCTTAATTCAAATAGGGGCATTTTGAACGAGTGAAAATGGATAAAGAAAATGTGAACTCGAAACTTAAAACTTTCCACCTTAGGGAATGATAACACATTACTTAAAAGGTTTAGGATAAAAAAAGGCAACCCATGTCCCAAACACTAACCCTAGACACACGTAAGAGTTGAGCGCCATCAAGGTGAGTAATTCAGCTCATTTCTTAAAAAAGGCCCATCTTGAATGTGGTACACATGTCAAAATGATATTAGGCATTCGTTTCATCATCTTTAAATACGATTATCCCTTATAAACCCATTTGAACCTTTAGGGGATTTTTCTTAAAATTAGCCTTACCAAGAACCACCTAAACTGGGGTAATTAGGAGGTTAGGATCATTAATTTAGAGACAAGGAGTAAACTAACTTATGCTTGCCTTAGTTTTGCCAATTTATGAGCAAATATTATCGTAGATAATTCAATTTCTTTAGTAAATGAATAAGAGTTTCAAACCTATATACCTCATTTAGACCAATACATTCATTTAAACACATTAAGTCCATAGATTCTTTCCCAAACACTGCAAAATCATGTACACTTCTCTCAAGTTTATACACCTTGAACCTACATTTTGGTGTTTCAAATCTTATAAAGTGAAAACTCAACAATGGAAGGTAACCACCTTGATAAAAAAAAAATGAAAAAGAAAAGGAAAAAAAGAAGGAAGAAAAGAAAAAAAAAAAGAAAAAACAAAGAGAAAAATAAAAAGTGAAAAAAAAAATAAAATCGAAGATATTAGCAAGGTAATCACCTTTAAAAAAAATAGCCTAAAGTCCGAACTGGTGATGGTATCCAAAATCTAAACACTTTCAATTCCTAAGCTTAAAAGTAAAGCTTTCATTTTATGATCTAACTCACTGTATCACCCCTGATAAAACTCTTTTGACTAAAGAAATCAACTTTCTTAAGTGAAATTTGCTCATGAAACTAGGGCAAGCCCATGTTTAGTTTCTTTTAAGTTCTTGGCTTGTAAACTCGGGACTAATTACATATGATTTTTTCAAAATTAGCCAAGTACATTAATATCCATTTGCTTAAACCATTGACCAAAAACCTTTTATTGCAAACCCAAAAAAGACTTATTGATTGACCAAAATGTACCGCTTACAAGATAGGTCGCAATTTTTTTGAATTAATGCTGAGAGTAAAAACAATCCTATAAGAGTGTAAGGAAGTCTAGTTTGACTAAACATTTCAAGTAATGATATATATCTCCTTAGTAAAAAACTCAAGAGTTAAGTGCTATTACAATTTGGAAATCAGTGCTTCTAAAAAGTTCAAAAATCATGAATTATGCTTTAGGAAACGAGATTGAAAGAATGAGTGATCAATGAGCAAGGGGCAAGCCAACCCCTTATTGGTGATCTTTAAGAGTTTTCGAGACTTTCTTACTTATCAGTAGCACAATTTTCTATCAAAGAGTGTTTTTTTTTTTTAAAGAGAAAAAATAAAAACTTTTCAAAAATTTTCAAGGAATCATCAAAATCCCTCAAATTCAAGTCATAGATCAATTTGTCAAAACTCATGAAAGTTTCCAAGATCACTTGCTCAATGGAGTGCTTTCCATCCCTTTTTAGGATTGCTTGCTAATAGGAGCGCTATCCTATCTAATATTTTGCTAGGATCGCTTGTTCAAAAGAGTGATATCCTATCTATTCCTTAGTTAGATCACCTGCTCAAAGGAGCATTGTCTTAGTCCTTTTTAAGATTGCTTGCTCATAGGAGCGCTGTCCTATCTATTCCCTTGTAGAATCACTTGGATCGCTTACTCAAAAGAACGTTGTTTAGTCATTTAAAAGATTGCTTGCTTATGAGAGCAATCTCATTTTGTCTTTAATAAAATGTCATCTTATCTTGTCTTTGAAAGATCTATCATTTTAAGCAATTTATCCTGAAAAAATCTATCCTCTTCGGACATATCAAAAAGAATCTCGAAGAGATCTATCCTCTTCGGGTCATCAAAGTGGAATTAGTTTTAAAGGGATCTATCATCTTTGGACAAGTAAAAAAGAATCTCGAAGAGATCTATCCTCTTCGGGTCACCAAAGTGAAATCCATTTTGAAGAGATCTATCCTCTTTAGACAAATTAACCAAAATGAATCTTAAAGAGATCTATCCTCTTCGGGTTACCAAAGTGAAATCAGTTTTTGAAGAGATCTATCCTCTTCAAATTAACAAAAATGAATCTCGAAGAGATCTATCTTCTTCAGATTAACCTAGTTGAATCTTGAAGATATCTATCCTCTTCAGATCAACCAAGTCAAATTTTGAAGAGATCTACCTTCTTCGGGTCATTTACCAACTAAAATAAAGCAAGAATCTCAAAGAGATCTATCCACTTTGGGTTACTTAAGCAAAATCAGTTTTTGAAGAGATCTATACTTTTCAGATCAAACCAAAAGGAATCTTAGAGAGATCTATCCTCTTCGTATCATCCACCAAACCAAAATAAGTTTTTTTAAAATCTCGAAGAGATCTATCATCTTCAGATCATCCATCAAATCAAAACAAGTTTTTTGAAATCTCGAAGAGATCTATCCTCTTTAAATTATCTACCAAACCAAAATAAGTTAATTTTACCTCCAATGGTTCTTACCATACCCTTCTAAGATAAGTCCCCCTTAGGATTTTTACCCTATCCTTCTAAGATAGGCCTCCTTAAAATTTTTGTTCTATCCTTTCAAGATAGACACTATTAAGCCATTTCCTTATAAGATAGGCCTCTGAAATTTTTGCTCTATCCTTCCAAGATAAATATCGTTTAGCCCTATCCTTCTAGGATAGGCCCCTAAACCTTTGCTTTGTTCTTTCGAGATAGACATTCATTTACCCTATCCTTTCAAGATGGATAGTTTATTATTTGCATCGATCTTTCAAGTTGATATCCTTCATTAAAATAAAAAACAGCTTAGTTGATAACTTTAAAAGTAGAGTTTAGCAAAAATGGGTATCTCTTTTATCTTTGTAACAAATTTCTAATCGAACTTCGCTACAAAGAAGGGTAGCTGTAGATAGCTCATTTTTGCCTAATTTATTTAATTTTGTTTATTGAGCCAAGTTAATAAAAATAAATAATAATAAAAAATAAAATAAAATAAATGAAAATTAAAATAAAAAAATAATAATAAAAAAGGGAAAGAAGAAAATTAAGTTAAATCATAGCAAGTTAAGTTATGAGTCAAGTTGTGTCAAGTTGGAGTAAGTTGAGTTGTTGGATCAAGTATTGAGATGGGCTGAATTAATTAATTTGTTTAATTTAAGGACTTAAATCAAATTAGGAAATTATTAGGCTAAGATTGGGTTGGGCCTGGAAAGAAAAGCCCGAGTTAACTAGAGTCTCTAGAAGTTAGGGTAAATCTTGGAAGATACAAAAAATTCGATTTTAAACTTATAAATAGCACATCAATAAGGGTTTCAATGACAGTTTTTTTTTTTATTACACTTCTACCCAAAACACCACACAAACACCACCGTGCCACTACACAACCACCACCACGTAACACCACATGATACCACCTTAGCACTACCACACAACAACCACAATCACTGCCAGTCCACCACCCAGTGTTGCCAAAGTAGCACCCAATCCATTGCCCAGTAGTGCCCAGTCTACCGCCAAGTATTACCCAGCAACGCCCAGTAGTACTCAACAACACGCAGTCTACCGCTCAACATTGCCTAGCATCACCTAGTTTGTTGCCCAGCATCGCTCAGCGTCGCCTAACAATGCCCAGTCCGTTGCCTAGCGTTGTCCAGTAGCGCCAATCTGTCACCCAATAGCGCCTAGTCCACCGCCTAGCGGTGCCTAATCCATCGCCCAGCAGCGCCCAGTCTACCGCTCATCATCGCCCAACACCGACACAATCCGACGCTAGGTAAATTTTCATTAATTTTTTTATTATTTATTTATTTCATTAATTTTTATTAATTTACTTTATTAGTTAAGTTTTTTTTTTCCTTTATTAACTATTTTTGTGTTCAAGTGTAGTTTTTTTTTCTGTTATTATTTATTTTGTTGTAATAAAATTTAGTTGAATTTAAGTTTTTTTTGAAAAATCACGTTTTATTTAATAAAAAATTTTTTTGACACATAGTAGTTTTAAAAAATAAAAAAATCTTAAATTGAGTTTTTTTTTTTCAAAAAAATTTGGTTAGTTAAGGTTTGTTTATTAAATTCGGAAAATTAGGTTTATTGCATTTTTTAAAAATAATAAATGGATAAAAAACATAAATCTGACTCAGTTTTCAAAATTAAAATAACCCACCTGCTAAATATTTTATTAAAAAAAAGAATTATGGTCGATTTAATCCCAATACATAAGTACCTTCGAGACAACCGTATAAAAAAATTTTTCCATTTTTTTTTAGAAATTCATAATAATAAAATCACCTTAGTTAACTTTTGTTTATTTAGGTATATTTTTAGCATTGTTAGAGAATTATACAAATAAAAGCTCATCATTTTTTTTTAATATTTACTTGGTGACATAATCTTAATAGGTTAGTCTCTGAATCCAACTTTTTAGTTCAATTTTCTAAAAATAATTTTTTTTTAGAACATTTGCAGATTAGTATGGTTTTTTCACTCGAAAACCCTAATTTTATTTTTATCGGTTGAACTAGTTGGCGACTTCATTTTTTTAAAAAAAAAACAACATTTTCTTTTCCTTAATTTAATGTCGAGTAATTTATATTAAGCGGGCTGGGCTTAATATAGGTTAAATTAAGGAAATTGAAATTAGGCTCGACATTAGCTTTATTGTAAATTGAGTGGTTTCATTGTAAGTAATCGTATTGTTTTATGTTTTATATGATATAGATATGGAAAGTCAGGGTAGTGTCAGTCTCGAGCCCATCTATGAGGTCCAATTGGATAAATACTCCTTCGCAAGAAGATCGAGCCAGTCATATCGCTCATGCAAGTTCAGCTCCACTAGCCTCCAATTCAAGCCCTTATCCATTATTAGGATCCAAAATCTATAGCTTTCAAGTTCAGCCCATATGTGTTGACGCCTACTTTAGAAGAATACTCGCAATTACTTAGTGCTTTGCCTCTTGAAGCAGGCATAACCTTACCAGATCTCAGAGTCCAGCCCGAGAACGCCTTCATGACCTTGCTGGGAGTAAAAAAGGCAACCCTAGCACCGCTCTTATCTTCAAAGGGCAAGAAATGTCTTAGTATCTTAAGGCTAGTATAATGGTTTTCAAGCCCAAATGCTTATTAGAAATATAGTCAGATCTTTTGTAGAGGATATGAATCGTAGGTTGAGAAGAGGGTAAACCCCTTTATTGTAGTAATATTCGGGACAGTGCTATTTTTCGTCAGATACGGTCAAGTTTATGATAGGGTAGTCGAGCTAGTAACCTAATTCTTAGTTGATAAATCCTATATACTGGCACTATTGGTAGAGCAATTTAGGACACTTACCCACTTGAGGAAGCATGGGCATGGGTACTTCATGGCTAACCTTACAATTCTTATTGTATGTTTCTTAGTTACACAAAAGGGTATGGAGAGAATCTTCTGAAAGCATCCTTAACTGAAAAGGTAAATCTAATAGAAGAATTTGCCTGTCACCTTAAGATACTAGAAGAAGCTCAGTTTAAAGGATGGGTATTAATTATAAGTAAGATGCAGCTAATGGATTTTATGTAGACGATTTGGTGGAGCAATTGCACTTGAGCCATCCTAGGGTGCATCGATTATGCAGGGGTTCCTCTCATCGACATTATGGGTTGGAGAAGGTATTTCTTAGCTTGTGTCATTAGGCAATTGAGTCCCCTTCAAGAATTAGCATACAGAGCTTTCTTAGAAGATATTACATTGAGTTATCAAGATCCTTGTTTACCTATCACTACTTTGATTCAATTACTAATAGAACTCGTGAAACTGTGGGAACGGAGGGAAGTCAAGAAAGTAGTCAAGCAGTTCATCTATGATCAATTAGAGAAGACTAAAAAGATATGATATAAAGCTTCGGACGTATTTAGATATGAGCTAGAGCCAGAATATCTTTTGCCTACCGAGATACCATACGAGCCAAAGTTGAAGCCTAGTTCCAAGAATGCAAAAGAATCATTAAAGAATTAAAGATGGAGAATGGGAGATTACTGGAAGAAAAAGAATTCTTAAGGAGTTAGATTCGAGAAAGAGATGTTATAGTCAGAAAGTTGATGAAGCCCATCTTAGTTAGATCCGTCGACTTTTATAAATATAGGATTTGAATTTTTTTTTCTTCTATTTAGAAAGATTAGTTAAGAGTTTGTTTCTTTTTCTCTCTGTCCGTTGTATAGGTTAGATTTTGCAATTATTAATAAATTTGTAGTTTCATTAAATGAGAACCTTTATTGATTGCTAGTTTTTTGCTCTTTTTTTTTTCTTAATAGTTGCCTTTTAAATAAAAAATGAAGAAAAAAATAAAAAACAAAAATATAGAGAAAAAAACATGCAATTAAAAATAAAAAGAAAATAAAAAAAAATAGTTCACAAAAATGTCTATAACTTGGATTTTTGTTTAGGATTTTGAAGATAGCGGCCAAGTGAGCAAACTTAGCTAAAAGCTCGATATTCTCTTATGGTCAAGTGTATAGGGAAAGTGGTTACTTAGGTACTAATAGATAATAGGTCTTTACTGAATGTATATCTTTTAGCAATATTGAATTTGCTTGGATTAGATTTGTTTGAAATAAAGCCTAACTCGATTTCAATAAGGGCTTTTGATGGATCAAAAAGGGAGATACTTAGAAAAATTGGGTTGCAGGTCGAGATTGGTCTACAAATGTTCACTATTCCCTTTCAAATCTTGGATATACCTCGAACTTTCAATCTTCTATTAGGGAGGCTATAGATTCACTCATTAGGGGCAATTCCATCTAGTTTACAACAGAAAGTGAAATTCATAGCCGAGGGGTAGTTGGTCACTATTCTTGGAGAGTAAGACTGCAAGATTTATAAAGAGATGGCCATTCCGTATATTAGGAATGAAGAATTGGAGGAACTAGGATTATAGATATTTTAGGAGGTCAGTATGATTAAAGTGTCAAGACAAGGGGCATAGGGTTGCTCAGAACAGCCTAAGCAGCGGATTGGAACGTTCAGGTTGGATATGAGCCCACTAAAGAGGAAATCCACGAAATGAAGGCCAAAACTAAAGAGAAGAGAAGAGATCGGTTGTACCATATTCATATAGATTTTCCAGACATCTATTAGACATTCTTAGTACCAACAAGTGTTTAAGAACCCGAAGTAGCAAGTCTATTCAAGGCTTTGGCTCAGCAATGCAGCATCAATCCAAATAAAAAGAAAGATATTGGCGTCCCGGTTTCCTTATGCAACTAGTTTTCCATTCTTCTTAATAGGTTTCTTTAAAAAAGAAATATTAGATCAATTAGGACCATTCAATTCAATAAGTAGTCCAATTAGTTAGACCCTTTTCTTTTAGACAATTCGAATTCATTCAATAAAATTAGTTCCTTCCTTTCTTTCAATTCTTCTTTGTTATTTATTTGTTATCCTTTTGCTTTTTTTCCTCTACTCTTCAAATCCAATAAAGCGATGTACATAATGGATATCTCACACCTATAAATGATGAGAATACCAACATCACCTTCGGCCCTGCTAGGTTAGATATCGGAGATGATGTTGAGATTCCAAGCGAAATACAAAAGAGTTAGCGTCAATTTGAATAAGAGAGAGTGATTATTGATGAACCGATAGTAATAATTAATTTAGGAACAGAAGAGAATCCGTAAAACTTGAAAATTGGTGGTGATTTAGCAGATTATCAGAAATAGGAGTTATCACAATTGTTATCAGAATATCAAGACGTATTTGCTTGGTCCGATCAAGATATGCCTAGTTTGGATTCGTCCATCGTAGTTTACAAATTGCTAACAAGAGAAGATATTAAACTGAAAAGGCAAAAGCTTAGGTGGTTTAGGCGGATATATTCCTTAAGATAAAACAAGAAGTGAAGAAATTACTAGAAGTTAGGTTCATAGAAGAGTCTAATTACCTTGAATGGGTAGCAAATGTGGTGTCGGTGTTGAAGAAGAATGGGAAAGCTAGGGTATGTGTAGATTTCCATGATTTGAACCAGGTAACGCCTAAGGATAACTTCCTTTTACCATACATTGATATATTGGTACACAATGAGACTGGAAATCATCTTCTCTCATTAATGGATGGTTTCTTGAGATATAATTAGATCAGGATGGTAGAAAAAGACAAAATCAAAACCACTTTTATTACCACTTGGAGAATGTTTTGTTATCGCATAATGCCTTTCAGGTTGAAGAATGCTGGAGTAACTTATCAGCTTGCTATAGTAGCTTTGTTTCATGACATGATGCATCGGGAAATTGAAGTTTATGTAGATGATATGATTACCAAATCCAAGAACGGTGAGAATCATTTTGATGTTTTGTGTAAGCTGTTTGAGCGATTGAGGAAATTCTAATTGAAACTAAACCCAGAAAAGTGCACCTTTGGAGTAATCTTGGGCAAATTGTTGGGTTTTATAGTTAATAGAAGAGGAATCAAGGTAGACCCAGACAAAGTCAAGGCAATTGTAAACATGCCTACACTAAAGACTGTAAAGGAAGTTAGGAGATTGTTAGGGAGGTTGAATTATATTGCTCAATTTATATCACAGCTAACCGATAAATGCAAGCCATTATTCAAACTTTTGAGGAAGAATGTAGCGATAGAATGAGATGAAGAGTGTGAGTAAGTATTTGCTGAAATTAAGGAGTATCTCATGAATCCGCTAATACTAATCACTCCTACACCGGGATGTATGCTCAGACAGAAAGATGAAACGGGTGGAAAAGAGAATCCTATATACTACTTGAGCAAGAAGTTCATAGAAGGCAAACAGAAATACTTAAAGGTGGAAAGAACATGTTGTGCTTTAATATGGGTGATGCACAGGCTCAAGCAGTATACTCTTTATTATTAAGTAAAGTTGATGACAAAACATGACTCGTTGAGGTATTTAATAGAAAAGCCGGCATTGATCTAGAGAACATCGAAGTGGCAGATGCTGCTATCTGAGTTTGATATCAAGTACTTAACTTAGAGTTTAGTCAATGGGCAGGCAGTGGTCCATTAATTGGCAAAATACCCACTGGAAGATGAAGATGATGGTTTAGAAGCTCGGTTTCAGATGAAAATGTGATGGTGGCGAATGAACTAAGTAGCAAAAATCAAAATAGAGAATGTATTTTAATAGAGCAACTAATGTATTCGGACGCAAGATAAGAGCAATACTAGTATCACCTGAAGGTAATCATTTCCATATACAAACAATATAGTAGAATATGAGACCTACATTTTGGGGCTCAAAATAACACCAGACATAAGAATACAAAGACTTGAAATATATGGAGATTCTTCTCTTATAATTCTCCAGATCTTGGAAGAATATAAGATGAAAGATGAGAAATTAATACCTTATTATGAGCATTTACGCAAGCTGATCGAAAGAGTTCAAGAAATTTCATTTACTTATATTCCAAGAACCCAAAATCAATTTGTCAATGCACTCGCTATGTTAGCGTTAATGGTGAAAGTTATGAATGGGATAGAAATTCAGCCCTTGAAGATTGAGGTAAAGGAAAGATCGGCTTTTTGTTTGATCGTTGAAGACAAACAACAAAAGAAGCCTTAATATTATGATATCAAAAAGTTATATCAAATGGGTGAGTTTCCTAATAACATTGATATAAAAGATAAAAAAGCCTTAAGGAGATTGGTTGCTCATTTCCTATTAAGTAGAGCTATGCTGTATAGAAGATCACTAAATACAACATTACTAAAGTATGTAGATGAAGAAAAAGCTGAGAAATTGATGAAAGAGGTACACAAAAGAGATTGTGGTGCTCACATGAATGGGTACATGTTTGCCAAGAAAATCATGAAGATGGGATATTTTTGGATGACAATGGAATCATACTGTATTGGGTACGTGAGACATTATCACCCATGTTAGGTATACACTAATAAAATCAATGTTCCTCCTTAAGAATTACATGTGTTATCAACTCCTTGGCTTTTCTCAATGTGAGGAATAGATATGATTGGTCCAATTTCACTAATGGCTTTAAACTGGCATAGATTTATTCTAATTGCAATCGATTATTTTACCAAGTGGGTAAAAGTAGTGTCGTTAGCTACGGTGACCAAATGAGTGGTATTTAGATTTTTGAAAAGAGATATTATTGCAAGATATGGTGCATCCGAGTCTATTATTATAGACAACGAGTCAAATTTGAACAATAATTTGATGGCTAAAGTATGCAACCAATTCAATATCAATCATAGAAACTTGACTCCTTGTTGACCTCAGATGAACGAGATAGTTGAATTTGCTAATAAAAATATCAACAGAATCATTAAAAAGATGGCGATCACTTATAAAGATTGGTATCAGATGCTTCCCTTTGCTCTCATAGCTTACAAAACCTCAATTAGAACCTCTACCAGTACAACATCTTATTCATTGGTATATGGAATTGAAGCCGTGCTACTAGTGGAAGTAAAAATACCTTCGTTTCAAATGTTAGTAGAAATTCAACTCGATCAAGCGGAGAATGGGTAAAGAAGCAAATAGAGCATTTAAACCCTCATAAATGAAAGGAGGCTTATAGCGATATGTCATGGTCAAGGTTATCAATAGAGGATGATGATTTGAGCCTTTAACAAGAAAGTGCGCCTGAGGTACTTCAAGGAAGGAGACTTGGTGTTGAAGAAAGTATTGCCAAATGTAAAAGACCCAAGGGGCAAGTCTACTTAGAATTATGAAGGCCCTTTTGTAGTGAAAAGGATGTTATCGAGATGTGCATTAGTGTTGACAAAAATGAATGGTCCGAAATTAAGAAGGACTTGTGAATTCAGATGCAATCAAATTGCATTATTCATGAAAATTAAGTTCAATAAAGATTTCAATTTTTCTTGGGAATTGTTTGTGGTTAATGTTTCAACATTTACAAGTAAAGATGATATCCATGGATGTTCTCGAATTCGGATGGTCATCGACTGATAAACACTTTACCAATAAATCCTTGTATGCTATGTTTCTTAGCCTCGTACACTTAAACACTAAACACTTATCAATAAATTTGAGTTACCAAATAAATTGAAATTAAATATTCTTAATGATTTAATCTTTTTTTTTTTAAAAAAGAGATTTATTTTTCAAGAATCATAGAGAGATGGAAATTGAAACCTTATAACAACAAAAGTAAAATCAAGACATGATCATAGTATGACTATAAGAACCATCAATAAAAGGTTTCAATCATGGAAAAGATCTTATTTCAAAGAGAGAGAGAGAGAGAATACGGCTGAGCTACTGTGATTAAGATGCCGATTAATGACAATGGCCGAGACTCCGAGCTTGGACGATTCATATCAAGTTGCCGAGTCAAACACCGCAACAACTCCCCTTGCCGAGCCATTTCGGACTCGAGTGAATCAAGAGCGGCCATACCAAGTCACAGCAGAGCTTCCTTATGCATTCCACTGCCGAGCTCAACAAAAGCTGAGCCGAGCTTATTCCTTTTAGGTTGCCTATCAATTTCCATGTTCTGAGTTTGTTTGTCCATTCCGAGCTATAATGCCAAGCAAAAAAGCAAGCTTTACAATTCAATACGAAGCCGAACTAAGCTGTGATGTCCGTGGCGAGTTGTCCAAATTTTGGAGTTGTCGAGTTACTACAGCAGAGTCCAACGTCGAGTCGATTTCCTCCGTAAAGACCTCCTGCCGAGCTTGAGGCATTTGTTCATGAAGCCCAGGCTCAGGATAGAGGGAATTCGAACTTACGTCCGATCCATCTAACAACCGCAGCCAAGAATATGAACCAAGTTGTTATATCCTTTGTCCAATTTCTTTTTGACCGAGCCCCTTGCGACTTGGCTATTCACAAGTGCAAGCAAAACTATGAGATAACTTGAGCTTCTCGGCTCAAATGTGCTAAGTTGTCGAGAATACGGCAAAACACAATAGCGAACTGCACTTTTTAAATAACAAGCTCTTAATAACCGAGCTATACCAACTTGAACTCTTACAACCGCGTGTCCGACTAGAGAATCTGATGCCCATGCTACCATGACTTACTACAACCAGATATTAGTATTTATTTAAGCATCTTGAGCCGCTGCAATACAGCAAATGACAGAGTCCGAGTCTCTTCCCACACTACCCTATACATCAGCCAATCATGCCAAATATCGAGCTTTACGCATGCCTAAAGACCCGAGGACTTTACAACAACGATTCCGAGCAATCCACCCATTTTCGAGCAACTCCACATAGATAACTGACCTTTAATTGGACTGCTCTTACTCAACAGTAGCTAAGGGTGTGCTCGGAGCACTGATTGGTCGAAGTAAACAGCTAAACTGAACAAGATTCGAGCTCCTGCCTTCCGTGCAAATACGTCGAAATCAGGAAGCTCCCGAGCTACCCTTACAAAAGACTTCGTTGAGCTTCGACTTTCGAGTGTTGCTCGGTTGAGGAGAAGTACGCGAGGAAACTAGCTTGGTAAGATCGGTCCTAAGGCCAACTCCAATTGAAGAACCGATATCCACACGAGTTCGAGCTCTATCTTTCTCCAATTTTTTGGCTACGCCAAGCTTGTGTGCAAATGGCAGCCATGTGAAAGTCGTCCTCCAAGAGGCAACTTGAATATCTTCTATAAATAAATAGTAGCATTGAGTTTGCAGCACTCATTACGCCCACGGCAACTTGCTCCGCGAAGCCATGATTGAATCCATGCCACACTTTGAATCCACATGCTCCTAGCTATATGTTTTAACTTTTCGAGCTACTTGTGGCAAAGAACTAAGCTAGCTGCTGAGTTAACGACCAATTTCATGTGCTGTGACAACTCAAGATGTTCGTCACATGTTATGCCAAGAGATTTCGAGTGTGCCGAGTAACTCCAATGATGCCGAAATGTGTAGCCGCAATTGGATAAAGTTGTAACTTATATCTAAGCAACATCATTGTGGAGCAAAGTTATGCACATCTTTCGAGCTATTCATTACTCATAGCCAAGTTTTTCATCCATAATACAAAGAGTCGAACTGTGCCAAGTTACCGAGCAAGTACTGTCGGCCAACGATATGAGTCGAGAAGCTGAGTTTTTCCGAGTCGAACCAAATCGCCAAGCTCCATGCCGAGTTGTTGAGAAGCTACTACAAACTTAAATTGGCAAGTTTTTCATTGTTTAAGCCGAGCTCCATAACTGTCTGACCTACACTAAATATTTCCATCATCATTAACAAGGGGGCCGAGCTGTACCAATATCTTACCGACTTGTATTTCCATGCTGAGTGATCTGTAATCTCAGCAAAGCGAAAGCCGAGAAATCTAAAGCTCCTCAATTGAGCTACAACTCAAGAGCATAACAACACTAAGCTCGCATGAACCAAATTCAGAACAGCTGCTGCATAAACTGACCAAACTCGAAAGTTGTCGAGCTATTGACTGCTTATATCGCAAGTTGCCAAACCGCTAGTTTATGCCGAGTTATTGTTCTTCTAGGTGATTGCCAGCTGGTAACACTTAATTATGTTTGTATTATCCTATCGAGCTGTGACAGCTGATTCGAGCGCTTCACGACTTCTATACGGAGTCGTTGCCGACTAAGTGATCAACTTTATATGCTATCCTAGCTCGAGATGTTCTTCACACCGCATGCTGCGCTAACTATGATGTTTGTCACATTATATGCCACTCCAACTTGTACATGTGCTAGTACACATGCTAACTTGTAGACCATTTAAATTGCTGAGCTCTTAATCTGAGCTTGTATTCACATTCGAATTGCTTGAACGCAGATTCAAGCAAAAAATCTAAGAAGGGAACCATGTCGTGTTGCATAAGGAGAGTAAAGCATAGGTCAGCACATGCATAGGGACCGTCGGCACATGTCCTTACATCGAGGAGCTACTCAATGAAAAGTGGATGGCTTAAACTCAAATGTTGAAAGTTCAAAATCATACCAGTCAGAGGCCTATTTTTATACCGAAGCGGCATCTGTCTATAATAAGTTAATGAGATGCAGTTGGTACCCAACAAATGATGAAGAGCTTTATCCTATCTTTCATGCAGCATAATTAACAGCGTGATGACGTAAACAATAGCATCTTGAGTAAAGGACAATTTCCTACTCGGACCCACTCTCATTTTGATCCTCATTGGAAAAAGATGAGTAAAAATCTTCTATTTTTATTTATAATTCATCCAGTCAATTATTTTTAAGCTACACGCTTATGTTGTTCTTTATACTAATCAATTGTTAATATTCATATCTTGATTCATGGTAAATTGATAATCCATAGTGATGCTCCAATGAGAATTCTAAGATAGATTGGGTGTAGAGATACGCCTTTTAGTTTGAGCTCATGCAAGTATAATTTGCTAACAGGTTATTTCTCAATAGTTAGAAGCACTATATGCTATGGGTATTAAGTCATATAAAATTATAATCCATAAGTCTTATATTCAATGGATGGTGAAAGATGGAAATCTTTGAATCTTTAAGTCTAAAGAGAAATTTGGATGACAAAATATAAAGCCTTAAACTCTCTCAAGAGTAATAGGCATAACACAATAAATCTGATGAAAGGATGACTAGCTATATGAATGCCCTAAGCAATAAAGTGGCGATGGGTAAAATATTATGATTCCTACAACTAGTATGGACAATAAGTAAGTAAGCCCAAAGTACTATACTTCATCGAACATAAGGCTAACTAGCCTATTTTTCGACTCTACTTAGCATAGGTTATACCCAGCCTTGACGACTTGCATGCTTCATCGCCTCTTTAGGCACTTTCGCCTCTTTAAGTACTTTGACCTCATTAGGCCCTAACATTTTCAAACACTCTAGCCTTTTTAAGCCTTTACCTCTTTAGGTGCACTGACCTCTTCTAGCCCTCGCTTTTTAAAGCATACTGGTTTTTATAAGTGCTTTGGCCACTCCTAACTTTCACCTCTTCAAGGCTTTTCTTCTTTAAGCACTTTAGCCTTTTCGGGTTTTAAATTACAAACTTTTCTAGAGATTTCACAAAATCAACCCCTAAATACTCTCTTTATTGACCTTGTCACCAAAAAAAGTAGAGGGCAAATGTTGATAGCATTTTTTGATAACTATTCCATGGGTTTATATTAGTGGGCCTAATACTTAAATCCGGTCGCATAATTTAGTATAAGTACAACTTTTACTGACTAATTATAAATACCATACAAGACCCTAAAGTAAAGGGATCTTCTCTTTTATTCTCTCATTCTCATAATTACTGAATAATTCTATTTTACACTATTAAAAGGCTAACTTAGGTATCGAAATGACGACACCGGAATATCATCCAATGCCTCCTGTAGCCGTGTTTTAATTTTGTAGGTATCCGCACACAAAATAGAAAATCAACTATCAACAAGTGGGTAACCCTATCGTATAAGATGTTTATCCGAACCCTACTTTACCGAGTAGGTTCCAAATGGGTAATGAGGATCACAAGTTAGGTTTGAGTAATAGTTTCTTCGAACTTGCTTTCATAGGATGGAATAGGAATACAAAGTAAAAGTATCATGTCCTATCTTGGAACTTATATTCTAATGTATATGAGGTACAAGTTCTATGATACTTTATAACTACTTCTTAACAATAATTAAATAATATTAATAAATAAAATAATTTATAGTATTGATTTTTCTCTTTCAGTCTTAAAGAAAATAACAATAAAAGTCCAACTCATCAAAAAACCCTAAAACTATAAGTAGTTTATGTCTACTATTTAGTCCCTTTCTTTTCTTCTTCTTCTTTTTTTTGGGGTGGGGTGGTGGGGTGAAACCACTCTCTCTTTTTACTATCTTTTTTTTTTTTTTTTGCATCCTCATTCCTCTTTTACATAATTCAGTTTAGAAAGATCTTAAAAATATCTCAATTTTTAACCTATTATTCAATATATTATTTGTACATGATTTTTGTAATATGTGTTTATTAATCTTATGATTTGATGAAAAAAATTATTTTGATAATTAAAAAGAAAAGTAAATAACAAAAGAAATTCAAGCATGCCTTAATCAAGGGTTTCAAAATTTTTAACTGCAAAAATATTTTTTATTTTGCTTATCAAAAATTTATATTGTCTCCACTAAAATTGCATTGCAATTCAAAATTTTATATTATTGCTAAAAATAGGTAAACTAGAACATTCTTTTGTTGAGAGCTTGTTATATTTATCTATTTGATGGGATATACCAAAAAAATATGTAATATTGTAAAAGGGGCAAGTTACCATATCCCACTATTAACTACCATTAGCATTGGGGGCTAGGCAAAAAAAGACCGTGAATCGTAAATTAAACTAAGACCGATCTGAAAATTAGGTTCTTTTTTGCATCTAGTTCGATTACCGATTTGGTTTGACATTCGTCAAATGGTTCGTGGTTTGGTTCATATGGGCAAACCGAATCAAATAGGTTCCTATTTTTTTTTTAAAAAAAAAAGTCTCATCACATGACTGGCCAATTCTCTTTGGTAATTTTATATCCTTATCGTTACTGATTTAACACACTTTTTGACTTAATTTTTTTCCTTTAATTTTTGGTTCATGTTTTCTTATGTAATGTTGATAATTACATAAACCATGATAGTTGACCTCATTTTAAAAATTAATTATAATGTCAATTGTGAGTTTTGAACTTTGATGGAGCTATGTTTATGACTTCTTCATATTGGATTCAATGAGATTTATAATTGAAATTCCATAGGTTGTGCTTTTTAATTGTTAAATTTATAATATTTTATTACAAAAGGCAAAACTTTTTGAATCGTGAACCAAACCATACCAAACCAATTAGTCTATGTTCAAAAAATTTATGAACCGAGCTTTATAATTTGGTTCAATTTTAAAAAAAAATTAATCATTAATTTTTGGTTCGATTTAGTAAGGGAAACAAACCACCAAAGCGGATCACATCCACCCCTAATCAGCATTTGTTGGGAAATTGATATGCTATAAACATGATCTGAGAATAATTTAGTTTCTTTTTTGTTATACAATGTAATATAATTTTGTATTCTATACATTGAGTTATTGGTGAATTCTCTTGTCATCGGCTCAAACTGAAACCAATTTAACCAAACTGAAAATTTTGATTGGCTTGGTTTTTAATGTTTACGGTTTAATTTGGCAGTATTCCAAACGACCATGCGAAGAATAAGATGTGAAAACCTCACAAAAATTTTAAGAGAGAGATAATATTTGCAGAGTAATATGAGATATATCTCAATCAGTGGAACAATTTCAGGCCCAATAAATGGGCGAGCTTGGATAAAAATTTCAAACCAAACGGTTTGCTTAGTTAACAATATGGGCTCGAATAATTTTTCGTAAGGCCTAGTAGGCCCACCTAGCCGTACGAATAAATTTATTTATTTATTTGGCTGAGATTAGAACATATTTTATCAATGTAACAAAATACTACATCTAAATAACATTAAGTATCCATATACTTTTAAAGATTCATAGATAATTTTTCTGTATTTTAAATAAGATGAACGGGACTAAGCTATTTGTCGAAACTGAAAATACAAAACAATAAGTTTGATGAAAAGGTTTTACTTCAACCAACTTTATGAAAGTTTTTATGTGATGATGAAGTATTAAGATAGGTTGTTTTAAGTTCAATAGTAAGTAACAAAACTCAATAACAATATTGCCAATATTTATAAATTTTAATAACAAGATTTAACTATTAAACGTGAGAACGTATAATCTTAAAAAAAAAAAAAGAAAAAAAAAAGAAAGCGATTGAATTTAATCAAGCCTGATTAGCCCCTCTATGTTCTAAAGGCCTGCCATGGTTAAACTTTCTAAAAAATCCCGAACCCCCCAATGAGATCTAGATTGGTTTGGTCAGGGTCCGGGAAACAAGTTTCGAATCCTGTCCCTTCGACAAACGCCTCATCTATTATTTAGTTACATTGTGTCAAAACTTATAATATCCAGTATAGACATATTAAAGTCGGCTTATTTATGACTTATCACTTATAAATGATAGCAAAATAAAATAAATAACTCAAATGCAAATCGAATATGGGGAATCTTTTTATCAGGTTTTTAGGAATTTTTATGATTTCATGTTTATTTTTTAAAAGATCGATTTAACTCTATATTTTACTTTCAATTTATATATTTTTAAATACTAGTAATCCTGTTAAAATGAGAAATAATACGGTAAAAGCTTTCCACCAGGCGTATAATATCGCCGGAGTACTGTTTTAGGTTAGATACGAGGGCATGGCATCTTGTTGGTCCCATAGATTCGCGACTTGTGGAGAAGCACTATCTGGAGTTTTATGTGGGGGCTTATCTTGATATCTGCTCTTCCAAGTCGGCTCTCATTGGTCCACCAGTCCCATCCACCTTATTCACCAGATCGTACTGAGAGCCTGTTGATTCATTCTGGCACCATGTCTCAATGTGTAGCCTGTAGGCTTTGCATGCGGTTTGGTTTGATTTTCGAACCATTTTAATTGTTTTTAAACCATTTTATACAAACTAAAGAACCGTAATGCTTAATGAAAAGGAGAAATTGTTTTGAAACTTATATATAAGAATCTTCATGTGACATTTTATCTTATTGATTTTATTTTGATTAATCTATTCTATTTTGTTGCTATTGAATCCAAGTTATTCTAATATTAGAAATTCTAGTATTTTTTATATACCCCTTGACATATAAGTCGTTTACTAAGCAGAAGAAAAAGTATTTATATATATATATATATATGATGAAAAATTAAAAAGTCAATTGAATACCAAAAAAAAAAAAAAAGAGAGATCTATCAAGATGTAATCATACAAGAGATGTTAAGATATGAACAGAAAAACACACAAAACACACATATATATATATATATATATATATATAAAAGAAGACGAAATCAGTTTGATCCCAAAAAAAGATTATAGGATCCCCACTTTTGAGCCTAAACTGTCCGAATTTTATGAAATGTTTCATACCTAGCTTATGGTGTTTGCGATTCAAAAATTGATACAACTAGAGCTAATAAATTTTATTATAATGAAACAACATAAATATGAATCTAATACGATTAGGAACACAATTATATAAATAAAAACATATGAATAATACGATACATAAGATATAAGATATGATTGCAACACAAATATGTACAATTGTTATGTAAATTAGCTATTAATTATCTTATTTCTGATATGTATACAATTATATATATATATATATATATATACTGTTACGACTTGTTACGAAATAAAACACGAAACTAATATATCAGTACAAATTATCGTGACAAGATTAGTAACCTAATAGCTAATAAGATGCATTGGATTCAATTTCTCAACTGTCGTTGTAATTGAAGTTAAAAAAAGAAATAGAAAAAGAGTAAATCATCCTCTACATCATACGTCTAAATTGTGTGGTGAGTATAGTCACATTTGTTTTAATAATTCCCTCAAAAATTTTAGATGGAAGATACTTTGAGATAAGGATAGCCAATTGTTTTATAGCAAATGTTGATCGTGCGTACACATGTTATGAGTATGAGCTGGAGCTACACGGCAAATAATTTTTAACCATCCAAGTACAGCCCACCCAGAATCTTGCCCAACTCACCAGTCAGCCCAAAACCATTGAAGTCAACCCCCATTCCATTTGTTGGAGAGCTTCATGGTTCAGCCGAAGCCAATCTCTTATTTTGATGAACCATTCGATTTTTTATTTTATTATTAATATAATAATATTAAATTTAAATCATTAAATTAATTATATTTTTGATGACTGAAATGAGATAAAGAGTAGGATGAATTTGATAAAAGTATAATCAAAACCCTAAAACCATCGTTTATATGGATTTTAAATTCCTTTATCTCCACATATTATATATATATATATATATATATATTAGTTTCTCATAATAATATCCTTATATGCAACTAAATCCTCCATCACGTAATCACCTGCATCGCTCTGCACGTCATCCACCTTGCACCCTCATTTACACACCAATCACCAACACCTAAATTTGATAGAATTAGATGGATGTAGCATCTTCGATTGTTCCTTTTAACACGATCCACTTATGATTAGCTTTTTAATGGACGATTTTCTATATTTAAGAAAGATTTAAATATAGTCACATTTCCAAGAGAGTTTTCTTTTTTTTTTTTTCCAACAATTACTCAAAACATATTATCATGAAACATCCTCAAAACGAAACAATTTATCTAACATAGCAGTTAAAATTCACACGTATTATTTTGATTTTTCCATGTTCATCACTATGGATTGCTTGCAAACTATAATTTACTAGTAAATTATGCATCCGCGTTATGTGTATATCAATAATTATATTTGAAATCATTAATTAAAATAATTAAAACATACTGTACTTGTAAGATATATCTGTAAAAAATACAAAATAATTATGAAACTAAAAATTAACTATTTCAAAAAATACATTAAAAAATTTCTATATATCTTTTGTAAAAATTTATGTTAAGGTTTTAATAACTTATAAAATTTAGATCAGACAAAAAAGACTTGTAAAAAGCTTAATAAGTGCAAAACTATTTACAATTTATGGCATAATGAGGCCAAAAAATTAAAGTTACAGTACTATTGGGAAATAAAAAGAGGTGAGAGAGGGAGAAGAAAGTAGATATAGGGGATGTCACACTTAGTATAATTTTAGGATTGGAAGAGACTAATGGGGGAAAGAGAAAGGAGGATTAAAAGAAAAGAGAAAGAAAAAAAAGGAAAGTGATATATTTATTTATTACTTATAATTTTAATATATCATTTTAATGTTAGGTTTTTTTTGTTAAATAATATTAAATAAATTATAAATAAGTAGTTTTAAAAGTGACAATTACTTAAGTCCTAAAGGGTTATAATAATATAGATAATGTTGGAAAATTATAATCTATATATATACATAAATTTAGATCAAAATTTAGTGTAGACGTGAGATTATGGCATATTTATGATGAAGTAAGAGTACAATTTGTGTACTTGAAGTGAAAGAGAGATCCATTTTTTAACATTATTTCTCTACATAGAAGTGTAAAGAGTGTGGGAGAAGATTATTCTCTTCATGACATAATTTTAAGATTAGGTTAAAACCATTTAATGGGAGAGTCGTTTTTATATCCTTATCAAATGAAAGTAAAGACCTCTCATTACGCAACCAAGTAAGCAGTTTTACCCATTACGAGCTATTTACATTAAAAACCCAATTATAATGTTCATATTAGTTAAGTATTATAATTAAATAATAATATCATAATTAATTTATTAACAATTCAAAATGATATATTCTAAATAATTGATTAATGTTAATCCACATAATTAGATAATTTAACATTCTCTAACTTAGATAACAATAGTTAATTATTAGCAATATATGAATTTTTAGGACAAAAATATTAATTATGGTCAACGCACATATCAACTAACAATTTAAGAAATATAGAGCTTAACATTGTAAACATAATATCTAATAGGGACATATATATTATACATGTTAATATACTTATATTTCACATAAAAAAATAATAAACAAGAGAAACACAATAATACAAATGTTTCGTCTTAAAAAATGGTCTAAGCATTTTAATAATGTTACAAAAGATATGATAATAAAAGTGACGTTATCTTATATATATTTCATAGTAATCGACAAATATACAATTTCAAATTCTCACTAACCCAATGTATCAAAAGACTTAACCAAACCATAATGAAATATATAGTTATGAAAAACTCCAATTTAAACCTTTAATTGATAGATTTACTAACATGTTCTTTATAACAAGACACTCAATCTACATCTAAAACTATAGAATTTTCTCTTTAACAAATATATATATTTTAAATCAAAATACTTTAAATGAAAAGAGATTTTCTTATTTTGAAAGAAATGCACAACAAAAGTATTGTTGCAATATGTTACAAGTAGTCTAAATATACCTTCAATAATGTGAAAATAAAAAAATTACATGGCTTAATGAGTAACATACTCTACTTTCATAATAAAAATAACTATAAGTGTCTATCTAACACTTTTTAATAAAATAGCTCCTTTTACCATTAGTAAAATAAAATAGAAATAGATTTTTGGTTGTCAGGGCGCTTAAAATTAAAATCAGAATAGCTAATAATATAAAGTTGATTAGACTTCTCATAGGTCAACATATAGTTTTTAGTACCCTGTAAATATCTCGTAACCCTTTTTCATGACTTTACAATAACCCAAACATTTGTTGCTCATGTATATCCCTTAAGCATTATTAGTAAAAGTGATGTTGGCATAAATACAAACTTGAGCATATGTCAAATTGTTAACAACAAAAGCATATGGGACTATTTTCTTGTTTTTTTTTTTCAAGGATTTTGAAATTTAAAGAACATATTACACTTTTGAACATATGTAGCACACCAGAGCAAGAATGCGTGCTAAACTAATTGAGGACCTTTTCAATATATCTTTTTTTAGAAAAGTCAATAATACTATATGACCTATCATGTTAAATTTAGATGTATAGAACCACCAAAGCATCATCAAGGTCCTTCATGTCAAAATAGTTATTTAAAAAGTTAGTTTTATTTAAGGTTTAGAAAGAAGTTAATTACATAAATAAATGGGCTAACATCAAATTAAGAATTATATGATTAATACAAATTGTTATGATCCAGTCAAAGAATTATATGATTCCATATGCACATCTAAAAATATCCTTAATGCAAATTTCTTATTTATTATAATCTTGTTTACAGGTTCTAAATCATAATAAATAAGTCTCATGTCACCAAAATTCCAATACCAATAGGGTAATTAAAGAAAAATTGACATAAGAATAAAATTGATGGTACATTATGTCAACAACACATTACATAAATAATTACAAATCAATAGGGTATAGTTATTGTTAATGCAATATAAATTACAGCTAAAAGAATTTTAATTATTTAATTTATACAAAATTTTGCATAGTTATACCCCCAATAAGTGAGCTCACAAATATACAAAATGATAACAATTAGCCCTAATAGAATAGGATAATTTATATCATGCAAAGTAGGGCACTGAATCATATTAATTCCATAAATATAGCATGAATAATCAAAATAATGATAAGGTTAAATTGTGGGTCATGCCAATTCATATATCTTACAACATATATCTGCCTAGTTAACATTATCGATTAGTTGGAAGTATCAAATAAGATTTTTATTTTAGTAGATAATATTAAACTGCAATCATTCAAAAGCTTTATAAAAAGCAAAAAAAATAATGAGGATTTTTCTTATTTTTGGTACTAAAAGAAATTTTAGTGAATTAAGTAAAGTACATAAATATAATTTAAAATAATTTATTTATCCTTAAAAGAAATGATTTTATTACAATACTTCAATACAGCAAAACAAACTCAATGTCTCGTTTTTATTTCTTGGTATGAGTACCTTTAAAAAATTTATAGTAGCAATATTTATTGTTCCTACAAAAATTAACTAGAATTATAATAATAATGTAAAAGATTAATAAGTTGGCAAATAATTGATTTAACTTTAAAGAAAACTAATGGCTTTAATTAGTTTAAGGGTTCTATGCATCACCTCAAGATCTCTTTAGACAAAAAGCCAAATATTAAGATTTTATTGTGTAAACTAAACAAATAATATGCACAAACTTTTGAAAATTTTTCATTTGAGAGATAAATTCTATAGACCCACATATATGTTCGTAATGCTTCACCTCATTAAAAAAAATTAAAATATATAAATATCCCCTTTAGGCAGGTAATATATTTTAAGACAAAAGCTATGATATAAATCATAAAATAATTTTATAAGTTTAAATTAATAAACCATTTTTGTGGCAACTACCTAAATAAATTTTATTCAAATCATTATAGTGCATTTAATCACATATATCCACTTGAAACATGTCACCTATAGTGCCTTTTTTTTTTCACATATACATTCTTAAATTTAATTGCATTTTTACTACAATTTTAAGATTCATATGTAAACAAATTGAAATCAATATATTCATAAAAGCAAAAAAAAAAAAAAATCAAATTAATAAGTTGAATGATTCTACTGATATATATATATATATATATAAACTAACATGATCATAACAGTAAAAAATGAAAGAAATAAAGTCATATTAGTAAGTAAATAATCATATTACTACTAATATATAAACTAATAGATTCTTTAGGATATTACATAAATCAACCTGTTACCAATGTCAATCTATGTTCCCATATTTTATTTTTCTCTATTTGCTTTTGCTATTTGAAATATTATTAATTAAATTAACACATTTTTAAATGGTTAAGTTTCATTATCAAAACAAATGAAATATATATTTGTTTTTTCGCAATGACTTTAAGTGATGACTAAGGAATTACAATTTTATGGTGTGTAGTTTGGACGGATGCTGGTAAGGAGATCAAATTGTTAACTAGAAAAAAATTTGAATGATGTTATTTTAATTTATTCTTCTATCCATTAAAGTTGACATAAACTAAAAATCAAAGACTCTCTCATTAAATTTAACTATACAATATACAAATAAAGAAAAAGTTAAATTTTCAAAAAATTTTAAAACTTTATATTCGATGAATCAAAAACCATCTGTTCATAATTATAAATATTGCAACCAAAGTAATATAATTTTAAATACGTATATGAATATTCATCGTGAAGAAGCAAAACCCTTAAGTATGACAAATCACAAAAAAGACTCCATCTTTTTAATCATTCATTGATGTTCTAGAATTAAATTATGGTTTTTATCATTTAATCAACACTTAATCCATAAAGGATATTCAAAATTTTAATATATGATGAATTATGAATTATAGAGTATGAATTCATACGATAAGGAGATCATTCAAACATTCGAAGAATAAGTGGAATGCATGAAAAAACACTTCTCTCCCATGACGAAGTATAAAATTGTACCAAGTACAAATCGACATGACTTCGTTACAAATACTAAAAACATCATTATCGAGATCAAAAGAAAACTTCTGAATCTTGAATTTCTTGCAAATTCTTATCTAAATCCATATGTCCACAAGATGGAAAAATTGTAAGGATGAATTACATTACTAATTGGCATATTACAAATATGAGGAATTCACAAATATGACGAATTTTATGATTCATAAGAATTATTAAAATTCATGATTTGGAATGATTACTAAAATTCATAATTCAAGGAGTTTTATTTATTATTGAAATATATGATATAATTTATATAACCTGTCAAAAGGTTTTGTTGTGATGAACCTAACCGAGAACACAGATACACATTATCATTTTTCTTTATTCATGAAAGATCAATCTATGAATCCAACTAACAGAATTTTTAGATAGGGCTAATTTACATATTCCATGAAAACATAGATGCAATACTAACGGATCTCTATTACAGGTAACAACAATTCCAACTAATTTTTATGACATGGAAATCAATGAAGTGCTGGTTGTTTGTGAAGCTTTATGTATCTCTTTGGACCATAGTTGGAAAATTGAAATGAATTCATGTGTAATATTTGGAAATCAACTAAAATTATTCATGATATAAACATGATGAAGTGTTGTTTTTCAAGTTGTCATTTTTATTTTATTTACCAAAAAGCAAATGTGAGTGCACATTAAATTGTAAATTAAGTGAGGTATGGGATGTGTTGTAACTTTAAGATATCACTATCCTCATCCTAGTTAAGTCGATTTTTATATGTTGATCATGCATTACGGCTTTCTAATGTAAATACTTTCGCTTAGTTATGTGAATGAAGTTTATTGTTAAAAAAAATGTAAGGGATAAGATTTGTGATCTAATTTATTAATTTGGTTAAAATTATAAGCCCCACAATTAGTCACTTAAGATTTCGATAAATCGAAAAATCCGATCGAGCCTAAATTATAAGTAAAACTAGAAATATTAGTAAAATGATCACATAAGTTTGAATTTAAAAAAATAAGCAATAAAATAAAAGAATATAAAAATTTCAAATTATATAACTCGTTATTTATTGAAAATGTGTAAAATATATTTTGATAATTAATGAATCGCTAAAGATAAATTATATGTATACTAAAAATCATAAAATGACCTAAATAATATTTCGGAACATTTGTTTATACTATATATGAATTTACATGTATTTAGAATTACATGTAATTACTCAAAATACGCAAATTGTGCTAAAATATTAATAAATAATTAAATAAAATTATTGATTAATTGAGAAAAAATCAAAAGGATAGGGAATGATGAAAATCTAGTCATGGCAAGTCAGGAACTAAAGAAGAAAAATTATCCAATTAGAATTAAGCAATACAAAAGCCAAAAATCAAGAAAATGGGGCAATGTCATGTCTAATTAATGCATATTAATTACCAAAAAGGTCTATAAATAGGAAAAAAATTTAAATAACTCCTTTGGATAGTTAGGTATTTGAGAAAAATAGAGAGACTTAAAAATTATGAGGAAAAACTAGAGAAAAAAAAAAAAGAAAAGGAAAATTGTGCAGTCGGGGCTTTTAAGGAGAACTCAGACCTGACGAGTAACTGAGAGTGAACGGCCACCACCACTATAAGGTAGTGGCAGCACCCAGGTGAGTCGATACACCCATGGCCACCGACGGTGGCTGAAGCCACCTAAATCGGTGAGTTCGATTTCCAGCCTAATTTTGTGTAATTTTGTAAAAATAGTAAATATTCTTAAAAAATTATGAAACTTGTTATTCTGTAATATTTTTGTATGTAATTTTTAGGAAAATATTATTTTGACGAAAATATGTCCCGTGATATATGGTCCTTAAAAAATCATGCAAAACCGAGCATGATTAAGATTAGAAATAAATGACCTTAGGAGTGTAGTTTTGAACCATTTTTTTTTTGTAGACTATTTAGATGATATAGAATAGTGCTATGTAGCCCTTTTTCAAAAATTAATTTTTAAAAATTTTAGATAATTTTTATGCCTTAAAATGAGGCATAAAATGGGTAATTTAGGGTTAATTAAATAATTAAATGATAATTACTAATTTAGTAAATAATTATATGTTTTAGGATATTGAAATCTGATGAAGTATGATACTTGTAGCATTTAGGGTGTTAGATGTAATTATTAGGTTAATTATGTAGTCAATAAGTAATAGAGAAAAATAGTAAAATTTAAGTTAATTTTGTAAATTAGGATAATTAGAAGTAAAATCTGATTTAGGATGAATTTAGATATTTTGAAATGATAATTGATGTTAGGAAATGATAATTAGAGTAATAGAAATATTAGATATGTACATAATACACAATTATTAGAAATATAATAAATAGAAAATATTATAATAAAAAAATTGATATTATGATAATAATAAAAATGTACAATAAATCTGATAGGAAACTTGAATTTATGTAAGTAGAGGAAAAATGTAAAAATTTCTTATATCAAGAGTAAATTTGGTACACTAATAATGATTTAAGTGTACAGGGTGGAATAAAATACTAATTAGAGGTAATGATGGTATTTAGGAGATCGGGAAGTAATGTGATTAATTTCACATTATGAGTTAAAACGGATTTCTAGGGTTCGACTATAAAACAATATTTAGAAATAGAACTAGAACCTAATTTAGAAATTAATGCGGAAACCGAATTCGAACCTAACCCTATACTTAGAATAATTGTAAAAGACTTAAGACCTCGATAATTGGATATATTGAACTCTAAACAAAAGATTACAATAATTGTTATAGGATAAAATGAATCTATACTGGTTATAAGAAAAAATTGAAACCACTTTGTGTTATAGGGATGATCGGCAATGGCCTGAGTAAGTCGGACCTCGAGTGAGTGAGCGAGGAATCAAGGTAAGTTGGGATTGATACGTTGCTGTATTTTGGAGGCTTGAGATTATACTTGGTTATACTTATTAGATAGTTGGTTGTATACATGTGCTTGATTATAAGTGATGCTATGATTTTGTCTATTGTTCTGGCTTGTATTGTATGATTTGTATGAAATGATTGATCACCCTAAACTGGACCTAATCTAATATATGATCTACAATCGTAATTGGATCTACATGATAACCCATTAGGGGAACTTAGGACTTTCTGGCCAAATACTAACCCCTTCGAAAGGGATAGCGCAGGATTGCAATGGGTTCCTTCTTCATCCTCAGTCAAACTAAGTAACAGAAGAGGAGGTTGAGGTGAGGGTGAAGACAATGGTTCGAAGGTAGTCGCGGGAGGAGCGAGGTCTCCATTACACAAGCTTAGGTTTCGTCGTGAGCTGTTGCATTAATAACAGCTCCTCAACCCGGATTAGAGTAGACGCAATTTCTCTGATCTCACGACGAGCCGGACAACGTTGTGCGATGGTATTTGCTTGAACATGCATTGCACTTAATAAGTTGGTTGATAACCTTGTTATGTTTATGGTATAGTTTTAAGTCCTCTATTTTAACTTACTAAGTTATGGTTGCTCACATCCCTATAGATATCGTGTAGGTGTTAGCTAAAAAGCGGCATATAACTACCCTAAAACTAGTAACTGCTGAATCCTAGGGAGTGAGGAAAAATATTTGAAGAATAGACATATTTTTAAGATTTAAGCTATTGTCGTTGAAAATGATAATTGTAATAACTGAATTCTAGTATATAATATATATATATATAATTTTCTGATTTTTTTATATAAATGATTTATTTAAATTACAACCGTTTACTTCAAAGTGAGTTAGTTGTGGATATCTTGTGTAGATCGAGTCTATGATAGTGGTTGTAAGGACAATTTCTATCTTAGAATGGTTTACACAGCGAGACTATTACGACTCTGCCGCTTTGAGGCATAACAAAAATCCAAACTAACAAAATTAGGGTTTATAAATTTTAATTCAATTTTGATAAATATAAGAGCAACAACAATATCTGTATCTACAATGGCACTGAGAACAATTGTGGAAAAATTATAAACTATATATACATAAATTCATATCAAGATTTAATATAAATATGAGATTATGGCACGTTTATCATAAAGTAAGAGTACAATTTATATACTTGGAATTAAAGAGAAATCCATTTTTTATTACTATTTTTCTTTATACAATTATAAATTGTGTAAGAGAAGATTACTCTCTTTGTGATAGAATATTAATGTTAGGTTAAAACTATTTAATAGGAGATTGATTTTTATATCAGATAAGAGTAGTAACCTTTCATCAGGTAAAAAAGTGAATAACCTTATTTGCATTAAAAGCTCAATTATAATGTCCATATTAGTTAAGAGATATAATTAAATAATAATTTCATAAATAATTTATTAATAATTAACATTAATATATTCTAAATGATTGATTAATAGCAATCCACATAATCAATAATTTAATATATAATTAATCTTTTTTCATAATTATCTAAGAATTAATTATTATAAAACATATATGAATTATCTCGCTATTTGATTTTTGTGTTGTTTTATTTTTCAATACTGTAATTTAATTTTTATGGTCATTCAATATAAAGTTTATGTTATTTTACTTCTTAGTTGAATAACCTTAATTTCAAGTTCTTTTCACTTCGTCTAACTATATTATTATTTTTCTTTAAATTCTGTGACATTTAAACTTCGTGTCCACTTAAGATAATAAAAATAAAAGAGAAAACATTGAAACACAATGGTTAAATAAAGTTTTGGGTTTATTAGCCTTTATGTAATTGAGAATTATTATAATAGAGAGATTCTACAGTCTTATAGTCTGTTTTAATAAGATTAGTTTCATCTATTGTTTTACCATTCATTTTTATATTTTTAAATTTGAACCATTAAATTCAACGATTTGTTTAATATCTAAATATAAAGGTGATTAAATTAAAAGTTGGATAGATGGTAATATCAATACCGTAAATAAATCGAACGATATTGTAAAAATATTCTATATAATAATGCGAGGATACAAAATTAGAAAAAAATATAAAAACAATAACATATGAACGAGTTAAAACAGAACAAAAACTCGACATGCGTAACTGAAAAAAAAAATCCTTTCTATTTTTCAAAATCTAATATATAAAAATATGTAATAAAAATAATAGATATACATGGAAACCTCAGCATGCACCAGCCTACACCGGATAACTAATCTAAAATCACTTACCATATAAAAACCTTGGCAGCCACAGTTACCAAACTCGGAGAAACAAAAGCTCAGCCACGGTCGAGTCGATTTCATCATCAACTCAACTCGGTCTCTCCCAACTCAGTACCACCAACACTGCCCCAATGGCTTCTATCCACACCACTCTCTGTCCTCTCACCAAACTCAATACTAAACCCACAAGAAACCCCTTTCCAAGAACACCCAACTCCAAGATCCCATCTTTAACCCTCCCCAGAAACAGAATTCCTCACAGACTCGTTCCCAACTCAGTAATGGAAGAATTAGACGTCATCCCCATGCAAAGTGGGGATAGTACGGATCAACAAGAAGGTGTGGCGGTGAGTTTGGAGAGAGAAGGTGATGTGGGTGAGTTGGTGAGTCAAGTGGGTGGGTTCGTGACGAGTGAAGGACAGTTTTCATTTGATGGATTTTCTTCTTCTAGTGGTGCTTCGTCTTCGGGGTCTTCGATGGAAGAAGTTCAAAGTGGAGAAATGGAGAGATTGGTCGATAGGACTATTAATGCTATGATTGTGTTGGCTGCTGGTACTTATGCAATCACTAGGTTGCTTACTATTGACCGCGACTATTGGCATGTGAGTATTTAAATACTTCATACTATGTATTTTAGGTTGTTACTTTTATTGTAAAGTGTTACTGATGAAGTTTTATTAATAACGGGTGCCTAGGCACCCATCATGTGGCGTGTTTTGTTTATCTGTTTCATAGAACTTGCCGAAAATATGTCATCTTGTAAAAGAGGCAAGTTTCTATTGACAAGTTTCCATAGAACTTGCCGAAAATATGTAAAATATTTCCATATACTTTAAACATATATCGAAAATAATTTAGTTTATTTGTGTATTTCGATTCCTTGAAAATGGGAGAAATTGAAGGGTCCAACAGTGCTATGATTAGGAAAATTGAAGAGTCCAGTAACAGAAGTTTGTAGGGCTGTATGTTGTCCAATCACAATAGATGGTAGGGTGTAAAGATTGATAATTTATGGATGAGAATTGAAGAATGTAACGTGCATCCACTGAACCACGTTGTGTAGGCAGGGTAATGTGGATGTTGCAGGTTTTCCTTTTTGTGCTATGCATATAGCATTGTGTGGCTGTTGAAAGGATAAGCTTTCAAGGATTGGTTCTTGGCAATATGCAGATGATACAGTAGATGTAGGATGTGTAGAAACTTACTTAAACTTGTGATATTGAACATCGTGCAATTAGATGATTACACACGAAGGAGGATAATCAGGTCTGATTGAGTCCTATGGTGGGTTAAGTGTAGTAACGGTCAATTTAGATATTTTATTCTTTTGATTAGAAATGGAATTTTTTTCCTTTTTCATTTGATGTAATCGGAGTATGACATATGGATTTTTGCTCAAGGTGTTAGAACTGGGGTTAATTTCACACCATGATCATCTTTTGTACCCTCTGAAATGACATAATAGATATGATCTTGGTCATCTTTACTACAGAAGGATGTTTAGCAGTTCAACACAATCTGTTCCCGGGCTTGTCTGTCTGCCCAAATATGTTTCCTGGGTAGAGTAAGCTTTCTATATCATAATGAACAAGATAAATTTGAATAGTAATCATAGGAGACCCCTTGGCTAAACATCCTGTGGGATTGTTGGTCAAATTAGATAGATTTAAGCATGTGAAATCATATGGTCATGTTGTCTCCTTGGCATTTGTTCTCAGTATTAGCAAATCATTGTGACTCATTGTTGCTGTTAACTTCGCGCAATGATGCTTCGCTGAAACTAGAGATGGTTGGGTTCTTATGATTATTATATTATCAACTCATTTTTGGCCTCTGCAGGGATGGACCGTTTATGAGATACTAAGATATGCACCACAGCACAACTGGATAGCTTATGAGGAAGCTCTTAAAACCAACCCAGTTTTAGCGAAAATGGTCATTAGTGGAGTAGTGTATTCCGTTGGTGACTGGATCGCACAGGTATGTTGTGTTGTATGGACTATAAATTATTGCATTTCAAATTTTATTCCCATACTGTGCATTGGATTCTTTTCTATAGTGCTGACTCATAAATCTGCAGTGCTTTGAGGGCAAACCTCTTTTTGAGTTTGACAGAGCGCGAATGTTTAGGTCAGGCCTTGTAGGATTTACGCTGCATGGATCCCTTTCACACTACTACTATGAATTTTGTGAGGTGCGTTCGTAGTTTTGAATCCTGATTCGAAGTATATTTTTCTCGGCTACTGTGTGACTTTCTTCTTTCCCTGTGTTAGCAGGAGCTTTTCCCCTTTCAAGACTGGTGGGTGGTTCCCGCCAAAGTGTTATTTGACCAAACTGCATGGGCAGCAGCTTGGAACAGCATATATTACACAGTGTTGGGATTTTTACGTCTTGAGTCCCCTGTCAGTGTCTTCAGTGAATTGAAAGCAACTTTCTGGCCCATGTTAACTGTGAGTAAATTTCCTAGGCTCTCTTTTAGTCCTTTTTGTTGACACTGTTTTTCCTCGTATTTTAGCCTGACAATCATTCTGAATCGTGTTGATTGCATTTTCCCCAAGATTAACTTACAACATTTGTATTTTTTTGAGCCATTGGAATTTGAAGAAGACAAGTATCAATTGGCTGTGAATGCTGGTCTTCATATTTCAGCTTGTGTTGGAATTATGTTCTGTTCTTTCATGATATATAGGCAGTCTTCCTGATTTATTTACAGGCAGGATGGAAACTCTGGCCATTTGCGCATCTTATTACCTATGGCGTGATTCCAGTACAGCAAAGGCTTCTTTGGGTGGACTGCGTTGAGCTCATATGGGTGACAATACTCTCAACGTAAGTGCTTGGTTAGATGAGTTTGTTGTCTATTGATGCATTATGGTGGAAATAGAAGTTGAATGAAACTATTCTCTTGTTTTTCCTGCCTATTTGTGTAATTCCATGCACATTACGATTGTTTGAACCCCATATTGTTTTCTTCTTTTAGACGAGGTTTTCACTAACATTTGGTATTTTCATCTCTGCGATAGATATTCTAATGAGAAATCTGAAGCAAGGATAGCAGAAGCTCCTGTGGAAGCCAGTGCAAGCTCTCAGTCAATGAAGCTGCCTGAGGTAAACAACAGCTCCTTATCTTGTATTGTTATTAGATGTGTATACGAGATTGTTGGTGCCATTCTTAATTTTGCCCTTCCCTTTTGCTTAACAGGAACAATAGATCTTTTGAGAAGCAGAAAGAATTCATGGAGAAGCAAGCAATGTACTGAGTGATGGACCGCGCACTGAGAAGGCCGTGGAGGTCTTGACAGGATGAGTATTGTATCATGTGTACATACAGCAATATTGTGAATCTTGGATGTGTATACTTTAGGAAACATCCGCCATTTTTATGTATCTAATTACATTTTTACCCTATAGTTGCGGATTTCATACTCGTTTATAGCACAATGAGTAAAAGAAAAGGGGTAAATTGACTTTGGTAGATAAACGAGATGAAGAATTTAGTACATTCTAATCTTGTCGATAGAGCGAGGTTGCCATAATTGGACAGACTATATACGAGGATACGATGGAAGTTGTCTTATAGGTATTGTCTTCACGTTTGTTTGAAATGCGTATGGTAACATTTATTTTTATAGCAGTGGTTTACCTGATAAGAATTATGCCCTAGACTAATCCCTATATGGGTTCTACGACTATTCGTGCACGGTCCCAATCTTATCAGTATATAAAAATTATAATAATTACGGTAGAACTCTGCCATAAGTGGAGGAAAAAAAGGTTTATTGAGTGTTTCGTGCAATATGTATATACGAGTGCTAGATAGGTACCGATTATATAATTGGACACATGATAGCGACAATGGATGGCTACTAAAAGGCCTACTATTCATGGAGAGACCATATACCATCAAAATCCAATTGATAGTTATCTATCAATATTTGTACAAAGAATATATTTTCGTTAAGGTATTGTAAATGGTCATTAGGGATGCTATTATTTCATCATAATTGAGCGGTTTCGATTCTCTTTCGTATCCTTTGATAAAGTATATGGTTGGTGATATAATATCTTGGTCAGTCAAGACTTGTATCCTAATTAGCTTAAGTGCCATTTAATTTTTTTTAAATAGAGATGGGATGGGTTTAATTTCTCCTTGTATAGTTGGTAGTACGATCTTGTGACCTCACAAGAGTAGGAGATGCGAAAAGAAAAACATTAATTAGAACCTCTTATTTGTCGAGATAATAATGCAACCCTTGGTATGGTCATTGTCAAGAAGTTTCCTTGTTAATAATGTCCATATCTTTCTTCTGTGGGTATTAAAAGTGGATGTGATGTTTCTTGCGTGGCACTACCAGGTTCAATAATGGAAGAATATATCTATTAAAAGTGGATGTGATGTGTATAGTCTTCTTCCAGTCGATATTTTAAAACTTATGATGGCATTCGCAGACAGACCATCGGTTTTAATGTCGTTGTAAACTTATGATGATAGCCCAAGTTGAGAATGGGTGACAAAAATTTTATGTTTGTTGTTGGATCTTCCACAAGGTAGGGGACCCCATCTTCTACAGGCTTGTGGCTCGAGGTTGTGGATGGCAAATTCTCTTTGCCTCCATCGAAACGTCTTGATTGCATAGTCAGCATGATGTGGAGGGATGATTGGGTGACGGAAGATTTTATCTCGAAACGGTGAGCTGAAACAGAAACACATTTCACTGTTGTTCTCCGTCTGTTTTCACACGTCCTGCTAGAGCTGTATAAGTGGACAAGTCATATGGCTCAACTCATTTGGTTTCCTGAAAAAGCAGGTTAGGGTTTTTTAATAATGTTATTCATCTGGATATATAAAATAGATTAAGGATGAAAAGAGTTGAATTGTGTTTAATTGGGATTCAATGGGAATTGAATTAAGATTAGACTGTATTAATTTTATGGTTAAATTAAGTTAAATCGAGTTGAATTAAAAAGATTAATTTGATACGATAATATTGATTTTCAATCAATGTGGTTATTTTATTATCTACCTCTTAATTAATAACTTAGGTGTTATAATAAGTTAACCTACTGCAGATTGAGTTGGTTTGAGGATAGGTAAAATTAAAAAATAAAAAATAGAAGAAGAACAAAACAATTTGCTTTTCAAAAAACCTCTAAACTAAAACGGAGAAAATAAGAAACTCTAGTCTTATTTCCATGAACTTTATATTGAGAAATAAATTTTGACGAGGAAGAAAAAACCGTTTTGATTTGCTTTCTTCGTCTTTGGTTTTGGTTTCAAGAACAATAGAAGCCAAGTATGTATGTATAAAGTAGTAGGAAGTATCGAACGCTGAGAAGTACTATAATTGACTTCCATAAACAACATAGGCATAGAGTGTTGCTTAGCAAAGGTCATAATCATCTTCGTTTTTATCTACAATATTTATACATACCATCAAATTAAGAACTTTCCTAGTTCATTTTATCTATAGGTGTTGAGAATGAAAAGTTGAAGAAGTCCTCATCCTCTCGATCGACAACTTATTTACGTGAGCAATTGAAAAAAAGAAGTGGGACGGCTATGAAAAACGGTTTTGATAAAAGCAGATAATATTAAATAATCCCCACTTCATAATAACTCGTTTCGTATTTGTATATATTATATCAATATATTAATCAATTTTATTATTAAACAACTCACAACTTTATCTCTAAATTATTTTGCAAAACTTCTTTAACAAAATTTTAAAAGTTTTTGTGGGTCTCGATATAATTATTTAACCAATCAAAATTATGGAATGAAAAAAAAAAAAAAAAACACAGGAAACCTTGCTTTTTGAAGTTGCTTGGCAGAGCAACTTTACCTGGTGAAGCAACTTCTCACAATGGAGAAGTAACGGATAGTTGCTACTTACATCCTTGGAAGACGCACAAAGCAATGCGCGTTGTGGATACTCTTAATGATTCAAATTTCAAGAATTTCTTAAAGAATATTATATAAGAATAAAATACGTAAGAAACTAGCATTGGGTCTTCCAAGTATATATATATATATATATATATATATTGTATATGCATATTATGGAGTAGAAACGATGAAACTAGTAAAAATTACTCGTAATAATGAGATTGTACACTTTTTTTTTTTTACTATACGTGAATACTATTTTTGCGTAGAATTCTAATTAAAGAAATAACATTTATTTTAGCAGGTCTATATTTTAATATTAAATGGATCGGTGGATTGATTCCCTTGATCTTAAATTGTATGAATGGGTTAAATGGCAAGGGTTGATTGGGTTGACCTGCTTTACAATGACATAGACTATGTCTAAAATTTTAGATTGCTATTAATTTATAGTGAGCTAATTCATTTAACTCAGTAGTCAAGATAGATTGAAGTTGAATGGTTTATCTAAAATTTTAGATTATTATTAAGTTATAGTGGATTGTTTTGTTTTGTTTTTTTTGTTTGTATTTGATTCGTGTTTGATTTGTATTTATTTGAAATTTGATATTTAGAAAATTGTTTTATTTGTATCTTATTTGTTTTTATTTTATAATTATGATAAAAATGATGATTGGAGTGTTAAGAATGAGAAATGAAAATTATGTGCTTTTAAGAGAAAAATTTAAAAAATATATATTTTATGTATTAAAAATGATTATTTTAATTAAAATTTTTAAAAAAATTTATTTTCATATTTTTGGTATTTTATTTTTACTAAACATAATAATTTGAATAGATAATAATAAGAGGCAAGTAAATGGAAAATATACAAACCAAACAAGCGCAAATGGAGTCGAATCACAGTTGGAGGAAGTGTTGGTAGCACCGCGTTTGGTACACGTATCATTCTCTTTGTAATATTTCACTATGCTGTAAACAATTTCATGAAAAAGGAGACGATGAACTTTTTTATTCGAATTGCTACTTGTTTTCTGGAGTAAATATATTAGGAGTCTTTTACATTTATACTAAAGTTCAATCAAGTCTCGTATTTTAAATGAATTATTTGAATCATATATTCATTAAAAAATTCAATCAAGTCTTCTATATTTAAAATGAAATACTAACTTAGAATAGAGACTTAGGTAGTGAAATAATAAAAATATAGAGGATTACTTATAATTTGAAATATTTGATGGGTTTTTAGCATAATATATAAATATAATAGTCGAAAAATTTACCGAAAATAGCTTATCTAGTTTTTGAATATATAGAGAAGTTGGGCACATTCGGGAGTGGTTTCTGATAGAGCATTTAATACCTATCAAGGATTTTGCTAAAGGGCACGTGGAGTATCTAAAATAGGTATTTAGGGTCTTACATCAACAATTTAAGTAATTCTCGTTTACAAAATAACTCTCTATTTTATTAATAGTTATTTAATCAAAATTACTAAGTAATTTTTAAATATTTTATAGTCATGTATTCATTATTTTTCAAACCAATATATTTTGAAAGCAAGGTGCTTTATACAGGCATATGTGCCAAATACCATGCTTATTTTGGTACTCCAGACTCTCGTAAAGTTACGCCAACCATCCCTAATAAAGATGACGCAATAAGTATGCCATACTGATGTATTTTTTTATATCAAACGTGAAACCTGAACACCAAGAATTGATTTTTCTTCCCCATAATTAAAGAGATTTAAATATTGCCCACCTAAACCATTTCTCAATGAATATGAAGAACTTTAGTTTTAAGTAATAGGACACGAATTAAAGTGGATGTGAAAAGAAACAATGTTTTATCCAATTGAAGTTGAGAAATAGTAAATAAGGATGTTTATCAAACTGAATCGAGTGGAGAATTAAATTGAATTGCAAAATATAATTATTTCATATTTTAGTTCCAGTCATAGTTTGATTCAAAAAGAGTTTAAATGTTTCACAGTTCGGTTGTTAATTAAATTGTTTGACCCCAAATCGAATCACTTCTTATAAAAAATAAATTATAAGCAATATTTTTAAGTTTTAAATCCTATCAATGTTCACTTTAAACTCATTTACCTTTTTTCTTTAATTGTCTATCATCTCACTTTTATTCTCCATAATATTGTGAATCTTGCCATATGGATGTTACTACAAAAATCAAGAATAAGAAGCTTACTTGTATCAGGTATAAGAGGACTAAAACATAATGGAGAAGATGCAGAGTAGCTAAGAAGAAAAATGATACTAACTCTGATTTACAAGGCTAGGTAGTATATATATATACACAATAGAATACAAGACAAGACACGTGAGTGAAATGATGTGTGTAAAATAATTAGCTAATACTATTCTAATGCTACTATTTTAATGCATAATCCACTCCTTTTTTTTTTCACCATCCTCTCTCATCTCTCAAGTACACTTAAGCATCTTCGCTATCATCTAAGATGTAATAGCATTGTGAAATAATGATAAGTGGCTTAAATTGTAGCATAATGTTTCTCAATTTCAATATTAATGTTGAAATGAATTAGACGCTTTTAAAAGTAGTTTGAACCAAAATAAATCGAATCAAATCGAACTAAATTAAATTTCAAACAATTAAATTCAGAAGCCCAAATCATTAGAAGTAGTTTAGTTTTAAGTGTTTGAATTCAACGATTATCCCTAAATTGAACCAAATCCAACCATGAATACCCCTAGTAAATATTTGAGATGGTAGTGCTAAAGGTTGATATTCCAAGCTCTAGTCCTTAGTGCATCAAGGTTTATATTTTGAATTCTCGTAATTGCTTTTCTTTCTCTTGCTTGCTAAGCTTTGTTCCCATCGATGTTAATCAACCTTGAGTCACTAAAAAATATTATTTGTAATTGGGCCATTAGGATTCGCCGAAGTACGCATAAATCTTACTGGATTAGGCTTACTCCAACAAAATAACCCGTTGCATGGTTCTGCAGTGAAGCTTTGCTTCGTAGCTCTATGCTGTGAGAAATCTCATCGCATAAGGGAAAAAAAGCTTGCTGGTTTAGGGAATTTCGATGTATAGGCATCGCTAGTTTAGTAAAAAACTACAGTAGTGTTTTGCCAGGGTTTGAGATTGGCATCCAACTCCTTTGAGTTATAGCTTGACATGGATGAGTTACTTAAGGTTTATGGAACATATGGATATGTCGAAATCAATCCATCAGAGGCAGCGTGAATCAGAGTCAAAAGAGGTCAGAAATTAACATGGAGCCATTCAAAGCAATAGAAAACCACGGGTTCATAAATGCAGTTCTGATTTAGAAGTTAAAATCAGCCGAACTTTGAAAGATTTTAAATTGTTGCATATAGAGAATTACGGAGTCCAAAGTATATCAGTGAAGATCCATTTGAGTTTACTTTGGTTTGGAGCATACCACTTTGCCATTTAGTGCAATTTTAATTAGACAAAATCGGACATTGTCCTAGGATAGTTGCTGCGAAAGACTTTATGATGGTTTAGGAAAATTAATTTGGGTTTTATTTATTCCTAATTCCATGGAACTTAGAGTACACATTATTTAGTTTTCTTAATAACTTTAGGGTTTTAGTACTATAAATACCTTAGGAATCTGTTGTATTCATTATTTTTGAATTATTGCAAGTTTCTTCTTTACACTTATTTATACCTATCATCATCATGCTACAAGCTGAATTACAGCTCGAAAAAATACACTTTTTTCTATGACTTTAGGCATGATGCTCAACTGAGGATATTGATAGTCTTTCTGAATCGCTTGTTCAAATCGAAGGAAGGAAGTGCTAACCTATGTTAGAATACCTTGGGAAAGTTATTCATGAAATGTCCAGCAAATGGTTACAAAACAAAAATTACTTTTGACATCACTATAAAATTTGATTCTACTTTTATCGTATCGTTGTCAACCAAAAGTCATCGCCTTATCATTTTTTATGCTAAGGAATTGAGGACGTGCGCATTTTAAGCTCATCCAAAATGAATGAAGGGACGGTTGTAATTTGATTGGAGTTAAAGGACTTTCTCCATGGAACTAAATATGTTATCTATCTCCAGAGCTATCATTCCATGAACAAAGCATGATCAGAAAATGGCGAATAGCGAAATCTTACAAAGTCCACTTTTGATATACATATATATATATAAATTCAAATGAAAAGGTGGAAATGAAAAAGAAGAAATAACTAGCGATGACCTTTGCAAACTAATATTGGAACTATACCTCTTTTACTATAACTTTCACCCTAATGTATCGTTTGATTATATGAAATTTATGAAACTGGATTAAATAAAGTTATTCGTCTAATATTTTATTTACAATTTAAGTTTTGTTACTGGATAAGAAAAATTTTGAAAGAGTGGACAATATATTCAAAAACATTTGTTACATATAAAATATGGTATAAATGTTAACTTTAATGGATCAAGATACAAGTATTAAGAATATAAATAAATATTCAACAATATTTATGGTATAAATATTAGATAATATCTAAAATTTATATTTTATAAATAATATAAAAATATAGTTAAATAAATATTAGATAATATTGATGGTATAAATATCAAAATTACAATATTAAATTCAATAATTATGTATTTCAAATAAGGAACATTGCAAAAATCTGTGTCTATACTATGTAAATCAAGCTTGATACAATAATAATGTATTATTCTATACTCTTTATATTTGTACTGTTCAATTTTTTTTATTTAATTTTAACAATTAAACGCTACCTAAATAATAAATGGCTAGAAGTTTTACAAGCTGAACTTGCAATATCATCTCTTCGTACTATCTCTTTACCCTAAGTATCTAATAGCAAAGGCCTGAACGGGTTGTATTCAAAAAAACAATTTTGAAGTTAAAGGCAAGTTTGATGTCACTAGGGCAATGCCAGCTTTTGATTTCCAACAATGTATTTGTTTGGTCGGATGAAAGAAAATAAAACTTGTATAGTTGCGCTAGAAAAGGATAGCATCAAGATTCTTGTTGGATTGTCCTCCATTATTTTGTTTAGTTAAGATGAATTATAAGAAAACTCTCTTAGAACTTTAAAATTTGATACAGTTTTTGGTGAGGAAAAAAATGGCATCAAGAGTCTGATTGTGAGTTTATTTTTCAGGTTTTTTTTTTTGGCTAATTGTTATACGTATTTCAATTAATTGTCGGGAAAAGGAAAATCACTCCTAAACATTTCATTTGAAAACCCATATTTATGCTTTTTGATAAAACACAGTCTTGGCTTTTGAATGAGAATTTAAACCTTTATTTGACCTTCAAACCTTTATAATTATAATAAGGGGAAAAACTTCAGAAAAATAATGTAAAAAAATCATAAAATTCGCAAAAGGAAAAATATAAGTGAATAACATTAAAATTTTAAAATGCATATTAGAAAAATCTAAAGAAGAGCTAAAAACTGAAAAGATAAGGAAACCCTCAAATAAACAGGAAAAAGTTGTTCAAAGAAAAAAAAAAAAAGCCATGTAAAATGGAGATATTGTATGCACATTTTGTAAAAGTTTAGGCGCATAAATGTTGATTTTGGAGGACTAGAAGGTTGAGCATATATTTGGTAGAGATAAGTTTGTTTTTGCGTTTAGCATCACTTCACTATCTTATCTATGAAATGTTCAAAATATAGTAGGTTACAAGTTCTAATAGTATTACTCGTTTACGCAACTTATATTGCTTCATACATGTTTAGTCCTCTCTCTTTTTGAAATAGAGAGTTTAAATTCTTAGATCTTTTAAACATGCTTTTAAACCTTTATGTATCTCTTTTCCCCTTAATAAACATAAATGAAAAAAGAGATGACTCTAATTTTTCTTTTTTAATTTTCCAATATTTTTTAACAGTTAATGTCGTTTTTATTTTTCTTAAAATTCTTTTCAATCAATGATGAATAAACAAGTAAAGATCTGAAAGCAATTTTTTTTCTCCTTCTAATTGGGGGTTCAATACGCTTGACTTTAAAGAACTGAGGGCTAGATATATATATATATATATATATATATATATATATATATGAAGTAAGTTTAACGGAATGTAAATATTGGAAAGACAAAAAAAAAATAAAAATTTTAAAAGGATACAATAGGTATTTAATTTTGTGATAGGGGTAATATTTGGATTTTATTCTACATGGACCATTTCCAGCACTGTTGTGAGAGCAACCAGACGCAGACAAATAAGCACGTATAAATCCGAACAGTGAAGGTTGAGAAGTTGTTAATTAAAGCCCAACACTATTAGGTCGAATTTAATCTACAGAAGCCCGAAGAAACTTTATCAAGTTAAGGAGTATTATAAAACTAACCCATATTAACAAAATTTTAGTAATTTTGATGAAATAAATCAATAAGGAACGTTAAATAAAGAAATCGAGTAATTTATTGTGATAGCCTATAAGTATATTTTAAATTCTCTAACTTTATATATAAAAAAAAAATCAACTATTCATTACATTTTTATTGGATCATTTATGTATGCTAAGATTACGTAAAAATTTAATCAAATTTTTTATATTTCAAACAAGCCATATGAGTTTTTTGCGTTTATGCCAACTTTTGGAATAATATTGAACTTTTTGCATCGCGTCATCAAGTATAAAAGCAGAAGTAAAATGATAAAGATTTTGGAAAATAAATATTGACCAAAACAACTAAGGTTATGAAACTTTCCTGCTCCATGTAATTCTTGGGACCAAATGGTTATCAATCTTTGCGGGTTATAGGTGAACCGATCGGATTTTCTGACACTAGGTTGCTTTCTTCTTCATCAATTTAGACCCAGCCAACTGGCGGGTTCAATGGAAAGGCCTATTTCATTTTTACAAGCCAGCAGTCTGCGATTCCAAGTCTAAGAAACCGGGGCCTGCCATGCACGGTTCTACATCCCATACGCTTGGTTTGTTGGAACTCACCATCCGGTTCAAAACTAGATCGTGCGTGGCAAGATGTAATTCGATCATGGTCTTAAAGTAGATAAATATTACATAGGTTTCTAGTTGATCCAATATTAACTCATGAATGGAATTCTATCTATTCTTGGTAAGTTCATTAATTTCAAAATCCTAGCAAGAGATATCATTCTGATCTTAATTCATTAAGGCAATCTTAGGGCTTGTGGCACACAATTCTTAAGTATCTTAGTTTTTTCCTTAGATGAAATCTATATGGACGACTATCTTTAACTTGTGTCGGAGGAAACATTAGGATTGAACATCACTTACACATGAAAATATATTTTGAAGATGACCGTATAATCTTCTTAATGAATCGGTCCAATTACTCGAATCAAAATAAGAGAAAAACTTTATCTTCAAAGATATTGTCTATCATATATATGGATCAAACATGCGTGATCTAACATAAAGATGTCCAACACGTGCAATTATCTTGTAAGTGGTATATGATCATGCAGTATATTTTGTTCATACGTATCCATCTATACCTTTCCATACATAGTATTAGTAGAAAGCTTCTCCTACAAGAAGATTTTGTACAACCCATTAGTTATATTATATCTTGCTTAACACAATACATACCTTTATTTAGCTTATTACATTTTATATATCTGTGTTTAGTTAAATATTAAAAAAATAAAAACTACCCCATATTATATAAAATCGGTCATAATAACATTATACTTTTAAAATTAAAAAACAAAAAAGGTAATAAGAGCTTTTTTTTTTTAAAAATTTTTTTTTTCCTTTTTAACGTCTAGTAAACTTTCCTCTACTTTGGCAAAAAAATAAAAAATAAAAACTACTCTCTAGGGAATAAAATCAGGTCATGAAAACACTATCAATTCATGTTGGTGCTTTAATATTTATATCATCGTACCTAATCTTGGTATCACGAGGGCAAAATTGCATTGCAGATGTATGTATTCGGTACATTTATACATTTTATGCATGCACATGTTTCTGCTTAGGGTAAAGCAAGGAGATATTTACGGGGCATATAGCATAGAGTCAGTTTTATGGAGCTTTCAAGGCGTTGGTGTTGATGGTATCCACCACGAGGAGGATGGGTGGTGGTGATGGAGCAACTTGACAAGCTCCATTCCATAATTATATAATAGAGATAAGGAAATTGCATAAAGTCATTTTGTACTCTTTCCTTATAAAAGGATGTGATTAAAGTTGTTTAATTAATACGTATGGTTTATAGATAATGATTCCTTCTTATGATAGCGAAGATGGTCCCATTAGTCAGCAAAAAGGAAGAACCCCATTGTGAGGTATCCTCTTGTTGTCAATATCTGTCAACAGTGACCCCTCTTTCTCTTGGTTGTGGAATATACTTAACTACGTCTTATCACTCCTCCATAGAAATGACATCCCAAAATATCTTGCTTTAATTAACCGCTAATTTTTTTTTTTTTTTTCTCATGATCATATAATAGCGAAGAGCCCCTCTTTTTATGAGCTGTTAATATGCAAACCCCATCTTATGATACAGACAGGGACAGCCATTTTTTTTTTTTTTTTTAATAAAAGTTAACTTCTTAAATCATCATACAAGCTTGAAAACGAAATTTTTTCCCTTTTTTTCTTTTTTTTTGTCCATCTTAGTATTCTTATATTAGGGTTTGAAAATTGAAATCAAGATGGATTTTAATTGGAGGACTTCTTGTAAAGTATGATTATTCGAAAAAATTTCCTAACTAGACTCTTACACTTTGCTTCTTAATGAAGTCTTAAACATTTTGAAACGTGTCCAATCGAGTCCAGGACATTTCAAAGTCATGAATCTTGGGGAATTTCGCTGATTCGGAATTCTCTAGGGTATGACACCTTGCGCGGTCTAAGGGATTGAATCGCAAGATTTTGAAACGGTTGATAGCTTAATTAGATTTATTATTATAATAATTCAGAGTTAATTACAATAAATATTAAATTAAATGCTAAGAATTAATATGATCTACTTATTAAATGTTATCTATACATGTATATATGCATGTATGTATTGAAGAATGAGCATAATTTGTATCCATGAAAGAGAAGTAGATAAAATGTTAAATCAATGTGTGCTAAAGTTTTTTTTTTCATTGGTTACGTAAGGGAAAGGGATAAGTAATTATTTATAATGAGTCAAATAAATATAATGGATCAATGTATACTTTAAAAAAATTCATAAAGAGAGAAATTTCCTCCTATCTCGCTTCTAATGAGGCTTGAATAAGTTAGTGTATATATGTATATATTAATTGATTCATTCAATCACAAGCCGCAAATCATATAAAAAAAAAAAAAAATTACACCAAAGACAACCGTGTGAATAATTGTCCAGAAGAACAAACACAACCTTTCCATAATCAATCTTAAAAATGAAAGAATCCTTTTCACATATTCACAAATGACATATCAACGTCAACTGATGATGATATTACATGTGATCGTCAAAATGGTGGAAAACAATGTGTTGACTAATTATTTCAATTTCGTCAGATGAGGGGGGTGCTGATGCTCCTAATAGTAAGCATATATAACAGACTACACTATAGCAGACCTAGAAATTTCATTTTGTTATAAAAAATAAACAAATTACAAGCTTATTATTATTATTATCATTATTATTTCGTTACTGTGGGCCGGAACCTATCATTATTCAGGGGTCATCTTGAAACCATAATGACTATATCCGAAAACACCGACTGTGGATATATATAGTATTTCGAAAAAATACATATGAAGAACTATATAGAAAGAAATTATTATAAAGTAGTGCAATTTGAATATTTGTTTTAATCGAGCAGCATGAGCAATGGGGATATGGTCATATTATTGTGAACAATTGCTGTCAGAACTCGATCACAGAGGTTGAATAATAATAATAATAATAATAATAATAATAATAAAATGCTTTTATATCCGGGTATCAAATGCAGGATTTCATCGATCAAGAGCTACGTTATAATTCTTAGCTCTGAAGAAGGAAAAAGGAAAAAAAAGAAAAAAAGAAAAAAAGAAAAAAAAAGTAAAAGTAAAAGTGTAGAAACTGCCCGTGCCCACACCCTGGTCATAGTAATTTCTTATAGGGTTTGCATGGCCACGATGATGAATCAAAGTGAGTAATTACAATTTTATTATTTACTTTTATTTTGAAATTGGCAGGAATGAATTAACTAATCCAAGTTAAAAACAATAACAAGAAAAGTGTATATAGTATAAAAGAATAGAATTGTAAAATAATTCTAAAAATTAAATTTGACATGGCGTATCATCGAACTAATTAGTAATAGTTAATTTATCAAAATTCCTACAAGTGCAGAAAATTTCTAAAAGATACAATCTCCAGCACATAAGAATTATAGTAAGCTAACAGTAATTAGCAGAAATGAGCAGTGATACATGGTAGGAATGTTTCGGAAGAAATTTTCCGGATAGGATATATATAGGCAAAAAAGAAAAGAAAAAAAAATTATATGTTTACATTCATTATATATGTGGATATGTATATACAAACTTTTGGTGTTTAATCTGTCTTCAAGCAAAAGAACAAGATACTCACCTAGCTCATGGCTTCTAGTGGACTATATGTTCTTATTTTTCTACATCAACATAGTTCAACTCATATATATATATTGTCCCTAAGGCCTCGGATCACTTGAATTTGGCATGTAAGAGGCCATAGGAGGCCATAATTTAAAGAGAAAGTTAAACATATTTTTGGGTTCCTCCATTACACAAAATCCCTAATTGCAATCCAAATCACGAGCAACTTAAAATTGTCATATTCTTCCAAGTTGGAATAATTTTTCTTTTCTTTTTTTTTTTTTTTTAGAAATATAAGATAATGGGCACTATTATATATGGTGAGTATGGTACCCATTATTAATAAAATTAAAATATGGGATAGATATGATCAAGCATACCAATTCAGTCCTGGCAGTTGTTGATGATATGTGGTTGGTCCGAAAACTTGTTGTTGATGTAGTCGAGGGGTTTGCGGGAGCTGGCTAAGCAAAGAAGCAAAAGAACCACCACTTCCATCTGCCCTAATCTCACAAATTCCGCCATCATTAGCCTCTACATGGTACGTTCTCTTAGGCAACGTGTTGCCAGCGGCCGCCCCCTCGGCCTTGTGGTCTGTCCAATACAGTGATGGGAGTGATCTCTTCAATGGTAAACCGGTGGATGCAGCTTGAAGCAGAGCCAATTGGTCCGGTTTCGAGCTCGACGACCCGGGATGAGGGATTGTGCCAATGCCAGCGCCATTGATCATCATGCCCTCAAGCAAGGTTTGGTCATGCTCAAATAAACTAGGAAGTTGCAATTTCACATTTTGTCGGGCCACGCTTTCAAGCATGTCGTCCACGGAGTCTTCTTTGTCATGATCCAACGGTCGATGTGTGTGGTTCTTTTTGTAAATTCGGCACAGCACCCAATCATCAAGCTACAAAACCATTTGAAAACAGTTTTTAGCATCATTTAATGTAATGATAACGCGATTTAATAAACCTGATTTCAATAATCTTTTATAAAAACATAAATTGCACACATGTAAACAGTCTATAAATAAAAATCGTCAACATGTAATTAATAAATAATTAAATTACCCTGAGGGAGTTTTTCTTGTTGCCTAAGTCAAATCCAGGAGGTTTGTTACTGGCTTTGTTCTCTATGAGCCTGTACTCGTGCATGATCCAATTAGTTTTAATTCCCTTTGGGGGCTTCCCGCCATAGAACACCAACGCCTTCTTCACACCAACCTTCTGAGTCCCTCCGGAGGCTAAAATCGGCTTGTCAGTCCCCGTTGCCTTCCAATACCCGGACGTCGCTGCCCGGTTCGGCCTCGCCCCGTTAGGGTACTTCCGGTCCCTCGGACTGAAAAAGTACCACTCTTGCTCTCCATATGCAGCCTTGGCTGAAAATAAATGAAATATTTTTGTACTTACAAAAAATTTAACACTGCATAAACATATTGGCATGGTTAAATAATGTCCTAAATCGTTAATTTTGAAAAAATTTTTAATATGGTATATTGTATACCTGGAAGTTCCCAAGGATCAAATTTGTAAATATCGACTTCAGCAATAATTGCGACAGGGAGAGGAGAAGAGGAAGCCTTCTTCTTAAGATAATGAACCACAAGCTCTTCATCGGTCGGGTGGAACCGGAACCCGGGTGGAAGCTGCGGCTGCTGAGGTGAGCCGGCCGACGAATCGGTGCTTTCCATTCTTCCAAATAAATTCGGGCAAAGTAGAATTCGGCGGTCACCGTATTGAAAACAGTAGATAAAAGAGGAAATTGGATATTTTGAAAATGGTTTAGTTCAAAATGGTTGGAAATAATGGGCTTTGTTCACTATTAATAGATGGAAAATTGAGTGAGGTGGAGGGGGTTAGGATTATGTGCAACGCACATAGGGAAGGATTACATGATATGATTAATCAAAGGACGCCATGTTTGGTGGGTGACAGATAATTAGTCAATTTTATAACATCGCTTTACAATATTAACCCTGATATATTTGCCTAAACCATGCATGGCTTGACGTGGACTTGCATGGGTGCATAAATAGGTATGAGTTTATATGGAGGTGATAGGTACGCTGACGAAGACGGGAACTGAACCAAGGACCGTTGATGCCGCGACACGTGTAACATCTGTGGTGCTGAGAGATCGACACGTGGTGGGGGAAAGAGTGTGTGGGGACCACAAACCAACACAAGGCAACAAAATTAAAGATGTAATGAGTAGTGGATGAGTCCGGAGGTGGGACAGGGTTTACGGTTGATAGGATGATCATGCTTTTTTTAATCCCACCATTTCTAATGTCAAATGTCATTTTAATTTTTTTTTTTGTTTTTTGTTTCGGTTAATGTTTTTTTTTTTTAAATTTTCTTTTTTACTAAAAAGTAAACCTGTATAAGGATTAGTTCTAAATTGTAAACTAACTTGGAATCGATCTATTAAACTATTGAATAAGCTCAATATAGTCGTTGAACCGTCGGGTTTTAAAAGCCTAAGCAGTTCAACATGTAGAGTCGGGTGGGTTGACTAGTCCTCAAAATTTAAAAAACATAAATATACACACGCACATATATGTATATATATATGTATGAAATAGAATATAATATACTATACATATATATATTATATATATAATGCAAATATACTATTTATTTACTATATATAATATATAATATATATAATGCAAACAAGTATATATTATATAATTACTATATATAATATTAACACATATTGATGGAAATTTGATTTTATGAGTAACAATGGTTAACATATAGATATAAAGTTTTAGATTTAATTAAAAAAATATATATGAATAAGCCACAAATTATTTATAATAATTGATGGAAATTTAAAAAAAAAATCATTTATAATAATTGAGAGAAATTTGAAAAAAGAAAAAAAATAATACTTTGATTAAAGGGCCGCAGAATCGACTTGAGCCTATCCCCTTAAGGGCTGAGCTCTGTTTACTCCCCAATTGGCCCTATTGAATTAGTGGTTTAAAGCCGGTTTCGAGTGGGATCGAACTGGCGTATAGATCTACCAAAAAGGTCTAGCTAATTCTTAATCTGTAAATGAGTTGAGCTGCTCGAGTTTAATTAATAAACGAATTAAGCTTGAGCTCAAAATGAAATTTGTTTACCTAAATGAGATGTGCTCAAGCTTTAATTTAGGCTTCGATTCGACTCGACTTGTCTCATTTGCAACCTTAGTTAATCCTTTCAGTTTCACTAGCTTGGGTCTATCGATTGTTATTGATTCCTTTGGTTTGTCAATGGCTTCCAATAGGATGGCAAATTGTAATTGGGATGAAGCGATTGATTTTTATTGGGGTGAATTTGGTGTAGAGATGGTTACGTAAATAACGTTGACTTTGAGGCACAACTAAATTGTTATCTTTAAAAAGTTCACGTTCATACAAAATTCTTTATAAGATATTAGCGTAAGTTCTTCATGATGCAATGAAGTCATAAATTGCATAATTAGTAAGATGGATGGATTCCCCGCTTCCCCCTTTTACTGTAGTTTTAGAAAGGAAAATGAACAAAAAAAAATTCTTAACTTTTACTTATATATATGAATCAGTTTTTAATATTTTATTTAATTTATTTTAGTTTTTAATGTTTTAATAAATTTATTAAAAAGTTCCTTTATTAATTTTTCTATTATGTGTAGATATGTTGAGGATTAAAATGGACTAAATAAAAAGTTAAAAACTAATTTATATATACATGTAAACATTAGAGATTTTTTTATACTTAATGGATTAATTACATAATGATACATGTTCATAGTTGCAGGAAATTTAAGAGCGTTTAATGGAAGGACTTATTTGATATGATTTAAAAAAATTGAGGATTAAAATGAATTAAATGAAATGTAATGACTGATTTATAAAAATATGAAACAAAGACTTTTCTATACTTTTTCCTAGGAAATCATAAATGTCAAAATTTTGCACCTCTCGAGAAACTATGAGTCTCTTGCCGTAATACTATCAATTTAGCTGGTTTATACAATAATTCTTCAATCGCAGATTTTTCTTTTTTTCTTAAGGTCAAAGTCAAGTGATATGATTAATTTAAATGAGGCGAAGAAAATATTCATGACATCATTTGAAATATTACCATTTAATTTCTAAGTGGTAAATGATACGGACATTATGTATTTCTACTTCCGTAGTTAGCATATAGAGTCAACTACTATATTATATTATAAGAAAATATAAATCCTCACTCACTCCTTTTTTGATTGATGATGTGTAATTTTTTTCCCTTTCTCTGGATTCAAATAATTTTGAATTAGCTAAAATGTGGTCCACAAATTATTAATTTCCGATCCACTTGGTTAGAAATAACTTATGAAATTATATTTGTCTTAAGTTTCTACTACAAGTTTACAGTCGAATTATATATCCCTCGATTTATTATTGGACCATCTCACTCGGGATTGTGAAAGTTATTTCAAGTCTATTCTCATGATTTTGGAACCTAATGCAATCAACTCAGGTGACATTCATTAAAGACTAGCTTCTACAACTCAGTTCCAAAACGTTAAAGCAAGTAATTAGTGCATGTGGAGTTGGAGATGGGGTCTGGTTGAATCTTAGAGTGAATGGATTGTTAAATAAACTTGGGAGTAAAAAGTGGGTAAATGTTTGGTGTATTTATTTTTAGTAACACTCTCTATTCTCTATTGAGTATAGCACTTAAAAAATAGGGCTAGTACGTAAGATTGAATGTGGAACTACTTTCTTATGTGTCTCTATATCAATGGAGAGAGTTATTAAAAATAAATACGCTAGAGGCCTATCTATTTATTTTTTAGGATTTGACAAATATTCTCCTAAATTTTGACTTGAGTGTAGATTCATTTCTTGAACTTTTAAGTTTTGCAAATTGTACACCTAAACTTTGATAAATTAGTAATATAAAAAATATTTTTATTTTCAATTAAAATAATCACACTGTAATCAAATTTTAAGGAATCTAAAGTACATTTTTACAAGCTGAAGAGATATTTTTATACCGATGTTAAAGTTTAATAGGGTCATTTGTGACCTATAAGATCAACTAGGAGTTAAACATCTTGGCCACTTATAAGAAGTTATGCAATCCCCCCATCAAGTGGTTACCATCCACTTCTTGACTCTAGGGTGGTTGGAACGGCCATTAAAAGTGAAGTAGGTCACGTTTTACTTCAAAATGTGGGTCATTCGATCAACTAGTAGTGATGTGTTAATTCTTAATTTGTCTTTATATCCATATCAGTAAATAAATATAATAAAGTTAGTTTAAATAATAAAAATGATTAGAAAAATTTCAATTAGATAGTAAATTGATTTTTTAAATATATATTTAGTGAATTGTACATTTTTGCAAAGTTTGGCTACGGTATGTGACATTAATTCTATAATTTTTTTTTGTCAAATCATATCTATTATAGTATAATAATTTTTGAAACTCTTTCCTTTCTTATATCTTTCCTTTTTATAGTATTATCAATGTATTTTCATAATTTTTTGTCATATTTAATGTAATTTAGGAAACTTTTTTCTCTTATAATCTGTTGTAATAAATTATTCCAAATTATTTAGATAATTTTAGAATTGGATACTAAGCAATAATTCATCTTAAATCATTCTTTGGATGAAAAAACATTAATGTGAGAGAGAGGGAGAGTGTGTTTTTCCATGGTTTTTTAACTTTTCCCTGCTGAATGTCCAGTAGATCATATATGATGGGCTGTTCTTTTTTGGACTTTGTATTGTTTGAATAATATTTTAACGTGTTTTTTAAATAATATATAAAATATTAAATTATATTTAAATTTTTGATTTTTAATAATAATTATAATTATTGTTTAAAATTTTATACGTACGATGTACGAGTTCTTAACTAGTTTATATAGTAGAGAGTAGCTTCGCGAAAAAGAGAAAAGTGTATAAAGTAAATGCTCTCGATCAATGTGATCGCAAAAGTTGATTTTTATCCATTTTAGCATAAACATTTGTTTTTAATTTGTTAGAAACGTACGGCGGCTAGGTTGAGGCTGAAAAGAATGGCTAGCACAGGGTGGCTCCACAGCGTAGAGAAGAACTACAGTAACTACCAAATAATGACAAGCAATTGGCAAGCGAAGGCCACAGGACCAAAATCTCCAATCGAAAGTAACCCTCGTGTGGGTTCCATTGCTTGTTCACGGATAGACCGATGGGTCTACTGGGGCATGTCATATCTTATAGCTCGTTCTATATTACTCCAAATTGGAGATTTAAACTTGACCTGTTCTATTAAAATATTAACATATAGATTATTAAACAATAAGGGTTTTAAAAGTTCAATTTTTATTATCGTCATTTGAACAAGTATCTGATCGTATCTTGCTATCTATGCGTCTTAGAATGTAATATTTTTCCGCTTATCGTCTTTAAATTTACTATATAATCTATGTATAATTAATACCCAAAATGGCATGGACTTTAAATTTTATTTATTTATATGCGATATTATGTGGTTGATAAAATATCAAATAAACTAACGAAAAAATTTTTTCTGCTAAGTGACTTGTACTTTCTCCCTATACCGTTAAGAGGAAGTAAGTTGACTTAATCACTTTAGTGACATGATTTATCTCTTCACCTAACTTTCAATAATCTTAAATAATCACAACCACATTAGGAATTAGTGGGGACTATATACTGTTTTTCATGGCCCGACAGCGTATTTATGCCCTTAATCCTCTGTCCCTTTCTCTCCCTCTCTCTCTCTCTCATATAAAGAGATATTCCTATGTAATACGGTTGTATATGACTGCCCATATAATACATGGTAAGCTCGAATGACTTGACTATAAATATACATACATACATAGCCTTAGAATAAAAATACATAGCTGTTCCTATGTATAAGAAGTCCACGTATGGACTACGTAAGCAATGATATCGTTGGTCCTTCCCAAGTAAATAGACCTTTAATTTGAATATATAGTTTCAACGTTCATGTCTCTAATCTTGATAAGTAAAAGCAAGCCAGAATTCCTCATTTTCCATTCCATCCATAATATAACAAGACGCAACTGCAAGAACCTTTTTTAAATAAATTATTTTTGAGGGTCGGCAAAATGGAGTTCGCTCCAATGGCCCAGGTGAGCCAAAACTAAACAATATTTTATAATTCTGTTGATAGGGCCTTTTCAATATGAACCTCTTATATTTGTACCAATCTAATTAGGTCAATGGTGTAAGCCGTACCTCTCTAGATCTAACTTTCCTATCCTTATGGCCGACCTTAACTCAGGCTTATTATACAGTCTATCCAACTACAATGATTACCAATGACTAAGAAACTATAGATAAGATTGAGTGGCCGAGTCAATAATTATCTTTTACATTTGTGGAACACGTTGAACTTTATAACTTCACTACTCAATAGTAGCAGACATGGCTTTTATCTTACTAATTTCTCTCCTAACTTCTAGTTCCACTTTTTTTATAAATATAAGATTATCATCTAACAATAAATTACTTAATATTTTGTTGGTAAAGCATACTCTTTACATTTGAGTATTATCACTCTCATTACATACTAATTTAACTTAAGCATCAAAGTAGCTATATCGAACAACCCTCTAATGCTCCTCATTATTTACTGTCTTGTAGGCTAACACAATAATGTGATGCCCAATCTCAATTAATCTTTATTGGCCAAAACCTAAAGACAATATTTGGTGTTATTTGTGGGAAAAAGATCTAATTCCCATCCTGAATACATGTTAAACACTCTCCTAAACACTGCCCTCAATTACTAGCATGTTTCGCATCGACAACCCTGAGAACGACTAGTTAGTGAACAACCAACTTGCTAACAATCAGCCCTTAGCTAGGGAGATGCTTGAACAGCGTTCGGAGCGCTTGCTTGAGGAGTTTATTGCCCAAAATAAGTTGCTTTGCACTCGCCTTGAGGACTTAGAGAGGCATAATGCGCAGATCCCTTAGCTTGAATCTTCTGATGCTCGCATTGGGCACAACAACCAATAGCAGCAGCAGGAAAATGGCAAGGATCAACTACTCGATCCCTTAGTGTAGGAATAGCAAGCGTGATCTGTGCTCCCTTGCTGGTAATGAGCAGGTAGCTGACTCCCATGAAGCATTGGCACACTCTGCAAAGTGCGGAGCTCACCTGGTAGATAATGTCGACCTCAACGAGCTTTGCATGATAATAAGAAGGCTCTCTGAGCAGTTTGGGAGTATGGAAGTTGACAACATCGGGTTGGTTGCCAGTAACAAATGCTTCTTTATTAAGGTGTCCAAGATGAAGTGTTGCCTCTAAATTGCTACCTTCCTATCTTAAACTAGCACGACAGCACTGGTGATCCTAATGATCACTTCTTTTACTTCCATACCCTCATGAACTTCCATGGTTATGGGGATACCATTATGTGTAAGGCTTTTCTAGGAACTTTTGAGAAAGTAGCTTAGACATGGTTTAGCCATCTACTCGAGAACTCCATCAGCTCCTTAAACGAGTTAGTATAGAGGTGTAGCCTCCATTTCAAGGCTAGTAAGCCCTGGTCTTAGGACATTTTGTCCTTGTACTTGATAAGGTAGAGCAAAGGGGAGAAGTTATGGGAATATGTGGCCTAGTTTAACAATATCGTGATTAAGATCTCTCGGTTGGATGAGAGAGTAGCAGTGCATGTTACGTAGCTTGGCATAAGAACTATAGGAGACTTCTTCCACTCGCTCATGAAGAGTGAGAGAGGTTAGGTGGATAGAAGGATAAGGAAAGATTGTCCTTGAATGATTACCTCGGTAGCAGGACACAAGTAGAGCTGAGGGGGAAGGCTTGAGTAGTAAGAAGCGTCGAACCAAGTAAAACCTCCTTCCCCTTCTCATCTACAATAGCATAACCCTTTGAACTGGTTAATTGCCTAGGTCTTTGCTGATGTACGAAACAGAGGTTTGCTGTAGAAGCCCCTTAAGATGAGGGGAAACCCCAATCGTTAGAATTCAAACAAGAATTGCTAGTTCTATGATGACTACGGCCATACTATGGAGGAGTGGTTTCAATTTAAGAATGCGATTGAGTATGTTATTCAGCGGGGTTTCTTTGGCGAGTATGCGGCCCAACAGAGGAATGACGACCGTTTCGATGATGATGTAGATAGGGTGTCATGGAGGTGACAAATCGAAGGTGCTCGAGCAAATTAGAATGAAGATTATTGCAATGATCGAGCCTCCAATGACATGATTAATGTAATCATTAGGGGGCCATACCTAGAGAGTTGACTGAGCACCAATAGCTCGGCTAATGCCCCATATAAGGTGTTGGCTGTTAGAGAAAGGAGGCAGAAGATTGATACTTCAATCTCTTTCTTTGATAATGATCTAGAGGGGTAGACACCCTTCATCAAGATGCTTTTGTGATGGAAGTAAGGATCACAAAGTTTGAGGTCTTTAAGATTATGGTGAACATTGACAGCTCCACCAATATTCTCTTCTTGCATACGTACGAGAGGATATGGAGCAAATTGCCTACTAAAATGAAGCCCAACCACCATAATTTCATTGGCTTCAATAGAGGAACAGTTTGAGCCAAGGGAATCATCATCTTTAACATGGAGCTTGGCTATGACGATAATGTTACGTGACGACCGGTAGAGTTCATTGTAATCAATTCCCCTTATAATGCTCTCTTGGGATAACTGAGCTTGAATGCTTTTGGAGTGATTACCTTATCCCTCCATTCGAAGGCTAAGTTCTTAACCCCCATTAGGGTGGGAGTTTGCAGGTACGATTAGAAGCTCTTTCGAGAACTTTATGTTAAGGTTGTTAATGTAGATGGTGTCTTTACTCTAGAGATCGGCTAGCAAAAGAAGTCAGATGAGAGAAGTGAGCAAGGTGAAAAATAGAAGAGGTGCAGATCGATACCTCTCCCGATTAGACTACTAAGGTTAGGATCGAGACCCCTTCTAAGGTGAAAGAGGAGATAGTTTCCTTCTTACGGGCCAATTAGGTAGGTTTTCCTAGACGATATTAGACATACTTAAGATCTCCTCTAACCTTGTGACCCATAGCCTCAATATTGACTCTAGTACGTAGCCTGTCAAATAGAAGAAAAGGCATTTCACACTAGAAAGGTAGGCGGTAATAGAAAAAGAAGAGTAGAAGTTGCTTAAGGCTAGCTTTGTTAGAAAGGATAAGTATCCATCCTGGTTAACAAATGTAGTACTAGTTAAGAAGAAGTCTCGGAAGTGGTGTATGTGTGTCGATTATATTGACCTTAACAAAGCTTGTTTAAAAGATTTCTTCTCTTTCCTTAAGATTGACTAGATGGTCGATTCCATATTAAGATACACTCTACTCATCTTTATGGATGCCTTTTCGGGCTACAAGAAAATCAAGATGGACTCGAAGAACGAAGTCCGTACCTCTTTTGGCATTGGCTTCAACACGTGCTACCATACTCTCACACCCTTTGGACTAAAAAATGTTAGGGTAACACATTAGCGTATGGTGATCAAATTGTTCAAGCCCCAACTTGAGCCGAACATAGAGGTATCCATCGAAAACATAATAGTCAAGAGCAAATAGCCTGATGATCGTGTCAAGGACTTGCATGAAGCCTTTGACTAGATGAGAAAATACGACACGAAGCTAAACCCTTGGAATTGTGTATTTGGGGTTGGCTCCAGCAAATTTTTAGGCTTCCTAGTCACCTGGAGAGGAATCGAACCTAACCTTAAAAAGATATAAGCTATCAGGGACATGAAGCCCCCTTCCTCAGTTAGAGACATATAGAAGTCACCGGCATGGTGGCCGCTTGAGTAGATTTGTCTCCAAGCGTAGATAAATTTGTTGAGTTCTTTAAAATCCTAAGGGTTTTGAATGGACTTTTTAGTATGCGGCAACCTTTAAGAAACTGTTGGACTTCTTTGTGCACCTTCTTGTCCTCTTCAACTTACTCAAGGAGAGGACTTGTATTTGTACCTAACTATTAGCGATTGGGCACTCTTACTAGTTAGAGCAGAAGGGAGAAAGCACATGCTTATATACTATGTCAGCTACATACTCTAGGGGTCTGAGTTCAGGTATATTGGATTAGAGAAATTCACTTTAGCCGTCATCATCTTAGTATGTTGGCTTAGGCTTTACTTCCAGGCGTGCCGGATTATCATGCTTAAAAACTGGCCTTTGCATACATTACTGCAGAAACTGGATACGTTTGGACAAATGGTGGAGTATGTGATAGAGCTGAACGTATACAAAATCTAGTATCTACCATGGATGGCCTATAAGGGAAGGTAGAGGTATGAGCCTGGATTTCACCAGACTTTGTGGTTGAATACATATAAGAGAAGAGGAAGCACCACTAGGGGATGATAAGCCGGTATGGACTCTCCATGTTAATGGATCATCTACCTTAGCGGGTAGAGGTGCTGGCCTGGTTTTCACTAGACCACACAAGATCACCGTATGCTATGCCCTTAAGTTCGGGTTCAACATTAGCAATAATGAATTAGAATATGAGGCATTGATAACCAGTCTCAAGTTGGCCAAGGAAATCGGTATTAAGTATTTACAAGTTTTCTTAGACTCAATGCTTGTCGTTTAGCAAATTCGAGGTGAATATGAGGCTAGGATTGATACTATGGCAAAATACTTAGAGAAAGTAAGGAGTCAAGAAATTGAGTTCCTTTATGGAGCATCATAAAGATCCCTCAAATCGAAAACTCAGTTGCGGATTGGCTGTCTAAGCTTGCCTATACGGGGATACAAAGGCCCGAAGTGAAGGATGGGAAGATTTTTATAGAGTACTTGCTAGAGAAGAGCATAACTTTAGACTCACCTAAGGTCTTAGAACTTACGACAACCATGATGATGTATTACCCACTTAGTAAAGTAGTTGACAACCATAAAGAGCATAACTCTAGACTTGCTATGGAACAGGGCACGCTCTTAGAAGATAGGAGAGAGGTAAAGAAGTTAAGATATCATGCCGCCAACTATACGTTGGTCGATGGTGTCTTGTACCATAAGGGAGTTGGCTTTCCCTTATTCACATGCCTTTGAACAGACGAAGATGTACACATCATAGAAGAGCTACATGCTTGAGTGTGCAATAACTACATCCAGTCTTAAGTCCTTTACATTCAGGCTCTATGGTTAGGATACTATTAGCCTACCATGAGGTAGGATGCTAAGGTCATAGCCTAGAAGTGCCCTTAGTGCTAGAAGCATGCATCAATTAGTTATACCCTTAACACCAATCTCTAGCCCCTGACTAGATCGTGGTCGTTTGCCCAGTACGACATCGACATTTTGGGCGCTTTCCCCAAGGCTTCGAGAGGTTAGTAGTACATCATCATGGTTGTCAACTACTTTACTAAGTGGGTCGAGGCCAAAGTTGTAGCTAAGATCACTAATAGGAGCATTGAGTTGTTTTTTCAGAGTAATATCCTCTCCAAATTTGGGGTCTCCTATGCCCTCATCATGGATAGTGGATGTCAGTTTGATAACCCTAAGTTTAGATAATTTTGCCATATCATGATGCACTTTACATTGATTGCCCATACTTAGTTGACTGGTTAAGTTGAAGAAGCTAATTGGGTCATTTTTGAGAGCTTGAAGAAGATGGTGGACCGAGCTCAAGGCGCTTGGGCAGATGAGTTGCCTAATATCTTATGGGCATACAAGACCACCCATTGCGACTTTATAGGTGAAACCCTTTTCACCTGGCGTTCGGGTTGGAAGCTATCCTCTCCATTGAGTTAGAGTTGCCCAACCTTTGGACTAAAAGTTTCAATGCTATGATGAACGGGTCCTTACTATAGGCTAACATTGATACCATAGAAGAAATTAGGAACCTTGTCGCAACTTGAGTAACTACTTATTAGTATTGAGTAATTAGATATTATGACTAGAAGGTCTGATATAAAGAATTTAAGATTGGTGACTTAGCCTACTAGAAGCTAGAAGCTACAGGCTTATGAGAAGGATAAAGTAAGTTAGCCCCCAACTGGAAAGATTTGGTTAGAGTAAGAGAAAGCTTGAGGAATTGAGTGTATAGATTAGAAAGATTGGATGGCAAGTTCATCCTACACACTTGGAATGTCAACAATCTTAGGCCATTCTTTGATTAATGTACAAATCCCTTGTAAATCTGTTTATGAATATTAATAAAAGTTCTATTCCTCATAAGTATTGTCTACTTTTTTTACCTTTTTCTCTCTCTTACTCTCATACTAAGTCCAAGCCCTTAAAGGGTAAATGGACTTGTTACTTGGGTAGGTTGGAAAGCCATTGACTTAACCCCCATTGGGTAACCTTAGTAAGAGTAAACACCCCTTATATAACTAAAGAACTCCTATTACTTGGGTAGGTTGAAACAGTACCGATTGAACCTACCACCCCCATTTTTAGGTAACTTGGGGAAGGGGTAACACTCCTTACACAACTAAGGAACTCCCATTACTTAGGCAAGTTAAAACTCCTACTATTTAAGCAGGTCAGAACATTACCCACCCGATCCCTCTGATAACTTCAATAAGGGGAAATACCCTTTGTACAATTGAGTAACTCCCTTATAGATACGGGTTAGAATTTATCCCCAAATTAGCTCTATGATTGAATAGCTAAGCATAAATACGCAAATGATAAAGTGTCAAGCTATACTAAGCATAATGTACTAAGCAAAGAAGTGAGAAGTATTGACAAAATTTGAAGAACAGAAAGAAAAGTGAATATACTAAATGTAAAATTTTAACTTCCATTAATAAAAAAAGGGATTTGCAGAATTAAAATCGGCATCTTGACCTGCTATATAAAATTAAAAGGAAGGGGGATGAATTTACTATTTTAGATCAGTGAGCTTTAGGAGCTCTGAAAATTTTAACACTTCAATTTGTTCGGAAGGTTGATTCGTTCGTGGTCCTAACTCACGAGATGTGTTATCTTGAGCTATAGAAGGAGAAGTCGAAACCTGCTAACTTAGGTTAATATAAGGATCATCTTGACCCTGATCAGTCCGAGAAATGCTTTTAGGTGTTGTTGAGGCAAAAATGGATGGGGAACATCTTGTCTACTCACAGCAGCAAAAGGGATGGCCTGGATTATATCGGTTATTTGGGCAGCAGCCATTTCTGCCTGAAGGGCCCTCCTCTTCTCCCCAAGAGTGGGAGTATCCATCCTGGTGCGAATCGTGATCAAGAATAGACAAGGTCAGTTGTTGGATGGGTTCAAGCTTGCAGAAAGCTTGAAAAAGGGTTAATGGGGAAAGAGTGACAAAGGCGAATAGAGTGACAAAGGCGAATAGAGTAGTAAGAAAAAACCCACGAACAGTTCTAGAGGATATGATACACATGACACAATTTGATATGACACACGAATTGGTCCGGTAAGGTTACTCGTCACCTAACCTTATTTAAGGGAAAGGATAAGAGTGATGCCGATGGTAAACAAATAGTGTTTTGCAAGGAAGAAAGTATTCAAGTGTATTGAAGGTAATTTGATCATCTTACAATTGCAAGTACAAGGGTATTTATACTCGCAAACTAGGGTAACTTGCCTAAAAGGGAAAAAACAAAAAAGGTATTTCCTAAAGGGGCAATGTACATGTTATAAAGGGGTAAAAATGAATATATAAGAAAAATAATCATTGGTGCTACAGATTCTATATGTGATATTGTACACGTAGTGATGCGGTATTGGTGGGGTTGTTAGGAGATGCGGATAAAAAAGTACGGATAGATGGGCTTGTTTGAGCAAGAATGGGTTAATTAGTTTGGATTGACTCTCTTGGCTTCTCGGCAAAGATGATGCTGAGTGATTAGGCAGTTTGGTAATAGAGAGTAATCGTCAACTTGGCATGTCACATAATAAAGGGCGGTCATACGGCACGACATTAGAGGTGATTTGGCAAGTAAGTACTCGGCCTCAACAGGGGTTAGTTGGAACATGAAGATTCATCATACCAACCCCTTTAGTCTTCGGGCTCAGCTACAGGTCAAGGGTCTCATAGCTTGATTCCCATCACATCCAGCCCAAGAAGCTGAGGTTGAGCTTAGGATGATGAGCGAGCACCTCGTCCCAAATAGACCTGGCACACTCGATGGAGATTTTCTTTAGCTCTTTTAACCACTGGTCCGTCTTGCAGAACTCCTTAATGGTAACCTCACTGAGCACTTTCCCTCTCTCCAACTTAGAGATGATCACCTACATCTCTGTGGTTTCTTTTTGGAGCTCCTAGATTTTTTTGCTCCAGCTTAACCTTTTGATCGGCTAGCTCCAACGAAGTTATTTTAGCACTGTTGTACTCAGATGCCTTCATCGCCAACTCAATCTTTAGCTTAGAGACCGATACCATCAGCTCAGCATTTTTCCTTTTAAGATCGTCCTTAACCTTCCTCTTCTTGTTTAGTTTCTGAGAGAGTTGAGCCTTAGTTCTCTACTTGTCTTCTAGTTAAGTCCTGAGATCACCGGTATACTTGGCTATCTCGTTAACATCGGCCTGGCTTCATTCTACTTCCTACAGCTTTGCCTTAAGAAATGTCATCTATACATAAAAGCGGTATAGATACCGATTAGCCTTGCTAAATTTTTTGTAAAATTTCCTAAAGGAGGACTCTACCTCCCTTAGGCCCTTTTGTGCGCTAAACACTGCCCCACGAAGTCCCTTTACCTGATCGAGTAGCCTATTGTAGTTAAAGCCATAGTAGCACTTGACCATGGTACCGCAAAGAAACACATGAATTGTGGCCAAAATGGTGCCATCAAGGAAAGATGCCAACTTAAAGAGATGAAGACTTACTTGCTGAATGAGTGAGCTCAAGTGACCTGCCATTTCCATAGGAACATCTCTAAGGGTCCTTGACAAGTCTTTGAGGATAGTCCAGTCGCAAGGGGTGAAGGATCCCATTGAGGCCTGAAGCCTGAGATCTCAATGGCATAATGTGACGTCGTGGCCTCGAATGTCCCACTTTGGCCTAGGAAGCTTCGCCTTGACCCATTTGGTTTCGGATTCGCTTCCTTGAAGATCCAGCTCTTCATTCTAAGACTCATACACCATACCTTTGAATGAGTTCGGCGTTAACCTCAAACACCAAAACTTGTTCAGGACCTTGCAAAAGGCATCCCTGAGTTCATTGGTAAACTTGTAGGAATGACTTGAGGGCTAGTCATAGACGAACGACCTGTTGATAAGCTCCTTCCCCTTCTTCATCTTGGGCTTAGAGGCTTTGTCCCTGCTAGCTTCAGAAGCCTTCCTCTTTTGCCCTGCCAGCTAGGTTGTATTGTTGGCCTCAACCCTCTCACCCTTACCTTAGGATGGTGGATGGATCTCTTCTACATTTGCCCTCTCAGATCTGGCGCTTTCATCCACTAAGGTGATGGGTAGAGATAAAGGAACAAAAGCAATGGTTAGGAGAGCCATAGTCATAGGGACAGAGATTAGCGGCTCAGTAGGGGTACTAATAGTGGCTCAGTGGGGGTACTACCAGCAGGAATCCCTATAGAAGAGTTGGGGTGGCCTTACTTATCTCTCCTGCCCCTAACCTTAGCCCTATAGCTTTACCCTTGGGGGCAGCAATCTTGGTTGGAAGTTATGTTCTACTAGGACGTCACTTCAACAACTCGGATCTCGACGAGCGAGGTATCTCTTTGGCCAATTTTTTGCCTACAAAGAATCAAACAAACACTGTTAGCATAAAGATAAGTATGGTATAATCATTAACCAACTTCGTTGTGACTAGCACGAGAAAGGAGTATCCTTCCCCTTTCCTTAAAAGGACGTCTGACAAAGCATAATTCTATATAGACTCACATTAGCATGATGGAAGAAGTTGTTCATGAAAAACGAACCTATACTTTCTTTCCATTTCTTTACCCCATCCTTCTTCATGTTAGGGAAGAGCTTAGAGATTAGATACTTAAAGCATTTGTCCATTATCTCTGCGACATTTATTTCTTGGCCATGTCTCGAGACCATGAAGGTTAATATCTCTCTCATGGCCTTAACATCACTGAGACTATGCTCCTTTTGACCACTAGTTTTGACTATATTGATGGGAATTAAGCTACGGAACCCCTGACCCACAGCCGTGCCCGATGACTAGAGGGGCTTATATTTACATGATGAATCCTCGTGTTCTAACTAACCCTTGTCAAGGCTAAGTACTTATTTGCTAAGTCACCTCTAATGTTATACCATATAACTGCCCTTTATTCTGTGGCATGTCGAGTTGGCGATTACTCTCTATTGCCGAGCTGCCTAATCACTCAGCATCATCCTTGTCGAAAAGTTGAGAGAGTCAATCCAAATCGATTAAGCTATCCCTACATTTGTTTGTACTTTTTTGTTTGCATCTCCTAATGACCCCATCAATGCCGCATCATTACGTGTACAGTATCACATGTAGAATCTGTAGCACCAATGATTATTTTCCTTGTATATTCATTTTTGCCCCTTTGTAACATGTAAATTGCCCCTTTGTAACATTTAAATTACCCCTTTGTAACATATACATTGCCCTTTTAGGAAATGCCCTCTTTGTCTTTTCCCTTTTAGGTAAGTTGCTCTAGTTTGTGAGTATAAATATCCTTTTACTTACAGTTGTAAAATGATCAGATTACCTTTAATATACTTGAGTATTTTCTTCCTTATGTAAACACTACTTGTTTACTTTCGGCATCACTCTTATCCTTTCCCTTAAGTAAGGTTAGGTGGCGAGTAACCTTATCGGATGAATTCGTACATCATATTAAATTGGTCCATGAGTCCTCGGAAGTTCCTGTAATGACCCATAAATTAGCAATCTAGACATGAATATTTGAGTATTACGACAAAACCCTGTCCTTATATGATTATGATCGATAATTGATCTAGGACATTTAGGAAAGTAAATTAAGCAGGCTAAAAGCTTACGAGAAATATGATAACCCTAATTGAGGAATCCTCGTACCTGTGGAAGTAAAAAATATAATAAAATATCAAGAATATAATCAAGATAGGGAGAATTTGCTCCATATGAGACCCTAAAGTCAAGTTTAAGGCATTTGTACCTAAATTTAGGGCTTTCGGGAAAAGTTATTCGATTGAACCTAAACTTTACGATTAAAATAGAAAATTTAATCGAAGTAATTTGGTGAAGTTGGATTTTGAAAATAATTACCTAAAATCCCAATTTTTCGCTTAAAAGTATGATTACTTAATATAATGAAAAAAATGATTGAAATCCTTAAAACCGAGCTCGGAATGCGACGAGAACTTAGAAATAAGTTAATTAGGCAATATGAGAAAATAATATAGCATAATATACTATATGAGTATATATGTATTTTTATGAGTATACTCGGTACATATAATAAATATATTCGTAAATTAACCTAAAACCATATAATTATACATAATAAGTGTTAAATTCGTAAAAATTAAATAGGGAAAAAAGTATCTTAAAATAAAAGATATGCTAGAAACATGATTACACGTATGTAAGTACTCATTACGTATATGATATATATAGGATATATACTCGTATATTAACAAAAATCATTATATACTAATATTAAATATCAAAAATACCCTAAAATATTATCTAAGAATTATAAAAAAAAAATGACCTAAAATCTGATTTGATTAAATGTTGAGTAGCTTAAAAAGAATAAGCAACTGCATCAAAAGTAAATTTATAAAAAATTGATACCTTATACGATGCGCTTTTCGAGAAAAATATTAAAATAAATTACTTAATAATTAATAAAAAAATTCAACTAACCTAAACTACTATAAATAGGATCCTAGGACTCAGATTTAACATTTTGGTAACCAAGAAAACCTAAGAAAAATTCGAAAAAAATTAGAAAAATTTGACAAAAAGAAAAAAAAAACAAAGCAAGAATCGAGCCTAACTAGTTCCTTGACCCTTTGATGACCTGAAGTGGAGGCCCACCGTCACTTAGCAGAGCCACCGCCGATTAGGTCGACTGGCAACTTCTCTTCGACCAATGGTGGCCGGAGCTCTGATGAACTCAGGATCTGAGCTGTTGCTCTGTTTTTCTTTATTTTTGAAAAATTATTAAATTAATTAGGAAAAATATGAAAAAATTAATTTATATGTTATTTTATATTTAATTTCATTTCATAAATTTATTTTAACAAAATTAGGAATATTTAATGTACTTCCTTAACAAATATACTATTCATCCGAAATTTGAAATTTAAAATAAATATACTAAATAATGTAGTTTCTAGCTCAAAATTTTTGTGTAAGACACTTATGATATATACATAATTTCTATGTAGCCAGATTTTTTATTTTAATATTTTTAACATTTATTGTAATTTTTGGCGTAAAAATACCTTGAAAATAGGTTGAAATTGTGAAATAAATAGGAAATTATTAAATTAACTAATGAAATGGACATGTATTGATTTCTAGTAAATAATAATAATGTTGGGATAGGTTGAAATCAATTTGGTGTAAAAAGGATATTAATTAGGTAATTTAGGATAATTCACAGATAAAACTGTAAATACGAATATATAAGCGATAGATCGAAAACTTGAAACCAAGTACTAGCTGAATTCCACATATTTTAAGGAGTCTATAGAAATTTTTGGGGAATTATTTAGTAACCTGAGCTATTTATTATGAATTTACGTAGTGAAATAGCTTAAATAACGATCTAATACCCAATTGTAGTAATAATAGGTTAAAATATGATAAATAGGTGAATAAAAACTATCTATTTATGTACTGTTCAGATTGGATAAAAAAAATTATATTTTTATTATATTTAATGATATTTTAATAATTAGAATACATTATAGAAGTATTAAGGTAGATAATACTTATGTTATGGGTTATATTGACAAATTAGGTAAAATATAGTTTAGTAACATAAATTACGTATAGTGTGATGATATTTGATTAGATATGCATAATTGTGTTAAAAACTTGAATTACCCGTTAAAAGTTATCTTTAGAAATTAAGATTTATAATACGTGTTGTTAAGTTTGTACGAGCTTAACGACACTATTTTTACTAAAATCGGATAAAACTAAATAATATAACCTATATTTCTACAATATTACTGAGTTACGTACTATTATAACTCCACCGTAATTGAAACGGGATTTAAATGACTAAAAGTACGTTTTGATACAATCGGAATGATATATTATACATAATAGTATAATTGCGTATATTATTAATACTTAATAACTTAACTCGATCAATATAATGAAACTATATATTATTATATAATAAAAATAATAATATACTTTATATATATATAGCTGCTTTAGATAAGACTCTAATGATTTCATAACCATTACGGAAATTAAATTTAGGTTTTATATATATAGGACCTCCCAATGATCTGATTGTTAACAGCATAAGTTTTCCGAAGTGAGCGCCAGGACAAGTAATTGGAATCAATGTTTTATTGCATTTTAGGATATTATTTCAGAATATCTAAGGACTTTGGTATGTATTGGCTTGTGAATGTAGTAGCTGTTTGTGCGTATGCAATGTTGTGGTTGGGTTTCGATTTGCTGTGATGGGAGTTAAGCTCCACGATATGATTATTCTGTGAATATTATTATTGAATTGTTTGAGTTTGATTGATCACACTAAAAAGATGAACTAACTCAAACTTGGCTTAATATCTAATTTAATATGCATCATAACCCACTAAGGGTAACAACTAGGATTCCCGGGCCAAACACGAACTCCCTTCGATGAGAATAGTGAAATGGTCTTTTCCCGACCCTTAGCCAAACTAAGTGACGAGAGAGAAGGTCACGATAAGGTTGGGAGCTGTAGTTCGAAAGTGGTCACGAGAGGAGGGTATTCTTCATTGCATAAGCCCCAATTTGGTTTTGATCTCTGAGTATATGACGTCAATCTCCTCAACTCAGATTAGAGTGAGTAAAATTTCTCCGATCTAACGATGGACCGGATAACGTCGTGCGATGGTATTTTCTTGTACATACATTGCATCTAACTAACTTGATTGAAAACCCTACTTATGATGTGTTGAGTGCATATTTCTGTCTCCACCCCACTTACTGAGCAAGTTATTGCTCATTCCCCTATAATTGGTTTTGCAGGTTCCAAATGGCTTATAAGTGCCTATTCAACACCAGAACCTTAGTAAACTAGGATGGGGGAGCGAGATACAACAAGAAATGGCCGATTTTTTCCCTTATTATTAACTTTTGATATTTTAAGGAAAACTACACAAAATTCCTCAAAGGGCTTAGTAGTTTTCAATATTTTGGTCTGTATATGAAATGACAAGTACTTGTGGGATTTATTACTATTTTTTTTATAAGGTTAAATGATAAGTTTATTATTACAAATTAATTCACAGGATTACTCTACAAGTTTATATCAAATAGGTATCAAATTGGACGCTTTAAAGGGGTAGAGTCAAGTATGCCTTATGTGAACTAGGTCTAAGATAGTAGCTGTAAGGACAGTTTCTATCTTAGGATGGTTCACATGGCAGGACTGTTACGACTTTACCTTTTTGGGGCGTGACAATTCTGAAGTGGTATTAGAGCATTATTCTTAAGAATTCGCTCTGAAGTATAATTCTTAAGAATGTGCTTTGAAGCGTCATAAATAAAATGAGTTAGACATGTTAGAAAACATTGAGAGTGGGTAGTAAAAAGGAATTTAAATTATAGGTGAATACATAACCATAATATTTATGTACTTATGGTGAATTTAGGGTTATAATAAGTAATATTGAATTTGGAATCAATAAGCTTTTATATAACTAGCTCTAATGACTATGGAGAAGCACTCCATAATCTCTTCATCAACCCTTAAGTAGAGTAATAAGGAATTGTTTATAAAACGTAGAATACTATTCTTCAATATTATTACTAGACATGAATAATTAGGCAATATTGGAATAATATAGAAAAGTTGTGGCAAACCTAACTTAGAAATCAGAACTTTCCATGCTTATCTTTTAGATTTCCAGAAAGTATACTTTAGACCAATTAACTAATTATCGCATAACCTAATTTCTTAATAATATTGAGATATACTATTAGGATTTAATGAATTAGAACTTGGTACTAAATCTTCTACGATACATAGAATATTACGTAATAGATTGGAAGAAATTACAAGTTAACAGTTTTGAAAAGTTGAATAGTTGCTAAGAAGAGGGACTCCAAAGAAAAACTTTAGTACTGATTTGGAGAGTAATGAAGTATTGAATAAGATGGCAACTTAGTTTAGAACAGTTAGTAGAATTTAGAGAAGTGAATTAGACAAAACCTATTCATAAGAGGTATTATGAAACCTGATTTGTAAGATGAAGTAGAGGATTATAAGATAAACTTAAGAGATCAAACTAGGGAAGGCGACATGGTCAATCTTAAAATGGTAATTCAAAACAACGATATGATAGACATGGTATAATATAAGGGATCGTAGACTTTTTATAACAAACAGAAGAAATAGCATGTTTATGCTCAACGATGACATTAAACCCTTGTTTTAACCGTAAACAAAGTTGGAATACTGCAGTATTATTGATTGAATCAAAGATTACTTTGTGACATAATATATCTTAACATTAACATGACAATGCACTTTAATCAAATCTTCTCTATCCTAAGATATATCTGTGATCTTATCAACAATATAGTCATGTTATCCTGTACCCAATGATACATGTGCTTATGTAGATGACATGATGTGAGTATGTGTCACGCCCCGAACAAGAAGAGTCATAACAGTCTCGCCGTGTAAACTATTCTAAGATAGAAGCTGACCTCACAGCTGCTATCGTAGACGCAGTTTACACAAGGCGTACAACTCAACCAGCTTGAAACGTCTGTTCTGTCATCTGTTAATATCCAAACCTGTGGTAGAGCTTATATAAAATACTCGTTCTATACAATCTGCTGTTTAGTACCACAACAGTAATTATACAAACATTTCACATCCAAGGGTAAAGTTTACAATCAGAGTTTATTAAAAACCACAGGTTTACGATTTATATACAATAAGTTAGAAAACTAGTGGGCTCCTAGGGAATTCCCATTTAGTTTTCTTCAAAACTTAAAGACAAAACAAAAGCTCAGGTTCAGTTAAATTCCTCGATCCTCACTTTCCCACACAGCAGCACACTAACCTGAGAACGGTGGTACCTGAACATCTTTGCCTTCACTCAGCACCTGCAAAAGAGTCTGTAGGGGTGTGAGCACAACTAGCTCAGTAAGTGGGGCGGAGTCAAAAGAGTACTTTACAGTCACAAATAAGGTTAATAATTATGATGAAATGCAATGCAATCACTCAAATGAAAACATCGCACAGTGTTAACCGGTCCACTGTGAGGTTAGAGAAATTTCATCTGCTCCAACCCGGATTGAGGAGTTTCATCGCGACTCAAGTCAGACCAAACCTGGGCTTGTGCAATGGGGAACACCCCCCTCCCATGACCGCCTTCGAACCACGGCCCCCAACCTTGCCGCGACCTCCTCGCCTATCACTTAGTTCGACTAAGGGTGGGGAAAGGACCATTTCAGCTATCCTCATCGAAGGAAATCGGTATTTGGCTTAAAACTCTTATTCGTTTCCCCTAACGGGTGATTATGCATGACTAATTACACTTTAGTCGAATAACCGTTAGTGTTAATCAGGGGGTGATCAACAAGTTCACACAATACAGAATCCATGCAAATATGCAGAACAGCACACCAAGGAGTTGAACTCCTGTCACAACAGAGTATCATTCACACACATAGCATGCGCATAATCATCTAACTACAAACACAACCGGAAGTACTCTTGGGTCTTCGGATACTTTTAAATAGTATCCAAACAGCGGCAAAGCTACCATCCCAACTTACTTGTTTAGATGTTCGCTCTTGCTGACTTGAATTGTCAACCGTTTTTGGAAGGTCCTAATTACATAAAAGGTCCAAATTTAGTTTTCGTAATAATTACGAAAACATTAGGGTTTAATCTATAATGGTTATATATATATATATTATTTTTATAATATACAATCATGTTATTACTATATATTGAATTAAATTATTAATAATTATAATAAAAATTTCTATTAATCCCATCTAATCAACAATCCTTTATATAGCTTTTGGTTAATTCATTTTAGCCTATTAATATTACAATTATACCCCAACTTGTAATTTAAGCTATTTTACTTGATAAATTCGTAATAAATAGTTCGGGTTACCAAATAATTCCCCGAAAATTTCTATGGACTTCTAAAAATATAGGGAATTCAGTTATCACTTGGTTTCAAGTTTCTGACCTATTGCCTATATTTTCATATTGACGATTTTACCCCTAAATTTGATAAATTATCCAATTGTAATTCTTTTAACATCCAATTAATTTTAATCTGACTCATTACTATAACTATTCATAATAGATCAGTACATATCCATTTCATCAATTAATTTCATAATTTCCTATTAAATTTATAATTTCAGCCTATTTTCGAACTAATTTCAGGCCTAAAAATTCAATAAATATTTAAATTATTCAAATCAAAATTCAGGCTAGGTAGCAATTACCTATATATCATATACATCCTACACAAAAATTTTCAGCTAGAAAAAACATCATATAGTACATTTATTTCATAAATATATATTCGGATGAACAGTAGATTTCTTAATAAAGTATATTAAATATTACGAATTTTGCAAAAATAAAAATATCACATGAAAGCATGTTTAAAATAACCTAAGTGTAATTTTTTTCATAATTTTCTGGGCGGATTTACTAATTTTTAAAAATTATTGAAAAACAGAGCAAGAATTTGATCTTGCTGTTCTTGGGTGCTCCGGTGGCCGTGGGGTGGTGGGTGGTTGTTGGACAGCTGGCGCGGTGGGTGGACCGTGTGGGGTTGGCTGGGTTTCACAGCAGATCTAGTCTAGGTTAGGGTTCTACACTTTCACGCAATTTCCCCTGTTTTTTCTAAATTTCTTTTTATTTTCTACAATTTCTTCTAATTTTTTCTCTCTACTGTTTTTGGTTCCAAATTGCTAAACATTGTCATTCTGCTGCTAGGATAATTTTTATAGGATAATTTTTATAGGATCCTTTCACCACCTATGGATTTTCTTTATTTTTTTCTTTTGTTTTTTTTTTTTTTAATTTAAGGAAGCATGAGGTGTTATTTTGTTGATGAATTGCTTTTTGAATCAGCAATTCTTCTCCTATGCAGCAGCCACGTAGAATCCAGTAATCCTCAACTGTAATTGATCAATTTTTCTTTTTCTTTTATTAAATAATTACTTAAATATATATATTATATGTTAGAATTAGTTATTTAATTAATTTACAAGTTTATACCCTTTGTAAATAACATGTGAAATATATAACTTTACTCATATAATTAAGTTTCTAGTATATCTTTTATTTTTAAGATATGTTCTAAAGTCAATTTCATGAATTTAACACAATAAATATATAATTACACAATTTTGGGTTAATTTACGGGTATAATTATTATTTGTACCGGGTATACTAAGAAATTACGTGTATTTTTTTATATTAAATTATCTTACATTATCTCATTTATAGCTCAATTAACTTATCTCTAAGTTCTCGTTGCAATCTAAGTTCAATTTTAGGAGTTCTGAACATTTTAGAGCTTTAGTAAATATTCCAATTTCTAAGGGAAAAATTGGGATTTCGAGTCATTATTACAAAAATCTAACTTCACTGTAATATCTTGACTAACTTTTTCATTCTAGTCACAAAGTTTGGGCTCAATTGGATAAGTTACCCTAAAAGCCCTAAATCTGAGCTCGGTTGTCCTAAACTCAATTTTGGGAGCGTACAGTATGAATAATAAAGATAGTTAACACTACGAAACCTTAGACTCTTCATCTCATTTGAACCTATTCACTTTGTTTATGAAACGCAACTTAGCAAGTGATTAATAGATACTATACCCTAAAAACATATAATCATATTAAAATAATTCCTTGACAAACACGAGGATACCAAATGCTTAAATGAGAAACAAATCAGTTAATTTGAATATATGTATTCATTGAATGATTGTGTTATTATAAGTGTTTTATAAAAATGATAAGGAGTTAAATGAATTATACCAAATTTGATAAAACGAACCACAAATACCTATTATTAATGTAATTTTAAGAAACACCTCTCATGTCTTCTGAATACATCCTATTACAATCATAAATGAGTTTCTATAGTTGAGAATTTTTTTTTTTTTTAGTCAGTTTGAGAAATCATAGAAGTCCTCTTATTTAGTATTAGAAGAGAAACATAAGAATGTTAATTTAGTATTTCGTATGAAAAGTTTGGAATTTATATCTTTTATCCACTATGAATATTATTGATCTAGGATTGTAAAGTAAATTGGATAATGATTGATAGATACTGAACAAGTACGATGTATATAAGACTAGGTGATCTTATAAAAAGTCGAAACTTGACTATAGGATACTTATGAATAAAATAAGAACTTCTTAATAATAAACTAAATTTGCATAAGTATATTACGTTATTATAAAAGTTAAAAATGCATATCGATTGACTATGGAAATTATTATAGATATAATCTCATGTGTATAGTGGGAGCTAATACCTAATCATTGAATTTGAAATGTGAAGTAATATGAAAATGTAATATCATAATTTCAATTGAGAGTTATTGTTTTCTAAGTATAGTATATTGCATATATTGACTTAACTATATATAAGTATTGACTAGCTCCAGTTATGAGATTTCCAGCATCTTTACATTATGTATCCTAGAAATGTATAAATGAAATCGTATGTTACATTTTGAAGTAAGTAGATATTATTGATAAAGATGCATGTATACTTTAGTCATTATTTACAAGTTAGTTAGAATTAATCCATAAGAATGATTGATGTAATATCAAGTAATAACTCGAAACTCGAATAGGTTACGTCGTTCTCATTACCAATAGAACTAGTAATGCAAGAAAACTCAATTCGTTACTTAGTAATAGGTTATAACTTTGCGTTAATCAAGCAAATCGCCTCCTTAGAAAACATTAGGGTTAACCCCATAATATTCTAGTAGTGAAGAAAGCCATATCAACTGTTCATTTGTTTGCTGTGTTATTAGCTGTTCACTCTCTGAAGTGTTTATTTAAATCAGAATCTATGAGAAAAAATAAAATGACAGACACAAATATGAATGTCGGTACTGGTGATGATAATGGAGTTGTCCATCATAGGCGTCAGTTTTAGCGAACTCTCAGAAGCACTTACGAGAGGCTCGATGAGGTAGCTAACCTCTTGGTAAATCTGACTCGAGCTGTTCATGTACTGTCTTACTAACTCATTGAAACTGTGCACAATACTCCATAAACTGCTCAGCCTGTTAGAGGTTAGAACCTAGCTTGACCATTTCAAGGTGGAGGAGTTGGAGGAGTAAGGCGAAGGATAGACATGGGAGAGCTTGATGAGGAAGAAGAAGAGTATTTTGAAGAGGAGCGTATACGAGTCCCCAAAGTGCTCGACCATATGAAACTTTGGATTTTGACTTTTAATGGATCTGGAAATATTGATGAGTATCTGGATTGAGAAGAGAAGGTGGAGCGTATGTTTGATTATTGCTGTTGAATTTTCTAGATATACTGCCATGTGGTGGAAGAAATTTCAGGCCATGAGAAGGAGAAAGGGGTACCGAGAGATTAACTGGCCTGAGATGAAGAGAGTGTTTAGAAACAGATTCATATCGGAAATGTATCTTCAAGATACTTTCACTTGGCTTCAGGCGCTGAGATAAGTAGGCCAAACTATTAATGAGTATATTTAGGAATTCCAAATGCTTATGATACGATGCGAAGTGGAGGAACCACTAGCCCGAATAGTTTCAAGATTTGTTAGTGGGTTAAGAGGAGACATCCAAGACATTGTGGAACTCCAATAATTTGACATGATGGATGAAGCTATTAGGATTGCCTAAAGTGTAGAGAGGCAAAGAGGACGCCAAGCAACAACTCGAATGCCGACTGGACGACTAGCCGACCAGGATAGATAAGTAACTAGACTTTACAGAGTATCGAGCCGAGTAGAAGGGTTGACATCAGAGCCAAGCAGAAAAGCCGACCTGAAGATATAGTGCTAACTCGAACATATGAGAAGGTGCAAGGGTTTGGCAGGAAGACTAGCAAGATCAAATGCTTCAAGTGCTAAGGGCTCGGATATATATTTGCTTAGTACCTGAATCGAAGGACGATGGTCATTAAGGGAGACATTCTGAAGTTTGACGTAGAGAGTACGGATGAGGAACCCAAGGAGGAGGTTCTTACCGAGAAGGAGAACACCGAGAAAGAGTTGATTGAGGAAGATGTGTATGCTGAGGACTTAGACCGGCTGCTCATGGTTGTCCGATGCATTATGAGCGTGGAACCCTTACGAGTGGAGGAGTAGAGAGAGAACTTATTTCATATCACTTGCAAGGAGAATAAATAAACGTGTGCCCTCATTGTGGATAGTGGAAGCTGCACCAATGTGACATCAACCGACTTAGTCTCAAAGCTGAGGTTGTTGATTGTTGTACATTTGAAGCCATATAAGTTGCATTAGTTGAGAGAAAAGGGAGCATTATACATCACTTGGCAAATACTGCTGCAGATCATTATCGGCAATTACTCTGACCAGATTCTTTACGATGTACTACCAATGTACGCTTCTTACGTGTTGTTAGGAAGACCGTGGCTATTTAATAGGAGAGTCATCCATAACTGTTACAAGAATACCTACATGATCAAGAAGGATGATTGGAAGATTACGCTAAATCCAATGCTGCTAAGAGAAGTTCACAAGTTACAGATGACACTTGCTCGCGGATTGAAGAAGGCTTTGGTGATCGAAGAAGTTCACAAGTTACAGCCAAGCTTTGAGAGGCCATTAATGCCAATGAGCCAACCCTCCTATTGATCAGGCGACTATTGGAAATGAAGGAGCGGGATGATTTACCCCAGGAGGTGAGGGAATTGTTGGATGAATATGCCGACTCGTTCCTAGAACAGTTGTTATGCTTTGAAAAGGTGAAGTCGTAACAGTCCCACAGTATGAACCATCCTAAGATAAAAATTGTCCTTACAGCTACTATCTTAGACCTAGTTTACACAAGGCGCGCTCAACTCTATCCCTTTGAAGTGTCTAATTCGATACTTTTTTGATATAAACATATGGAGTAATCCTTTGAAATGATTTGTAGTAATAAATCTCATAGGTACCTGTCATTTTATATATAGACCAAAATATTGAAAACTACTAAGCCCTTTGAGGAGTCTTGTGTAATTTTCCTTAAAAGATCAAAAGTTAATACTAAGGGCAAAAACCGGCCATTTCTTGTTGTATCTCGCTCCCCATCTTAGTTTACTAAGGTTCTGGTGTTGAATAGGCACTTATAAGCCATTTGGAACGTGCAAAACAAACTATAGGGGAATGAGCGATAACTTGCTCAGTAAGTGGGGTGGAGACAGAAGTATGCACTCAACACATCACAAGTAGGGTTTTCAATCAAGTTGGTTAGATGCAATATATGTATAAGAAAATACCATCGCATGACGTTATCCGGTCCATCGTGAGATCAGAGAAATTTCACTCGCTCTAATCTGGGTTGAGGAGATTGACGTCATATACTCAGAGATCAAAACCAAACCGGTGCTTATGCAATGAAGAATACCCTCCTCCCATGACCACCCTCGAACTACGGCTCCCAACCTTATCGTGACCTTCTCTCTTGTCACTTAGTTTGGCTAAGGGTGGGGAAAAGACCATTTTACTATTCTTCTCGAAGGGAGTCCGTGTTTGGCCCGAGAATCCTAGTTGTTACCCTTAATGGGTTATGATGCATATTAAATTAGATATTAAGCCAAATTTGAGTTAGTTCATCTTTTTAGGGTAATCAATCAAGCTCAAAAAATTTAATAATAATATTCACATAATTTTCATATTATGGAGCTTAGCGCTCATCACAGCAAATCGAAACTTAACTATAAGCGTTGCATACGCATCAACAGTTAACTAGAATTACAAGCCAATACATACCAAAGTCTCAAGATATTCTGAAATAATATCCTAAAATGCGGTAAAACATTGATCTCACTTACTTAGGTTGACGCTCACTTCGGAAAACTCGTATCATCAACGGTCTGATCACTAGGAGGCTCTATATATACAAAATCTTCGTAATGGTTACAAAAACCTTAGGGTCTTATCTAAAGCGGCTATATATATATATATAAAGTATATTATCATTTTCCTTATATAATAATATATTTCATCATATCGGTTGAGTTAAGTTATTAAGTATTAATAATGTATGCAATTATATTATTACGTATAATATATCATTCCGATTATATCAAAATGTATTTTTAGTCGTTTAAATCACGATTTGATTATGGTAGAGTTATAATAATACGTAAATCAGTAATATTGTAAAAATATGGGTTATATTATCTAGGTTTATTTGATTTTAGTAAAAATAGCGTCATTAGGCTTGTACAGACTTAACAACATGTATTACAAGTTTTAATTTCTAGAGATGACTTTTGACCGGTAATTCAAGTTTTTAACAAAGTTATACGTATCTAATCAAATATTATTGTACAATACACAATTTATGTTATTAAATCATATTTACCTAATATGTTAATATAACCCATAATATAGGTATTATCTAACCCTAATGTTTCTATAACATATCTTGGTTAATGAAATATCATTCAATATATTAAAAAATATAATTTTTATCCAATCTAACTAGTACATAAATAGATAGTTTTCATTCAACTATTTATTATATTTTAACCTATTATTACTAGAATCGGGTATTGGTTATTATTTAAGCTACTTTACTACATAAATTCATAATAAATAGCTTAGGTTACCAAATAATTCCGCGAAAATTTCTATAAAATCCTAAAAACATGTAGAATTTAGCTAGTACTTGGTTTCAGATTTTTGATCTATCGCCTATATATTCGAAATTACGATTTTACCCTGAAATTATACTTAATTACCTAAATATGATTCTTTTTGTACAAAATTATTTTCAACCTATCCTAACACCATTATACTTCATTAGAAATCAGTATAGGTCAATTTCACTGTTTAATTGCATAAATCCTATTTATTTAACATTTTCAACCTAATTTTGAGCTATTAAGCCAAAAAATACAATAAATATTAAAAATATTCAAATAAAAAATTGGGTTACATATAAATTATCTATATATCATAATTATATTACAAAAAAATTTTGAGCTAGAAACTACATCATTTAGTGTATTTTTTTTTTAATTTCAAATTTCGGATGAATAGTACATTTGTTAAGCAAGTACATTAAATATTCCTAATTTTGTTAAAATAAATTTATGAAATAAAATTAAATTTAAAATAACCTAGAAATTAATTTTTTCATATTTTTCCTAATTATTTTAATATTTTTTCAAAAATAGAGAAAAACAGACGAAAAGCTTGAAACCTGACTTCATCAGAGCTCTGGTCACCATTGGCAGGAGAGGGGTTGTCGGCCGGCCTAGTTGGTGGTGGCTCTACTAGTTGGTAGTGGGGTTCCATGTCTGGTTGTCGGATGGTTGGGGAACTATCCTAGTTCGGTCTTTGCTTTGTTTTTGTTTTAATTTTTTCTATTTTCCTTTGACTTTTTCTGATTTTTCCTTTTCGTAATTTGGGTTCCTAAATGTGTATTTGTTATAGGGGAGTCTTATTTATAGTAGTTAGAGTTGGTTGGATTTTTTTCTTAATTATTAAGTAATTTATTTTAATATTTTTCTTGAAAAACAAAAAGTATGAGGTGGCAAATTATTAATGATTCACTTTTGACTCATCATTTCCAGTTGCTGTTGAAGTGCCACGTGGATTCCAGCTGTTACCACATCATTTGGATAAGTTTTGGTTAAATTTTAGTGTAATTTTAGTAATATTTGAGTAACTTAAGTATATTTAATTATTATATTAATATATGTACATATATACATTATATATGTAACACACGTAATGAATAATTATATGCATATAACCATGTTTCTAACATATCTTTTATTTTTAAGATATTTTTCCTATTTAATTTTTGTAAATTTAATGCTTATTATGTATAATTATATAGTTTTAAGTTAATTTATGGATATATTTATTATATATAACGGGTATACTTATAAAAATACGTATATACTTATATAGTATATTATACTATATTATTTTCTTTTATTGCCCAATTAACTTATTTTTAAGTCTTCATCGTATTTCAAGCTTGGTTTTAGGGGTTTCGATTATTTTTATACTATATTAAGTAATCATACTTTTAAAGGCAAAATCGGGATTTTGGGTAATTATTTTCAAAATCCAACTTCACCAAATCACTTCGACTAACTTTTCTATCTTATTTGTAAAGTTTGGGTTCAATCAGATAATTTTTTCCTAAAGCCCTAAATTTAGGTATGATTGCCCTAAACTCGACTTGAAGGTCTCATATGGGGCAAATTCTCACTATCTTGATTATATTCTTGATATTTTATTATATTTTTGATTGCCACGAGTACAAGGATAGGATTCCTCAATTAGGGTTATCATGTTTCTTGTAAGCTTTTAGCCTATTCGATTTATCAATCCTAATTATATAAGGATAAGGCATTGTTGTAATACTTAGATGTTCATATCTTGATTGCTAATTTATGGAATATTACAACGGTTACCTAAAGGGTTGCCCTCGACTCGAGGCATAGAGCATTGCATTGACTTAGTACTCAGTGTTACACTACTGAACAAGTCAGCTTATCGCATAATCCCGAGCAAACTTCTGAGCTTCAGTGTCAAGTCAAAGAGGATACGTGAGAGAGTGTCTCAACCCTTATGTTGTACCTGCACTCCTAGTGTTGAAGAAGGATGGAACTTGACAGATGTGTGTTGACAGTCAAGCATTAAACAAAATCATGATCAAATATAGGTATTTGATCCCGAAGCTAGAAGGTATGTTGGATGAACTGAGTGGAGCCCAAATTTTCAATAAGATTGATCTCAAGTTTGGCTACCATTAAATCCGCATGAGGCCATGAGACGAGTGGAAGATAGCGTTTAAGACTTGACATAGGCTTTACGATTGGATGGTCATGCCCTTTGGCTTGTCGAATGCCCCGAGCACCTTTATGAGACTTATGAACCATATGCTGAGACATCTCATTAAGAAGTGTGTTGTGGTGTACTTCGACAACATCTTGATTTATAGTATCAAGATGTCGAGTCACTTTGAAGACATTTGAGTAGTCTTGAATATTCTTCGTGTCGAGAGATTATTCGACAACCTAAAGAAATGTTAGTTTTGTTAGGTGAAAGTGGTATTCTTGGGCTTGTAGTTAGTGGAAGAGGCTTGCAAGTCGGTGATGAGAAGATTCGAGCAATTGTTGAATGGTTGACCCCTACTACTTATGTTGATGTAAGAAGTTTTCATGGATTGGCTTCGTTTTACCGAAGGTTTATCAGGAACTTCAGTATCCTCGCTATACCCCTTACAGAATTAACAAAGAAAAACACCGACTTCCGATAGGGAGAAAGGGAAGAGAGGAGTTTCACTGAGATAATGAAGAAGTTGACCTCTACCCTGGTGTTAGTGCTCCTCGAATTCGACAAAACTTTTGAGCTAGAATGCAACGCGTCAGACATTAGAATAAGCGTTGTCCTGATGTAGGATGGCTAACCAATTGCCTTCTACAGTGAGAAGCTTTTTAGGACCTTAGTTAAATTACTTCGTATATGACAAGGAGCTCTTGGTACTAATCTGAGCACTGTAAGTGTAGCAGTATTAGAGCTCTTGGTACTAATCTGAGCATTGCAAGTGTGCGGCACTAATCCGAGGCCAAGAGAATTTGTCATATATACTGACCACGAGTTGCTGCGGTACCTGTGAACCCCTAAAATTTTCGATCTAACTTTTGAAATAGACTCGAGTATGGTAAACAATTTAGGAGTCGACAAGGCTAATGAAAGAGAAAACCTTAAAAAAAAATTAATTAATCGCGTAAAAAACTTTTCTACCCTAAATGCATCTAAATGCTAAAGATTCCATTCAAAAGTGATAGAAACCCTAAAATGATCACTTTAAAGACATATGTGCACTAAATCATCCTAATATACCTTAAAACCCCAATTGAGAATATAACCCTCATATTTGCCAAATCATTAGAAGCGGCAGAGTTATAATAGGCCCACCGTGTAAACCATTCTAAGATAGAAGTTGGCTTTACAACCGCTATCCTAGACTTGATCTATATAAGGTGTCTACGACTAACCCGCTTTGAAGTAAACAGTTTGTAATTTAAATAAATCATTTACCTAAGAAAGTGAGAATATATATATATACACTGAAATACAATTATTACAATTAACGTTTACAATATTTCACAGTAATATATTTCTTAGTTATTACATTATTCAGAAATAAAAAATTCTAAAATAAAAGCTTAGACCTTAAAAATATATGTTTGTTCTTCAAATATTTTTCCTTACTCCCCAAGATCTAGCAGTTGTTAGCTTTAGAGTAATTGTAAGCCGCTTCTTAGCCAGCACCTGCACGACGTCTATAGGGATGTGAGTAACCACAACTCAGTAAGTTAGGATAGAGAACTTAAAACTATACCATAAATACAATAAGGTTATCAATCAACTTATTGGGTGTAATGCATGTTCAAGCCAATTCCATCACACAACGTTGTCTGGCCCGTTGTGAGATTAGAGAAATTGCACCTGCTCTAATCCGAATTGAGGAGTTACCGTTAATGCAACAGCTTACGACCAAACCCAGGCTTGTGCAATAGAGATACCACTCTTCCCGCGACTACCTTTGAACCGTTGACTTCACCTTCGCTGCGACTTCCTCTCTTATCACTTAGTTCGACTAAGGATGAAGAAGGGACCATTATGTAATCCTGCGCTATCCTTTTCGAAGGGGTCGGTATTTAGCTGGAGAATCCTAGGTTTCCCCTAATGGGTTACTATGCAGGTCTAATTATGATTATGGGTCATATATTTGATTAGGTCCAGTTTAGGTGATCAATCATTTCATACAAATCATACAATATAGGCCAGAACAACAAACAGAATCATAGCATCACTCATAATTAAGCACATGCACACAACCAACTATCTGACAAGCAAAACTAAGCATAATTTCAAGCCTCCAAAATAGCATTGTATTAATCCCAACTTACGTGGACTCCTCACTTACTCACTCGAGGTCCAACTCGCTCAGGCCATCGCCGATCATCCCTATAACACAAACGTGGTTTCGATTTTTCATATAACTATTATAAGTTGGTTTTATCCTATAACGCTTATTGTTATCTTTTGTTTAGGGTTTAATATGTCAAATTATTTAGGTTCTCAAATCTTTTACAATTATTTTAGGTTTAGGGTTAGGTTCGAGTTTAGTTTCGGTATTGATTTCTAAATTAGGTTCTGGTTCGATTTCTAAGTTATAATTTAGCTTATTATTATTTTTCCATGTATACCTATTATTTACTAATAATTCATTTTACCCTATTTCGGGGTTCGGTTCCTAAATTAGATTCTAGTTTTGATTTTGGAATTTTACATATGCTCGAATCCTAATGTGAAATTAATCACATTAAGCTTGAGTATTTTAATATCCTATTAGGTCTTAATTTAGTATTCTAAACTGTTCGGTACATGCTAATATTAATTGGCGTATCGGATTTATTTCCAATGTGAGAAAATCTTACATTTTTTATATAATTACCTAAAATTAAATTTTTATTTCAGATTTATTATATTCATATTTTTATTATTATATTATTAAATTAAACCTAATTTTTCATATTTATTAATTTTTCAATTCTACATATTCCTAATTTTCTATAATTACCACATAATTCTTTCATTAATTACACTTAACACTTTAAAGGCTAGGATTAGGTTTCTACATTAGAGATTAATATCCTTAACCTTCTAATTACTATTTAAATCAGTAATTAATATCTTAATCACCTAATTAACCCAAAATTATCCAATTTTTCTATCATTTTAGGGCTAAAAATTTAGAAAATTAAATTTAAAAAAATGGCTTCATAGCATTATTCTATATCACTTAAGCATTCTACAGAAAAAATTTGAGCTCCAAACTACACTCTTAAGCCTATTTATTTCTAATCCTAATTATGCTCAATTTTGCATGATTTCTTAAGGACCATATATCATGGGACATATTTTCATCAAAATAATATTTTTCCTAAAAACTATATACAAAAATATTCCAGAATAACAAGTTTCATAATTTTCCAAAAATATTTACTATTTTTACAAAATTACACAAAATCGGGCTGGAAATCGAACATACTGATTTGGGTGGCTCTGGCTACTGCTGGTGGCCATGAGTGTGTCAGCCAACTTGCGCGCTGCCACCACCGTGTGGTGGTGGTGGCTGTCCACTCCCAGCTGCTCATCGGGTCTGGGTTCTCCTTACAAGCCCTAACTGCACAGTTTTCTTATTTTTTTTACTCGAATTTTTTTCTTCCAATTTCGATGCTCCTAATTTTTCTCTGCTTTTTAACTGTCCAAATGAGCTCTGTGATTTTTTTTCCTATTTATAGAGTTTTGTGGTAATTAATGCATATTAAATTGGATAAGACATTGCCCAAATCCCTTAATTTTTTACTTTTGTGTTGCTCTAATTTAATTGGCTAATTTTTTTTTCTTATTTTCCCCAGCTTCCATGACACAATTCTGGATCATTCCTTATTTTTTTTATTTTTCTTTATTTTTCCTTAATTAATTAAAATTTTTATTTAATTATTTAGTATTATTTTAGCACATTACGCGTATTTTAAGTAATTACGTGTATTTCTACATACATGTAAATTCATATATAGTACAACTAAATATTCTTAAATATTATTTAGGTTATTTTATGATTTTTAGTATACATATAATTTATCTCTAGCGATTCGTTAATTATCGGATTGCATTTTACGCATTTTCGATAAATAACGAGTTGTATACTTAAAATTTGAAATTTTTATATTCTTTTATTTTATTGCTTATTTTCTTAAATTCAAATTTACGGGATCATTTTACTAATATTTTTAGCTTTACTTATAATTTAGGCTCGATCAAATTTTCAGTTGATCGAAACCCTAAATGATTAGTTGTGGAGCTTACAACGACCTCCTCACCTGTTACTTAGTTCGACTAAGAATAAAAAAAGGGACCCATTATGCTATCCAACATTATCTCTTTTGAAGGGGTCGGTATTGGGCTAGAGAATTCTAGGTTTCCCTTAATGGGTTGCTATACAAGTTCGATTTATGTTTACATGTCGTATATTTGATTAGGTTTAGTTTAGGATGATCAATCATTTCATACAAATTATACAATATAAGCCAAGCAGCATATCAAAATCATATCATTAGCTCAAAACAACATAGTCAAGTACAATTTTAAGCCTCCAAAATACAACACTGTATTAATCTTAACTTACTTCGACTCCTTGCTTGCTCACTTGAGGTGGGACTTGCTCAGTCGATCGCTAATGATTCCTATAATATCAACGTTGTCTTAGTTTTCATATAACTATTATAGATTAGTTTTTATCCTATAACACTTATTGTTATTTTTGGTTTGAGGTTTATTATGTTCAATTATCCAAGTTCTCAAATCTTTTACAATTATTCTGAGTTTGGTGTTAAGTTCGGATTCAGTTTTCGTATTGATTTCTAAATTAGATTCTAGTTCAATTTTTAAGTATTGTTTTATACACAAACCTTAGAAACTCGTTTCAGCTCATAATGTGAAATTAATCGCATTATTTATGAATATCTTAAATATCGTTTTTAGTCTCTAACTAGTACTTTAGTCCGTATGGTATGCCCGAATCCTAATTTAACTATCGAATTTACTCCCGATGCGAGAAAATCTTACATTTTTCATATAACTACCCTAGTTTAAGTGTCCTACTAGATTTTATATATATCCCTATTATTAGCATAATATCAATTTTTATTCTAATATTTTCTATTTATTATATTTCCAATATTTGCATATTATGTATTATTACCTATTATGTACATAATACAAATCTAATATTTCTATCATTCCAAATATCATCCCCCAACATCAATCAACATCTTAAAATATTTAAATTCATCCCAAATTAGATTTTTACACCTAATTACCCTAAATTACAAAATTAACTTAAAACATACCATTTTTACCTATTACATATATACTACATAAAACATACCATTTTTACATTAATAATTACATCTAACGTCTTATATGCTATAAGTATCATACTTTATCAAATTTCAACATCCTAAAACATATAATTATGCACTAAATAAGTAATTAACCATTTAATTACTTGATTAGCCCTAAATCACTTATTTTATGCATAATTTTAAGGCCTAAAAATTGTCTAAAAATTTCAAAAATTCATTTTTGAAAAAGGGCTTTGTGGTACTGTTCTATATCACCTCAATAGTCTATGGAAAAATTTTGGGCTCACTAAGGTAATTTATTTCTAATCTGAACAAAGCTCGGGTTTGTACGGTTTTAAAAGGACAGTATATTTCTAAACACAAAATTATCAAAATAATTTTTTTCCTTAAATATACATACTTAAAAACATCAGAATACAAAATTTTATAATTTTCTAAGAATATTTAAAATTTTTACAAAATTAAACAAAATCGAGTTAGAAATTAGACTCACTTGTATAGGTGGCTTTAACCACCGACGGCCGGCATGGCCTTATTGGTCGGTTTAGGCGCTACCACCACCATGTGTTGGTGGTGATTGTTTACTCCCAGGTGCTTGTCTGGTGTTGGTTCCCTTTTAAGGCCCTAATTGGATAGATTTGAGTATTTTTTTTTGTAATTAATTTAAACACTCATTATTTCATTTCTCTCTATTTTTCTCACTCTCTAAACTAACTAAATGAGCTTATGAAATTTTCTTGCAATTTGTAGAGGTGTTGGAGAATTATTATACATTAATTAGACAAGACAATTGCCCTATCTCTTCTTTTTTTCACTTTCTATTTGTTGCATTTTAATGGGTTGATTTTGTTTCTTTAATTCCAGATTGCCACGACCACTTTTTGGAGTTCTCTTCATTTTTTTCTGATTTTTCCTTAATTATTTATGAATTTTATTTAATTATCTAATATTATTTTAGCCTATTTTACGTGTTTAAAGTAATTATACGTATTTCTACCTATATGTAAATTCATATATAGTACAAATAAATACTCCTAAATATTATTTAAGTTATTTTATAATTTTTAGTGTGCATATAATTTATCTCTAGCAATTCGTTAGTTATTGGAATGCATTTTACGCATTTTTGATAAATAACGAGTAATATACTTTAAATTTGAAACTTTTATATTATTTTATTTTATCAATTATTTTCTTAAATTCAAACTTATGAGATCACATTTACTAATATTTCTAACTTTATTTGATACTTTAGGCTTGATCGGATCCTTTAACCGATTGCCTTAAATTCTACGAGCCAAACTTCGAGTAGCTGATTGTGGGTGTTACATAGTACATTCAAGAATACATATATAGGCATGCACATAGTCAAACTACCTATAGGTAAAAATAAGTATAATCTTAAGTCTTCGAGCATTCGGAAACAATACTCCAAAATACAGTTATGTATTGATCCCAAACTTACTTGGACTTCCTACTTGCTCGCTTAGGATACGACTCACAACAGGCCGTCCTGATAATCTCTATAATACAAATGTCGTTTTAGTATTCATGTAACTATTTTATATAGGCCTTATTTTAAAATCTTATTGTTATTTTCAATTAAGGTCTAGTTTACATTTCGTTACTCTTTACTTATAATTCTTATAAATATCTTTTAGCATTTTTCTTACAGTTTATTCAAGTGAGAATAACATTTAATTCAGATTTTGGCTAACTCTCTAATATTCTTCTATTAGCGCAAATTCTAATTCTGCTTCTAAATCATATTTGAATCCAGAAATGATTTACATTTTAATGTAACCACTTATACATATGTGTATATATACATATAAGTTTTAAATCCTTAGTATTTTTTTTTAAGTTTAAAATGATAATTCTATTCACTTGTTCAATTACTATATTACCTATAACTAAGCTTCTAATTTAATTTCTGAATCAGTTTTAGAATTAAGTTTTGTTTTAATTTTTGGTTACTATTTTATTTATAACTTTAGGAATTCTTTCTAAACCACTATGTGAAATTTATCTAACTATACGTAAGTACCTTAAATCTCCATTTTAGCTCATAATCAGTATTTTGATGGGTATAGTACACTATATTCCCAATTTAACTACCGAATTAACTCTTAATGTAAAAATAATCTACATTTTTCATATAAATTCCTAGATTTATAGTCTATTTTAGATTTATTTCATATTATTATTATTGTAATATTATCAATTTTTGATCTAATATTTCCTACCTATTTAATTCTTATATATACATATTATGTATTATTACATAATCTACACTTATATCACTTATCTAACGTTTCTAACACTATAGATATAATCTTTAATCACCAAATAACATACTAAGGTATCTAATTATATCCTAAATTAGAATTTATACCTAATTAACCTTAAATCACAAAATTAGTTTATTTATTTATTTTTACTCATTATTCATTTCTTGATATGTATAATACATACAATTAACACCCCAAACTCCACAAATACTATCCTACATTAGAAATTTACATCCTTTAATTACATAGTAAATTAGAATTTTCAATAAATTAACCTTAAATTACAAAATTAAGCTCACTAATTGCCTTTCATGCATGATTTTAGGGCCTAAAAATTAAGTAAAATTTTTAAAAATTAAATTAAGAAAAAATCTTTATAGCACTGTAAAATATATCCTAAATAGTCTACAGAAAAATTTTGATGTCAAAATTATATTATTAAGGTCATTTAAATTTAAATCGAAAACTAGCTTGAGTTTAGTCATTTCTTAAGAGTAGTGTATCTTGAGCCTTAAATTTATCAAATTGATATTGTTCCCTAAATCTACATACCAAAATATCTTAAAATATCAAATTTCATAATTTTTCAAATATTTTTGATATTTTTAAGAAATTAAATAAATTTAGAAAGAAAATCAAAACTCACCGGTTGATCGACTTCTAGCCACTAGCGGTGGCTCTACCCTTGTTAGTAGCTCTAGGCGTAGGGTCCACTATCTGGTGGTGGCCGTAGTGGTAGCCGTCTCTTCTTAGGTGGTTGTTAGGCATTGGTTCCTTCCTAATGCTCTAATTGCATATTATTTTTCTAATTTTTTCCTAAAAACACACTCTCTCTTCTCTTCTTAATCTCTCTCAAAATTTTTTTTGACTCACTAAGTGTCGAAATTGAATTTTAGAAAAGGGTTAGCTATTTATAAAAAAAGTTTATGGTTTCTTTTGCAATTTAACTTGAACAAGTGTCCCTTATCTTTTTCTTTTTCTTTTTCACTTTCAATTTGTCCTAATTTTATTGGCTAACTTTTTCTTCTTCAATTCAAGCTTGCTACGCCTCATTTCTACAATTCTATACATTTTCCCTTAATTTTCTTGATTTTTATTTATTTTTTATGAATTTTCTTTAATTAATTAGTATATTTTAATTATTTTAAGTAATTTTACGTATTTTTATCTATATATAAATTTATATATATGGTACAATTAAATAATCGTAAATATTATTTAATTTACTTTATGTTTTTTAATGTGCATATATTTTGTCTATATCAATTTATTAGTCAGTAGAACTCGTTTTATACGTTTTCAATAAATAATTGGTAATATACATATAACTCATTATTAAAAATTTTAATTATTTATTTTTCCTAAATTTAAACTCTGAAGATCACTTTTACTTATATTTCTAATTTCATCGTAAAATTTGGGCTCAATCAGACAACTTATCCGATTGTCCTAAATTTTACGTATAAGACCTTGAACACTTGGTTGTTGGGCTTATGAACACTATACCTTAACATGAATAGATGGGAGTTGATTGGACAGTAGTTAGCTCAATTTAATCATGCCAACTTAGATTGTCTGATGCTTCTACATACTTAGCACCTTCACTTTGCACCCTTATTGTTTGAAGCACCCTACCTATTGAATCTTCACCTCGGTTTGGAGTGCTTAGCTTGGTTTGTTAGTATTTACCTTGGATTACCTCACTTACTTAGCCTGGAAAATTATCAACCCAAATCTCCTCTTGTGTTGCCTCTATCTTAACCAAACGAAAGGCTAATAGCTTAATACTACTGGATGACTAAGGAAGTTAAACCTCTTATATTCTACCTCAAAGCTGGAGCACCTAGCTAAGCTAAATGACAACTTGCTTGGGTTAGCCACTATTGCTTAACCTAGAGTTACTCATCTCGAACACCTTTACCCTTGTCATTCGCCAACATAGACTCTAACTAAGCTATGTAGACACCTCCATTGTAACGACAAAATGGCAGCATCTTTACCATAGCCAACATGAGCACCTTTGAACCAGATCGACTACATGCTTGAGAAGCCCATCTTCCCCTTTTCCTTGCTTTACAATTGTAATAAGATTACGCGGCAGGGGGGAGGTAGTGGCGCAAGTGTTAATAAAGACTTTTAGACATGGGCCCCTCAAGTGTATGTCGACCTCAACTTAGACCTATTATACAACCTATCTAACTACAGTTGCCACCAACAGTTAGGCGACTGTATATAAGGCTGAGTGACCAAGTCAATAATTATCTCTTATATTTGCAAAATACGTCTGACCTTACAACTCTAATTCCCAACACTTGTGGATATGGCTTCTACCCTATTAACTCTTCTTCAACTACCAACTCTACTCTTTTATAAATGTAAGATTATCACTCAATGGTAAACTATTTAATATTTTATACACTAAAGTTTACTCTTTACATTCGAGTAATATTACTCTTTTTACACACCAATCTAACTTAAGTATTGAAATGATAATGCACACACCAATCTAACTTAAGTATTGAAATGATAATGTCGAATAACCACTCGGTGCCCTTCACTGTTTACTATCTTGTAGGCTCACATAGTGACGCGAAGCCCAATCTCTATTAGCAAAAACCCAAAGATGATGGGTGCCATTAAAAAAAGAAAAAAGATCTAATGATATTAATACGCTACGTAGATCGATAAGTAGTGTGTAAGTATCGGAAAATTTTAACATATGTTAGCGAATGAATGCATTTTTAAAAAAAATATCAATTATATTTTCATGTGTTAAAATATTATTGATATTTGTATGTTACTCAATTGATTCATAAGGCATATTAGTACTATTGAAACATTCTTGGAAAGAAAATGCTTTTAAATGGAACTGCTTCAAATTGTTTAAGATGCTAAATTGAATAGCTTAAATAATATTTAGCTTGTGGTTTACATGAGACTTACTTATTTATTTTGTCATTTGTTTTCCTATTATCGTCTCTTTTCTTAGTTTTGTTTTATTTATGTTCTTTATTCGCATCTAAGTTGAATTTTTACTGCCCAATTTCATTTGTTATTCCCTACTTAGAAAGAACATTAAATATAGTAAGAAGTGTAAATTTTGGGATTTTTAGTGTTTGAATGATTTATAGCCGATGGAATTAAATAAAATGAATAGAACAAATCATTTTAATCAATAAAACCTTCTTCAATCCAAAACGGTTTCGTTGATTGTCAGTTCTCGTATCCGTTGGGTGTAACATGTCTTGAAAGAACTCCATGACCAAGAGGCAGCATATCTTTCTGGTCCAGCACTGCTATCTCATATATATAGCTTCAATTTTTCATTTTCATTTCCGTGACTCATATCTACTATCATTGGTCGGCTGCTGCCTTCACTTTCTTCTATTAGTTGGTGGTAAGAATCACCACCAAAACTATCTAGGATTATTATATATTATAATAAATATAATGCTTTTGATTACAATAAATATTGAATGAATGCGAAAAAAATATATTCTATGAAATAAACTCAACCTTAATATACATTTTTCTTATCAAAATATGTTTCTCACTTGCATTCTATTCTCGTCAATGTCTGATTATGCATTTTCAAAGGTTCTCTTTTTATGACAAATTTCAAGCTATTCGTGATAACGACAAACCCTGATACTCCTCCTTTAGCTAAACATTAGGACTTGGTAGAAATGAGGACACATCTCCCACTTCATGTCTATTAATAATCGTATGATTTGATAATCGATCGTATGGTAGACATGAATAATTTATTATCGAAATATGTTCACACTAGCCTTTGGATTTTGGTGTATTTATATATTTGCATTGTGCTCACCCTGACCATTTCGTAAAATAATCTTGCAAGTGACACATTATTTTTTATTGAAAAGTAGTCGGTAAGAACCAATATATGATATATTAGTTTTTATTCATTATTTACAATAGTTATTCAATGCGATATACTATTGTCACGTTATAATTAGTTCTCGCCCCATCGCTTGCCACTTCATGTCTCGTATCCAAAGGTGGAGGCTCCATTCATTTACTAAAATTCTGTGTTGTCTCGACATTGCGGGATTGTCCCCGGGGGGGGTGGTGGGTGGTGGGGTGGAAATACAAAAGCAAGTTTTGGCAGTGCCTGAAATTAAATATTGTGAAATATATACCATGCAGTTGTCAAGAGGCCTGATGAATCTACATTATTGTTTGGAACGAGAAAAGAAATTAGGAGGGAAGAAAAGTGAAGGGAAAGAAATTATAGGAATATTTGATTTCTTCCAATGTGTTTAAAATAAGAGATAAATTAAAATTAAAATTATATCTTAAAAATAATAAGTAGAAAGAAAAGAAATAAAAAAAAGGAAGCATAAATAGGTAAATTAATTTTCTTTTTCTCTTTCCCTCTCATTCTCTTCATTTTGAGAACCAAAGAAAATGTGTGGGGCTCATGAAAACTAATCCTCATCCTTTCCTTCCTTCCTTCCTTCCTCCCCTCCCCTCCCCCTCCCCCTCCCCCTCCCCCTCCCCCCTAAACCAAATAAAAGAATTTCAATATTTTCTCCCCTAGCTCCTTCCCTTCTCATTGATTTATTTCCTTTTCCCTCTTCCAAACGCAAGATTTAGCTACCCTACCAACGGACCACCTCCTTTTATTGTTCCCCTACACCTTTATTCCATTGACCACCATCTTAGAGGAAGTAATGAGTAAGGGACCTTTGAGCAGTATATATGACTATATCTATATCTATGTAAAGAATATACTTTTTACTTTTCAAACTTTTTCCTGTGTTTTTATTTGATTCTTAAACCTATTGTTTTTATTCAAATCCTTAATAAATGTAGATGTTTGCAAATAAGTTCATTTTTTAACAATATTAATTCTTTTATGGGACAACACGTGGCGGATCTAAGATCAGATTTATTTATTTACTTAATTCACTATAGTTTCTTTTTTTTTTTATAAAAAAAATTTCTTCGATTTTTCATACTTTTTAAGTAATATTATTAATTTTAATTATCTTATTTAATTTATATAATTACATCAACCAATGAAATGTTGCCACATGCCTTTTTAAGTTTTGTAGCTTTTTATTTTTTAAATTTTTTATATTTTTATTGCTTTACTTACTTATTATATGTATAGTTATATTATTTAATGAAAGTAATTATTGGAACCAATTAGATTTTGCCATGCATCATTCCCTAATGCAAAAACTAATGATATTAAAAAGGACTTATTTACAAACATTTGTAACCAGTATTATGCTTTTTATTGAATGTTTTTGTACTTGTAGACTTATTATAATGGATTTGGTGTTTTATTTCTTTAAAATAAATATTTTAAAACTTATTCTAGATTATAATTTTGTGATTGTATTGCATGATAAATTTATAAATAATGTACTAATTATAAAATTGTGGAAATAATAATTATTTTCGAAACATTCACCTAAAAAAATTAATCATAAAATTATAATAGAAAATTTTATAAATCCCATAAAATATCTTATATTCTTAGCAAATTCTATAAGATACAAACTTTAGAATGGTTTTAGATGTTACAGTAGGTCATGATTATTCCAAAATTTGAGATATTGTACCTTTAGGATAAAGTAAGGATAAAGCTTCATATTTTATCCACCCTATACTTGTTCAAACTTACAATATGATATAGTGTGGAATAATTATTATTTAACATAACCTATATTTTATTGTTGATATGTAAATTAATATATAATAAATAAAAGCAGAATCATAACTAATTGTTCTAGTAAACATAATTATTGATTGTTATGTATAGTATATTATATGATACTACACTAAATATTTATGATATTATAGGCTAATACATAATTTATTATTATATATATACATTTATTTATTTTGCAAGTAAAGGTGCGAAAAATGGCTTAGCAAAATTGAGAATGATTTCGGGAAATAACACTAGAGTTTGAAAAATATTTTCCTAAAAGATGTGTTTTCTTAATGAATAGAAAGGAGCCATCATTAAGGAGAGGAGAAAAGATAAAAAAGAAAGGGTAAACAATGAACATAGAATCTAGATATGCTTTTCAAATCCCCAGCTATCACCTCCTATTGTGCCACTAACTATGTCATGTGCTCGGGAACCTATGTTTGCTTTGTCTTATTAGGTCATGCAAACTCTAAGGGTGCTCATGTGAACCAAGGTTCACTAGAGGTTAGACCACATGGTGATGGTGTCTAGTTTTTCCTGTACGGCTCACGCACGAGGGCTACGGATTGAGGATAGACTTTTTATGGGATAAAGATAGAGAAGATAAATTTTCAGGAAGAAGAAAAGTGTGATTATTATTATTATATAAAATAGTCATTTTCGAAACTAAATATAAACCCTCTTCCATTGGGCTAGAGAATGGGTTAGTATTCCATTTTTTCCTATTCCACTAGCCCTCTCTCTATTTTCTTTTTTGTAGAAACTAGATGTCTACAATCACTGTAGTGATAGTATGTCAATAGCACTGTGTATGAATGATAAGGATGAAAGTGGAAAATGAAGGAAATTAGTGAAAATTTTAGGTTTAGGTATCTAAAATCAAAGTGGGAAAGGGTAGAAATGGAGAAAATAAGAGGAAATATTTCTATTTTGAAGTCAATTTATTTGTCTTTATCTTTAGAAAGAAATGAGTGGAAATGAGTAAAAATCTAGCAAAATTATAAAGATACCCTTAAAGCAAAATTAAAAATAGAAAATAAGGATTTAGTCTATCTATAGTATGGGAAGCAGATTTCCTTCTTTCCATCTTAACAATCCAAATAAGAAATGAAACCATGTTTTCCTTCATTTCCTTTCTTTTTTTTTTTTTTCTTCACTAATTTCCACTGTCCTTAAAATTGCCATGCATAGTGTAAAACATCCAAGAGCATAATTAACTATAATAGCTTATAGTAATTTTTCTAATTATTAGATTTATAATTTTATTAACATAATTTACTATTTGAACTCAAAGATCACATATCATTTCATAATTTACCTCCTTATTATTTAGTTTTACTCGGGAATATTTAAGTAGAAAACGTACATACGAGAAGGAGTAGCTTATTATTTAAGCATCCAATACTGGTTAAGTTTTCATGAGTAATTTGACACCGAGCACGTTAGCACATTTCTCTAAATAACGTAAAAGAAATTGAAGCCTGAGGGAAAGTATTATATTCTCAGATTCAGATATTCCATGACGTTTAATGGACCTCACGTTTTAAGAACCTCTCAATTTTTTGTGAGGATAATGTATATGAGATTATCTTTTAACTTTTGATTTTAGGCAGTTTAATATATAGATATTTAAAACTTGAAATTAAGTAATTAAAAATTAAAAATCTATTCCCTTAAATGCCTGAATTTTTAATTTTGAGTAATTTTGTATCCATCATGTGAATAACTTCTTATAAATATGGACACTCAAATAAATAAATTTTTAATTTTTTAATATTGAAATTCAAATTTTAAATGTTTGGCATTAAATCGCTCAAAATCAAAAGTTCAAATATTCTTATATACATTATCTCTTTATCATGAGAATGCTATATGAACTGCGGATCCTTCTTTTTTATTTTTATTTTTTTGGTTAGTATAAAAACACATGTTCGTTTTAAAACAACACTAAACTAAAACTTAGATTTATCCAATAAGAACGTGTGCTTTGAAAGAATTTGAAAATCAATATATATATATATATATATATATTGCAATTTATTAACCAATTGCAAGAAGATCCGGCTCAGTTATATGCACATCTTTAGTATATGGGACGGACAACTTTCGGATTCCATGATTTGCTAATGAAAAATTGTTTCTACTTTCTGGGAATATTTTAAGATTTGGTAGCTGCTTTTGAGAACATGGTTGGTTAGCTCTCAAGGCTGTCCATGTGATAAATTCTATGGAGGTTTGGAGCAAAAGATTGCACACCTTGACTTCATTATCTAAAAACATGTTGCCAAATTATGGTATCAACCGATTTTCATTTCTCGTGGTTAACCTAACTTGCCCTTTTGTTTCCTATAGAGAAGTTGCATGCATGTGAGAGACTCGTCCTTTTTACAAAACCCTTTTAAAAGGCTCGTGACCTTTAATGCTGGATTGGTCATAATCAAGTCATTCCATCACTTACATGCATATGCTTCTTTATAATAGAAAATTGTGTTAAATGTTTGTTATAGCATCTTTGATTAATAGATTCGTCAAAGAGTTTTTTAGACTATTATGCCAGTATCTTAAAAAATTTCATTTTTGAAAGATTTTTTAAATTTATCAATAAGTTCCACTTAAAGAGTTTCTCGATAATTTTTAAAAATTTTTATGGATCTCGTATTAAACTTTAACAATGAAAATGAGGAGCTTCACCTAGGATATTTTCTCAAGGAACCAAGTTTAATAGTTGAGAGTTCCTTACTCTGGTTTATGGTGTCAAGTAACCCTATCAAAGACGCTATTATACCCATAAGATATCTTAGCTCGTCTTCATAACCCGAATATTATAATGAATACTTTGGAAAATAAAGAACTCCTCATGGTGTTCTAAATTCAGTCGACTATTTATATAGTGTGTACAAGAGCACTAGTAATAACTAATCTTACTTAAAACATATACTAAAACTTCGAAAAACATCCACTAGCGTACTGGATCTTCAACGGGTTCACAAAATACATAAATTTTATTGGACTATAGTCATTCAAAGTTCTCAAAATAAGATCCAATAAAAACTTGTACGGAGATGGTTTCCTATGTTCTCAAATCTCGCTCTTGCCGTCTGATTCTGGTCCCAGAAAGATACAATAAAAGATCTTCACAGCTGGTGGTCTGCTTTAATGCTGGATTTGTCATAAGCAAGTTATTCCATCGCTTTTATGCGTAAACTTCTTTATGAAGCGAGTTTGTGTTGTGTTGGGTTTCGATAATTAATCGTTTTCTTCAGATTTCTAATAGTTTTATTCAACGATAAGATTCGGACGAGACTTTTTTAAGCTTGGAACGTCGTACGTTGTACGGAAATAATTAAAAAGGAAAGAGTCATATTCATGTGAAATTATGCTCTTTGTATATGTATTAGTGGTTTATTTGTCGCTCCCCTTGTACTTAGGTACAGGTTAAAGCAACAACCTCAAGGGAGCTCTATCACCAGCTTAAAGCTAATTAAATGGCGTTACGTTTCTCAAAATTTCCTGTTAGTCAATACTACCGCACTACAGCCGAAGTATAGCATCATTATCTCTTTGAAAAAAATTGGGTTCAACATAATACAGTATCAAGATCAAGCACAACATTAAATTTTGAATTTAGAACTTATTTTAAACTTAGATTGAACTTATAATCTTGAACTTGAGTCCACATCGATCATCTAAAGAATTATTGTTATAACTAAGATCTAAAGTTTGATTAATATTTAAATTTAACTCAAACTTCATTAGGTTTCATCGGCTAGTTGAACATTACATTAATCATAAAGCTCGAGGTCAATTCCATAAACGATTTGAATAGCTTGAGCCCCATTGTATAAATGACTTGAGTAACTTATACTCCAGTTTATAATTCGAGTAAATACCAAATAGTTTGCAAGTAGATTTATTTAATTTATTTTTCTAATTTAAACCATTATTCCAATGACTAAGAATGATCATGTAGTAGAAGACATGCATACACCAATAATGAATTAGCTTCATTATCTTGATTTTGATCATATGCAAGCATATAGCTTTCAAGGGTTGAATATTCTAGCAATCCACATACTAATTCGGGTAGAAGCTCTCAAATTGCATCAAGTAAAAGATATAGGATCCACCTAGACGTATGTGTAATGAGAAATAAACAAAATACTCTCAATGAGTATTACTAAGATATTACCAAAGGCTCCGAAATATAGAATCTTTAAGGTATAAATCATTTCCATTTCGAATTTTTTGGTCACCATCAATCTTCCCACTTTAAATATTTCCATATCTAATCAATATTTAAGATTTAAAAAAAAAAGAAAAGAAAAAATAATGCCATTATGATGTAAAGGCGATTGAAAACTCTAATTAAGCGAATGATTGATTTAAAAATTAATGGAAATTGAGAAAAATGAAATAAAATGATCCATTTCTAAATCTCTTAATATGCAAGGCATGGAGCTGCGGCATTTGACTCTTCGGAACACCTCCTCATCCAACCAAAAGAAAATTTATAAAAATGAAAAAAGAAAATCCGCATTTGACGTCTGCCTTTTCTTGCTCGAAACGGTCCTTAAGGCTTGAGGAAACAAGCTATGAGAGAAGGCCTAGAATCATGCCGAATTCCCTCGTCGTTGTAACAAATTTGGGCAAAGTTCTAATCGCATGACAAAGACACTCTCCTCACAGCTATCGGGCATTTAGTTTATCTATTTTGGGATACGGAATCATCACTTTCCTCCGGTTTACCTAATTTCTCTGCAACTCAGATCATCCATGAGGCATTCCGACACGTGCCCTTAAAAAGCCCTAACTTCAAAAAGTACTCTCTCTCTCTTTCTCTTTCTCTCTACCCATCCTTTGTTCTTTGCTTTGTCATCTCCAAGTGCTAATTCGATAAACATCACCATCGTGGCATATATCGATTGAACCAATCGTCGGTTTAAATTGCGTTTCGAAGTTGTAGACATACGTGTATCAACGTTTGATGCATTGAGGCACAACTTTTATCTCCAAATTCTAAATTAATCTACTAAACCATAACATTTAGTATAGTCCGCATGTGATTGTTTCATGGAAAATGTTCTTTAGATCTTTTTCTCGATATTTATTATTAGTTAAAGTTTCTAATTTACTAAATACTATCTTAATAATCTTAAGCGGTTATTACAATCACTGGTGATTTCCAGTATTAGGTAACGATGGGAATGAAAGTTGCACTTGGTGGTATGGTGGAACGCGATAGTTAACCATTATGGAACTCATTTTTTATGTCCATTTTCCACCTATAATTACCGACTACTATGTTATCGTTTTTTCTCCATCACTTCTCCATATAAGTGCCCAGTAGTATTTATAATGTCTTAAGACTAATATGATAATATTTAACAAAGATTTGATTGTAATGAAAGTCGAGGAATTGCTTGGAAAAATTTTTCCGTCAAACAAACATCCCCCTTGATACTCGACACTTAGAGCAAAAGCATTTATATGTCGTAGAGCAAGAACCCTACCACTAGTGGCTTCTTCTCCTACTCGACATTTGGGATAGTGATTGATTAAATAACTTCATGCTATTTACAGAAAAGGTAAATTTCATTTTACATTTGCTTTCACCTTTTATTCTTTTAATACTTTTATATATATATATATTTATCCTCTTATGATATAGATACGTATAATTAATAGTTGATATTATAGAGAAAAAAGATGACATGATGGTGATATTATTTGATATTTCAAAATTCAAGATAATCTTAATAGTTGAATTTATAACTTTGTCTAAAATATTTTAGAGAATTCATTTCCATATATATATATATATACACACATGTGTTTTGCTCATTTGTCACTAGTAGTTATTGGACATGTGTTCACTTGTAATTGGTTCATGATAATGGATTTGATAAATATATTTAATTAAATAATACAATAAAATATTACAAAAAAAAAGGAGAGAAAAAAATTAAATTAAAGGGTCTAAGCCCCGGAGCTCTTATACTTAGCAAGTAATATTAAGCCATGAAGACATTCGAAGTTGATCCTTACAGTGGGCCGCTATTGTTGTAGTGGTCAAAGCAAAGCCCCGATTTAATAAGAAATAACACCACAAGGACCATTAGGTTTCATCTTTGGCCCACCAACATGAACATCTCATTTTCGTCTTGCGTGTTAAAAATCCTTTTTTTTTTTTTTTTCCTCCCCTCCACAAAAATTCTCATTCCAAAGGTGTTTTTTTTACGAAGTTAGATATCATTATTCCCTTATTAAGTTTTCAATTTAACAAATTGTATGTTGCAACCTGCAAGGACAAAAATTTATAAATAATGAATATTTTTATACCGGAATGGAGAAGACGAATCGAATCTATAAATTATATTTTGTTGTTCCATATGAACCGAATCATATAAGACCCTTATTGTCACCTAAGCTATGTATACCGATTTTTCATTCTGTTAATAAACCCAATCTTACATACATAAAATAAGTAGTCCAAATAGATAAATTTACGCATCTCCTTAGAAATTAATATATTTTAAAGTAAATCAGCAATTACGAAATAGTACAATTTTTTTAATGGTTATTCATACTAGTGGTACAAGACACACATGAATTACTGTAATACATCAGCATTGTTAAGGGTTGATCAGCAAGTAGTCTTAGAATGTCACAACTATGTCTTTAGATTTATAAGCTTCTAGAGAGTAATTGATACTGAATATATGTATATATATATATATATGTGTATAATGGTCATCGATTATTCTAAGTTTAAGGGATAATGTCCTTACAACTATTTGAATGTTACACTTTCTTGGTAACTTTACATATAAATTTTTAATTTGTTGAATTGTATACTTAATTGAAACTTTGGTTGTCTCTATCACTACCTCTATTAAGTTGTTTTAACACTATCGATCCAATAATCTTAAATAGCCAATAAGATTGTAACACATGTAATTTCCTATTTGCTCAGCATTTATGTCATAAAATTAAATAATATAATATAATTATATACATATAAAGTAATTTAATTAATTAAATAATAAAAAGGAAAAGTGTAAAAAATTGAAAATATTAATTATTATATACATGTAATATTATATGTATTATTATTGTTGTTTGAATGAATTAATAAAAGTAAAAAAAAATAAGAAAATAAAAAAAGAAAAAAATGGAAAAATAAAAAATTAGCTCCATGGTAATTATTTAAATAAAAATTTCAATTGTTTCACCATTTTCATTCTTTAATTAATTATATTATTTTATATGCACATAATTATAATCTATTATATTATTTAGTTTATTGACATTGAGTGGATAAGAAATTACATGTGTTGTAAACTTATTGACAATTTAAGATAATTAGATTGACAGTGTTACAACAACTTAACATAGTTAGTGATGGAGACAATCAAAGTTTTAATTGGGTGTACAATTTAACATGCTGAAAATTTAGATTTAAAAATGTAAAAAGGTGTAATATTCAAGTAGTTGTAATATTGTTGCTTGAGTTTTGGGATGCGAAGATTGTATTATATTGAACGCCACTTAATTGAAGATAGTAACTTATTATATTATACGTTAGTCTTATGTTGCATATGTCACAAGATAGGGGGTTTACCCTCTTCTTAAGTAGCCGTACGACACTCAACCATTTTTTACCTTATGATATTTGCTTCTATTACGGATAGTGAGCCAACCTTTTCCCTTTCTACTTCCAAGATTGTTGTGAGCCCTTCTAACTTTATGAATGCCAACCAACATTGTTACTGTCCTCAATATGATTGGGAGGCCTAATTTCTCAATTGGTTTCGACCTACCATAGCCATTATTAAGAGAGTTGCATCAGCTCTCGACCAGTTTACTCACCAGAGACCAATTCTACCTTAAGAGAATACTAACCTCATAAAAAAATCACCTACTAATGCCATTCTCTTCACATTAAGCCCTAAGTTAAACACCTTTACTTCCCTTTCAAGACATGGACATTAACATTCTCCCCTACCTAAATTTACGACGTCCTTAGTGTAAGGCCAATACTTCACCACAACCCTTCCCCTTAAGATCACCAATCCCATTACTTTATTGCTTAATTACATGCCAAGGTTATCTCTACCAAGACTTCAGGCTTCTTTAGGCATTCCTTCGCCTTTACCCTCACCTATGCCTTCTCCTTTCGTCCTCTAAGATTGCCTCTTGTTGAGTGGTCTAGCGGTAAAGTCTGCCCTTTAAAGTAAATTTCATTTTCTTTAGATTTAGGTAGAGTTTGTTACAACTTATAGTGTTGCTCACAATATAGCTGCCCTCTTTAGCAATGATGTCCTCCAGTTGGTCGTTACTCTTCTTAAGCTTCATTTACATGAGCCCAATTGTCGACAAAAACTATCATTTTCATCAACACATTAGTTAGCATTTAGGTGTCTCGTCTAGGTTAGAACTTCTTCTCTTTAATACCATTTTGCATGGGACGGGAGGTTTACCCCCTCCTTAAGTGCCCGTATGGCGCTTAACCTTCCTTTAACTCATCATATCTGTTCTTATTACGGATGACAAGACAGCCTTTTCCATTTCTACTTCCCAGGATTATTCAAAGTCCTTTTAGCTTTAGGAGTGCTAGTTGGCATTATCATCGTCCTTTATATGATTGGGAAGCCTAACTTCTTAACTAGTTTCGGCTTATCGTGGCTATAATTGGGAGATCGGCATCAGCTCTCAACTAGGTTTCTCATAAGAGGCTAACCTCGTCTTGAGAGAATACCCAATCCTATGAACAAACCGCCTGTTGACACTATCACTTCACATTAAGCCTTAAGTTGAATACCTTCACTTTCCTTCTAAAACGCAGATTGTAACATGTACAAATGTTATAATTGCATGGCCTTCGTATGTATTTTTTGTGATTTCATATTGAGCTTCGACCTACCCTTTGTGGGAACTCTTTTTTTAGGTATCATAGATGAATATTTATTTCCATTATTACTATTTGATATGGGAATAGAATTGACATTGGCCTAAAAGGATAAGTTTATACATTAACTTATTAAAAAATTAACTAAATTTAAAATCTTTAGTTGTTGTTACACCTCAAGTATAGAGTTGTTATTGTAAGACCTGGTCTATACAAGGCGACCTCGACTATATAGTTTTGAAGCGTCTAATTTAGTACTTGTATTTTCATATAACATGTATAATAGTATGTTAACTCCTTTTTGGAAAGCTTTGTAAAATAATCCTCTTAATACATTTTCTTTCATAAAAAACTTCATTTATACAAGGAAAGCTTACAAGTCATATGGTGTTACATTCTATATTATCTTATAAACCAATTGTAGAAACTATTAGGTCATTCGTAGTAGCTGAATTAGATTCCTTAAAGGCAAATAAGACTTTTGGAAGGAACAAAAATATAGTTCAACTACATTAATTCCTTACTCCTTAGCCTAGTTTACCCTGGGGTAAAGATTTGATGTAAGTTATAGCTCTACTTCTGACTTGCAAAAGAGTTTATAGAAGAGTGAGTAACCAGCACTCAATAAGTGGGATAGAGACAGAAGTATGATTGTACAACAAAACAAGTAGCATTGTAACTAGCTTACTTATATGCACGCGTGATTAAGTAAAAGCCATCATATGATGTTATCTAGCTCATTACGAGGTTACAGAAATTGCACCCGCTTTAAGTTGAGTTTGATGAGTTTCAATGCAATGCAATAACTTATGGCTAAACCTAGGCTTGCGTAATAAAGACATTGATATGCCGTGCTGGGGGTTGATAAGGGAAATGGTATCAAGGTAGGTCTAAGCTTATAGAAAACTTAAAAATAAAGATGGGAAAATCTTAAATAACAATGAATAGTAAACAAGGAAAACTATGAACGATTTTAAGGATGTGACATACAAAGGAAACTTCGCATACTCACAGCTTAATTCGATATGATGCATGAGCTGATCTAATGAGGGTATTTGCTACCTAACCTTACTTAAGGGTTATAATAAGAGTAAGAAGAGGGAAGTAAGCACACTTAGCTTACAAAAAGGCGAAGTATATTTAATATCTAAGGTATGATGATGTGGTTACCTTTTATAATGGGTATTTATACCTGAAATATTAGGACAATAATTATATATGGAAATGAATAAAAAGGGTAAAGTCTTGAAGAAGTAATGTGCAAAGAAAGGAAAAAGGGCATAAAGAGAAAATTAAGAAAAACATTTGTCTTATATGGAAGATTTTGTCATATGATTGCTTAGACACATAGCTCTTTGTAGATGGGTGACCTTTTAGCAAAAGTAGACAAACTGTATGATTAAGTTGGTGACTGCTGAGCTAAGGTACCAAGTAGACTTGGGGGTCCTTTTGAGAAGTCGTGTGAAGGGCTGAACTGTTAGTAGAGCATACTTTAAGTTGGTAATCAACTATTGAGAGATGAGAAGTTACTTGGCTTAACATATGAAGTTTGTTGGTAGTGAGGATCAGCTTAGCCTTGGCAGGAATTGGTTGGAACAGTAGAATCCACTTCATTAATCTCTCAAGTCCTTACGCTTAGGCTCGGGTTAATAGTCTGGTAGTTTGATTCCTATTATCCTTGCCAAGTTGATTGAGATTTGGGATTATTGAGTCCTATTTTGGTTTTCCTTAATTAATTTATATTAAGTCTAGCTCACTTAATATGGATTACTCGACATTAAATTAAGGAAAAATATTTTTGTTGAAAAAATGTTTAAAAAAATAATTCGGAGTTGTCAACCAATAAAATTGATAAAAAAATCAAATTAGGTTTTTGGGTAGGAAAACCTTAATTTAGCCAATAGTTTATGAATTTTGTAAAAAATTTAATAAAAAAATCTTAATTTGGAGGCTAATCTATTAAAACTAAGTTACTGAGTAAGAATTTAAAAATCAATTAATGGGCCTTTATTTTTATACTTTTTCTAAAAAAATGTGAAAACATATAAAAATGAGAAAATGCATGAAAATTAATTTTTATTATGAATTTTCCAAAAAAAAAAAGAAAGCTAAATATTTTACAAATTTTACAGTTATCTTAATGGTACTTTCGTATTCGCTGATTGGGATTAAACCCATTGTAGTTTTCATTTTTAGAAAAGTTTTAGTAGGTTGATAAATTTTATTCATGAAAATAAGCTAGGTTTACATTTTTTTAACCAATTTATTTTTCTTAAGAAAATTTCTAAAAAAGAAACCTTAATTTTTATTGTCCAATTTTGAAAAACCTTAACTAAAAAAAAAATTTATATTTTTATTTAGAGAAAAACCTTTCCTATGTGATAAAAAAAGTTTAGAAAAATCCTAAAGTGCTAATTTTCTATGAAATATGTAATTAATGTGGAAAACATGCCTAAGATACCTAAATCATGAAAAAGATGTTTAAATTATGAAAAATATACCTAACTAATGAAAAGATGCTTAATTATGGAAAAGATACAATCCTATCCTATTCTAATCTTCTAAGATTTGTGACATACATGCAAATTTTATTCTAATGATATGAAAATATTAAAGATGCAAGTTTTATGATGGTAATACAAAAGGTACAATTTATTAACTAAAAAAATGCAAATAAAAAACTATAACTTCACTAAATATTCAAAAGTACTGGTAGATTTCTTGCTCTTCCTTTTGTTTGAAAACATTTCCTTACTTAAGTGTAGCCATACTTAGTCACTGGGTTGAAATTGCTTGGTCTTTCTTCCTTTACCTTTCTCTTTTAGTTTCTTGGCAGCTTGGTCAATGTGTTAGGCGACTTGATAGTAGATCTATTGAATGGACTAAGCTCTGGTTCTCCCTTTTGGATCTTCTTGATCAGTAGGCGGCATTGGGGTGTGAATAAGGGGTAATTTGGAGTTAAAACCATAGACGACCTCAAATAGGGCCTGCCTAGTATTGACATGTACTGTGCTGTAGTTCGCTGAGTTGTTTAAGGTAAGCTGAAAATTAAGAAATAGTGCATTTCCTAGTCTAACATATTGGGTTACTTTGCTTTCCACATCATCCAGGAAGTTGCCGAGGTGACCAGCTAACGTATTGAGATGAGCTCTCCACAACATACCTACCTAAGTGTCAAACCAGAATACTACCAACCTAATTTGTACCGAGGTTGAGTTGACAACTCTTCGAAGCTGAACCCCTGAAGCTGACTTGACAATAAGTTGTCAGCTAAAGCAACCCTTTCTTAGTCTCGTATATGTAAGCTGTCAAGCCATTGAATTTCCAATGTTAACTTAGCCTACTCAGAACCTTGACTGCTCAACTAATAGTGTCATTAGGATCACAAAATGAATAGTAGACATGTGCATGTCTTTTCTTGACATTAATACTGTCCTTTTTCTATCGTTGGATATTCCTTTTACTTGTTTGCAATATTATCCTTGTAAATTATTCATTTTCTTTTATTGGTAGGAATCCTTTTTGTAATTTACACTAACCTAAGACTTACCCTAATAGAGTCAACATTCAGACATTTTTCCTTCTTACATGAGCTAAGTGTAACTTCCTTACTCTTGACTACTCTTATCTAGGCCATTGAGTGTGGACTAGTGACAAGTGACCTTTGGTTACACTTATGCATTATATCAAGTGCAACCAAAGCTCGTGTGAGGCGTTGAGGTATCATATCTTCTGTCGGTGCATAAGGACCTCTACTTAACCTTTGACTATCATTTATCCTTTGAACCGTCTCGAGGTACGGACCTATCCCCTTGATTTGTGCGATACCGGGCATTGTGTGTTCATCCATGTCGAACTGTATCATTGGCACTTTGTGCGAGCGAACTATTTCCTTAAAAAATGAAGAAGTAATAGCTGAAGCATCGTTAGTTTTGGTATAAGGCACAAAATGTGCTATTTTGCTGAACCTATTAATGACAACGATTATAGAGTTTTTGCCTTGGGTAGTTCAGGATAATCTGAGAGCAAAATCTATACTTAGATTAGCCTATGATTTGATCGAAACAAGCAGAGGCATTGCCTTCCCTTAATCTACTTGGCTTTTTGCTTTCTTATAAGTGGCACATCCCTCAATTAGAAGATGTACGTCATGCTTCCTCTAAGGCTAGAAGAACCTATCATTCAGTAGCTCATTTGTCCTTTGTTCCCCAAAGTGCCCAGAGTTCCCCACTATAAGCTTCTCTCACTAGCAACTCTTTAATTGAACAGGTTAGTACATACAATTTGCTACCTTTGAATAGATAACCATCATCAATATGTTACTTATCCATTGTTCTTCCTTCTCTACAATGCTTATATATAGAGCCCAAACAAGAATCATTTTGATACTGTTCTTTAATGCTTATAAGCCTTAATAACCTAGTCTACAACTTAGTGAGAAGAACATGTTTCCTTGATAGAGCATTGATAACTACATTATTCTTGCTTTGCTTGTATTTGATGACAAAATTAAATCCCTCTAAAAATTCAATCCATCTGGCTTAGCTTTTGGAAAAGTTGGATTGGCTTCGTAAATATCTTAAAGACTCATGATCTGTATATATGAAAAATTCTTTTGGTAGAAGGTAATGTTGCCATATGTGAAGAGCTCAAATTAAGGCCAAAAGTCCTTTATCATACACATAATAGTTTAATTGCACTCCTCTAAGCTTCTCGTTATAATAAGCGATAAGCCGGCTTTCTTACATAAGCACAGCTTCGATGCCGATACCTAATGCATTGCATTCAAGCTCAAACACTATATCAAAGTCTAGCAGAGCCAAGTTTGAGGTAGACGTTAACCTTGCTTTTATCTTGGCAAAACTCCTCTCTTCTTTCTCTCCCCACTTGAACTTCACATTCTTCTTTGTTAGCTTAGTTAAAGGCACAACTATGGTTTGATAATTATGACCATCTACTTGTATAGGCCATGTCAAGTCTTAAAAGAAGCTTTCCATTCATTCCCTTATCTCATTTAAATCTAGTGGTACCCTGACTTGAGGTCAATCTTACTTTACACTCTTGTACCACTCAATTTGTCTAACATATTATCTAGCCTCGAGATGGGGTATTGGTACTTGATTGTAATCTTGTTGATAGCTCTATTATCTACACATATATGCCAAGTGTAATTCTTTTTCGGCATAAACAATGCAGGCATAGCACAGGAGCTAATACTCTCTCTCATATATCCCTTCTCTAACAATTCGTTGACTTGCTTCTGAAGCTTTATAGCTTGCTCGAGATTCATTCTATAGGTCGGTTTGTTCAGGAAGATAACGCTGCGTATCAAGTTAATGTAATGCTCTATGCTCCAGAAAAGGGGGTAATCCTTTTGGTAGTTGTTTTTGGAATAGGTTTGCATACTCGTCTAATAGCTCCTTAATCTCTAGGGGTATTTCAACTTACTCCTTCAATTCTGATAGTTGCCTAACTAGTGGGAAGGTCAGTATGTTAGCTTTAATAGCCTCTCGCAACTTAGCCTGACTTAGAACTAAATCCTTCTTGGTTCCTTAACCCAACTTAGCTTATAGTCTACTTACTTAGCTTGAGATCATAGGGTTTAGGGTAATTTTCCTATCATCCTTCTTAAACACATATATTGAAACTGTCATGAATAACCATCTGATCAAAAAGTCAAGGCTTACCAAGCAATACATGTGATGTACTCATGGGTAACACATTATAAATAATTTTATTAGAGTAATTTCCAATAGAGATTGACAACATTACTTATTGCATGATATATTGTGCTCTTTTTTCATTTAGCCAATGTAACTTATAGGGCTTCAAATGTGAGATAGTTGGCAACATGAGCTTTTTAATCAAGTTAGCAAATGTTGCATTGGTGTAACTTTCACTATCCACTATGAGTACACAAACTTGCTTATTTACTTTGCAAGTGATGTGGAATAAGTTTTCTCTTTGCTCCTTCGTAGTAGAGGGTTCCAAACTCATTGTACATTGAACAACTAAAGTTAAATTATCTAGGTCTTCTGTAAACACATCTCCCTTAACAAGTTCTTCTTCTTCAGAGGTATTTTCCTTCGGGAGTAATCTCCTCCTTAGGCTCCTTATTAGTGTTATCTACATCAAGCTTCATGACATCTCCTTTGATAATCATAGTTCTGTTGTTCAGGCATTGGGTAGCTATGTGTCTCAACTCTTGACACTTAAAATACTTGATTTGGCTTGTCTTCCTCCTAGATCCTTGTCTTTTCTCATAAGGTCTCGATGGCTCTTCACCATCAGTTGGTCAACCTTTTTGTTCAGCTTTGACATTTGCTCTTTAGCTTAGCTTAGTAACTTCCTTGAGCGGGTTAGCTTGACTAACTAGGTTAGCTTAGCCTATTTCTCCTTCGTCTTTCTACTCGCTAAGCTATTTTGATAGCTTCGTCTAACACGGTAAACTATTAAAGTTCCATAATATCTTGGATGTTGCTTCTTAATCTAGTAAGAAATCTAGATACTGTTCGGGTTGATGGTTCATCCACTTCACATCGGATCATAAGCATTTGAAACTCCCAAACATACTCATTAATAGGTTGGCTCCCTTGTCTTAGCTCTTGAAATCTAGTAAAAATATCATGTAGGTAGGTATTTGGCATGAACCTATTTCTGAGAATTCTTTTCATCTCAAGTGCGATGCTAACTTTTCCATATTCTTCTCACATCCTCGTGGTTTAAAAGTTTTTTCACCATAATGTAGCATACCTTGAGAATTCTACAGCAGTAACCTTCACCTTTTTATAATCATCGTACTGATAATAGTAAAAAATACATTCAACCTTTTCCTCCTAATCCAGATAGTCGTTTGTATTCTTAGAACCATTGAAGCTTAGAATCTAAAGTTTCACATAGTCAGCAGCTTAGGGTGCTTAACCTTGCTCTTCATCTCCTTCATCATCCATATGTCACTTAGGTCAATCCTTTTTTGTACTTGTGCTCTTACTCCTTCACCTTAATCTTGTTGAGTTGGGTTTTGTCCTTAGCAAGTTGAGCAACTTAAGGAGTATTCCGTATGGCAATCAATAGGTCAAAAGGCTAATGCATGTACAACCCTAGTAAGTTTGGCTATAAGGTTAGCCATTTCATCAATTTGTTTATCTATACCTTTAGGGGTATCTTGGGGTTGTCGTCCATGGTGGACAGCACCGTTATTATCATCTCTAATACCAGCGTTGACATTGGGATCCATCATTCTCTCTAATAAAACTTAATAACAAACTTAGAATTTGAGAAATAATGGATACTGTTCCTCTAAGCTAAGCAACACATAAACACTCTTCTATACGAATGTCCAACTAATCTGCGAATACAACAAGTACTCCAAAGAACAATAAACTTAACTGAAACTTGCTTTGTTTTCAAATGTTTTAGATAGGGCAAAACAGTGTCTACAACCACAGTAAACTACTAAGCCATTTACTTACTCAAACATTCATAGCTAACTCTTATGTAACTATAATACACTACCATAATAAGCACTACTCACAAGAAAGCTCAAATACAGCTTACTGAAATGAACCTTTGCTCTGATGCCAAAATAATACACCACGCCGAAGGTTGACAAGGGTGATAGTATTAAGGTGAGTCCAAGTTTGCAGAAAGCTTGAAAATGAAGATAAGAAATGCGCGAACAACAATGAAAAGTAAACAAGCAAAACTACGAATGATTCTGAGGATTTTACATACCAAGGAAACTCCACAAACTCTTGACTCAACTCAATATGACGCACAAGCTGATCTAATGAGTTACTCGCCACCTAGTCTCGTTTAAGGGTTAGCATAAGAGTAAAAAGAGGGAAGTAAGCACACTTAGCTCACAAAAAGGGGAAGTATATTCAATATTTAAGGTATGATAATGCAGCTACCTTTTATAATGGGTATTTATATTTGAAATATTAGGGCAACAACTATATATGGAAATGACTAAAAAGGGTTAAGTCCTAAATAAGTAATGTACAAAGAATGGAAAAGGGTATAAACAGAAAATCAATAGAAACATTTGTATTGTACGAAGGATTCTATTATATGATTGCTCGAATATGTAGCTCTTTGTGGATGGGTAACTTTTTGGTAGAAGTAGACAAATTGTACGATTAGGTTAGTGATTGTCTAGCTAAGGTATTGAGCAGACCTAGGGGTCCTTTTGAGAAGTCGTAGGTATGGATGTGCATTGGGGTTCTCAACACCAATACTGCTGAGCTAGAGGTCGGCATGGTCATTATCGAATAGACGTATGAGGGATTGAATTGTTAGTGGAGCATGCTTCAGATAGGAACTTGACTACTAAGAGATGAGAAGTTACTCGGCTTGACATATGGAGTTCGTTGGCAGTAAGGATCAGCTCGGCTTTGGCAGGAGTTAGTTGGAATAGTAGAATCTGCTTTGCTAGTCCCTCAAGTCTTCGTGCTTGGGCTTGAGTTAATGGTCTAGTAGTTTGATTCCTATCATATATCCCTCATCCTACGACCACCTTTGAGCCAACACCCTCAACACTGTTGTGACCTTTTCTCTTATCACTTAGTTTAACTAAGAATGGGGAAATGACCATTTTAATTATCCCTTTCGAAGGAGTTGGTATTTAACTAGAGAAAGAATCCTAATCATCCTCTAATGGGTTGTAATGCATGTTAAGTTAAGGCTTAGGTCAAGTTTAGTATAGTCTAGGTTAAGGGTGACCAATTGATTCAAAAAATCCAGCAGATGACACTTCACCAAACATTACCACAAGATTTAACTAATAACCAAAGACACATAGGTATACACATAATCAACTAATTACAAGTACAAATAAATATATATCAGGCCTTTAAGTACTATGAAGTGGTACTCCTAAATGTGCAAAATTATTGATCCCAATTTACCTAGACTCCTTGTTGCTTAGTTATCCTAAAGTACTCCTTGCTCAAATAAGTGCAGTTGTAATGTGTTTCCTTATTGCAAATTCTTATATTATAAATGACATTTTTAGTATTTTTTTTAATTTATAAATTTTGATTATTCTACCTATCATTCCTGGTGTTAAGTTCATTATCCTTAGTATAGGAAGTTATGATATCTGAGCTTTCAGGTTTTAAAGTCATTTTAGATCAATTCTTTATTTATCTATCCTCTCATTCGTTTTTTGAAAGTAAAATTCTCAAAACATCCTTTGACCTATTCTCTGAGTCTAACCTAATTACAAATTACATATAGATACCTTTTGACTCAGCCTCAAAATAAGGTTCTACTATAGCATTTTACTTAGCTATCCTCTAATTTATCTTCTGATTCTGCCTAAATGCTATGTATTCAACTAGATTTTTACAACTTCTCTCATTTCCACTTAAAGTTAGTATCTAAACTTCATTCACAACCTCAGTCCATTCCCTAACTCCATTCAACTCCTCATTTAAGTAAATATTACAAAGCTATATGTTAGAAATTTTGGTAATTTAACCATCAATCTAGCATGTTCTTGAAACTAACCACTTCAATTCACTAAAATTCAGCCCTAGCTTCACCATTCTTCACCAAATGACATTAGAATCCAGCTCATTTCAAAATTCAAGTGAATTTATTAATGTGTACTTAACATAATTCTTGTTAATTTCACTTTAACTATAATTCATAAGCCATATAAAACATTGACAATAAAAATCATTATGTATCATCTGATAAACCATATTACATGGCATTATTCTAGATATCTTAGATAGTTTAAAAAAAACTTCGAAACTAAAACTACATATAAAATGACTTCATTTAATGAAAACAATATTTTTCAATTATTCCACATGCAAAATAACCAAGGAATAATTTTTTACAGAATTTTTCTATGTAATTTGGTGTTATTAAATGAAAATCATATTAAAATGGAACTTACTAACGTAGCCGTCTCCAATTATTGTCCAGTAAGGGGTAGCTATCGAAACTTCCAATTGGGTGGTGTTCTCTTGAAGGGAGGTGATGATTACATGTTTGGTGACGTTTTGTCTCTTTAGCCACACATTTCTATTTAAAACTCCTATTTTCATGAATTTTTCTTAAATTCCTCTACAATGCCTTTGAGCCCTTCCTGACACTCATTGGATTCTCAATTGAATAAATGAATAATGTTGGAGAGGATGCTTATATAATGTAATGGGTTGGTGGAGAAAATTAGCCATATAATAATGTGTTTATTTATTATTTTTCCCTTAGTTTATGCTTAGGCAAGGTAGTAACTTCCAAGATCTAATATCTTCCTTATGTACATCTTGAGTTGCCATGTTTGTTCAATTTGTTTCACATGTCCACATGGTTGTTTGATTTATAGTTTACTTAATTTAATGTAATGCATTATGTATACGGATGAGATTTTAATTAATTATGTGTATATACTTCCACATATTAGATATATTTTATGTATGTACATATTCCCTGTATGTTTTTTTTTATCATTTTATTAATTTTAATATATATATAATTTATCTCTAAAAGCTCATTAGTTATCGAAACTTATTACATGTATTTCCAATAAGTAGTGAGTAATACATTTATGATCAATATTTTAATTATATTATTATTTTATTATTTAATTTCCCAAATCCAATCTTGTAGCCACTTTTACTAACTTTTTCAATCTCATCGTAAAATTTCGATTTAGTGACAACACTTATGATTACACTAAATTTTATGTACTAATCTCGAATCGTTAAGTTATGGAGTTTACATTTTTTTTTCTGAATAAATAATTCTTGTGGTCATACTAAATATAAGTGTTCGATCCTAGTTGGTAATTTTGGGGGGCTTACAGTTGTTTTATAAGTATGAACCTTAAATTCTCATAAATTGAAGTTGGTGCTGTAAGGATTAGAAGATTGTATGTAATATTTATTGTGGCTTTTAGTAGGTTTAGAGCTTTTGTATACTCATATTGCATTATGAGTACATGGTAGACTATGATGTTTCATTTATGGAGTGACACTATGACCATAAACATTTAGATCACTTTATGTCAATATAACAATCATAGATATTAGTTCTACTACTCAAGAGATTCTTTATTCTTATTTTCATTTCTACTATTTAATAGATTCATTATTCTTAGTCTACATGTTACGTATGACTAAATAATTTATATTTCTTATGGCATTAAAATATTTACTTCCATGTTTTATGAGGAAATTACTTACATTCATTTATGTAGATGTGGATCAATAACCTTCAATGTAGTATCCTTGATAGCAAGACGGACTGATTACTATATAAACACCTCATATGTAGGATGGATATCCGTTTTTAGATCTAATAAGAATAACCCAAGCCAATATATCCTAGTCAAGGATGTTAGGAAAAGTAATATCCTATAATGATAAATCTTTTTCCTCTTGCATGCAATAGACAATATAATAAATTGTAAAAGTAAATTATGGGGGTATAAGTACTAGTGTAAGGTTACATGCGTGCTACATGTCAAGCTTGTTACATGTGACTAGGGAAATGACTTAAATCACATATGTGAGATGATCAAGAGAGAAGTATAGGGAAGAGGATTAAGTGATCTCAACGAGGCTCTAATATGTATGGTGACAGGTGGAGGAGCATGATTACATTAAACTTTATGTCAATGAAGAATAGGGTAGTGTTCTTAAAAATGTTTAAGTATTTGATCTTTTGAGGCAAGATTTTGATAGAGTAATAACGTTTGTATCAAGATTTCTCTTGTCCAAATGAGGAGGGAAATGGGTATATATATGAATTGGCCATTGATCTCATTCGTAGAATCATGATGTTGATTAATGGCCAAGATTATCCCTTATGGGCTTCTTTGGATTCCGGCTTAGCGAAAACCTTATTCTTAGTGTGAGCCAATGTTGAGAAAGGTTAAATCGAATGGACAAATCTAACAAACCCTACTCCAAATCCATTATAGCAAAACTCTCTTGATCATCTCAAATATTTAGACCCGAGCTCTATTACTTTAGCTCAAAGAGTCAAACTCAATTAATTAATGGGATTAAGGCTTGTATTCAATTTTAGCCCTCTACATAAATAAATATCGAAGATTGGGATTTTACGTGGAAAACTACAATAGGGGAGGAAAACTACGAGAGTGTGCAATGCAAAATCTTGCATTAATAACAGTATTGAGCTTATAAGGTATTGCTTCACTTTTTATACTAGTTGATAAATGAAGTTTGGTTTTTATTTGGAAAACTCTAATAGGGGAAAGAACTACGAAACTGTACAATGCAAAATCTTCTACTATAGCTAAGTGTAGCTAAGGTTCCCTCTTTTCTTCTTGACAAGGGTAGTGATTTTGATCTCCTTAGATATCTGAGGCATCTATAAGGGAAGGAACGTTGCTTAACTTATCCAATTCATCTAGTTTAGCCCTTAATTCCTTGTGTTGGACCTTTATCTTAGTGTTTTTGGCCAAAAGCATTTCAAGAGTCTTCTCGAGCTACTCTAATAAGTGTTAGTCATCAACTGTGTTTGCAATTCTTGACATGGTGAATTGAATAAGAAAAGTACATTAGAAGAAATTAAGTGTTAGGTAGTTAGAATAGTATCATGAGCTAATACGTGGATAACTTTGATCGAAGATTTTTTTTTTTTTTCATTTGAAATAGTTTTGGTAGGTGTAGAAAATGTAAATGACGCATGTTGTTTGATCTATACGGAAATTCTAAATCTTTTGATTATGTTAAGGATTTTTGTTATATAATTGAACCAACATGTACGTTCGCTCATTAAACAAATCAGAACATGATTGGAAGTATATTAGAATTATCTATGTCATCTTTTTCTAAATGTAAACTTGAACCTAGTTTTTTTTTTTTCATTGAATGATTTTTTAAAATATTTGTAATGTTGGTTTTAAATTATCAAGATGACCACCTTGTCATTTGGGTCTTTAAATGAAAATTATGGTACATGTTATTTATTTATTTTTTTGAAGTAGTTTCCACATTTTTTTTACCACTAGTAATAAAAAGAAAAATGAACAACTAAATAGTAACAACAAAAATAGATAACCTAACAATACTAGCAATAGCCAAAGGTATGAATATAGACAAAATCATAACCAAGTGATATGGTATAACTAAAAAAGACAACATAATAAATGACAACAAAAAAAAAAAACTTGAAACAAAAAGAATATACCTTTTTTAGCTTCCGCAAAAGAAATAGTAAGGATGTAGAAGGTAATTTTCTTTTTTATCGTTTTGGGGTTGATTCCATGAATCAATTAGATTTTCTCACACAACTTTCCTAAATCTTTCTCCTCAACTGATGGTTTGAACTCTTCCCCAACATTGAAATTAGGGTGTTTTTTTTCTAATGGTGAATTTAATTTGGTTTAGAGAGCTTTTGATACATGGAGAAGAGAGAAGGTTGGGGTTTAAATATATTTTTTTATTACAAAGTGATTTATACATAGAAGGGGTGAGGGTTAATTTTGGGTTTTTGGTTAAATTGGGATTATGTGCACAACATATGACTTGTTTTTAACAAAAAAAAGACTAACGGTCCTTAACAGTGCCAATTCTAGGGGTGAAAACTACACTTGTAAAGGTAGGGGATGAATTCTCACCAATATGAACGTTGGAAGGGGGTTTTGCAATTTCCCTAATCATACCAAAAATCTTGATATTCAAATTGAAAGACAATATTACTTTTGAATTGAATTATGAAGAAGCAACAACAACAATATAGAATCAAAACCTATCTATGTGTCATCTATATTCATGTAGAAACCTACTTAGCTATGTGAGGTATCATAAGGTTTAAGGTCGAATAAGAACTAATAGTCCTTTAAAATTGAAACAACCTAAAAATCAAAGTTTAATTGATCGAATAATAATGAGAATTTAAGGAAGTAAGTCTAAAAAATTGGACTAAGAATTTTAAGAAAATCTAATTATGCTTTAAACCAATATTTGAGAAATTTACTATTGACTAATATTGATTTTCATTTGTAGTACATAAGTATTCAATGGACATTATAAAGTTAATATGAATTTATATATATATATATATATATATATAGCTATTAATTTATAGTAGTTGACAACCTTGTTCATTATTTATATAATGTAGTTTGTAGAACTTATATAACTCAATGTATTAGTATCATACTTATTTTAATAATTAAAATATTTTTGACTTATACATTTCAAATTATTTTACTTTATAGTAATTTTATTGAGCTAGAAAAATAAAAATAATAAAATATAAAAATGGAAATAATAAAAATAAAAAACGAACATTGAAAAAAAAGAAGAAGTGTAAAGTCCAATTAAGTCTAGTCATATGAAGTCCAGTCATATTGAGTCGAGTCGTATTGAGTCTAATTGAGTTGAAGCGAGTCTAATTGAGTCGAGCCAAGCCGTATTAAGTTAAGTTGAATCGAGTCGAATCATTTAGTGTTGAATTGGATAATGGTGAGTGATCAATTTAGTAAATTCTAAGTCGATGAAAAATTGGGTTTCATTAAAATATTTTAGTCTAGTCTGATATAAAATGGATTTTTTTTTATCTAATTTATATTAAGCTAAAACATATTTAGGATTTATTAAGTGGACTATTGGGCTAAATCAAATTAGATCGGATCGGGCTCGGTAAATAAAAAGGCTAAATAGGGTTTATAGAAACTAGGATGAATCTTCATCGTATCTATCGTATCTTTCATTTGTTAAGATCAAATCCATAATTAAAAGATATGAAAGATTCAATAAGTGAATATTATAAATAGGAATTTATTGGTGAAGTTCAGGAATATTTTTTTTTGGATCATTAATACACATTCAAAATCCCACAACACATTAACAGAATTCCCAACATACACTCCATATTCACTGAACCCCTCACCAAAGCATAATTCACTTGCATGCCACAGTAGCTCCAATCCCCTACATTGACTGAACACCAATATGCCACACTTACGCGCTAATTGACATTATAGTAGCCTTGACACAACACACTGCAACACGCCCAACATAGTAGCCCCTACACACGATGAAGTAGTATACTGCTTATAGTAGTCCACAACACTTTGACACAGCACTTGATCCATTGTACAGAACACCAACACACCAGCACATCAACTTGATCAGTGCATAGTCCCTCATTGCTAACCCCCTAATCGAACATTGCTCACATTTGAACATCCCTTGATCCCATGCCACATTTGAATACCCTCGCTTATACATACCCTTACCATTTAATCATACACTCGCTTACAATCCATGACCCACTCATTGAAACAAACTTACCCATGCCTTACACTTTGACACTTTGCACCTACTCATTGAAGACATATACAGACATGATTCACACCACTCGGACATAACAGTCACATCTCTTACATGACATAGTACGCATGGTTACATGATCGACACATGATATGTATACACTAATCCATTGATTTCTTACATGCAAAACACATATAATCATGGTATAGTACACACTCACGACTACTGCACCTAATCACAACGTGCACGTTGTTATTGCATGCGACTATGATTACGATCCATTGCTGTACATGATTATAATCTGTACATGCATTGAGCATGTAAATGTATACATGCACGACTCGATTTTTTTAGGTAAGAATTTTTTTTATTTTATTTTATTAGTTAATTTAATTATTTTTTCTAATTAATTTTCTTTTAGTGCAGTTTTTTTATTATTGTCATTATTATTATTTTTATTATTATATTGTTGGATACATTTTAGATAATTGGAATTTTTTAATAAAATTAGTTAGTTGAAAAATCGTGTATCCTTCAAAGATCCGTATCTTCGAAGAAGATACATATCTATAACGTATCTGTAGATATTTAATTTTTGCCCTTCCATAGTCTTAATTTTTATTTTTAAAAAAAAATGGTCCTAATTCAAAAAAATAAAAAAATAAAAAAATAATAAAAAAATAAAAATTAACAAATAATAAAAACACAAAAAAAATAAGAAAAGGAAAAATTATAAAGATTTCGTAGATTTTTAGGAAGTAATTTATATTAGGAATAATTAGTTTTCGTGTTAATTTTAGTTTTAGTTTAATTAAAAATTTTAGTTTAGGGATTCAGATAGTTTAAATATAATTTAATGGTAATGAATGTTAAGAAACAAGTCAATGGCCTAACGGATAAACAACGGAGTCTTTGGGTGGATTTAGTTGGAAGTCACGAGTTCGAGTTTCAGCAGGTACCTATGTTTTTATTTTTCTGTCTTTGTAGAAGTAAGATTTAAAATTGGATTTATATCTAATCAAAAAGAGAAACAGAAACAGAAAAAGGAAAAGGAACAGAAACAGAAACAGAAAAAAAGGCTCCGGAACTAGAAATACTCAACAGCAACCACACACAACAATAACAGCGTACTTCCCTCTTTGTCCAGCAATCAGTGACCAACACGGACGTCGGTGGCAGCCGTCGTTGTCTTCCCATCTACACCTGTAGCAGCCCCTTCACCACATAGCCAAATCAGGTTCAATTGACGAGTTTTTTTAATTATTTTATTTATTTATTATTTGATTATTATTATTATGTTGTTAAGTCTTTAGTGATTTAATACATACATCAGTTTAGGGAATCTTTAAGTTTAGTTTTTATATTAGGTATATTTCCTGACGTTATTAATTCACTTAAGAGGATAATTGTTGAATAGAAATAGTGTAGATGCATATTTATATTAATATATATATATATATATATATATACATGTGCTTAGGATTCCTTTAGAATTAGTTTTCTTATTTATTTAGAAATCTTCATATAGGAATTTTTTTTTTAGAAAAACTAATTAATTAACGAAAAAACATTATAATATTTTAGGGAGTGTTTTGATCACTTATGAATTAGGGCCCTTTATTTATTTATTATTTTTTTTCTTGAAAAAATTAAATTGATAATAATGTAAACTCGGACGGTTTTTAAAATTAAAATCAATCAACACACTAAAGTTTTTTTTTTTAAAGAAGTACGATCGTCTGATCTCGGCTAGCAGGTACGTAGACACCTTCGGGGCGACGATAAAATCTGTAGAAACTTAGGTTTTTTTTTATTTATTTATTTTCTTAAATATTATAATTAAAAAATAATCCTAATTTCGGCAAATAAATAGTGGTATCCGTTAGGGTTTAATAGGTTAGCTCCTGAATTCGGAACCTTCTGGTTCTTTGTTAAAATTGAAATCAAAGACCGGTAGCTAAATCGTAACCAATCCACCTAATTGGTTACGATTTCTTTTCTTTTCCCGACTCTAGTTGAGTGGTGACTCCAAAAACTATTTTTAATAAAAAACCGAAATTTCTCAATTTTTTTAGTTGAGGATTAATATTAAATGGATTAGGGTTTAGTATTAATCAAGAAATGAGAAATCAATTTTTAAACAAAAATTAAAAAATCAGGCTTGACAGTTTGGCGACTCCACTGAGGACTGCTAGAGGGCTAGCCATTAGAAGTTGTCGAAAATAGAATTATTTTAAAAAAAAAATGAAATAATAAAAATAAAAAAGGAACTTAGATATGTTGTTTGATGTATTTGTTTATTTTATTTATTTATTTTTTTACTAACATTTTTTTTTGTTATGTCAATTCATTTAAGGGGAAATTTTGGAGGGTTTTACTTTTATTTTTTATTTAGTTATTTTTATTTTATTTTATTTTCTTTTCTTTTCTGCCTCATAAATGCATGTTAAACATGGTCAGAATCAGGTCGTCTTAGGACTTTAGGAGGGGGGCCATTGTGTAAGCTCCGGATATTGTGGGGTAACCACCTTCCGAGTCCGATCAGGCTACCCCACAAGTTCAAATGCGACCACATAATCATTGTTTTGAAAAAACGTAGTGGTTGCAGAACCTGAGGACTTTTAGAACCCACACTTTATATTACATGAAAACTTTTTCAAAAATCACAAGAACCTATAATGTAGCAAACCTACATTGATAAAGCGGTTGTGAAGTTGTGATTCTAATTGTAATATTTCCTTGTAAATAATTTGTAATATTTTTTTATGTAAGGTTTAGAATGCATTGTAACTGTAATTTTAATTTTGATTAGTCATGGTTGGACCAAGTCAAGGGCCTTTTGAAGACATTCATGTCCACTTACCACATTGGCCTCAGAAGCTGCTTTAAACATGGTTTCGACTCTTCGGCCTAGATATACAAGAGTTTATTAAAAATAAGATTGGGCCCATCCTTTCTCTACAGAAGATCTCTGTGAACATCACTCTAGTGTGGGCTTTAGTCCACTTATGGGAGCCCGAATCCATCAGTTTCTGTATGGGCCTACATCAGTTAAGCCCAACTGTAAAAGAATACTCCCAATTGTTGTGGGCTCCTGCAATTACGGATGATATTTATGTCCCAGACTTGGAAGCTGCAGCACCAAAGATCTTCAGCAAGTTGCTGGGAATCAGAAAAACCGAAATAAACCGAGTTCTAAATCAAGGAAAGTCCATTCGATTAGAGGATGTCATGGACTGGTTTTCTACTGAAGTAAAACATAAAGAAAAACGCGAGGTTTTTTATGCAAGTTTAGAAACGTGGCACCAGTACTAGGTAAACGCTTTTATACTAATAGTCTTCAATACAATCCTGTTCCTTGATGAAAGATGTCGAGTCCATTTCAGAATTGCAGAACTCGTAGCCCAATTCCTTGTAGGAAAATCATATATCCCGACCCTTCTGGCCGAGCAGATCAGATTACTAAACCATCTCAAGAAAAAGAAACGAGGAGATCTGAAAACTAACATGGTCCTACTGGTGGTCTGGTTCGTTAGCCATATGAGAAGTTACTAGCTTGATTTTAATTAGGCCGAGTTTACTTAGCAATATGATCTCATCAAATCTTTTGGAGAAAGAATCGAGCTGTTAGAAAAAATAGCTAACCGCTACTGGGTCCAATACTTTTAGATTATGAAAGTAGAAGAATTGTTGTTAACACCCAGGTGGTTTGCAAGCAAGGAAATGATAAGAGGATGTAGAGACTTCAAAGCAGTTCCTCTGATCGGCTTCAAACTCTGCATCGCATACGTTCCAGCCAATGGACTCATTGAGGACATGATCCCTAGACCATCATTAGACGCTACCTCACTAGACTTCCCTAACCCTAGTATGATGGTGGTTGATAAAATAACCAAGCTTTAAAGCATTCGAGCTCTTTGGTGCACGAGAAAGACCACCCCTACCACTAGAGGGATAACAGCGAGGAGTCAGACAATCAAAGGATTTCTTTATCACCAGCTAAAATGTCTGAAAGATATGGAAAACAACGAAGAGAAGAGGGAAGTTCAAGCTGAACTAGAGAGGACGAGTAAAAGAGAGTAGGAGTTGGAAAGTCGTTGCAAGGAGTACCATCAGAAGATAAAGGCATTGGAAGCACAATTGAAGAGGACCAAGGGCAAAGAAGAGCAAGCTCCCATGATCCGAAAGAAGAGGAGGATGCAGGATAAGCTTACTAGTCATTAGGAGATTAAATTTTAGATTTTAGGTTTTTCATGTTTTCATTAGAATTCATTTTTATGAACAAAATAAGAGGTGTAAAGCTTCACAATTGCAAAAATTAATAAAAGTTAATTAAGTTTTGCCACATCAAAGGTTCCTCCCCAATTCTTGATTTTTCATTGCACTCGTATGACATTCATTTTGTGTTTGTATGATTAATAACCCTTTTTTAGGAAAATATAATATGTACTAACCCTTTGTTGAGTTGTTCAAATAACATCAGGTAAAATTTCAAGATAGCTCCCAAACGTCAAGTCTTTCAGAGAAGTCCGATTAGAACCTGTTCCCAGACCAGGATGGACACCATTCAAGGAAATGATGGAGACCCTAAGATCAATGATCCTTCCGAGCTGAGGTTTCATTCCATAGAAAGGGCTATGGAAAAGATGGTATAACAAATGAGCTTCCTAGCAGATAGCATTGCTTTGCTACGAGCTACAGCGCCGACTAATAAAGAAGGTTCCAAAACCCGTTATGGGAAGAATACATAACCTCCCGAAGCAGAACACGAATATTAAAAGGACCCATTCGAATCAGAAAGAGTTTACCCAAAAGACAACTCAACTTTCGAACCCGACACGTATGCGGCCCCGAGACCTGTCGACCATGGGCTAAGTACGGACAGCTTGAAAGAACTGGAAAAGAAATTGACACAATAGATCACTGAAAAGATGAAGGCATTCGTAGGGTGTGATGGATTTGAACAGGCGGGGATCACAGAGTTTTCCACGTATGACATGGAATCATACCCTGAGAAGTTTAAGGTACCAGAATTCGAAAAGTACAATGGGACGGGTTGTCCCAAGCTCCACACCAGGTTGTATGTCAAGAAGATGGGTAAATATGTTCAATACGATCCGCTCATGGTACAGACATTTCAAGATAGCCTGACCGGACTGGCCCTGACTTGGTATGCCCAGCTTGATTTGAATCAGATAAATACATGGGAGAAACTTGCTCGAGCGTTTTATGAGCAATATAAATTCAATGTGGAAGTGGCCCTGACTATGATGGACTTGGTTACCTTACGGAAGAAGAATAATGAATCGTTCAAAGAATATGCTCAAAGGTGGAGGTCTTTAGCTGCAAGAATCTCCACTCTAATGATCGACAAAGAACTCACATCGGCTTTCATTAACACTTTGGAGAGGCCCTATTTTTGCCATGTCATCGGGCAGGCCTCATCTAGTTTTGTTGAAGTGGTAGTGGCCAGGTGTAAGATTCAAAGTATCGTCTCTTCCGGTAAGCTGCAAGACACAGCAGATAGAAAACCACCTGCATCATCATCTAGTCCTAGACCAACTGTCAGCAAGCCCAAAGAATCCATGGTTGGTATGGTAAATTCAAATGCCAGACCAAATGCTCAAATCGCTTTTAGGGCGAATACACCTCCTGCTTAGCAACAGTACAGAGATCAGTTTCAAACTAACAGGACTTATAGCCAATTTACCAATATACTGGTTCTTTTGAGTCAAGTCTTCGAGAAGTTGTGAAGGGATAATTTGATACGGTACGAACTTCCTAGCGATCGATATCGACCGAGATTCTTTGACTCCACAGTAAAGTGCGAATACCACTGTGGGCAAGTGGAGCATTCGACTGATGCATGCTGGAGACTGAGGAATAAGATTCAGGACTTAATAGATGAAGGGACAGTGCAGTTGGATTTTGTGGAAGCCCCGGCTCCTAATGTTAATAATAATCCCTTACCTAACCATGGGCCGATGATTGGTATGATCTTTGATGATTGTGTTGTCAACGTCATTGACACAAATAAGAAGCCTAAGGTTTTTGAATTCTATACTGGTAACCGGACTCCAGAAGTGAAGAGGTACACATTTCACGTACCGTTGCCACTAGAAAATTACAAGGCTGCTCCATTTAACTACCACCTGGTAAATCAGGAGAAACCCGGTTCTCTGGTAAGGGGCATTACCCGATCAGGAAATATTTATCACCCAAGAGAGGAGCAAGGGAGGAAGGTCATGTCGGGAGAATCAAATGATAAGTCGGCGGCCGAACATATTGAGGGACTATCGGCTTTTACCAAAATGCTCAAGTCAAGTGAGTATAAAATCATGGATCAACTCAGTAAGACTCTTGCATAAATATCGCTGATGGGCCTGCTAATTGCATCTGAACCACATAAGGAAGCTTTGTTCCGCACTTTAAATGAGGTGAACGTCTTTCGGGAGATTCCGACTGAGAAGATGGGAATGGTTACTAATTTGATCTTCGCAATAGATCAAATTTCATTTTCGGCTGAAGAATTGGGCAAGGAAGGGAACAAACATACGAAGCCACTCTTTATCATGGTAAGGAGTAATAACATAATTGTTACCAGGGTGCTCATTGACAACGGATCGTCGCTGAACGTTTGCCCACTCGCCACTTTGGATTTGCTGGGCATTGACACATCTGCAATTAAGCCTTCTTCTACAACAGTCAGGGCCTTTGATGGTTCCAGAAGAGAAATCATAGGGGAGATTGATTTATCCATGAGTATTGGCCTTCAGCACTTCACTATTCGATTCCAAGTTATGGACATTCCAAGATCTTTCAACCTACTGTTGGGAAGACCTTGAATTCATGTAGCAGGGGCCATACCTTCAAGCTTGCACCAAAAATTGAAGTTTATCTCCAATGGCCAGGTGATTACAATTCTGGGAGATCAAGATTATGAAATTTACAAGGAGAAGACTTCGATTCCAAGTTATGGACATTCCAAGATCTTTCAACCTACTGGTGGGAAGACCTTGGATTCATGTAACAGGGGCCATACCTTCAAGCTTGCACCAAAAATTGACGTTTATCTCCAATGGCCAGGTGATTACAATTCTAGGAGATCAAGATTATGAAATTTACAAGGAGACGGTTATACCCTACATAGGAAGTGAGGGACAAGACGAGGTGAGGTTACAAATGTTTGAAGAAGCGAACATGATTTCCGGTTCCAACATAGAGGATGAGAGAAGGAAGGGATTCAAGGAAGGCGAGATTGACACTTATGGCTTTGGCTACAATCCTACCCTAGCAGAAGAATTCCAGAAGAAGCAGGCGAGGGGCAAGAGAGGTAACAGATTATACCATGCCTCGATGACCTTTCCACCACTAGTTGAGACGTTTATACGGGAAGAGACTCAAGCCCGAGAATCTGACAAAGAAGGATCAACACACTCGCCACCTAAGTTCCAGCATCATTTGAACAACTGGTTTTCCATCCCGACGAATAGCAACAGGTCTTCCTTAGGGTAAAGGGGTGACCCATAGTTAGTATTTTCTGAATTTTTATTTTTAATAGTCATCGTTTTAAATGTATCGTTAAACCTTTCGTTCAACATTAGTTAGGCCTTTATCTCATTTGAGACCATATCTCTATTTCTTCAATGAAATCTTAGTTCGTTTCTTTCCCATGTTGCTCTTAAGTTCTCTTTTGTTTACATGCATTTTTTTTCATACATTCTCATTCAGATTCAATGAACCAAGCGAAAACCAGGAATATCTCGCACAGGTAGAAAATGAGAGTGTTGATATCGCTTTCGGCCCTACTGGGTTAGTCGTTAGGAGCGACGTCGATGACCACAGTAATATACAAGAGGAATGGAAAAAACATGAACTGGATAGGATTACTATTGATGAACCGATTGAGACAATTAATGTGGGGAACAAAGAAAATCCTAAGAATTTAAAAATTGGGGCGAGTTTAAAAGAGAAACAAAAAACAGAAATGATTATGTTGTTAGCTGATTACCAAGACGTGTTCGCTTGGTCATATGAAGATATGTCTGGTTGGACCCATCGATTGTAGTCCACCGTTTACACACATAGGAGGACGTCAAACCAAAAAAGCAAAAATTGAGGAGATTTTAACCTGACGTCTTACTGAAAATTAAAGAAGAAGTGAAGAAACTACTGGAGGTTGGATTCATCGAAGTGTCGAATTACTCGGAATGGGTAGCTAATATTGTTCCAGTAATGAAGAAAAATGGGAAAGTTAGAGTGTGTGTAGACTTTTGAGATCTCAACCAGGCAACGCCTAAGGATAATTTTCCATTGCCTTACATCGATGTCTTAGTGGATAACACCTCTGGAAATCATCTATTCTCTTAAATGGATGGTTTTTCGGGATATAATTAGATTCGGATGTCCGAAGAGGATAAGACGAAAACGACTTTTATTACGACTTGGGGAACATTTTGCTATAAAGTGATGCCGTTTGGGCTGAAGAATGCAGGTGCAACATATCAGAGGGCCATGGTTGCAATTTTTCATGATATGATGCATAAAGAAATAGAAATGTATGTTGATGATATGATTGCGAAGTCCAAAGAAGAGGAGGATCACCTAGAAAACCTGAGGAAGTTGTTTGATAGGTTAAGAAAGTACCATTTGAAATTGAATTCAGAGAAGTGTACCTTTGGTGTGACGTCAGGAAAATTGTTGGGGTTCATAGTTAGCCAAAGAGGTATTGAAGTCAATCCTGATAAGGCCAAAGCTATAATTGACATGCCTCCTCTAAAAATGCTCAAGGAAGTGCAAGGATTGCTGGGTCGTTTAAATTACATAGCCCGATTCATTTCACAGTTAACGGACAAATGCTACCCTTTTTTTAAGCTGTTAAAGAAGAACGCAAAGATCAACTAGAATAAGGAATGCGAAAAGGCTTTCACGAAAATCAAAGAATATCTCATGAAACCTCTAGTGTTGGAATCTCCTAAACCAGGAAAGCCATTGTTTTTGTACCTGACCATAATGCCTGAATCCATGGGATCCATGCTTGGCCAAAAAGATGAAGAAGGGAAAGAGAGAGTCGTTTACTATCTAAGCAAGAAGTTTACAGAATGGGAGTAAAAATACTCAGAAACTAAAAGAACTTGTTGTGCATTGGTCTGGGTTATGCATCGGCTCAGACAATATACGTTGTATTATCAGATTGAGTTGATAACCCAACACGATCCTTTGAAATACTTAGCTGAAAAACCGGCTCTCATTGGCAGAGTTTCAAAGTGGCAGATGTTGCTGATAGAATTTGACATTACGTATGTGAGCTAAAGTTCGGTCAAGGGGCAAGCTTTGGCGGATCAGCTAGCGGAGAATCCTTCTGAGGATATCCCTCAAGGAGCATGGGTTGAATTTCCCAATGAAAATATCCTAGTAACGGGAAATGATTCTAATGGTGAAATAGTAAAAAAATCTTCAAGGTGGAAAATGTTCTTTGACGGAGCAGCTAATGTATCTGGATGTGGAGTAGGGGCAATTCTGGTATCACCTAGAGGTACACAATTTCCAATGGCTGTGAGATTGGTTTTCCGATGTACCAATAACATTGTAGAATATGAGGCGTGTATTTTGGGGCTCAAAATCGCATTATTTAAGGAGATACGGGAATTGCAGGTGTATGGAGATTCTTCGTTGATTATAGGCCAAGCTCGGGGTGAGTATAAGACGAAAGACCCCAAATTAGTGCCTTATCGCCAACACTTGGCCGAGTTGATAACCAAGTTTGAAAATATTACCTTTATGTATGTACCAAGGGTTCAAAACCAATTTGCTGATGCTCTTGCTACTTTGGTATCAATGAGTCAAATATCGAAAGGAGTGGAGATTTAGCCACTTAAAATTGAAATTGAAGAAAAGCCTGCTTTTTGTTTAGCAATGGAAAGTTCGTGTGACGAAAAGCTTTGGTATCATGATATCAAAATATTTTTACAACATGGCACGTATCTCGAAGGAGCATAGAGGAAGGATAAAAAATTAATTAGAAGATTGGCGGCTCAGTACTTTGATTAGTGATTCGACGTTGTACCGACGATTGTTTGACGGTACGCTTTTACGTTGTATAGACGAGAAGGAGGCAGAGATGCTAATGAAAGAAGTACACAAAGGAGTATGTGGCCCTCATATGAATGTTTACATGCTTGCCAAGAAAATCATGAGGATGGGATATTACTGGTCAACTGTAGAAGCAGATTGTATCGTACCTGTTAGACGCTGCCATTCATGCCAGATCTATGCGAACAAGATAAATGCTCCACCTCAAGAGTTACATACACTATCAGTACCATGGCCTTTTTCGATGTGGGGAATAGATGTTATTGGCCCAATCACTCCAAAGGCATCTGATGGGTACTGGTTTATATTGGTAGCTATTGATTATTTCACTAAGTGGGTTGAAGCCTCATCCTACTCTAGTGTGACGAAGGGAGTAGTGGTTAAGTTCATTAGGAGAGACGTACTGGCTCGTTATGGTACGCCGGAAACAATTATCACTGACAATGGTACGAATCTGAATAATAAATTGATGTCTGAGTTATGTCGACACTTCAGGATCATTCATAGAAATTCAACTCCTTATCGGCCCCAAATGAAAGGAGCCGTGGAAGCAGCAAATAAGAATATCAAAAGAATTATTCAGAAGATGGCCATTACGTATCGAGATTGGCATGAGATGTTGCCATTTGCACTCATGGCTTATCGAACTTCTATCAGAACGTCAACTGGGGCAACCCCCTACTCGTTGGTATACGGAATGAAGGTTGTACTGCCAGTAGAAGTTGAGATTCCGTCTCTCAAAATATTTTCGGAAACTCAGTTAGATGAGATAGATTGGGTAAAGAAGCGTGTTGAGCAGTTGAAACTAATTGATGAAAAGAGGCTGACAGCTTTATGTCACAACATTTACTATTAGCAACGAATGGCCAGGGTTTTCAATAAAAAAGTATGACCTCGAAGTTTTGAGTAAGGAGATATGGTGTTAAGGAAGGTAATGCCTAACACAACTGATTCAAGAGGGAAGTTTACCCCAAACTATAAAGGGCCTTACATTGTGAAGAAAGTATTGTTTGGAGGGGTTATTATCTTGTCTCAAATGGATGGTCCAGATTTGAAGGATCCAATAAATGCTGATGCATTGAAGATGTACTATCCTTAAACAATCAATGAAATTTTTGCAAATACTCTTACTATTACTGTGGTCTCGTTTTCATTTTTTACATGCAAAGTTGGTATTCCTAGTAGTCGTTAGCATTGGATAATATCCTTAGCCTTCCTTTTCCTCATTCCACTAAAAGACCCCGCTTTTCGCTTTATCATCTACCAAAATAAACTTTACACAAAGAACTACAACAAAAAATAATCATTTAATTTGAAGTAATGACTATTGATAAAAATTCTTTTAATACTCTATTGTGGTTAACCCCCCAAAGAAAGGGAGATTTGTTTCCTATTTTTCAGGATAGGGCCATGTTCAAAAAGGGTAACGTGTGGTGTATAAGTAGAAACTCGCTTGAGAACAAATGCTTACTCGGAAAGCCAATGTTTAGACCGGAAGTTCAACACAGGATATCCTTGTTCGAGAAGAATATGTTTTACATTCGATTCAAGCTTAAGTTGTTTTCAAATAAAAAAAAAAGAGAAAAATAAAAATAGGGGTTTTGGAAAGAGACGACAGAAGAAAGAAGAAGAAGAACTAGAACAAAAAGAGCAATAGTAAGGGTCAGAATTGTTGGTTCTAATCGGCCTGCTTAATAAGACGAGAGACGATTTGGGAGCTATTATTGAAACCAGGTAAGTGGTTCTAAACCTGATAAAACATTGCTTTGACCATTAGTTTCCCCTTAAGGATAATAGCTTATTTTCCAAAAACAATTAGTTAGCTCATAGATCATGGTCCCAGTGTGCCTTCAACTTCCAATCATCTAACTCGCAGAACGTTATTCAAGTCAAAATTTCTTCAAGGGATTTAGCGCTTCGATCAGCTTATGGAACGTTATTTCGACTCATATTCTCATTTAGGGATTTAGCCAGTTCATAGAGCGTAATCCTAATCCAGAGTTTCTTAAACTCCCAGTAGTATGACTCACAGAATGTTACCCGACTCAAAATTTCTCTTAAGAATTTAGTAAGCTCATAGAGCTCTATACCGATCCAAGTTTCTTCGCTTTTAGGTCTTAGCCAGCTCAAGGGGCGCTTTGACTGCCTTGATAAGTCAGCTCATTAAGGGCACAATCCAAGTCTTCTTCATTATTTTTTAGGTCTTGGCTAGCTCAAGGGGCGCTTTGACCGCCTTGGTGAGTCAGCTCATTAAGGGTACGATCCAAGTTTTCTTTAGATTTTTTAGGTCTTAGCCAGCTCAAGGGGCGTTTTGACCGCCTTGTTGAATCAGCTCATTAAGGGCACGATCCAAGTCTTCTTCATATTTTTAGGTCTTAGCCAGCTTAATGGGCGCTTTGACTGCCTTAGTGAGTCAGCTTATTAAGGGCATGATCCAAGTTTTCTTCAGATATTTTTAGGTCTTAGCCAGCTCGAGGGGCGCTTTGACTGCCTTGGTGAGTCAACTCATTAAGGGCACGATTTAAGTCTTCTTCATATTTTTAGGTCTTAGCCAGCTTAAGGAGCGCTTTGACAGCTTTGGTGAGTCAGCTTATTAAGGGCACGATCCAAGTTTTCTTCAGATATTTTTAGGTCTTAATCAGCTCAAGGGGCGCTTTGACCGCCTTGGTGAGTCAGCTCATTAAGGGCACGATCCAAGTTTTCTTCAGATATTTTTAGGTCTTAGTCAGCTCAAGGGGCGCTTTGACCGCCTTGGTGAGTCAGCTCATTAAGGGCACGAACCAAATTTTCTTCAGATTTTTAAGTCTTAACTAGTTCAAGGAGTGCTTTGACCGCCTTGGTAAGTTAGCTCATTAAGGGTACGATCCAAGTTTTCTTTAGATTTTTTAGGTCTTAGCCAGCTCATGGGGCGCTTTGACCGCCTTGGTTAGTTAGCTCATTAAGGGCACGATCCAAGTTTTCTTCAGATATTTTTAGGTCTTAGCTAGCTCATGGGGCGCTTGACCACCATGGTTAGTCAGCTTATTAAGGGCACGATCCAAGTTTTCTTCAAATTTTTAGGTCATAGCCAGTTCAAGGGGCGCTTTGACTGCCTTGGTTAATCAGCTCATTAAGGGCACGATCCAAGTCTTCTTCAAATTTTTAGGTCTTAGCAAGCTCATGGGGCGCTTTGACTGCCTTGGTTAGTCAACTTAAGGGTACAATCCAAGTTTTCTTCAGAATTTTTAGGTCTTAGCCAGCTCATGGGGCGGTTTGACCGCCTTGGTTAGTCAGCTCATTAAGGGCGATCCAAGTCTTCTTCATATTTTTAAGTCTTAGCTAGCTCAAGGGGCGCTTTGATCGCCTTGGTGAGTCAGCTCATTAAGGGCACGATCTAAGTTTCTTCATTCTTTAGGTTTTAGCCAGCTCAAGGGGCGCTTTGACCGCCTTGGTTAGTCAGCTCATCAAGGGCACGACCAAGTTTCTTGTTATTCTTTTTTAGATATTTTTGCCAATTCGCAAAGGCACTTCCCATTGTCGTTCTGACCCTCGTCAAGTATCTTAAAGTTCCTTATGATAGAGTCATCCTGAGGCAAAAACGGTGTCTCTTTTGTTTTTGTGGCAAAGTTTTACTCAAACTTCACCACAAAGAGGGGTAGCTGTAGATACTTAATTTTTACTCTTCTATAGTCTTAATTTTTATTTTTACAAAAAGGGTCCTAATTCAAAAAAATAAAATAAAAAAACAAAAAATTAATAAAAATAATAAAAATTAACAAATAATGAAAATACAAAAAAAATAAGAAAAGGAAAAATTATAATGTTTCGTAGATTTTTAGAAAGTAATTTATATTAGGAATAATTAGTTTTAGTGTTAATTTTAGTTTTAGTTTAGTTGAAAATTTTAGTTTAGGGATTCAGATAGTTTAAATATAATTTAATGATAATGAATGTTAAGAAACAAGTCAATGGCCTAACGGATAAACAATGGAGTATTTAGGTGGATTTAGTTGGAGGTCATGGGTTCGAGTCTCAGCAGGCACCTATGTTTTTATTTTTTTGTCTTTGCAGAAGCAAGATTTAAAATTGGATTCATATCTAATCAAATCATATGAATATTGGTTAGACTATGTAAACACTTCACGTAGTCGAAAAAGGAACAAAAACAGAAAAAAGGCTCCGGAACTCCTGTCGTAGTAGAACAGCAGCAGAACAGCAACCATACAGCAGCAAAACAGCAACAGAACAGCAACCACACACAACAACAATAGTGAACTTCCCCCTTTGTCCAGTAATCGGTGACCAACACGGACGTCGGTGGCAGTCGTTGTCTTCCCATCCACACCTGTAGCAGCCCTTTCACCACATAGCCAAATCAAGTTCAATTGATGAGTTTTTTTGTATTATTTTATTTATTTATTATTTGATTATTATTATTATGTTGTTAATTCTTTAGTGATTTAATACATACATCAATTTAGGAAATCTTTAAGTTTAGTTTTTATATTAGGTATATTTCCTGACGTTATTAATTCACTTAAGAGGATAATTGTTGAATAGAAATAGTGTAGATGCATATTTATATTTATATATATATATATATATATATATACATGTGCTTAGGATTCCTTTAGAATTAGTTTTCTTATTTATTTAGAAATCTTCATATAGGAATTTTTTTTAGAAAAACTAATTAATTAACGAAAAAAGATTATAATATTTTAGGGAGTGTTTTGATCACTTACTAGTTAGGGCCCTTTATTTATTTATTATTTTTTTTCTTGAAAAAATTAAATTGATAATAATGTAAACTCGGACGGTTTTCAAAATTAAAATCAATCAACACACTAAAGTTTTTTTTTTAAAGAACTACGATCATCTAATCTCGGCTAGCGGGTACGTAGGCACTTTCGGGGCGATGATAAAATCTGTAGAAACTTAGGTTTTTTTTTATATTTTTATTTACTTTCTTAAATATTATAATTAAAAAATAATCCTAATTTCGGCAAATAAATAGTGGTATCCGTTAGGGTTTAATAGGTTAGCCTTCGAATTCAGAACCCTTTGGTTCTTTGTTAAAATTGAAATCAAAGACCGGTAGCTAAATCGTAACCAATCCACCGAATTGGTTACAGTTTCTTTTATTTTCTCGACTTTAGCTAGGTGGCGACTCCAAAACTATTTTCAATAAAAAACCGAAATTTCTCAATTTCTTTAGTCGAGGATTAATATTAAATGGGTTAGGGTTTAGTATTAATCAAGAAATGAGAAATCAATTTTTAAACAAAAATCGAAAAATTAGGCTCAACAGTATCTTCAACGTATTTAATTCGTATCTTCAATGTATTTAGATTGTATTTTCAACGTATTTTACATTTAGGATTTAGAGAAGATACGTATCTAAACATGTATTTTAATGTATCTAGATACTTAGTTGAGATTTAGAAAAGATACATATTTAGATCGTATCTTAGTAGATTTTGTAATTGGAATTTAGAAAATATACATATAAAGATACGTATCTAAATACGTATCTTAATGGATCTTACATATAGGATTTAGAAAAGATATTTTTGGTACGTAGTGATTATTTAATAAAAAAAATCTTAACTAGGATTAAAAAAAAGATTTAGTTAGCTAGGTTTTTTTTTAAAAAAAAAATGGATTCATGAAATTAGATTTTTTAGGTCTTTTTTTTTTTAAAAAATAAATGGTTAAATAAACGTAAATCTGGCTTGATTTTCAAATCTAAAAAAATCTACCCACTAAATATTTTATAAAAAAAAAACTACGTTAGTTTGATTTCGACTAGTAAGTACGTAGCTACTTTCAGAGTAACCGTCTAAAAAAATAAAATAATTTTCTTTTCTTTTCCTGAAATTCATAATGAAAAAAATAAAAATTCATTTTATTTCTATTCTATATATCCTTACATATCTTAGTGTTTTTTTTTTTAAATTACAAAAATAAAACCTATTAATTAGTTTTTTTTTTTTTAAATTTTACGTAGTGACTTAGTCTTAATAGGTTAGTTTGCGAACTTAATTTTTCTAGTTATTTTTTCTAAAAATTATTTCTTTAGAAAATACACGGATTAGTGGCTAAATTAAGGTTTTTCCACTAGGAAACCCTGATTTTATTTTTTTATCAAGTCTAACTAGTTAACGACCTCAATTTTTTCAAAACAATTTAAAAAAAAATTTCCTTAATTTTATATCGAATAATTTATATTAAGCGAGTTAGGCTTAATATAAGTTAAATTAAGAAAAATTAAAATAGTGCTCGACACACATCATACACTTTCTCCCTCCTTATTAATTATTTGGTACATGTGATAATAAAGATATGTTTTTTTTTTATTGAAAAAGTATTAATTATGTTTTTTTCATGACCTAAGATGTGGTCTAACCGTAGTATATTGCCGTGCACCTTACAAAGATCGTAGATTATCTTTTTTACTACTCAATGACCTTTTATACTATATACAAGGCTACTTCATCAACTAGTCTACAAGAGTTATACAGGTTGAGATAATACTATGGCAATTATAATAATATAATTTTTCCATTTAACTGTCAAGTAAATGAAGGAGTAAGGGACTTTCGTCCCCAAAATAATAGTAGTCTGATTACAATAATCGAACACAGTAGTCTTACATGGCCACTGCATAATGATGCACATATTAGGTACTAAAATAAACTACTGAGAGTCCAACTAGATAAACAATATTCTCTCCAACTTTTGTCTTCCTATACACATCCTTAGATGCGCAAAACTAACCTTAGGTATGCTTCGGCTTGCTACAGTAAAGAGGTTCTCCTGCAACAAAGGTTTATAAGGGTGTAAAAAACCAGTTGACTGCCATGAAGCTGATGCTTAATAATGAGATGCATGCACTACTATTATTGAGTTCATTATTAGACAATTGGTGGACACATATTGTACCTAATAGTAATTATGCTTCAGAAGGAAATCTTACCCTTGTAATGGTGAAAGACAATTTGATTAATGAAGAGGTTAAAAGAAAAGAGGAAGGTACTAATTCTACGACTTGGGCACTTATTACAAATAACTAGGAGAGACGTGAAAGATGTAAGACTAGAGGCTCATTTGACAAGTATGATAAATTTGATGGATCTTAAGGAAGATCTAACTCAAGAAGAAGAAACGTTAAATGTTATCATTATAATAAGTCAGAACCAGACCTAGGACATGGGCTAAAGGCTTGAATCTGTAAGTCCCATAATTAACCATTCGAGGTTTCGATCAGTTGAAAGACTCGATCGAGCCTAAATTATAATGTAAAGCTAGAAATATTAGGAAAATAATCTTGTAAGTTTAAATTTAAGAAGATAAACAATAAAATAAAAGAATATAAAAATTCCAAATTTTAAGTATATAGCTCGTGATTTATCGAAAATGCGGAAAATACGGAAAATGCATTTCGATAATTAACGAATCACTCGAGATAAAATTATATGTATATTAAAAATCATAAAATAACCTAAATAATATTTAGGAATATTTATTTGTATTGTAAGCCCTAAAGCTAAGCCAAGTGACCATAGGATTGAACTTAGAATACAAGATTTAGGGTGATCGGTTAAATGATCCGATCAAACTCAAATTATAAACTATCGAGAGAAGTATTAGTAAAAATGACCCCGTAAACTCGAGTAGTGAGAGAAACCTACACCTCACCACCACCTGGGACCGAGCGGCCACCACCACACCACTCTAGCCCTACCGTTTAGGCCAGCCGATAGCCTTGGACCGAGTTTGGACGGCCAGAAAACTTTAGACTGATTAGTCTCTTAAATTTCCCGATTTTGAATAATTTTGTAAAATTAGTTATTTTGCCTAGAAAATTAGTTATTTTGCTCAGAAAATTATGAAACTTGTTATTCTGAGGTTTTATTGTATGTAGATTTAAGGAAAAATATTTATTTAGTTTAATTACGTTTGAAAATATAGGGTTCTTAACAAATTGTTCAAAACCGAGCATGATTAGAACGGAAAATAAATAAGCTTAGGAGTGTAGTTTGAAGCTCAATTTTTTTTCTGTAGGATGCTTATATGATATAGAATAGTGCTATGAAGCCATTTTTTTAAAAATTAAATTTTGAAAATTTTAAGTTAATTTTTAGCCCTAAAATGATGGAAAAATTAGGTGATTTGGGGTTAATTACTGATTTAGATATTAATTAGATGTTTAGGGATGTTAATCTCTTATGTGGAATCCTAATCCTAGCCTTTGGAGTATTAAGTATAGTTAATTTAGGAAATTAGGTAGTTATTGTAAGAAGGTAGTAATATGTGGAATTGGAAAATTAATAAATCTAAAAAAATTAGGGTTATTTAGATAATATTATAGTAAAAATCAGAATAATATTAAATCTGAATTGAGATTGAATTTTAGGTAATTATATAAAAAAGTAAGATTTTCTCATATCGGGGATAAATCCGATATCCTAATTAGGACTAGCGTATACAGAATAGTTTAGAATACTAAATTAAGACCCAATAGGATATTTGAATACTTGAGTTTAATGTGATTAATTTCACATTAGGATTCAAACATATTTAAGACTTAGAAATCGAACTAGAACCTAATTTAAAAAAATTGATGTGGAAACCAAATCCGAACCTAGCCCTCAACCTAGAATAATTGTAAAAGACTTAAGATCTAGATAATTAGGCATATTAAACCCTAAACAAAACATAACAATAAGCGTTATAGGATAAAATGAACCTATAATGTTATATGAAAAATTGAAACTACGTTTGTGTTATAAGGATGATCTGCGATGGCTTGAGCAAATCGGACCTCGAGTGAATGAGTGAGGAGTCGAGGTAAGTTAGGATTAACACAATGCTATATTTTGGGAGGTTTGAGATTATGTTTGGTTGTGCTTGTTAGATAGATGGATGTGTCCATGTGCTTGATTATGGGTGATGCTATGATTTTGTTTGTTACTCTGACATGTATTGTATGATTTGTATGAAATAATTGATCACCCTAAACTGGACTTAATCACATATACGATCAGCAATCATAATCGGACATGCATGGCAACCTGTTAGGGGAACTTAGGACTTTCCGGCCAAATACCGACCTCTTCGAAAGGGATAGCGCAGGATTGCAATTGGTACCTTCTTCATCCTTAGCCGAACTAAGTGACAGGAGAGGAAGTTGCGGCGAGGGTGAAGTCAGTGGTTTAAAGGTAGTCGCGGGAGGAGCGAGGTCTCCATTGTACAAGCTTGGGTTTGGTCATGAGCTATTGCATTAATGGCAACTCCTTAACCCGGATTAGAGCGGGCGCAATTTCTCTAATCTCACGATGGGCCGGACAACGTCGTACGATGGCATTTGCTTGCACATGCATTGTACCTAATAAGTTGATTAAAAATCTTGTTGTGTTTGTGGTATAGTTTTAAGTCATCAATCCTAACTTACTGAGTTGTGGTTGCTCACATTCCTATAGATGTCGTGCAGGTGCTGGCTAAGAAGCGCTGAAGCTAGCAACTGCTAGATCCAGGGGAGTGAGGAAAAATATTTGAAGAACGAACATATATTCTTAAGGTCTAAGTTTTGTTTTATTTAGAATTTTTCATTTTTGAATAATGTAATAACTAGGAAATATATTACGGAAAAATATTGTAAACGATATTCGTACTAACTAAATCATAGTATATATATGTATTTCCTCACTTTCTTAGGTAAATAATTTATTTAAATTACAAACTGTTTTCTTCAAAGGGGGTTAGTCATGGACACCTTGTGTAGATTAGGTCTAAGATAGCAGTTGTAAGGCCAACTTCTATCTTAGGATGGTTTACATGGCGGGGCTGTTACGACTCTGCCGCTTCGGGGCGTGACAGAATCCACTTAGGCTCACCAGTTCATGGTCACCAAAGTGGTGAATCTTAACTTGCTCAGAAAAGATCAATTCTACACTGGTTACAGGCTACTTTAATGGCCCATGAATTAGTGTTTCAATTTTTTTTTTGCAATTATATATATCTATATTTCTATATATACTTATATATATATTAACATATACTTACATATATATATTTATACATATTTATATATGTTTACATACATTCATATATATATATTAATATACACATATATATATCTTACATATAAATATGTATATGACATGTGCACCAACTTCTAAGACTTTATTGTAAAAAATGTCACGCTCCAAAGCGGCAGAGTCGTAACAGCCCCGCCGTATAAACCATCTTAAGATAGAAGTTGGCCTTATAACCGCTATCTTAGACCTGATTTACACAAGGCTTCTACGACTAACTCGCTTTGAAGTAAACAGTTTGTAATTTAGATAAAGCATTTATCTAAGAAAGTGAGAAAATTTATATATATATATATACTATAATTCAGTTGTTACATTATTCCGACATGGAAAGTAATAACATATGTATTGATTCTTCAATGTTTTTCCTCACTCCCTAGGATCCAGCAGTTGCTAGCTTTAGAGTAGTTGTTGCCGCTTCTTAGCCAGCACCTGCATGACATCTATAGGGATGTGAGCAACCATAGCTCAGTAAGTTAGGACGGAGGACTTAAAACTATACTATATACACAACAAGGTTTTCAATCACTTATTAGGTGCAATACATGTGCAAGCAAATGGCATCGCACGACGTTGTCCGGCCAGTCGTGAGATTAGAGAAATTGCACTCGCTCTAATCCGGGTTGAGGAGTTGCCGTTAATGCAACAGCTCACAACCAAACCCAAGCTTGTGTAATGGAGACCTTGCTCCTCCCGCGACTACCTTCGAACCACTATCTTCACCCTCGCCACGACCTCCTCTCCTGTCACTTAGTTCGACTGAGGATGAAGAAGGTACCATTTTGCAATCATGTGCTATCCTTTCCGAAGGGGTCGGTATTTGGCCGGAGAGTCCTAAGTTCCCCTAACTGGTTGCCATGCATGTTCGATTATGATTACTGGTCATATATTTGATTAAGTCCAGTTTAGGGTGATCAATCATTTCATGCAAATCATACAATACATGCTAGAGCAACAAATATAATCATAGCATCACCCATAATCAAGCACATGCACACATCCAACTATCTAATAAGCACAACTAAACATAATCTCAAGCCTCTCAAAATACAGCATTATATGAATCCCAATTTACTTTGACTCCTCGCTCGCTCACTCGAGGTCCGATTTACTCAGGCCATCGCCGATCATCCCTATAACACAAATATGGTTTCAGTTTTCATATAATGATTATAGGTTCATTTGATCCTATAACGCTTATTGTTAGGTTTTGTTTAGGGTTTAATATGCCTAATTATCTAGGTCTTAAGTCTTTTATAATTATTCTAGGTTTGGGGTTAGGTTCAAGTTCGGTTTCCACATCGATTTCTAAATTAAGTTCTAGTTCAATTTATAAGTAATGTTTTATATTCCAACCCAAGAAATTCGTTTCAACTCATAATGTGAAATTAATCACATTATTTCTCGATCTCCTAAATATCATTATTACCCCTAGTTAATATTTTATTTCATCCGGTACACTTATATCCTTATTAGTGTACCGAATTTACTCCTGATGTGAGAAATTTTTACATTTTTCATATAATTACATAAATTTAAGTTTCTTATCAGATTTATTATATATCCTTATTATTTATATAATATCAATTTTTTTATCTTAATATATTCTATTTATTATATTTTCAAAAATTACATATTATGCATTATTGCCTATTATGTACATAATGCATTTCTAATATTTATATCACTTTAATTACCATCCCTAAACATTAATTATCATTTCAAAATATCTAATTCATCCTAAATCAGATTTTACTCCTAATTTCCCTAATTTACAAAATTAACTTAAAGTTAACTATTTTTCCTTATTAATCATTTACTACATAATTAACCTAATAATTACATCTAACACCCTAAATGCTACAAGTATCATTCTCCATCAGATTTCAACATCCCTAAACATCTACTTATTCACTAAGTCAGTAATTAATAATTTAATTACTTAATTAACTTTAAATTACCCATTTTATGCCTCATTTTAATGCCTAAAAATTATCTAAAAATTTAGAAAATTAATTTTTGAAAACAGGCTTCATAGCACTGTTTTATATCATCTAAGTAATATACACAAAAATTTTGGGCTTCAAACTACACTGCTAAGGTCATTTATTTCTTAACCGAAACATGCTCGGTTTTGCATGATTTCTTAGGGACCATATATTACGGGGCATGTTTTCATCAAAAAAATATTTTTCCTACAAACTACATACAAAAATATCTCAGAATAACAAAATTTATAATTTTTTAATCATATTTACTATTTTTACAAAATTATACAAGAATCGAGCTAGAAATCGGACTCACCGATCTGGGTGGCTCCGGCCACCGCTGGCCGCCGTAGACTTATCGGCCGGCCTGGGCGCTGCCACCACCGTGTGGTGGTGGTGGTGGCCATCCACTTCCAGCTGCTCGTTTGGTGAGGGTTCTCTTTAAAAGCCCTATTTGCACAGTTTTTCTTATTTTTTTTTTAACTCGAATTTTTCTCTCAATTTTTGCCTCTCTTTATTTTTCTTACTTTCCAAACTGCTCAAATGAGCTCTGTGATTTTTCCTGCTATTTATAGGGATTTAAGGGATTTATTTTACATTAAATGGGACAAAACAATTGCCTTACCCTTAATTTTTGGCTTTTGTGTTGTCTTAATTTAATCGGCCGAATTTTTTATTATTTTTCCTAGCTGCCATGAACCTCATTCATGATTTTTCCTGATTTTTCTTTATTTTTTCTTAATTAATTATGAATTTTCTTTAAGTATTTAGTATTATTTTAGCACATTTCGTGTATTTTATGTAATTACGCGTATTTATACGTACATGTAAATTCATAGATAGTACAAATAAGTATTCATAAATATTATTTAGGTCATTTTATGATTTTTAGTATACATATAATTTATTTCTAGCAATTCGTCAATTATCGAAATGTATTTTACGCATTTTCAATAAATGACGCGTTATATACTTAAAATTTGAAAATTTTATAGTCTTTTATTTTATTACTTATTTTCTTAAATTCAAGTTTACGGAGTCATTTTTACTAATATTTCTCTCAATAGTTTCTAATTTAGGGTTTGATCGGATTCCTTAACCAATCGTCTAAAACTTAAGTTCTAAGTTCAATTCTACGGTCAACTGGCTTAGCTTTGGGGCTTACAAAAAATGCATAAATATATATAGAAAAATTATTCATAAAAGATATATTGATATACATACATATCTTGCATATATATATATATATATATATATACTTGTCAACTTTTTTTTTTAATAAATAGGGTAAGACATACTAGTAGGTCGATCCACCAGTTCAGTGGGTTCGTCGAGTTGAACTGCCTTAACCTATTAGGTAGGTAGGTCATTGAGTGGTTTAGGCCCAGCCTAGTTGAGCTCTATTCGATTCAACGGATCAACAAATCAGTTTTTGGCCAGTTCATGATTCGAAATCGGTCATGTCCTAGGTTTAATCAGAACATTTAAAGTGGGAGTGTAGAATATTAAAAAGAGAATAGACTAAAGGTAAAGGTAATTGATGACGACAACAGCAATGGATAATGAAATTGTTGTTGCTTGGGATGATGATTGTGTTAGTCTTACATACCACAATAATGATTGGGTTATTGATTTCAATGCTTCCTTTCACGTGACATTTCATGGTAAATTCTTCTTAACCTACACTGTTAGTGAGTATGGTAATAACTGGAATGGGAAGTATAAAATTATTGATATTAAAGATATTATTTTATATGCTAACATTAGTTGTAGACCCATTCTAAAAAATGTTAGACATATTTTAGATAGTTACTTAAACCTTTTATCTATAGGACAACTTGATGATGAAAGATATAATAGCCATTTTTGTGAAGGTAAATGGAAGCTCATAAATCATTTTTTGATGGTAGCTAGAGGAAGAAAGAGCAATACCCTTTACTTAATTTCACTAAGTAAAAAAGAGGTAGATATGATTGGTGAGTTATTAATTAAACTTTGGCATAAATGGCTTGTTAAATGAGCAAGAAATGATAATAATTGCTTACCAAGATGCAACTTCTACCAAATGTAAAGGTGCTTCTATGAAAACTTGCAGTGATTGTCTTGCTGGTAAGCAACATAAGATTGTATTTCATAGATATTCACCTCCTAAAAAATCTCCTGTATTTGATTTAGTCTATACGAATATATGTTACGTGAAAGATATATCACTTAGTGGTAAACTTTAATTTGTAACTTTTATTGATGATCACTCAAAGAAAGTCATAGACTTTCCTTTGAAATCTAAAGATCAAGTTCTAGATATGTTTAAGCAACTCTATACTAATGTCGAGAGAGAGAGAGATGAGATGACAATTGAAATGCATTCAAATAAATAATCGTGGTGAATATAGAGGTCTCCATGAGGATTGTTGCAGAAATCATGGTATTAAACTTAAGAAGACAATGTTAGAGACCTTACAGCAAAACTATGAATCTACTTGAAAAAAATGTAATTTGCATGCTTTGTGAAAGATCGTTACTACAAAAGCTAAACTATTTGACAAAATGTATTTTGATACAAAAATTGAAATTGATACAATATAGTAAGTTTCTAATGCTGCTATTTAGAGCAAAAGAAAAAAAAATGAACTAATGTTAACTAAATCTAACTTACTAACTAAGCTATTGAACTTAATTAAGTAATACTTGCATTATAAATATAGCAACACATTTGGAGGCCCAGCTTGTCCTTCGCAATGTTGAGTTGATCAACAGTCACTCGTTTGGTTAAAAAGTCTACTAAATGGTCCATAGAAGAAACAAAAGTAGTGTGAAGAAACCCCTTGGCAATTTGATCCCCAGCGAAATGCGCATTGATAAAAATATGTTTTGTCCTACTATGGTGACATAGATGATCTGTTAATAGTTGAGCAAATTTTGTAAGCCTCGCAATGAGGCATAGCATACTGAGAATTAAAGAAAAAATAATAATCAATAATATTAGGCCAAATAGAAAGTAAATTAGAAGAGGATAAAGGACAAATGGCGACAATTAATCCACCAAATAATCAAAGCAACCTTATAAATTTGGAAAACCTCCATCAAAACTCATTTTGATCAGTTTATAATCAGGAAAAATTTAGCCAAAGGAGAGAAGAGGGGAAAAACCAAATTTACCAAAAATTAGGATGCAGTTAGGGGTTACGAGGGGAAGCTATAACCATCGACCACTTGAGAAGGGACGGCCACCACCATCAAATGGTGGTAGTAGTACCTAGATTGGCTAACAAGGCCACGGTAGTCAGAGTAAGCAATGCCAATAAGTTTGATTCTTCTTTTGATTTTTCTTTATTTATTAAAAATATTAAATAATTAAGAAAAATTATGAAATTTAGTATTCTAAGATATTTTTTATTGTAGTTTTTAGGAAAAATATTATTTTTATAAAATTAGGTTCTGTGATATATAGTGCTTAAGAAATCCCTAAAGCTGAGCTTTTTTTTTTTAATTTAAATATGAATAACCTTAATAATATAGTTTTGATTCCAAAATTTTTGTGTAGACTATTTAGAGTGTTTATAATAGTGCTATCAGGAGATTTTTCAAAAATTAATTTTTAAAAATTTTAGATAATTTTTAGGCCTTAAAATGATATACAAAATGAGTGATTTTGAGTTAATTTAGTAATTAAATGGATAATTACTGATTTAGTGTATAATTAGGTGTTTTAGGATGCTAATTTCTAATGTAGTATGATGTTTGTAGCATTTAGGGTGTTAGATATAATTATTAGATGTATTATGTAGTATATATGTAATAGGTAAAATGGTATATTTTAAGTTAATTTTGCGATTTAAGGTTAATTAGGTATAAATTCTGATTTATGATATAATTATACTTTTTGATATGTTATTGGATGATGAAGGATGATAGATGTAGTGTTAGATAAGTGATATAAGTGTATAGTATGTAATAATACATAATATGTGTATATAAGAATTAAATGCGTAGAAAATATTAGGTAAAAATTTATGGTATTACAGTATTAGAAATATGATATAAATCTGATTTGGAAGGTGAATTTAGGAAATTATATAAAAAATGTAGGTTATAGTGTACTGTACTAACTGAACTACTGGTTGAGAGCTAAAGTAAAGGATTAGGATGCCTAAGTATAGTTAGATAAATTTTACATATTGGTTCTGGAGAAATTCCTAGGATTTATAAATAAAAACAGTAATTAGAAGCTAAAACAAAACTTAATTTAGAAACTGATTAAGAAATTAAATTAGAAATTTGTTTAGAACTATTTTAGTCATCGAAAATAGAACTTAAATAATTGAGTAAAATTATAATTTTAAACTAAAAGCTAAGGATTTAAAGCTTATATATACACATACACATATGTATGAGTTGTAAGTTAAAATATGGACAATTTCTAAATCAGAAATTGATTCGGAAATAAAATCAGAATTAGGATTGATATAAGTATATTAGATAGTAAGTCAAAAACCTAAACTAAAGGTACCAACTGTTGGATCCTAGGGAGTGAGGATATAAAACTTATGATCAATTATACCCTTATGTTTAGATTTTATCTTAAAAGCTTTTAGAATCAATTTATGTGTTACTTAAGTAGATTATGATTAGGCTATTAGATCTTGTAAATATACTCGGATTATTTTATTGTAAATATGTATTTTTTATAAACTGTTTACTTCAAAGCGGGTTAGTTATGAACATTTTATGTAAATTAGGTCTAAGATAGCGGCTATAAGGTTAGTTTTTATTCTATAATGGTTTCCATGGCGAGACTGTTATGACTTTGCCGCTTTAGGGTGTGATAGAATTATTGTCACAGAAAAGTTCAATAGGAAATGAGATAGGAACATTAAGGTCTTGAAGTACATAAGAAGTCTAAATAAGTTCTTTAGTAGAACTAGCCATGGAGTGATACTGATATGGAGTTGTGGATGAACACACGACAATTGGTATCATGTGAACCGCAAGGGGGTAGGTCCGAATTGCATGATGGTCCGAAGGGGAAATGGGAGTTGAAGGATGAGCAGGGCTCTTTGTGCATTGATGGTAGATATGATGCACCAACGTCTTATATGAGCTTAGGTTATACTTAACGTTAAACACAAGTGTGGCTAGAGGGTATTTGTTACTAATCTATACTTACAATGGACTAGATAAGAGAAAATGAGAGTAAGCAAAGGGTACTTAGCTTTCGAAAGAAAGAAATGTCTGAAATTTTTAATTGTCACTCATTGTTGTAGCTATTACAAATTACAAATTACAAGTATTTATGTTACGCCCCGAAGTGGTAGAGTCGTAACAGCCCCGCCGTATAAACCATCCTAAGATAGAAGTTGGCCTTACAACCGCTATCTTAGACCTGATCTACACAAGGCGTCCACGACTAACCCACTTTGAAGTAAACAGTTTGTAATTTAAATAATTCATTTACCTAAGAAAGTGAGAAAAGTTATATATAATCACTATAATTCAGTTATTACATTATTCAGAAATGAAAAGTAATAACATATGTGTTAATTCTCCAATGTTTTTCCTCACTCCCCAAGATCCAGCAGTTGCTAGCATCAGAGTAATTGTTGTCGCTTCTTAGCTAGCACCTGCACGACGTTTATAGGGATGTGAGCAACCACAGCTCAGTAAGTTAAGATGGAGGATTTAAAACTATACCATACACACAACAAGGTTTTCAATCACTTATTAAGTGCAATGCATGTGTAAGCAAATGCCATCGCACGACGTTGCCTGGCCCGTCGCAAGATTAGAGAAATTACGCCCGCTCTAATCCGGGTTGAGGAGTTGCCGTTAATGCAACAGCTCATGACCAAACCCAGGCTTGTGTAATAGAGACCTTGCTCCTCCCACGACTACCTTCGAACCACTGTCTTCACCCTCGCCGCGACCTCCTCTCCTGTTACTTAGTTCGACTAAGGATGAAGAAGGGACCATTTTGCAATCGTGCGTTATCCCTTTCGAAGGGGTCGGTATTTGGCCGGAGAGTCCTAAGTTCCCCTAACGGGTTGCCATGCATGTTCGATTATGATTACTGGTTGTATATTTGATTAAGTCCAGTTTAGGGTGATCAATTATTTCATATAAATCGTACAATATATGCCAGAACAACAAACAGAATCATAGCATCACCCATAATCAAGCACATGCACACATTCAACTATCTAACAAGCATAACCAAGCATAATCTTAAGCCTCCAAAATACAGCATTGTATTAATCCCAACTTACCTCGACTTCTCGCTCACTCACTCGAGGTCCGATTTACTCAGGCCATCGCCGATCATCCCTATAACACAAACGTGGTTTCAGTTTTTCATATAACTATTATAGGTTCGTTTTATCCTATAACGCTTATTGTTATGTTTTATTTAGGGTTTAAAATACCTAATTATCTACGTCTTAATTCTTTTACAATTATTCTAGGTTTAGGATTCGGTTCGGGTTCGGTTTCTGCATCGATTTCTAAATTAGGTTCTAGTTCGATTTTCTAAGTAACGTTTTATATACTAACCCTAGAAATTCGTTTCAACTCATAATGTGAAATTAATTACATTATTTCTCGATCTCCTAAATACCATCATTACCCCTAGTCAGTATTTTATTTCACCTGGTACACTTATATCCTTATTAGTGTACCGAATTCACTCCTAATGTGAGAAATTTTTTATATTTTTCATATAATTACATAATTTCAAATTTCCTATCAGATTTATTGTACATTTTTATTATTATCACAATATCAATTTTTATTATAATATTTCCTATTTATTATATTTCCAATAATTACCTATTACGTATTATTACCTTTAATGTATATATTACACTTATAATATTTATATCACTCTAATTATCATCTCTAAACATCAATTATCATTTCAAAATGTCTAAATTCATCCTAAATCAGATTTTACTCCTAATTATCCTAATTTACAAAATTAACTTAAAATGTACTATTTTCCATATTACTTATTTACTACATAATTAACCTAATAATTACATCTAACACCCTAAATGCTACAAGTATCATTCTCCATCAGATTTCAACATCCCTAAACATCTACTTATTCACTAAGTCAGTAATTAATAATTTAATTACTTAATTAACCTTAAATTACCCATTTTATGCCTCATTTTAATGCCTAAAAATTATCTAAAAATTTTGAAAATTAATTTTTGAAAACGGGCTTCATAGAACTATTCTATATCATCTAAGTAATCTACACAAAAATTTTGGGCTTAAAACTACACTCCTAAAGTCATTTATTTCTAAATCGAAACATGTTCGGTTTGGCACGATTTCTTAAGGACCCTATATCATGAGACATATTTTCATCAAAATAATATTTTTTCCTAAAAACTATATACAAAAATATTCCAGAATAACAAAATTCATAATTTTCTAATCATATTTAATATTTTTACAAAATTACACAAAATCGGGCTGGAAATTAGACTTACCGATCTGGGTGGCTTCGGCTACCTCCGGCCGCCGTGGCCTTATCGTTCGGCCTGGACGCTACCACCACAGTGTGGTGGTGGTGGCCGTCCACTCCCAGCTGCTCGTTTGGTGGGGGTTCCCGTTAAAGGCCTTAATTGCACAGTTTTTTCTAATTTTTTTCTAAACCGAATTTTTCTCTCTATTTTTGCCGCTCTCTAATTTTCTCTGATTTTTATTTGGCCAAATGAGTTTCTGAATTTTTCTTACTATTTATAGACAATTTTTGTAATTATTATGCATTAATTTGACAAGACTTTGCTCATTTTCCTTGATTTTTGGCTTTTATGTTGTTCAAATTTTATTGGTTGATTTTTATTTTGCTTATCTTGACATGCCACGACCTGATCTTGATTCATTTTATCCTCTTCTGATTTTTTATGATTTTTTTCATAATTAATTTATAATTTTATTTAATTATTTACTTAGTTTTTGGCCAATTTAGGTAATTTCACGTATTTTTATCTACATGTAAATACATGTGGGGTACACGTGAACATTCCTAATTATTATTTTAGTCATTCTAAAATTTTTAGTATATAGATAATCTATCTTTAGTAATTTATTAGTTATTTGATTACACTTTTCGCATTTTCAGTAATTAGTACTTATTATGCTTAAAATTTGAAAATTTTATAGTCTCCTATTTTATTACTTATTTTCTTAAATTCAAGTTTGTGGGGTCAGTTTTACTAATATTTCTCTCAATAGTTTATAATTTAGGGTTTGATCGGATTCCTTAACCGATCGTCCAAAACTTAAGTTCTAAGTTCAATCCTACGGTCAATTGGCTTAGCTTTGGGGCTTACAATTTATATAGCCCAATTAGGGTAAGCCTTAGGTATTTGTAATTTACAAAAAAAGTATTCCTTCTACAAAAGGAAAGATACGTATTTACAAGGGCAAAGATGTAATTAAGAAAAAGGATATTTGGATACAAAAAGGACAGTATGAATGTTAGAAAATGAGGCGTGTGTCAATTGTCCACTCTGTAGTCCCAATGATGTTATTTGCCGAGGAGAGCAAATTCTGAGTAGATTAGGTCAGGATCGAATGCTCGATAGCTCGGATGTTCTAGGCTGAGGAAGGATTAGTCCAAGGAATGACCCATTGTCTGGTTAGCCTCAGTTAGTCAGCTCGGGATTGGGGACGTATTAGGTCAGTAGCAAGTGAGTTCGGTGCTTAACCTTGGACTGATATTTTATGAAGGGGTCGACTAGGCATCAGGTTAATCACCTTGGGAGACTCTTTAATAAGGTAGAGAGGAAGGTAATTGGCTAGGTTGGACAGGAGAAAAGATTGTTCTTTAGAGTTCAACTCTCCTCGGACAACTTGGCGAACCATATGGACGACTAACAACATAAGCATGTTCTGACCAACAACAACTTGAAGTAGAGTTTTCTATTAACAACCTTGATCTGTTCGTCTATAATGTTCTCTAGAAGTGGCTCATGAACTTTAGATTATGGTCTGAAATAATGGTCCTAGGTACTCTATGGAGCTTGACTACCTCTTTCAAGAAAAGAAAAGAGATAGTTAAAGTGTCGTTAGTTTTGAAACAGGGTACGAAGTGTACCATCTTGCTAAATCAATCCATGACCACCATGATGGAGTTCTTCTCTTAGGATGTTCTCAGCAATCTTAACATAAAGTCCATACTCAACTTGAACCATGGTTTGGTTAAGATTAGTAAAGCTAAATATTACCCTTGCTTGGCTCTGCTCTTTTCCCTTTTGCAGGTAGCACATCTTTCCAGTATGACTTGGACATCTCTCATCATCCTTGGCCAAAAGAATCTATAGGATAGTACCTCATGAGTTCGGTCCTTGTTAAAATGTCTAGATAATCCTCTATTATGCGCTTCACGTACTAGTAACTCTAGCATAGAACAGGTCAGGATATATAATCTCCTCTTCCTAAATAAGTGTTCGTCTTCCCTATGATAGTCATCAAGTATTTAGCCTTATTCACATCTAACATAGATTGGACCAAAATGTGGATCTTCAGCATATAATCCTTAATCGTAGAGTAACCAAGTAACCTAGTCTACAGCTCGGTTAAGAGGGAATGTTGTCTCGATAGGGCATCGGCTATTACATTGTTCTTGCTGTTCTTGTACATTATGACAGAAGAAAATCCCTCCATCAATTTTGCCCACTTAGCTTGTCTTTAGAACAACTTAGGTTAGCTCTTCACATATCTCAAAGACTTCTGATTAGTGTAGATCACAAATCCTTTGGATAGCAAATAATGTTGTCAGACAGTTAGGGCTTCGATCAAGTAGTAAAACTCCTTATCATACATAAAGTATTTGAGTGTAGCTCCTTTAAGCTTTTCATTGAAGTAGGCAATAGGTGGCCCTCCTATATCAGCATAGTACCTATGCCTAGTCTGAATGCGTTGCACTTTACTTCAAACACTTTGTCAAAGTTCAGTAAAGCTAAGATAGGGGCGATAGTTAACCTCATCCTCACTTCCTAAAAGCCCCTTTATTCCTTCTCTCCTCACCCGAACTCAACATTTTTCTTCAACAGTTCGGTGAGTGGGGCCACAATAGTGTTGAAGTTCTTGATAAAGCAGTAATAGAATGATGTTGGGCTATGGAAGCCTCGTACATCGGTTAAACAGGTCAATATAGGCCATTCAATTGTTGTTCTTATCTTATCATCATCGACTCATATACCACCACTACGTACAACAAATCTTAGAAAGATCAGTTTAAGTTGGTAGAAGTAACATTTCTTCAGATTGGCATAAAGCTTCTTAGATTGGAGTTTAGAGAAGACTGCTCAGAGGTGTTCACAATGAGTCTCCAAGTCAGGGCTATAGACTAGAATGTTGTTAAGCCACAAATTTCCTTATTAGTTCTTGAAGCACATGGTTCATCAGTCTCGTGAATGTGCCCGGTGCATTTGTAGTCTGAAAGGCATCACAAGCCACTCATATAATCCACTACGAGTCTTAAATGTGGTCTTCCATTCATCTTGCTCTCGCATTCGGATTTGATAGTATCTAGATTTGAGATCAATCTTAGAGAATACTCTTGCTCCATTCAACTCATCAAGCATATCATTAAGCCTTAGTATAAGATATCGATACTTGATGGTAATGTAATTGATTACTTGGCCATCCACACACATCCTCCATGCCTCATCTTTCTTTGATAGCAATAGAGTTGGCACGATACATAAGCTTAGGGACTATCGTACATATTCTCTCTTCATTATCTCATCTACTTGTCTCTACAACTTGACAGCTTGTTCAGGATTTAACTTATAGGTAAGCTTGTTCAGCAGTACGACTCCTAGCTGTAAGTCAATTGCATGTTCAATGCTTCAGATGAGAGGTAGACTTTCTAGCAGTTCATTAGGGAACAGATCGACAAACTCATCCAATAATTTTTTTACCTTAGCAGGTAATAGTTCCTCATTTTATCCTCTCATGGAAAGTAACCTTCTAATTAGCAAATAGGTCGGCTCTTTAAGCTTTATCTCTTTCTTTAGCTCAGCTTGGGTCATCACTAAAGCTTCCTTCTTCAAAACTTGGCTTAGTGGATTCTGCATGCTTTTAACTTGTTTGGTAGTCATAGGGCTTAACTTCACCTTCCTGCCTTTGTACTCTAGGGAATATGTGTTTTTCCTTCCATCGTATATCATACTTCGATTAAAGATCCAAGGTTATCCAAGAAGAATACGGGACATACTCATGGGTAACACATCATAGAGTACTTCATCTCAATAGTCTCCAATACCGATCCTTGTTTATTCACTTGTAAGGTTCCCTTATCATTGAGTTAGTATAGTTTATAAGGCTTAGGTAGGGCTTGGTTAGCAACTTCAATTGTTGGACTATGAAAGCAGATGTTGCATTAGTGTAACTACTACTATTAACAATTAATGCACAGAATGATCCATTGACCTTACAGCTAATGTTAAACAAATTCTCTTGCTGTTTCTTTAGGGACAAGACTTATACTCATTATTCTCCTTAACATCAAGGTTGCAGGCATAAAATTATGCCCTTTACTATAAATGACTTCCTCCTCCCTAGATAACTTAGTCTGTCCAGTCCTTTTCGACTCTTCCACTTCCTCATCAGTACTATCTACCTCAATAGTTAATGCTTCTCCTCGGATCACCATGGTTCTTTTGTTCGAATACTAAGTATCCACGAGTCGAAATCCTTGGCACTTGATCTCACTTGTCTTTCTTTTTAAGCTCTGGCTTTTTTTGAACTTCCTCAGGATCTCTTTCCCTTCTGCTCAGATAGTTTGAATAGGTTGGACCTCAGCAACCTTTCTTGGTTCCAATCGCATCGATTTGCTTGGAACAGGTTGGCTAGTGGTAGGTTGACTAACAAGAGTTTGGAATCTTCCTAATCGGTACCTCTCGATCTTTTGGGTAGCTTAGATAGCTTTTTCAAGTGAACCATTATCTATGGTCTCCAAGATATCTCCAATCTCATACTTCAACTTACTAGTGAATCAAGATGCAATTTGGTATTCAAGCTCAACTACTTTATATTGAATCATTAACATCTGAAACTCCTTCACATACATATGAACACTCGATCCTCCTTACCTTAACTCCTGTAACCTCTTGAATGCATCCTATAAATAATAACTTGGAATAAATCTTCTCTTCATGACTCTCTTCATTTCATTCCAACTCTTAACTTCATGTTCTCCTTCCCTTTTATAGGTGGCTTATAGATTTTTCCACCATAGGGCAACATACCCAGTAAACTCCAATACAGTAAGTCTGACCTTAGTGTTATCAGGTACTTCATGATATTGAAATTGCTTTTCAATCTTATTTACCCAGCCTAAGTAGTCTTCAGCATCACCACTCCTATAAAAACTAGGGATATGCATCCTTAACCCTTTCACTCTAAGAGCTCGGATATTCCTCTCCTTCGATTCATAATACTTTTCCGCTTCATCACCTACTTCCTCTTCTTCTTCTTCGATCTCATATAATGTTAGTCTTCATCCAACAACTCTATTTACTCCTCTAGCTTAAGGTGGTCAGATTGGGGAATTAGCTTAGTTGTATCTGCCATTGCCTCTCTTAGGTAGTTCATTGGCTTGTCCTCTATAAGGAGCATTTCTGGGTCGTTGTCTATCTTTGTTTATGGCATTCACCAGGCTAGCTACTAGGTCAATAAGTCTATCTAGTCAGTCATTTGTAGATTGGGGAATGAAACTTTCTTGTTGACCTTGGCCATTTCGAGCACCACTCTCTTAGTTACTTAGGGTTCCTTGAACACTAGAGTTAGAAATTGTTGTCCATTTCAATCGATTAACAGTTGGAAACACCACTCAAAGTTCTTCCCATGAATGATAATAACAGAATAACACTTAACACTCCTATCGCTATTACAACTACATGATAAGTCAATCAAACACACATTCTGTTTCGCAAATAAGAAGCAGGGGAAAATGAAGCACAAAATTTCCTTAGCATTAAACACTAATAACAACTATGGATGGCTTGTAAAACATACTTATAGTAGTAGTAAGCTACTTAGAATACTAAGTAATAGAAATTTGCTCGAACGATGTCTAAGCTTTGATTTAAGATGATATGGAGCTATGGATGATCACACGAACCGCGAGGGGGTGGGTCCAAACTAAAAGATGGTCCAAAGGGTAAATGGGAGTTGAAGGTTAAGTGAGGGTCCTTGTGTACCGATAGTGGATATGATGCACTAAGGTTTTATACGAGCTTAAGTTACACTTGATATTACACATAAGTGTGGTTGGAGGATATTCACTACTAATCCACACTCACAATGGACTAGATAAGAGAAAACAAGGGTAAGCAAAGGATACTTAGGTTACGAAAGAAAGAAATATTTGAAAATTTTAATTGTCACTCATTATTGCGACTATTACAAATTACAAGTATTTATATTGTCTAATTAGGGCAAGTCTTAGGTATCTGTAATTTAAAAGAAAGGATTCCTATTGCAAAAGGAAAGATACATAGATTAAAAGGGTAAAGTTGTAATTAGGTAAAAGGATATTCAAATACAAAAAGGATGGTACGAATGTCGGAAAATGGGGTAATGTCAACTACCCATTTTGTGGTCTCAGTGATGCTGTTTGCCAAGCAAAACAGGTTTTAAGTAGATCAGGTTAGGGTTGTATGCTTAGCAGCTCAAATGTTCTGGGTTAAGGAAGGACTGGTTTAAGGAATAACCCTTTGTCTAGTTAACCTCAGCTCGTTGGCTTAAGATTGGGGGCAGTTTGGCTTTGGTAATCTATTAGGTCGGCAGTAAGCGGATTAATTACTTGACCTTGAACTAATGTATTGCCAAGGGGTCAGTTCGACATTAGGTTAGTCACCTTAAGAGTCTCTTTAAAGAGGTAGAGAGTAAGGTAATTGGGTAGGTCGGATTAGAGAAAAGGTCATTCTTTAGAGTTTAACTCTCTTCAGACAGCTCGGCGAACCATATGGATGAGTCCTTAAGTCTGAGAGCGAATGAATGGTCTGTGATCCTTATCAGATACTCTGCTTTAGTAGATAAGGTAGAGACGGTTTTTGTTATGTCTCAAAACGGTAGAGTTGTAACAGTCTCGTCGTACAAACTATTCTAGAATAAAAACTGACTTTATAGCTGTTATCTTAGACTTGATTTACACAAAACGTTCACAACTAACTTGTTTTGAAGTAAACAGTTTATATATTAAACATGTTATTTACCTATGAAATTATGAAAAATTCATATTTACACTAAAATAATTCGAGTATGTTTACAAGATTTAGTAGCCTAAACATAATCTACTTAATTAATACATAAATTAATACTAAAAGCTTTAAAGATAAAATCCAAACTTGAGAGTATAATTAATTCTCAGGTTTATATCCTTACTCCCTAAGATCTAGTAGTTGCTACCTTTAGGGTAGTTATATAGCCATTTCTTTGTTAGTATCTGCAACATCTATAGGGATATGAACAACCAACTGCTCAATAAGTTGAGATGGAGACTTAAAACTATACATTAAATATAAATAGAGTTATCAACTAAATTAATTACATGTAATACATGTACAAGAAAATGCCATCATACGATGTTATTGGGTTTGTCGTGAGATTAGAGAAATTACATTTACTCTAATCTGAGTTTAGGAGTTTAACATACATTTCAATAGCTTATGACTAAAGCCAAGTTTGTGTAATGGAGACACTGCTCCTCCTGTGACTACCTTTGAACCATTGACTTCGCCTTTATCGCAACATCCTTTCTTATTACTTAGTTTGACTAAGGATAAAGAAAGGACCCATTATGCTATCCAGCTTTATCCCTTTCAAAGGGGTTGGTATTTGGTTAGAGAACCCTAAACGTTTCCCCTATTGGGTTACTATGCAAGACCATTTTAAACTTATAAGTCATATATTTAACTAGATTCGGTTTAAGGTGTGTAAGCATTTCATACAAATCACACAAATTTTAATCCATAACATCAATCCAGAATCACATAATCATATCTAGAAATACGTACATAGAGGCATGTTCACAGTTAACTATCTAACAAACATAATTAAGTATAATCCTAAGCCTTCGAGTGCTATAAAATAGTACTCCAAAATATAGTAAAGTATCGATCTTGACTTAAACTCTCTGCTTGCTCACTCAAGATACGACTTGCACAGGCCATTGCCGATAATTCTTATAATACAAATGTTGATTTAGTACTCATATAACTATCTTATATAAGCTTTATTCTATAATGCTTTACGTTATCTTTAGTTTAGGGTATTATTTATTATTTGGGTTTTTAAATGTTTTTAAATTATTCTTAATTTAGGTTAGATTCCAATTCAATTTCTAATTATCGGTTTTATACATAAATCCTAAGGACTCATTCCAAATCATTATATGAAATAAACTATATTACACTTGAGTATCTTAAATTTCGTATTTAGTGCTTAACTAGTTTTTTGATTTGTACGGTACACTATATTTCTAATTTGACTACCTAATTAGCTCTTGATGTGAGAATAACCTATATTTTTCATATAATTTCGTAAATTCACCTTCCAAATCAGATTTATATCATATTCCTAATATTATAATAGCATTAATTTTTACCGAATATTTTCTACCCATTTAATTCCAAAATACACATATTATGTATTATTATATATTATATTACCTATCTAACACTACATATATCATTTTTCATCATCCAATAACATATCACAATGTCTAATTATATCATAAATTAGAATTTATACCTAATTAATTGTAAATCACAAAATTAACTTAAAATATACCATTTTACCTATTACATATATATATATATATATTACATAATACACTTAAAAATTACATCTAACATCTTAAATACTACAAACATCATGCTACATTAGAAATTAACATCATAAAATACCTAATTATAAACTAAATTAGTAATTATCCATTTAATTACTAAATTAACTTAAAATCACCCATTTTGTATATCATTTTAAGGCCTAATTCCGAAAATAGATTTCTGAAAAATCTCTTCATAAACTATTTTAAATACTCTAAATAGCCTATACAAAAATTTTGAGCTTAAAACTACACTGTTAAGGTAATTTATTTTCAATTCAAAATAAGTTAGGTTTTCAAGATTTCTTAAGCGTTATGCATTTTCATATATAAATTCATGAAACTAATTTTTTCCCTAAATCTACATATATAAAAACCTCAGAATACCAAATTTTATAATTTTTTAAACATATTTAATATTTTTACAACACTAAACAAAATCGAGTCAAAGATTGGGCTTGCTTGTTTGATCGGCTTTTGGCCACCAGTGGTGGCTCTATGTGTCTCGGCCAGATGGGACGATGGTGGTACGGTATGGTGCTGATGGCTATTGTTTCCAGGAAGCCATTAGTCGTGGGTTTGTTTTGTAAGCCTTAAGTGCATACAATTTTTCTAATTTTTTGTAAAATTATCTAACTTACTCTTTTTGGTCTCTCTTTATTTTTCTTGAATATATAACCAACCAAAATGAATTATGAGGAGTGATTTTTGAATTTATAGAGAGATTTTAGATTTGCTTTTGATTTTTAGAGGGCCAAGTGTCCCTTATCCTTTTCCATTTTCACTTTCTATTTAGTTAATTATTATTAGTTAGTTTTATTCTTTAATTTTTAGCTTGCTTGCTACGACCCATTTCTGAATAATTCCACATGTTTTTATAATTTTCTTAATTTTTCCTTAATTTTTTAATGAATTTCTTTTAATTAATTAACATTCTTTTAGCATATTTTTACTTACATGTAAATATATATATAATACAAATAAATACTCCTAAATATTATTTAAGTTATTTTATGATTTTTAGTGTGTATATAATTTATTTCTATTAATTCGTTAGTTATCAAAACTCGTTTTACATGCTTTCGATAAATAACCGGTACTATACATTTAATTCAATATTATAATAATTCATTATTTTATTATTTATTTTTCCTAAATCCAAACTTATGTGATTAATTTTACTAATATTCCTAATTTCGTCGTAAAATTTGGGTTTGATCAGACAATTTATTTGATAGCCCAAAGCTTTACAAACCAAACCTTAAACACCAGATTGTAGGGTTTATAGTTTGTTACTTCTTTGTTTTCCAAGTTAAAAGAGAAGTGCTAAGTAGAACACAAAACCCAAGAATAGAATTTTGTATCCAAGGAAGAAGCACCCCAATCTGAATCAGAGTATGCATGAAGATGCAATGATGAAGAAGCTAAGTAGAAAATGCCTAAGTCAATAGTTCCTTTGATATAACGAAGAACATGGAACATGACTTTCAAATGACCAACACATGGTTAAGCCAAAAATTGGCTGAACTTTTGAATTGGAAAACTAATATTCAGATGTGTTAAAGTTAAGTATAAAAGGCATCCAATAAGCCTGTGATAGAGTTGGATCATCTAAAGCCTCACCAGCATTTGTATAAAGATTATATCTTGATGGCAATAGAGTGGTTAAATGTTTGGAAACAGTGAGGCCAGCATTAGAAAGTATGTCAGTAATATACTTGCGTTGTTGAATAAGGATACTAGCATCAAATCTATGTAATTCAATGCCAAGAAAATATCGTACAAGGCCAAGATCTTTGATTTTGAATGCACAATGCAATTGATGTTTAAAATCACTAATAGCAGAAATTGCATCACCAAAACTTAGCATATTATCAACACATAAAAAGCACTACAACAAATTCTTGGGAATTTATGCACATGAACAGTGAAGTATCATAGCAAGATTTTATTGTCTTGAGGCCTATTAAGGCCATATAAAGACTTCAAAAGACGACACACTTGACTTGGCTTTGCTTTATGATAACTAAGAGGAGGCTCCATACAAATCTCTTAATCTAATGAGCCATGAAGGAACGCATTATTGACATCCACTTGAAAAATAGGCCACTTGCGAATAGTTGCAACTACTAATAAAATGCACACACTACTAAGATGAGTAATAGGAGAAAACGTATTATGATAGTCTTGGCCTTCTATTTGAGTATAAACCTTTATAAACCTTAGCAACCAAGTAAGCGTTGTACCTTTCAACTCTCTCATTAGCATTATACTTGATTTTATATATCTATTTGCATCCAATGGGTCATTTTCCTTAAGGCAAATCTATAAGTTCCCATGTATTGTTAGATTTAAGTGCTTGAATATCTTTATGCATGGCCTCAATCCACTACTTATCTTGAGAAGCCTGAGCAAATGAACTAAGTTCTTTGGTTAGTAATACATTGGCTAGAGAATTAGCAAAGTTTGAAGAATAAGAAGCAAAAGAACACGAGGAAAACAGATGATAACAAATAGAAGAAAGAGAATGATCAGCACATGTGTGGGTAGGATTAATAGAATGAATGTAAACGTGCAACCACTAAAGAGGATTATGTGACCTTGTGGACTTTCGAATGGTAGGAGGACCAATGGATTAACTAATCACAACAACACTAGAAGTAAGAAGTGGAGTTGGAATGTTTGAAGAATCAAAAAAGGATTCTACAAATAGCAAAATAGAATAATCAAAGTTGTTAAACTTACGATTCTACATAAAATTGCTAGGAGGTTTGTAGAATCGAAATATAAAATCGAAATGTAGAAACGTAAGTTTCTATAACCCCTATAAAATAACTTCCAAATACTACTAAATTTGTTTACAATAGTCATAGAAAATTAAAATAGATATAGAAATAAGGAAATTCAACATACATTTTGGCCATAAATCATAATAAAGAGTTATAATATATAATTAAGCATAAGTTATAGAATCATAGTATATATAATTAAGCACAGAGATAATCAACCATAAGTCTGAATCAAAGTTATAGATTCATAATACAAAAAAACAACTAATACAAATCATCAGTTGTCCTATCATCATCACAATTGTCGTCATCTCTCCCATCACCATCACTATCATCTTCATAATCAATGTCAGCATCGTTATTATTACTACTAATCATTTCCATATCTTCTAATTCTAAATATTTTAAAGAATCCATCTGTACTTCATTTTTAGCAACATCAATATTGTAAATTTCTAATTATCTAGGGTCTTTCTTCCAGATTCTCCAAATTCACATAGGTATCAGTGTCTTCCATATCATCATCTTCATCTTTTTCTTTACCCTTACACTTGAAAGGATATTTAATATACTCCCATTTGATGAGTTAAATAAATTTTCTTCTTCAACCATCCATTCATCATTAGATGAGAGATCTTTAACAATTAAACCAGAAGTGTCATCAACTTTTCCATTTTTCCTCTCTCTTAATTTTAAGTTTTGCATAACAAATACTAAATCATTTATCTTTTATTGGTGCAACTTATTCCTCTTTTTTGTGTGAACCTAAAGATTAAAAAAGGTTATATATAATATAAGATTGATAATATCAATAACATATATAATAAAAAACATATAAAAAAATTATTTGCACATATCATTGCAATTGTACTCCAATTACGCTCATAGCTTGAAGAACTACAAGTCAAACTTAAAACATGAATAGCAAACTTTTGCAGTTTCGAGCATTTATCTCCATATGAATCCCATTATTTCTCTAGAGCTTTTTTGTCTCTTACTAACCTTGCAACTTTGATTCCAAATAGTCATTTAGCATTCTTAAATTTTTCAAACTATATATCAATCTTATACCTTTTAGCTGGATTAGAGACCGTATGCTCTATGTAGTGATATAGTCTAATTTTAACATCAGCAGTAACTTTAAAATTAGGATTATAATGGTAACAAGGGTTCAAATAAATAGTTATATCATGCAAGGTCTATGAAGTTGTAGCTCCCATCTCTTGTCAATAATCTTGAATATAGGCCTATAACTATATCAAATGAATATGATTTCTTTTAATAATTAAACTTTAAAATGAATTCTAAGACAAAGTAATAGCTAAAGACTTAAGATATTACCTTTTCTTTGCATTATTGAAATTTACTTTAATCTTGTCCTTAGCACGATCCATTTTAAGATAAATAAAACCCATGACTAGTTGTTCATTTGAATCTACCAATTTAAGCACCTTAGTAAGAGGAAATGCAGCTTTGAGGCATATAATGATATTCTTCTAAAACCTACTATCTAAAACCAATTACTTAATCCACTTTCTATCATTTGCACTTCAATACTTACATGACATCCAATGACTAGAAGTAAACATGGTCATCAATGCACCCTTTAACTCACTAAGACAACCTAATGTCAAATAAGAAGTAGCAAAGCGAGTCACACTGGGTCTAATCAAGTCCCTCCCTTTTGTATATCTCCTTAGTATAAAGATAAGTATAGACTTAGAAGAAATATAGGTAGTAATTCTCCTACCTTTTTCAATTTTTTTGTGATGAATCTTCAAATTCTTCTCACAGTCCTCTAAGATTAAATCAATGCAATGTGCTACACAAGGTGTTCAATATAAAGGTTTTCTTTTCTCCATTAACTTTTCCCCAATTGCTTTATAATTTGCAGCATTGTTTGTGATTACTTATATAACATTTTCCTCTCCAACCTTCCCATAATATCATTCAACATGGCAAAAAATTAATCATTTATCTTAGATATATTATAAGTATCTATAGAAGATAGGAAAGGTGTTCCTTCAGGGCTATTCACTAAGAAATTGCATATGTAACATCTCTTTCTATCAGTTTATGCATCCGAAATAATGGAGCAACCTATCTTTTTCCATTTAGCTTTGTAGTCTTCAAGAAATTTCATTGTTTGAGCTACTTTTTTCTTTAAACGAGTCTCCCTTATCTCATGATATGAAGGCGGTTTAATCCCATTACCATATCGACCAACTACTTCAAGCATCTTGGTAAACTATAGATTTTTTACACAATTGAATGGAATTACACTAGTGTAGAAAAACCGAGCAATTTGTTGGCAACATTCTTTTCTTAACCCTTTCTTCATAAATTGTTTAATCGTTCCTTGTGCCTGTGTTCCATTTCCATTACTGTTTTTCTTCAAAAAGAAATCCAAGACATTCTTTTCATTTTTCTTAGAGGATGGCTATTGTACCTCATCATCATCATCGTTAAAATATTCAATCCCATGAATTTGCTTCCTTTTCTTTTTCGAGATTCTTGCCACTTTCAGCAAAATTGTCAACATTTCATTTTTAACATCATTTGGGATACTTGTACATGGCTTTACATCTTTATGAGTACAACCTAAGTGATTTTTGAATCTTTAAATACCTCCACTGACAATTTTGTTACAATACTTGCATTTCACCTTTTTTCCATTGTTATCAACATCAATTTCATGCTCCCAACCAACATTGAATCTATTTCTTGGTGCATTTTTTCTTTTAGAGCCATTTGATTTTGAAGATGACATTACGTTCCTATGTTCATGTAAGAGAGAAAATGTTAACAAACTGAAGATAAGAATTACAAACTAAAATATTCATTGTGCTCGATTGGAGAATGGAAAATAAACCAAAAAGTAGCTAAAAGGAAGCATTCGGTGATGTAAAAAATATATACTTATTACGTTACTTCAATAACTATAAATTACTTATATCTTGATATTGGATAACTTTAGATGCTTGTATCACAAATGAGAAAAGTAATCTCATAAAAAGCTTTGAAAATTTTGCTTCTTTTATCCATGCAACATAAGTTTATTAAGGTTGTAATTTTATTTCTTGGTTAGGTTAAATTAAGTCTATAAATCATACGAAGTGTTCCAATCTATGGCATCTAAATAAGCAAAATTATCTTTCTAATCTAATAAAATTTTTATACGTTGTTGTCATCTACCTGGTCAAACAAATAATTATGTGTATGTTTTTCTATATATAAGTTATAAACAATAAACTTCTCTTAGCCTAAGATAATGTCCCCTACATAATAAGTGTTAATAGTTGTCTATAGCTATTATAAAACTGAGTCAGTAACAAAATATTTTTTTCTAGAGGGGACAAGTAAAGCATTCATTATTTTTTATTGTAATTTTACTTAACAATATTTAGCTTGATCTAAGGTTCTTAATGTAAGTCAAACAACGAAATGGCAAAAAAAAAAAAAGAAAAAAGAAAAAAAAGAAAAAAAAAAAGAAAAAAAGAAAAAAGAAAAAAGAAAAAAATTAATTGCTTCTTCCAAATGAAGTTATTGTTTCATGTACGACATGGATTAACTTGATGCCTTTAGGAATTCTTACTAAATTTCTAATCTACATTAAGAAAAAGTACTATGATATGATAAATTGAATGATTTAATTTCCCATAGTTTATATCATCCTATTACAAACCTATAGTCAATATTAAATAATTACTCAAATATTCAATTAAGTATAGAAACAAGTTTTGCCTAGTCATTCTAAATACCAGAATTGAAAGCAAAAATTACATGAGCTATATTCAATAAAAGGTTAATATGATGGTTTCAATTTAATATGTTTACGAAGCATACAAAGTGCAATAATTTAAAGTTTGAAATATTGTTGCTATTAAATAGTCTTCCCTTCTTTCTATCATCCCTAAATGCTACACGATAATCATTGCTATTACTTCTTTCATGACACCACAACATTTTTGTCTTTCTAAGAGAGAAGATGACACATGTACATTGCCTAGAAGACTTCTTAGTTCTTCATATTCAGTAGATTTCTCTAAGTCCTACACGTCTACATGATTTTTATCTACATTATATTAGTACCAACAAGACAACACATCTAAGGAAAATCAAATCTAATAAGTTCTACTCCTCACCATTTTTTTTCTAATTTGAAAATTGCATTGAAATTTCTATATTATGTAACCTTTCAATATTATGTAATCATTTAAAAATGAATATTACCACTTCATGTATATTGATTTTTTCTATTTGAATAAAACAAAATGAAATAGAGAAATTAAACATAAAATATGAAAACTTTATGAAGAACATAAATAGAATAGCTACGGTTAAAAAAAAAAAAGAAGAAATGAAGAGGAAATCGCTGTATATGAGAAGATGAATGGAATAACCTGTTACTTGTGAAGTATTGAGCATGAGCTATGATAGAAATTGAAGCAAATATAGCTTTTTTGAATCAGCACAATAATGCCAACAACAATCGCTCTATACGGGAAGAAGAAGATAAAAAAAAATTGATTTAAAGGAACAAATAGAAGCCAAATGGAGGAAGATAAAGACAACTAAAAGAAGATGAAAATGAAACCTTAAAGTTCAATCTTTCCCTTCTTCTTTCACTATGTTGGATAGACTGAGTGAATAAGAGACACATGGGCTGATATAAAAGAAGAAAAGCCCATCAAAATTAACTGAAACTTTGGCGTTACATAAACTTGATAGAAATAGTAACAAACTCACTATTCAATTGATTTTGACGTCTCCAGACACAATTTTACAATGATTCCAAGACAAAACCGATTCCATGTACAAGTTGACTAGTCTCGATCATGTAGAAACATAAACTCGCAATTTTGACAACATTGAGAAGAATCATTCACATAGTGAATAGGAGTAGGTACACTAGGAGGGGATAGTGTAGAAATTTTATTAGGCACAACAAGAACTGAAGGAATAGGATCACTAGTATGAAAGGTAATAGAAGAAAGTACTAGTGAAGGAAATGAAGAAGAGGAACTTGTCTTAGGCAAATACTAATTATCTATTGTATAGTGCTTGAAAGGAAATTGGTCTTTAATAAAAACCACATGTCTACTTATGAGAGTCTTCTTGTTTTAAATATCAAAAACTTCACATGCTTTGCAACCATTAGCATACCCTAAAGATACACATTTAGTTCCTTTAGTAACAAGCCTATCTTTATTATTCCCAAGCTTAGGAATAAACCATAAACATCCCATAACACATAAGTGATCAAATGAAGGTTCTTAACCAAAAATTACTTCATACGGTGTCTTTTGTCCTAGAATCATTGTAGGCATCCTATTTATCATATATGTCATAGTTAAAACACAATCTTCCCAAAATTCTAAAGATAAACTAGCATGAATTCGAAGAGCTCGAGAAGTTTTCAACAAATGTCTATGCTTACATTTTACTCTCACATTTTGTTGAGGAGTGTAGGGAATAGACTTTTGATGAACAATTCCTAAATCTTAAAACAAAGCTTAGTAGTCCCTTAAAATAAACTCACCACCATCGTCACTTATAACAAATTGAGAGCAATAAGAGAAATGATTCTTAACATAAGCTAAAAAATTCTTCAAAACTTCAAATGTTTGTAACTTATATTTCAACAAGTGAGACCATGTATCACGTGAGTAATCATCTATCAAAGTAAGGAAATATTTTTCACCATTGTAAATAGGCACTTTGTAGGCCCCCCACAAATCCGTAGGCAGTAACTCAAACAAAGATTGTGAAGTATTCAAGTTCCTCTTAAAAGGAAGTCTATAGGATTTTGCTAAGTGACGAGTCTCACAAACGAAATTGTAAAAATTGAAACGTTTACAACAGCTTAATTGATCACATGGTATCAAAGCCCGATCAATACTTTCCTATCTCTTTGTTTACTGTGTTTTCAATTGTATTGATATTTGTCTTCAAATGTAGCTATTGTTAACTCTTTCTTGATCGAAAATTGCTAAACAAGGTAATGTTGATCCTTTGTTCATACCTTCATTTGATAATCTTGCAATGACATTAGGAAACATAATCTTTAATGGATTGAATTTTTTAGCTTGGAACAGATCAATTAGGATGGTGCTTGGGGAAAAATTTAAGCTCGATTTTATAGATGGTTCTCTTATTAAACCAGATGAGAATACAAATAAGTTTGTTAAGTGGTTATGTAGTGATTGCATGGTGACGTGTTGGTTGCTTAATACCATAACAACAAAAATTTCTCAAAGTTTCTTGTATGCTTAGTCCTCGTTAGAGTTGTGGAATGATGTTTGTGAACAATTTGGACAGACAAATGGACCTCTCATCTCTTAATTACAACATGCATTGATGAATCTGAAACAAAACAATATGTCTGTTACTACTTACTATAATAAGCTTAAGAAATATTGGGAAGAGTTGTAAGCTTTGAAACCTTGCATGTACTTATAGTCGTTTGAATTACTATAAATATGACCTTAAGGAGAGATTAGTTGAATATGACTTGCAACCAAAGTTGATTAAGTTTTTTATAGGATTATTTGAAATGTTTGAAGGAGGGAGGAGTCAAATCCTTTTATCGGATCCTCTCCTACCAGTTAACAAGGCGTTTTATTTGGTTTTACAAGTGAAGAAACAAAAAAAATTTACTAACTTGAAGTCAGGAGAGGTTAAAGCATTGGTATTTACTGTTAAACAAAAGACCTTCAATTTTGTGAAAAAGGATAATGGACGAAGCAAGCCTTACTGTAAGAATTGTAAGCAAGAAGGACATAATATTGAATTATGTTTTAAATTAATCAGTTATCTTGACTGGTATAAATGAAAGAAAGGAAGAAGGATTGATCCTACAAGCAATGTAACTGCTGGAAACATGAGCTTGGCTAAAAATTATAGTATACCTTTGACTATGGTATTGATGTTGCTAATAATGTGACTAACATAGATTTTTCTTCTATTGACTTGAGTTTTATATAGTCTATTGCTTTTGAAATTTACAAGATGATGAAATTCAAGCAATCACATGATGCCGACGGGCATAAGTCAAGTTTAAGTGAATTATGTAAGTAGTCACTCTACTATTTGTTCGGTTGCTTTAGAAAATAATATATGTTGGTGGATAGTAGATACAGGGCTAGTGATCATATAACCCCTTATTCTTATGTTTTCCATTCCAAACAAACACTTTCAACTCCTATTCTTGTACACTCACTTGATACGTCAACTAAGGAAGTAAAGGAAATTAGTACAATTATTCTTAACTATTATTCCTTAGTTCTTTATGATGTTCTTCTAGTTTATACGTTCTACAATTTGGTTATATCTCTGATACCATGTGAATTAGCCTGAAATAAGTGTGATTTTCATGCTCTATCAAAGATTGTTACTAGAGAAGCTAAACTATTTGACAAGATGTATTCCGATAAGAAAATTGAAATTAATACAATACAATAAGTTTCTAGTTTTGCTATTTATAGTAGAAGAGAAAAAATGAACTAATACTAACTAACTCTAACTAACTAACTAAGCTACAGAACTTAATTAAGCAATATGTGCATAATAAATATAGCAATATACACGGTACACTTTAATAAAAATGACATGACAGAAATAATGAATCACACTTTTAATGAGAGAGAATTAATTGTATATTGTCTCCAGCCAAGTTAACTAAATCATTTTGGGGAGAAATTATGATAACAATGGTCAATTTGATCGACCTACTTCCCTCCTATGCTTTAGATGGCGATATCCTATAAAGAGTATGGATAGATTAAGATGTTTCTTACAACAATTTGTAAGTCTTTGATTGTAGGGTATTTGTACAAATTTCCAGGGATGAAAGAGTAAAACTTGATAAAAATTTAGAGGAGTGTATTTTTCTAAGTTATGTATATAAATCAAACCATTGAAGGCATAGAGAAGCTAAAGAAGTTTGAATCCTTAGGCAACAGTCAATTTCAATGAAATTATAAAACTAGCTGATTTGTGAAATCGTGATGACAAATTCAATGAAAATAATCGAGAAGGATTGATAAGGACAGAAGTAATAAACTTCTTGTTCCTACATCATGAATCCAATAGGTAAAATTTCATCACGATGAACATTCGATAGGCCTTCCAACCATGGATCCAAAGTTGTTTCACCGGAATAAAGAAACCTCTCCAGATCCGAAAACATAGAAAACGAAAGCCAAAAGTTAACTCTTAATCCTTTGACGATGCTTTTCATGTCCTCTTTCAATTATCGTGCCCGGCCACTAGTTAGTCACCGTACCTTCCCTTTCCCTTTTCAATATACAGGGCTTAGACTAGTTTTTTTTTTTATTTATTTATTTAATTTAATTTCTTTTCTTTTTCCTTAGTTACCATTAACTATAGACCCATATGGATTAAATCCAAAGCCTAACAAAGGATAACATTATGTCATTATTATGTGATCAAATCTTCACAAAAATAAACGAATCATTTTAATTTCTATACATGTTATCATCGGACTTGAAGATACTATTCTAAAATATATCCGAGCAGATTAAATTTGCAAGTGTAACAAAGTTGCACGAACGACCAGGCAATTTGTATGCGTGATTGGTGGTTGTACACACAAGAATACTCAAATACATCCAACACACACCCTGTAAAATATGCTTGACGAATCGGACAGATGAAAATTGAAAGCTAGGTACTAGTTGTTATGAATATGACCTTTCTATGCGCTCCACATTTTTCTGATTTTGTATGCATCGACGCATACGATTTTCTTATGGATGGGCCATCCAAATCAATTTTTGGAAGGAATATGCATAGCCCACATAGTTTTTGTCTTCAAGTCAAGACACCTTTTCTTTTGACAAGGGGGGCTGCATGAAGTTTATAAAGTCACCAACTTCATCATTAACCTTTTCGTAATGGCCAAAGAGGAATAGCTTTTGGTTAGTAATAATCACTTTATGCATCTTCTTTTTTTAAAATTCTTTTCATGCTTTTTTGTTGCTTGATTGATCACCTTAGATGCAAAGGAGAATAATAAAAGCACCAAAAGGGATAATATAGGTTCGGCGAATTAATAGAAAAAGGAGGCTTCACTTTCACTAAGTAGGGTTTATTTTGCATAATTTTACTGGATTAGACTAGATATGATATCTACGATCAGACTTAGTCTGCAAAATGGATGTTGTATGCATCTGTCCCTAACGAACATGACAAAGCTTAAAAGTTTCGTATCATCTAATGGTGTAGAATTTTCGTCGGTGGATATAATAGAAGTCATATAAAGTAACTCTTTTATCTTCTAAAAATGTATGTATTAAATATGGTACAAAAGGATGATATTTTATTGTATTCCATATATTGTGTTACTATTGTTTAATCTTGGTAACTAAATGCTGTCTTAAAGCGTATTTGTTCGACGAAAAACGTCATTTGAACTCTTTCAACATTTATTATAATAAAAACTCCAGGATTTGTAAAATATAGTTACCATGATTTCAAGAGGCCAAGATTGCTAGTAAATTTAAGAAGCAAGTGAAAGTTTGAGTCGAAAGTGGCAACGGTTTATTGGTTGCACTTGTCAATAAGTATCACCGAAGATGCATATTATAAAAAATTGGAAAAACAATTTCTATTTTAATAAAAGAAAACAGGTCATTTTTCTTGTCTTCTATTCACATTTTTTATATTTTTTTAGGATTGTCAATGAATCACCACCACTAGTGGTCCGCCGTTGCTCTCGACTTTTGATTTTTATCATCGGAGCTCTTTTGCACTTTAAAAATATAGCATGCTTCTTACTAGACTTACGTAAGGTCCAGTTTTGAATCATGAATTGATTCGGATGGGTCTTAAATAGGCTCAATCCGGTATAGATCGGGTCAAACCACTGGGCCTTAAGGACCCAAGCGGTTCGTCTAGACGGAATCGCCTGAACCGATGAGTCAGTTCGGGTGATTCATCCCCTTAAAAAAAAAAAGAGAAAGAGAAAAAAAGGTCACTATATTGAAAAAAAAATTAGATAATATCCAATAAGTTATTACATATAAAAGCTGCTACCTTATTTGCAACGGTGAATGATAATTTTTTTAAAAATAATATCATCAAACTAATGATAGATAACTAATCATAAGTTAATTATGTATTAATGATTGATAGAAAATTTAATTTTAGTCAATATAAGTTATTTTTGTAAAACTCATCAAATATTAAGGATTTGAATATGAGAAAAAAAATAAAATTTGAGAGAAAAAAATAAAAAAATTTTAAATCACATTAATTCAGAAATTAATAAAAAAATTAGAAATTATTAATGAATTAGAACACTTAAAAAAATGAGATCACATTATAAAAATTATTAATCTATTTCAAAAAAAGAAATTAATAAAATTAATAGAAAAAATTAAATATTAAAAGAAAAACCGGATCAGAGACCTTGAATTGGCCTAGAACTACCAGTTCACTAGTTGATCATGGTTCACTGTGTCACCGACTTGTGAACCAACGATTTAGAATTGATTCGGATATTTGCATGCAATTCGTATTTGAATATTGCCACATTTTATATTAATCCTATTAAATTATTTTATTGTGTAGTATTAATTAATTATTTAGAATATGAATTATCAATATATTAATTATGAATATATTATTTAATTCATAGTAATTTACCGATATAAATATCATAATTAAGCTTTTAATATAGATGATCCATCATGAGTAAGGCTATGGCTTGTTTCTACTTTCATCTAACAAAAATATAAAAATTGCATTTCCATTACATACTTTAACCTAACCTAATGTTCTATCAAAAAGAGGAAAAGAGTGATTTTCTCTCATATTTTTTATAATTTTATTAAAAAGATCACTCAATATAGATCCTTTTTTAATTCTAGATGCACAAACATTACTTCTACTTTACAGATATAATATAATTAACATATTATAATCATGTATCCATATGCAATTTCAACTTGAACATGAAAGGACATCACTGAAAATGTGTGATTCTTTGCACGCGCTATGCAATAAATGCAATAGCTCTCCTATCTATTTTACATTATCGCAATCTACATTGTCCCTTTGTCAGCGACTGAGGACGAAACTTTCTACAGTGTAAGAGGCATCCAAAGTCTGAAACCTTCACTTGAAACAATAACCGCTTTGTCTCTTCGTGATCATCTTTCAAACTCTTTTTTAGAAAACAATATTAGATTTTTCTTATACATAAATACATACATAAGGTTTTCAACTTTCCTCTATTTTTCTTGTTTTTTTTTTTTTTTTAAATATTGAATTCCATTTGTGTTGATTAACTGATATCTTCCATTATTATTTACCACTACAAACCACTATTAAGTTTAAAGTAGCACAAGTCTCGAAATTACTAAATGAATTGTTGGTGGTGGTAGCAATACGTGGAAAATGGAAAGAAAGGCAACATAACTCATAAGTTAGAAAATTCTCATTTGCTCGGCAAAAGATTGATAAGGAAATTGTTTGCTGAAACAATTGCTTTAGTTGTACAGGCGAGCATCAAACCTGTGCGATTCGATTTTGGATTGTCCCCACGTACAATATATTTTCAGGTAGGTTCTAAATTGAATATTAAATGTTACAGGATCAATTGTGATTCTAAATTTTGGAATCTATATTAACAAAATAAGTTATAGGGTATAACCTTATTACCGCTACGGGACTTGCTTTGAACTTGTAATGCATATTATATATTTCAAGTTTTAAGGAATCTTGTAATTTCTCCATACATACAACGTTATTATGAACCTAACTTAGACAATATAGTTTGTATATATAATTTAATTTGACAAATATAATAGAAGTTTAACAATGTTGGCTAACTTATATTTTAGGCCAACACCGAGTCATAAGGATAAGTTCTCCGATTTAAGTTAGCATTTTGTTGTGTGCTGATTGCTAGTTTTCGTTGGATATTCGCGCTTACTCCTAACATGGATAGGTTATGTGAGTAATGAACAAATAACCAATGATGGCCACTTTTAGTAGGCCATGAAGTTGATATCAATAACTTGACGAACTTGGAAGTTGGAAGCCTAGTCTTAATATAGGGTATGGTATGTTTTCGAGCGGATGAAAATGTTAGGATAAAATGGTTGGATAGGACACGGCTTCTCATACAATTACATGAGGTAAAAACCACAAGTTGTAGCTAGACTGACCAATAGTAGCCATTTAAGGAGGCTAAGAAGCCAAGAAGCAACTTTAGGTCAATGGTTCCAATACGGAGGTCCACATGAGATAGGCTGGTCATGGACCAGTCATTGATGGTTGGGATAATCGCAGAGAAGTGGTGACCATTAGCATCTTCATATCTCGATTCAGTTATGAACCAGTTTTAAATTGTGAATCAATCCAATACGATGTAAGGTAGGCTTGAACCAATCTTTAAACTAGCGAGTTTTAAGGACTTAGGCAGTTTAGTTGTTTAGGCCCGCTAAATCAATTAATTGACCGACCATTGAATTGATTGGTTCACTCCCTTTTTTCCTTTTTACCAAATGCAAAAACTTTATTTTTCTCTTTAAAAAAAATAAAGGAAAAAGAGAGAGGAGATTTTATTTCTCTACTGTAATTTATAATTAATAGTCGCATTATGTTTTATTTCTCTACTGTAATTTATAATTTCGCGACCAAGAAAATTTTTTTAATCTCTCTTACTTTACTTGACATCACTCATTATTTTAATATTATACTAATATTAACTTTATATGGGATAAACCTATTATTTTGAAATGGAGCAAAATTTTAATCGGAAACATTAGTTAATCGTATATATATGATATTAAAACTTATTATTTTGAAGAAAATTGACTTGAAAATGAATAAAAAATTGGAAATTATTAAAATTAATAAATATTAAAAATTAATAAAAAATTAGAAATTTTTAATTAATTTTTTAATCGATTCAAGAGCCAATTTGCTGGCCTTTAAACTGCTGGGCTTGCTGAATCGGTCTGAAACCGTGATTAGCTGGACCAGTTACGGTTTAACCTTTAATTTGCATGTCATCTGGTAGTTCCAAGTCGATTCGGCTTGGTGATCAGGTTTATTCACATCACTCGGAATAATATGCAAGACAATTTGCTAACTACTTAAAGGCTAGTTCAGGTTGAGACACTACAAGGAAATAGCTTGTGTTTGCTGATGTAAACAGTTAGGAGTAAGAAAGTTGTATATCGAAATCTAAATTGGTGTGTTTTAGGGGGGACTGGATTGCTTTTATTACGATATTAGAAGTCTCTTTCACTTTCCTATCTACTCGTTTTCTATTCTGGCACATAAATGAAGCGACTAATGAGATTACGATAGATCATGTTCTCTAATAAATGACTCGAAATTTGATCTTGGTCCATTTGAGATGTTTCTTTTAAAGTAAAACACAAAATTAAAGTTAATATTACAAATCAACAGTTAACACGTAAAAGAACGGGAGTCTACCGTTACTCGTACTCATAAAGATAGACTAAAAGGATGCTCGATTCATTTCGGCCGTAATACTTTTACCTTTACATTGCTCTTGAGTTCACTTGATACTATTTTCTACATTTCATCGATCCTTTCCAAATGTTTTGTAAATTCATAATGTTCAAATGAGAATGCCAAAGAATCTCTATCTTCTTCATTTTCAGTCTCATCATTTACAATGTTATCATCTAAAAAAATCCCATATGACTCAATAGTTTCCTTCCCTATTAGAGAGCAACTTCTTCTCCAATTAATCCAAAATTTAGCTGTAAGAGATAAAGTTTTATCTTCCTTAGCATTATTATTAATAGGAGAACCAGAAGCAATAATTTTAACCTTAGAATACTTTTTGCACTACAACAATTGATGTAATACCTTTGAATTTTGGGTATTTACTTAACCTTTGGGAGACCCTTTTCTTTTCACGGATCTACCAAGTGTGGGAGTCAAGTATATTCCCCATGCTACGAAGTCTTACAGGCTCTTGCTAGTCAGAGAGGATAGATGGTAAATTGTAATGTTTTGTAGACTCCGGGGATTGCTCAAAGTGAATTGAATTTAACCCGGGTTGCAAATAATGGGCGTCGACAAAAGAACCACGTGGTATGTTTTGACATCCTAGTGATTTCAAATGAATCGTACCATGCTTTGAACAGACAACTCTTTCTTTTTCAGATAGAAAGCTACAACTAATAGAAGTATCTCGCTACTTGCACTAAAAGTTTGAGAACATTGAAAATACAGCTTATTATACAAGCAAGTATAGCTGGACGCTATTCTTGGAGCGCACGCCCATAATCTATAGCATATAATATTCAGTTTGAGTTTCATCTTGACATAAAAGTTTTGTAGCTCAAGCTCAATTAAAAAATTTAAGTTCCTATATGGTTAAAATTATCATTTATTAAGTTTCAACTCAACTCTATTAAACTCATTTAACCTTAATTTTTATAAAAGAATGTTTTTTTTTTAAGTAAAATAATATTTGTATTCACATTGGATTCAAATTTAATTAACATCGATACATAATTCAAGTTTAATGAAACTTACAAAATAGTTGAATTTAATATTAGAAGGTACAGATCTAGTAACTTAAATTCACAATTGATTTGATTGTTATCAAATCATAATTGTAACTTATAATATATTTGAATACTTAAGCTCCTACAAATAACAAGTAATTAAGCATCAGAAAACGACTGGGAATACAAAAGTTCCCGATAAAGATAGAAACTCAGTTGATCAAATAACACTTTATTTAGGTTTATCGTATATATTCATCCTGGTATCCGTAAAATATTGAGACTTTGGAAGTTGCGTGGCATAATAATCAAATAGACTAAAACGAATTAAAGAGAACAACCTTAAAGGAAATAAAGCACGTTTTCTTTAGACTTTTGCGGCCACGCGATTAAAGAGAAATGCATGGAAAGACATACAAAATTAAAGACCCAAATTCATGCTTTAGCAGTTATCCTTGACAAAGTATAGCTATATAGCCTTGTGAGATGAGCAGGAATACATATTTAGGATCTACTCTGACGTAAGTGCATGCGTGATGTTAGGCCACAAAGGTCAGGTTATTGTTGCGTATGTTTGTTATATGCCCACGTGCAATTCATGATAATTAAGATTTTTGCCGAATACGGTTTTCGCTTTTCTTTTGCTAAGATTCGTTGTGAACATCATTAAATATATATGATTATAGAAATTTCAAGAGTTTATGGATGTTAATAGTTTTTAGCAATAAGTAGCGACGGGATGCAGCACGACAACCTTACTCTGTTAATCAAACCACAATATATGATGTTTAGCAACCACTAAAAGAATAGAACGAGGAAAAAGATTTCATTTTATTTTCTATTGGCATTTTTAGTAACCTTAACCACCACTGGCATAAAAAATTATAACCTTCATCTCTTACCATCATCGTTGCCCACTAATAATCGTAACTTACGAATACATACTATGATGTTATTATTTGGTAAACACGCTAAATTTGTCTCGTGTTTTCCATTAGTGCAATCATATTTATGAGGAAGTTGTAATATTCCAGCTATAAATCACACATAATTATGAGATATATAAAATATGTGCATAAAAATGTATATTTTCGTATAATAAATCTTAACAAGTGACTTGGAGCGCGCCTCTCCTTAGTCAAATCTGAATATGTCTATCGAGAAAAGAAAATTATCCTACCCAAAGATTAGAATAGAAGTAATGAAAGGGAACAAAAGCTTGTTCAACCATTGAAAATCTCAAAGTGTACACATTACACCTTCTCTAAATAATAAGATAATTAGTCCACCGGAATTATATGTCAAATTCGAGTCTATTAATAAGAATATAAAATTTTAGATATGACTCGGCAATATGTGCCAAAAAAAAAAATTGTAGAAGGAAAAAAAAAAAAAAAAAGATAAGTGGTCCACAAATAAAGAAACTTAAGAAAAATAACGTATATTACTAAGTTTTGGTTGTTTAGTCGGTGTCATGCTTATGAGTTGTTATAGAATAAAGATATGGCTTTTAATAAAGTAGAATTAACATATCGTACCATGTTTTATTTCTATTTCACCGAAAAAAAAAAAAAACATGTTTTATTTCTATCTATATGCGCACGGTCCTTATTTGTTGCGGTTTTCCAGTGTTTGTAATGATTCCTTCATTCTTCAACACACTAACGTCTTTATAATTTAATTGTTTTACTAAATAAATAGCTATAATGGAACAGAGACGATACTGTTATTTATTTCCAATATTTGTAAATATTTAATTTTTCCATCTTTAAAGTTTCAAACAGACTAGTTAACAGCATGAGATATGTACTGATAACAAAAGATATCCCTACAATATAATAAAAATCAATATAAGTGTTATTAAACTTGAAGGACTTTAACTTTGAGACGGGATTCTAAATTTGATAATATTATTTTCCATGACATGCTCCAAATATATAAAATACAAAGTTTTTACCTATAATATAGTTTATAAGAATCAATAAAATGATGGGGGTACTAATAAATAAGAACAAAAAATTGAAAAAAAAAACCATAAGTATCCATTTTCACTAGAATTAAAAATATAATGTTTGAGGTAATACATGTAATAGGTTATAAAGTAACATGAGCAGATCTGATATAAAGTAACATGTAATAGGTAATACATAATCATAATCATAGAAAATTTTTGATGGGCTAGTAATAAATAAGAACCAAAAATTGAAAAAAAAAACCATTAGTATCCATTTTCACTAGAATGAAAAATTATGTAAAGCACCAGTAAATCAAATGAAAAAGAAAAAAATTACTAAACCTTTTCTACTAAAATAAAACCATTATTAAAAACTCCTTCTACTAAATTATTAACTCTATATAGATTACAAGAGAAAATATGACAAATGAAAATGTAAAAATAGAAGTTCAAATAAAAATCATTCTTACGAAAGTTGTTGTAATTTAATAGTATAAACATTGGTTTTTTAACTGAATAAGTCTGTTTCAATTCCTCCCTCCATAAACATTGTAATATAGTAAATAAATAAATAAAAACCATTCTTAAACTTGAAATTAGTGCTAGGTACCAAGTTGAACCGGCTCAGAATTAGTTTTGAACCACTGGTTCACAGGTCTTTAACATGGTGAACGGGTCGATAATATGGTGAATCGCGATCGGCCTGTGTGCTGACGATTCCTGAGCAGTTTAATTCCCTTGAACTGTTTTCTTTTTTAATATTTAATTTTTTTCTATTATTTTATTAATTTCTTTTTTAAATAAATTAATAATTTCTAATAATGTAATCTCTTTTCTCTTTTTTTTTCTTTAAGTATACTAATTTATTAATAATTTTTAATTTTTTTATTAATTTCCGACTTAATGCGATTCTAACTTTTTTATTCTTTTCGCTCAAATTTTATTTTTTTCTTATATTCAAGTTCTTAACATTTGATAAATTTTACAAAAAGAACTCATATTAATTGAAATTGAATTTTTTATTTATCCTTAACATATAATTAAATTATAATTAATTATTTATGGTTAGTTTGCTGATATTATTTTTAAAAAAATTATCCTTTATTATCGTAAATAAAATAGTTTTGATATACAATAACTTACTGAATATTATCCAATTATTATTTTTTTAACTAGTGGTCTCTCTTTTCTCTTTCCCTTTCTTTCTTTTTTATTTAAGGGAGTGAACCGGTCAGACCAACTCACCAATTCAATGGTAGGTCGACCTGGCGGTTCATGATGCGCTGGTTTAGGTGATTTCACGTAGGTGAACTACCTATGTTCTTAAAATCCGGTGGTTTGCTAAAACAATTTGGCATAGTTACTACCGGGTTCAGTCGGTTTATGATTCGAAACCGGCCCTTACCCAAGTCTACCTGAAATAGTTTTATTGTCAGAAGACAACTTGTAAAACAGGAGAAAACCATTCAAGCATGAGGTTAAAAAAAAAAAAAAAAAGTGTACGCGTGGGGTAATATGGGATGATATATTTATAATGTTGAAAAGCTTCCTATTGAATTCAGTAATATAATATGTTTATGATAATATATGATGAATTTATGTTGCATTTTATTAATATTTCAAGTTTATGCTGAAATTTGAAAACTAGGAATCACCCTACCATAAAAGGGGAATACTAATTGATGGTGTTGGTAATATGTCACCATAAATATCTAATGTGATGGATAAAAATTTGAAGAAATATAATAATGACGCCAGTAACAAATGTGGGTTATATAAAAAAGATGTAACACGGTAAAAGATATTTAAAAGTATATGTATTATAAATTTCGATTTGAATGTTCAAGGTCTCAAAGTACTTGCCAAATCAAAAAGCTGAAGTAATTCTTGAAAGGCTATAATGATATTGTACTGACAACTAATTACATATATTGAGTCGAACGTGCTATATTTTAATGGGCGGGTAATATCATGTTATTAGACTATAGGGAAGTTGGTTAACAGATAATGTTATTATTGATCTTATAAAATTCCATACTAGTGATCTGAACCGAAAATTTTATACTCTTCAAATTCAAATTACGTTAGGAGTCTCAGTCGTTGTTAGAGTAGGGTGCTTGAAACGTTTTCAATTCGTTCATCAACTAGTTAATTGCATAGTTTGACTCGATAATTTACAAAGAACATTAGTCCTTTATATCCCTCAATTCTTTGTCATGAAAACTTCCTAGCAATTTCTATTAGTGGGTCGGTTGGAACGTAAATTCTTTCCGTTTTTCCAGATAGAAATCCTGAGTATATTCGGCCAACAATGGTAGGAAAAGTGATGGAACATAAGCAATTTCTTTTTCCTTCTTATTCTAATGCGAAGATAGGATAACAAATAAAAATCATATGACTTCTTCTTCTTCTTTTTGCCATAAAAAAATTATATGACTTCGAAGAGCTAGAATCATATGATAAAATTTCCCTGTCTTTATTTAATGATTTGATCGGTATCCCAATCGATTGCATGTTATCATGTATAGCTAAAATATATAAACCGGCAATATCTTTTATATTCTTCAATTATATCCTTATGATATAGATAAAGAAGAAATTTATTCCAATATAGAACCCAACTATCAAGATAGACATAATGCCCTTGCTCTCATGATCATAAAACTCAACAAAACCATTTCATAGAAGGGTTTATGTAACAGTGAAATAAGGTATTTATGAATATTTCGTCAATATAAGCTTAAAACTTTTGAGCCAATAATTGATCCATTAGTATTTGTTGACTTAATTATTCATTACTTTTGGCCTGGAGCATTATAACTTCTCTCTTTTTTAGCTTGAATTCATTTGAATCAATACAGAAAAAGTATCCAAACAAATCTTAATTTATGAAGACTTCATGATTCCAAATGAATACTTGAGTAAAATATCAGATAAATTTATTTACGAAGAAACTATCTAGGGTCGTAAATTTTTTAATTACAAATATATCAATATATTATGAAATGTATAAAATACCATTTATTTTAATCAAAACTAAATAAGTTGATGACGCTTGTTAGTTGTCAATAAAATCCAATATAGGTGTCATCAACTAGTAAAAGTTACCAAGTCAAATTAACAAGTTGAACTTTTTTTAAATTTTTTTTATGAGCAAAATATCGAGACAAATATGGCATGAGTGTCTCTCATCTTATTTTTTCTTATAATTCGATATCTAAAATTTCTAAATGGGGTCACATAATTAATTCCTTAATAATAATAAAAAGAGATATCAATATAAAGTAAAAGTTTTTTCATGATTTATGTAAGGTAATTCCAAATAAAAGACTACAATCTTAACTTCGAAGCAAGCTACCAAAGGAAAGGCAATGCGAACAAAGACTATATAGATACCTGATATAGCAGAATATAAGTGGGTTTTCCTAACTTGTAGAGTTGAAATTTTCTTTGTAAATCCCCATTTTTTCTGAACGGATATGGTCAAAAGTCCCATAAAAGGAAGAAGAGAAATTTCGTCAAAGAAAACATTAGGTATGAAGCCTAATTTAACCACACGTGCAAGTTAAGGATCCATATGGTCAATGCATATCTTAAGCCTATTATTGTGGACTGTGAATGTATGGTCTAAGCCATTTTTATTGTATTTCCACCTCATTAGAAGGCGGATTCAGAATTTGATTTGTAGTGAAAGCTCTATTTTTTCTTTCTTTTCCTTTTATGGAGTAAATTTATCACGATTTAGAGCTTTTAATCTTAAGTTAGAACATCTTCTCATTTCCTTTACTAGCCATTCGAGTCGGTATCATTCACAGTATAAATTATAAATTTTTCTATTATTCTATTCATACTTTATACTAGATTGATATAATTTTTGATCTTATTTTTAATTTAATATTAACTAGATCTAAATCATTGAATTATTTATATTTTTAATAATTAAGATTTTATAAATATTAAATCATAAATAAAATATAAATAAAATAAAAAGTTGAATAGATATTATTAAAATAGAAGGCAGGGCCTAAAAGCTCCCAAACAAATTATATGCCCAAGGATTATTCCGATGTGCAGATACAATTCGACTTACGAAAACTGGGGACCAAAAATATCTACGTTTTCTTCTTGTAGTTATCTGAATACTGTTGGCTGGCGGTTGTCGTTTATATGACTTTCTTTTCCTCTTTTCCTAGGGCCGAAACAGAACGAATCATCGTATGGAGCAGCCTTTATTTCAAGTTGTCAATTAAGTACTCAATTCTTTTTCCACATCATAATTGTTCTAATCTTAATTCAAGCGAGAAAGTCATTATCTATTAATTTATTTATTTATTTATTTTTCCAAACAGAGAGTCTTTATTTAGTTCATCATTTAGAATATTAGCTCGGAAGATTGCGGCTACACACTTTGGGCGAAATTTATGATGTGATTTCTCAGGCTTTTGTATACATAGGCTCACGGACCCATCAAATATAACATCAATCGAAACATTAAAAAAGATAAAATATTATAAATATTAGATATAATTTTCAATAATGCGAGTGACAAATATATGATGTATGTTTAATATGTGTTGTTTTTATTCGTGATTATATATATTTATATATTTTATTTTTTAAATTAAGCATTTGATCCTTCAAATCATCACAAGGTGTTTCTTCAATATTCTAAATGGTCATCATCAATAATATCAAACATCTTTTAACTTTAGAGGAATAGAGAGCAATTCAAGCTACTCCATTATCTATGTATAGCAGAGAAGATTCATTGGTGTGGCCTTTCTCCAAGGATGGTCTATGCTCAATTAAATTAGTCTTCTACTTCTTATTTGAGTAAAAGAAGAATTTAGGAGATGATAGACCTTCAACATCAAATGCTCTCTTGGAGCGCAAGGAAACAATTGAGGAAGGTTAATACTTAATCAAAGATTAAACATTTTCTTTAGAGGGCAATTAGGAAAGCTTTATTTGTAATGGTGAACTTGCATTGTTAGTACATCGCTCTTAACCCTAATTGTTCAATCTATAGAGAATTGAAATAATGGAACACGTACTCATCCTTTGCCCATGGGTCAAAAGTGTGGTTTAGGAACCTGGATTGGAGATTAGAGGATGAATTGATAAGAAATCTATGGAATTGGTTCACATGGAAACTAGACTGTCGTGACAAAAAAAAAAAAAAAAAAAAAAACTAGATTTGATCTAATAGTGTATGGAAGAGATGAAGCAAAGCTGGAGGATGCTCTATGTTGATTTAGGGTTTTATGGCAAGAGTGGGTTCAAAAGAAAAAGAAATTATATAAAAGAGGGGAGGACGAGCAAATAAGTACATATGTACTATGGACTCCTCAACGGTCGATTTGATGAAGCTTAATGTTGATAGGTCTTGGTTAAAGAGAGATAGAGTAGGTGTGATAGCAGAAGTGCTATGACAACTATGAGATTATCCCAAGGGTTTTCACTAAGAAAGTTTAGTGTTTAGATTCGAAGACAGTAGAATGCTTAGCAATCAAATTGGATCTATAGCGGTCACATGATTGTGGCTAGAGGAAAATTAAAGTGGAGTTTGACGCGCTGGCAATAGTTAAATTAGTTAAAGAACCAATCCCTAGTATATCCTAATCAAGTTTAGACCACAATTAGGAGATAAAGGCATTGTTGTCTTTATTTGAAAGCGTTGAGCTATCCTTTGTTTATAGATAAGCCAATAGAGTAGTTAACTGGATTGCCTTTCATTTTAGGCTTGTGATATGCCTTGTGGATTGGTGTGCTAACACTCCATCCTAACTGCACAAGTTACTTAATTTTAATTGTCGGTCTCTCTCTTTGTTTTGTTTAATTTATGGTGACTCTTTTGAAGCTTAATGGTTTATCTTTGAAAAAAAAAAAATTCATAAAAAACTGGTAAATTTTATAAAGTACTTATCACCTCAAGAAAAAAGAGGGTACTTCCCTTTTATCTTTTAGTTACGGGACATTTTGATATAATTAATTAATGTTGTTCTTTTTATTTTTTTTATTTCCTTTTTTTGGTGTGAAGAATGGTAAAAAAGCACCATTTTAAACACTAATTAAAAGATTTAAAAGCTAAATTGTAAAAACAGTGCATATCAAGAGAGCATAAAAATAAACGAAACATATTTGTATTTAGAATCTATTAAGTCGATTCTTTATACATAACCACTTATTTATATCGTGAATTAATATTACATCGAAAATATATGACTCTTAATCGCTAATCTTAGAAAAATTAATGCAATTTATTTTAGATGCATTATGAGATATATGTATTATATGTGTATATGTATGTTATATATGCATCCATACTCAACCAGTCTTGAAAGCCAGACGTAACGCTAGCTGCTAATGAACTCTCCAGCCTCTTTTAAGTATTTATTATTATTATTATTATTTTTTAATATTCCTCAATAAAGGACGACTTAGATTATTATTTTAATTGGATTCTATGATGAGGGATGACTTGTACTCCTACCTGACCTTATCTACGAGAGGAAGCTTTTTCTGGAATTCTGTGTAACCACGTGCTGCTAAATAATAAAATCAAAATGTGCTCGGTTTTACGTTTTCAAATTTTTTTTTTTTTTAAATTTCTACAGAGCATACGACTTGTGCAGCCACTCACCATATAATAAAATAAGTAATAATACGTGTCTTTTATTTTCGATTTCGACTTAATTATAGAGAACAAAATTACTTCAGTAAACCAAATGACATTAAAAAATATGATGCGCATTTTGAACTGCCAAACTCATCCTACATCATCCCCTACAAAAATAAAAAAGAAAACGGCGCAAGAACCTCGAATGTACCATAAAGTTTCTAGTATTTATGTCTCATCATCCCTCTATCCAGAACAGATTTTGTGGAAATGTCAAAAACCAACAACGATTTAATACCCAATAGAACCCGGAATGGATCAAATTGGTGGACCTATTTTTGTTTCACAAATGTTAAAAAGAAAGGGGGCATGTGCTAAAAAAATAATTAGAAGTCCACATTTGTTTAAAGCGTAAAAAAACTACGACTACGGAATCTTAGATGAGTTAACTATCATTCCCCGAAAGCCGAATTTTGATATGAAAGCACATGATCTCCCAAGGACTAACTACTACATTTCACAACATCAGATTGTACACAAACAAGCCTATGGTGTGGACACATTGAATCAGTCTCTTGTAGACGGCAACGTAACGGCCAAAAAGCAGATAAAAGACACATTAAACTTTTGCCAATTGCACTTGTTCCCCATCCAAAAGAAAAAAATAAAATTATTTTTTTCCCCCCTTGGAATCTAAAGCCGAAGAGTTAGCCCAAAGAATTCCAAATATTTACAGAAATGCACCTCACTCCTATTTTGATTTTATATTCCCTCTACAGAAATGCATTCCTTTGTACGAAATCCTCACTGCCTAAACCCGAATCGGACCGCTTGGGTCGGGTATCTGAAACCGTACGGGTCGACCATGTTGTGGAAATTCTGAGTCAGCAAACCCGGGTTCTGCTGCATCAAACCAGCTCCTTGCTGACTCGTCCTGAGTCCACTTTGCACTTCCTCTTCTACCAAATTGTTACTCAACTTCACTTGTTGAGCGACCGCAGGGGCAAAAACGTCATTTGCCGGTCTGTAGTTCATTACTCCTTGTTGGGTTGCTGGAGCCTGGACTTGGTTACCTTGAGCGAATTCGGGTCCTGGATTGACGAAGCTCGCCCAATCGAAATTACCCGAACCCAGGTTTTGGAGATTGGGCTTTGTTTCTTGGGCTTGCATGGTTTTGAGTGAGTTCATACGAGGAAGAGCAAAACATCCATCGTTGATTTCAGGCAAAGTCTCGAGCATGTCGTCTAAGGAGGAAGACGATGAACATGAACCGTGACTATGCTCTTTGCTAGAAACCCCCAACATAGATTTCTGAGCACTCGAGTTCTTCTTGTAGATTCGGCACAAAACCCACTCATCCAACTATTAAAAATCAAAACAAAATACCAAGATTAGATGCACCTCATGATTAAGAAAGTACATAATCTACAGTCGGGTCATGCTAAATGGACATTATAAGATGACAAATCAATACCTTGGAGCTGCCATTCTTGCGAGAAGTTTCAATGAGACGATACTCATGCATAATCCAGTTAGTTTTAGTTCCTTTTGGAGCTTTGCCAACGTAGAAAACAAGTGCCTTCTTTATCCCCACCTTACGACCTTCACTGGAAATAACCTTGTCGGTACCCGTGGCCTTCCAATAACCCGACCCGGCAACTCTGTTAGGTCGTGAACCGTTCGGGTACTTCCTGTCCCTAGGACTAAAAAAATACCATTCTTTCTCACCAAAAATCGCCTTGCCTGTATGAACATCAATATACAAATCAAACAATTGATTAGTACCAATAATCCGAATAATCGAGCTCGGTTTTTATTAACCAAAGTATATAGTACCATATAAAGTAAGAAAAATAAAAATATCGTGTAAAAAGAACTTACTAGGTAAATCCCAAGGATCAAACTTGTATAAATCAATTTCACCAATGATTTGCAAGCTAAATTGATGACCTGCCACTTTCCTACATAGGTACTGCACCAGAAGCTCCTCATCGGTCGGGTAAAACCGGAAACCCGGAGGCAAGCTTAATTGAGCTAACGGGTCGGACGCAGGCACACCCATGTCTGATCGTCCGGTCACCTGAGAATTTCTGAGAGAGAGAGAGAGAGAGAGAGAGAGATTGTGGTGAGAGAAGGCGATTGGATTAAATTCAAAGAATGAAACTTTCTTTTTTATTTTTTTGCAGTGAAAGACATAACGTGAAATTTATATAGGCATAGGATTATAGAGAGATAAGTACGGTCGTCCTTTTCTGTTGTCGGCTTAAGGGGCCCACATGGTTAACCATCGTTTGCCACGTATACATTGTTTTGGGCTGCGTTATCAAGCAGAACCGACCTTATCCAGCCCATGCCCAGTACAGTATCCTTAGGTGCATGAACCATCACGAAAGAACGGGAGCGACTCATCTGTCACGTGTCACCTCGAATCTCGCTCCTCTAGAAACTTAAATGTGCATGTTTTTTCTATTTACAATTTTTTTTTTTTTTTTGCGCTTAATGGTGCACGATAATTGAACTTGGTCCCTCATTCATTAGAGGTTGTTTATGTCATAAAATATGTTTTGTAGTTTTGTTTTAGTTAATGTTGTAATTACATTTCAAAAAATTATCTTTTTTTTTTTCTGTTTTATATATATTAAGAATAGACAATAATTAATTAAAAATAGTTACTATTATTACCAATTTTTAGTTTATATGATGGATGGAAATCAATCCTTAACTATAATTATGTATTGCACGGTAATGGTGCAAGTTTTATCTTTGATTATCATAGTCATGGATTGTTTACTATTGTCTTTTTTTTGCAGCATATGGCAGCATCTTTTCTTATCATTATTTATAACAAAAAGTTATTAATTATCAAAATCTTAATATAAAAACTAATTGTTGTGAAGATTCAATTATATATTTACAGATGTAAGAGCGTATGAGATAAAATATTTTTTCAGAAGTATAAATGTAATCTTAATATTAATTGTGTTGTATGCTAAAGTCTAAAACCAAAAAATGTCTAAATTAGATATAAATTAAGAACTTATGCTAAATTGACCTAAATCACTCTTACACTTAAACCAATAAATCTTTTTTCTTATTTTTTATTAAAAAAATTAGTCTTAATAATCACTAAATGAATATCTTTCAATAGTATAATAGTAATAATAACAGTCATCCATTATATTACAATCATATTATAACTTTATGGTTCTTAATTTAGAAATAAGTTACTAACGATATTGGTAATTTATTTTTAATTGGATTATGATATCAAATATAACAAAATGTTTAACGGCAGAAATAATAGCAAATATAATAATCCTTAATGGCTGGGATCCCGACAAGACAAACAAAATGTTTATTAATTACACGAGGGGCATTTATCACGCGCATATGAAATCTTAAACCCGCGTCTGCTTGGGACCACTGGATACGTGCCAGCACATGGGGTGCTAGTAGGAGTTAGGCCGGAGTTTTTCAAAAGCGGAAGGGGAATGAAAGAGAAAGAAAGTGAAAGGCAATGTAACGGAGGCGTGGAATTGGACACGTTAGGTTTTATTTGCTAAAGTCATGGTTTTATGTTCTTTTTAAAGTAAATGATTAGATTTTTTTTTTTCTTTCCATGCATGCTTTTTATTTTTTATTGGTACGGATACTTGCAATTAGTTAAAAACAATGTATTCATGCTTGTCTAAAACTTATCTATAATAGAAATAAACAGTACTTTTCATTCTATCATTTAAAATAATTCGAATTAAAATTTTTAATATAATTTAATACCTAAACTACTAATGCTAATCTCTTATATATAATTTTTTTTAATTAATTATATAATAACTTAAAGGATGAAAGATTCAAACTTTCATCCATCCCTAATAAGATATTAATAATAATGTTACTAAACTATCAAGATTTTACCCTATATGTTTTATATTTGCTTTTAGCTTTTGGATATCTTCTACTCCTCAACTTCTAGCTAGATAGGGATATGCTAAACTCTAATAACTTCCTTACATATTCAAGTCATTGTAATAACATTCCAACTGAAAATTGTACTAAAATAATTGGTGGCTCATGGGTAGGTCAAACCTTGAGCTGTGTCTGGAAAACTGGATTGTTCTCTAGTGATCGATGCCGTTTTGAAATTTAGTTAACGTGTAGTGTTTGGGAAGGCGTGTGATAATTATGGAGATATGCATAGGGGTTTGAATATGAATTGTTTGGTGAGTCAACAGGACACGTAGAATGGTCCGAGCACTTGGGTTTTCGACACGTGGAATATCATCCGAGGATAGAGATTTGGACACATCCTATTTTTGGAGGGCGATGACAAGACGTAGTAGATAGGACAAGCAATGTGGGTCAATATCGTCGTAAAGGTCGAGACTAGTTTATGACACGTCCCCATGATTAATCTTTCGTATGTCACGGTTTGATTGGCTGCAATCTTTCGTATGTCGCAGTTTGATTGGCCGCAATCTTGAAATAGAAGGCCTTGTGAGTGTTGAAATGGCCAGGAACTCCGGAAATGGATATGCACGCATGGTTGCTCCTTCGTAGATAGTTTATTTCTATAACCCCTCCAGGTGTCTTGATTAGTTTCTAATGACCTCATTAAAGCCAGAGAAATTATGAGAATATCTTCGTTTTAAATGTCGTGAATGCGATGATTCATTCATCTTGAAAGACTGCTATGAGAAAAAGTTTTTGAAGTGGACATAGATAAAAAGAAAACACAAAATAAATGCTTAGTTATTAAGAAATGAAATAAGAAAACTTTCTATTTTTTCATCTATCTATCTTTTTTAAAGATATAATCGGCATTGAAATAGATATTTAAAGATTCTTTTTCATTGTAGATTTTTAAATCTTATAAATCCTATTAAAAAAACTCACATAATATATCGATATTTTATTTTTTTTATATTTATATAGACCCTTTTAGTTAAACTGATAATAGAAATTCATAAAATTTAATTCTCTCTCTTTCTTTCTTTCTTTCTTTTTTTCTTTTTTTCTTTTTCTTTCCTTCCTGAAAGCTTGCCAAGTAAGGGTGTGAGAATGACTAAAAAAACTCACTGGTTGCTTCGGATTTTTCATTCCTATTTCCTGTTAATCAATAGAGTCCCAAGAAAAATATAGGTAACGAAAGATTTTATTTATCAAAAATCCTCCCATCTCATTTCTTAATAAGCTCTCATTAAAAATAGAGCAAATTAGATGTCCGACTCCGTGAATTGACAAAACGAGTGCATTTTAGTGGATTGCGTGAATAGAAACATTTAATAACCATTGATATCGATAAGTTCATCCGGCATTCTACTTGTTAATTGATGATCCTATACCAGTGCCTACGTTACCCCCCTTGCACATTTGGAGCGGTACTGAAGGAGAAAGTGGAGCAGAAAAGCTTTATCGGACGTCGCATACACGTGGTAGATAATCATACAGTACCAGTATTGATAATTTTTTCAACGTTCATATTTGTAGATACTTTCATATATTCAAATTCTATTAATATAGAATTAGATAACACACGTTGAATCTTTTCTATTCTTTTTTTTTTTTTTTCCCTCACTGGCGGAGGTAGTGCATGAAAATTCAGCAAAATTTTGGGAGCTGATCAAGGGACTGGCCGTTGAGCATTTTTCATTAATGATGTCATGATATTTGGGAATAAGTCAACGGTTGATTTAAGTATGTGTTTTTTCCTGTCTAGTTGGCCCAAAAATCAATTCAACTGTTGTGTCATCAATGTAATGGAAATGCCGCCACACACATTCACACAACAATTAGCCTCGGTACCGATTTATCTTATCCAATGTGATATGGGTAGGTTAAAAAACAGACCTAGAAATCCAGTCAAATTTGACATCCTACGTTTGATATATTTCTAAACTAAACCAAAGTTTACTCATTTTTTTTTTAAAAAAGTAATTGAAAAATGTTTTATTTCATTTATTGAACTCTACACATATTTGATTTTTCGTGATCATAGGCCATAAGATTATGGACAAAAATTCACTCAAAGTTTGCGCCATGCACCTACTTTATGATAAGATTAGCTGTGTAGATACAATTCAGAATTCCTTAGTTGCATAAGTATTGATAAATCTCCTATATAGTATCAACAAATGCTATTACCTAACGAATTTAGTATTTATGATATTAGATAATATATTATGTACGTAAATTTTCATTGATGATAACTTATAATTGAAATCATAAGTGGAATTTTGGCTAAAGAAAATCCTAAACAGAACTGATTACTAGTGAAGTTTTATAATTTGAAAAAATTCCTTAATTGAACTATGTTTAATTCACCATGGCAGAGCCAAACTTGAAAATAGAAACAATTCTTCCACACTACATGTGGAGATTTTGACACACGGGATCCTCTTCGTTTGCTCCACTGGTGGAGTATCGAAATAAACTAGACGCGAGAAACTCCATTTGGTACAAGAATACATCCAAAAAAAGAAAAAATCACCTGTTTGGGAAAATTCATTCAGCAGTCCAGAGTGTTGTGTACATGACATCATTGTTGCACAGATGTGTCAAGTGCATTGAAAGAGGATATGTGGTGATCACAAAAATGAGTTTATGAAAGTTTTTTTTTTCTTTTGTTTTTCACAAAAGATTTTATGAAAGTTAGAAAAGCATTGCTCTCTCCTAAATGAATATGCAAAAAAAGATGGTGCAAGTTTAAATCAAAATATTAGTTGTAGTAAATCAAAAGGTAAGGAATATATGAATAATTTAAGGGGTAATAACCTTCTGGTCACTTTATATTTTACAACTGAATATTACTTTTATAATTTTGAAGTTGATTTCATTTCATATGATATTTATAATTTTTTACCTTATTGTGGAACTAGTATCTTTTAAAAGCAAGAATCCTTAGTGGTGCCATCAAATCTGAATTAGAGATATAATTAGATGACAAGTGGTGTATAATGATTTAATTGAATGTGTTGAGTTATTGGAAAACCACTTAATTCCAATATCCTTAAGTTACAAGAATAACACGTGATATCTTAAGCATACTGATATTTATGATAGTTTTAGATGTTATTAGAGGGTAAATTCTTAATGAACATTGAAGGTGTAGAAGCCCTTTTATGTACAAGGGATGGCTTTATGGAGAAGAAGGTAATAAACTAAACTATTTTGAAAAAGTTTTCAACATAATATATTTTATTGATGTAATTCCTCTTTATGTATAGATTCTTCAACTATCTTTCTTAAAGATCTAACACAGAATGTGTATTTGGAAATCAACATTGGTAGCATATTCATTCGAATCGTGGTAGTACTTAATTTAGTGATATTATACAACTTAAATTTTTAGATTTCCTATATTTGACAAGGCTTGTCCTTACTAAAACTTTTATTTAGGTTATAACTTTATGTTAAATGTTAACATCATCAGTCATTGTATTAGTGGACTTAAATATCATTATTGTCATTTATCCTTTTCTTATAGATTTATTTGTCACCTTTTAATTGATAAGTTGGTTTAACCCGACTTCTTAAACGAGTTTGATTACATGCTTAGGTTTTAGACATAATTAATAAATTGGTTGTATTACGGGCTAAGGTCCTTTAGACATAAACCCCATCTAGACACTAATATGACACATGACACAATAACATGAATTGCTAGCTTTAGACACTTATGTTTACCTACTCTTTACTTAGTGATCTAAAAATCTTCAAAGTGAGGGATAAAAAGGATATTAGGTAAATAAACTTTCTATATAGTGTTCCTATTTATATCCCTCGAGTCATATTTCATCATTGTACAAAGTAAAAATCAAATCCATAATAAAACTTCCTTCATATATATCAATATGTTATTGGCATTTAGAACAGACTTTGTGTTAAGAAGAGCATGTTCCTACTAGGTTTCTAAGTTTCTTATTAATAGTTTTCCATCTACTTGCCGTAGCATGAATTGCTACATTGTGAGTACTAGGATGATTTCAATAAGTACTCTTCAACCTTGCATGCATATTAGGTAATTGTTGTTAGTTGCATTTTAGTGTCCATCATAAGGTCTAATCAACATCTATAGTTGTCTCTCTCGCCCCTATTAGATGATTTTCACATCAAGAGTGTAAGCTAACTTGAAGAAGTGTGCTAATAGTGCCTACCGTACCTAAGGTACGAGCTAGAGCCCAAACAAGCCCCTAAACACTTGTCATCTCCCAAACCTTTTTCAAGACTTAAGTGGCCAAAGAGCTTATGGGTTCCTCAAGAAATCTTAAAGCCCCTAAGCCCTTCTGGCCTAAGCTCTTATCACTTAAAAAGTCCATCATAAATCTAATGTTTCACCATCTAACTCTTAAGAAGAGGCATACCCCCTACCCGAAGTGTCCTTTAGGGGTGCATGACTTAGTGAAGCCAAGCTCCCTTTCCTTCATCTTTCTCTCTCTCTCTCTCTTCATTGAATGCTACATGAAAACCTGCATATAACTTAAGGGTCTAGCCACCATGTTACAATAGGTACCTACTCCGATGCAACAAGCTCTCTTCCCAAGACCTATTAACCAACATAGAGATGCCTATATTTTCTCGTATTAACAATGTCCTCACCTTGGATTGTGCCTAGGCTAATCCTTATACGTTATGTAGCCAAATAGGTTCGTCATGTCTCTTATAAATAGGAGGTAAAACTCTAAGTAAAGGAATCGAATCCTTTAGTTTCCCTTAGTTTATTGTTGGCCATATTTTCTCAGTCTCCCTCATAATTTCAGTGTTAAAAGGTCCTTATTGACTAGCCATAAGGAACGTTTTATGGGTTGACTATTGTCAGTGGCGGTCGAACCACTAGAAGTATAGTGAAGGCACATATTTGTAATACCTACTATTATCGGTAATCATTTAGCATCATCATACAACTTTTCAAATTTTGCTTTCCATCAAATTTATTATAATAATAAGATTATCTCAATGATCCCACAATAAGCATATTAGTAAATCTTCATATTTAATAATAAAATTTGGAATATATAATATTATATATATATATATATGAGATAAAACTTAAAATCTGATAACACTCCCACATGGTGGACATAAGAATGTTTTTTATTAAATGAGACGACTGGTGTTATAAATCCGGATAAACCTAGCCCTGTAGAAGCCTCGAAGGTGAAGATCTGTCTTTTGACTTTGTCGGCCCGGTGGCTGTTACAGCCGGAAAAGATAACCAGCGTGCTTTAAACGCCGTACTTTGAAGCGGCACATGATACAAAAGAACAAAATTTTGAACGTGCTACATTGAACATAGACTACAAAGACTTACAAGACCAAGATAATGTTAATTAAAAAAAGACAACCACGATGAAGCTTCCTTAAAGAGTGTTTTTGGGACTTTAGGCAGCTTTTAATATTGAATTTGCCGAAACGTTTGGTCCAGTAATTAGCGGACCATATGGTTATCGAGGTGATGACTACCAACTAGTCGTTGGACTATCAAACACCAACAATTGAGCTGTTGGTATTATGAAGTAACCTCGTTATTGCGCGCTTGTTTTCCGAAAAGCAGCGTCCTAGGTTTTATAAAAGCTTGTAATTATTTAATTTTTTAATTGATTGGAATTATCGCGGTTATGTGGTAGTAGTGACGATTATTTTAACTATAGTAGGCGGCTTAGTTGTTGTGACATAACGTAAATAACATAAAAAGACTCGGATTCATAATCGAAAGCTAAATGTCAATGCCGAAATATGAAATACCCATCAAAGTCGGAGGTTAAACAACACATAACTTAATACCAAAAACTTTTATCCAACAAATAAATCATTTACCTTTTTCCTTCTATCTATGGTATCTATTACAACGTTTGGAGCAAAAAATATAACCTAAACCACTTCATTAGAAAGAATAATTATAAAGAGCCATCTCAATAATTGGACCTTTAACTTAATTTAATACTTTGAACCAATTTCTGAAGCTAGCGATAAAGCTTAAAGAATTAGGATTGCCTTAAGAGATGTCTTGGCAAGATCCATTTTGGTAGGTTCAAAGTAAAAATCCCTAGATCGATTTATTATAAAAGTCTTATTAAGCTTCATCATAAGTCTTTTACTTATATTATAAAAGAAGTTGGGCTTTCTTCACTTAAGCCTTATGAAGACTGGGTGTTGATGGTGAATTACTGGCGAAGGAAATTAAGGTTTCAAAGGACATTAGGGTTTGGCATAATAAAGGAATTGGAAATGTAGATGAGTTAGGCACGTGTTTTGATTGAAGCCAACAGCAAGTGATACTAACGTGATGCAAGGAGCTACGCCTGATATTGGGAAATGGGCTTCCACAACTAGGCCTACCCCTGGGCTGTAAAGGGTCCACATTATTGTAAATAGCTACATTTAGTCCATTAGTATTACGTTACCCATACTAAGATAGATATATTAGACCATAAAAATAAGAAATGAGAAAAACAATGAAAATAGGATGAGGTGGTAGATTTCCACATGCTATAATATTCCAATTTGTTATTGAGTTTGTTACATAGATAGGGCCAAGGGGAAGGCTAACATATTTGTACAGCAGCTATATATATATTTGCATTGTTCAATCAATGAAAAAACAACAAAAAAAAAAAAAATTATCCCTAATTCCAAATGTGTATGTGAAATCTTCTGCATGTCTGTAGTTCTTGAGCGTTAATTTCTCCTTGCAACAATTGGTATTAGAGCTGCATTTTGATATCCACTAAGGCTGATGGTACTCGTGAGGTCAAGAGGATTGAAGATGCTATGTGCAATGTAATGAACAGACGAATGGGTGGATCAAGATTTTTAAAGATACAAAATGTAACACATGATTTTATTTATACATTTCCATTATACAAAATATAAAGATGCTATAAAGCTAATAATAGGAGCTCGTCAATACTTATATGTATAATACAATTAATATTCACAATATATTATACTCAGGAAACAATAACTCATAATTGAAATTATGATATTATATTTTTATATCACTTCACATTTCAAATTCAATGATTAGGTATTAGCTCTCAATACATACATGATATTATAATAATTTTCATAATTAATAGATATACATTTTTAAACTTTTATTATTACATAACATACTTATGCAAATCTAGTTTATTAGCAAGAAATCCTTATTTTATTCACAAGTATCTTATCATCAAGTTCTAATTTTTATAAGATCACCTAATTCTATATATATCATACTTGCTCGACATCTATCCATCATTATACAATTTAACTTTACAATCTCATATCACTAGTATTTATAGTGGATAAGAAAATACAAATTCCAAACTTTTCATATGAAATATTAAATTAATATTCTTATGTTTCTCTCCTAATGCTAAATATGACAACTTCTATAATTTCTCAAACTTACTAACAAATTATTATTTTTTAACTACAAAAATCCATTCAAAAGATATGATGGGTATTTTTCTACATTACAGTTCATTTTATCAAACTTGGTATGATTCACTTAACTCCTCAATATTTTTACACAAACAACACAATTATTTAATGTATACACATATTCAAATTAGTTGTTTTACTTTTTATTCAAGTATTTAGTATTTACTATTGTATGTTCTTGGGGTATAGTATTTATTAATTATTTACGATGATATGTTTCATAAACAAAGAAAATAGGTTCACATGAGATGGAGAATGTAGGGTTATATTTTCTATGTTAACTATTCTTTTTTTTTTTTTTTGTTTTTATTACTTATACATGTGTCATGCTATCTACATAAGAATATATATCATAGTGTACATGATAACATAGCTATATTATTAATAGGCAATATTTATGCATTTTAAAGTCAATTAATAGTTATCTCGTACCAATCTCGTATTTCTTTAGTTACTTACTAAAGTTTGTAAAGTTGGATCTATAAAACATAACTTTATTTTTTACTTTAAATCATTTTATATGTCAATTAACAAAGCTATCTAAATAAATGCATCTTAATTAATTAGTTTCATCCTACTATTATACAGTTTAATCCTACATAATTAAACAATATCAAGCTAAAGTGAAAGGGTATTAATTCAAAACTTATGAAATTTAATACTCATATGTTCTTATATTTATCAAACACCCTATAATTCAATTGACTTCAAATCCTACTAAAACATTTAAATATATATACAACCATACAGGTATGTTATCAATAAATATGACATTTAATTTAATTATCATAGAGTCTCACCCTAATTTCTACTTATTCTGGTTACACTTTCATGTTAGCAAACCTATATATTGGTAAGATCATAGACATATCTTAAGTTGGATGGATTATTATTAAAGGATACAGTTATGTTAATGTTGAGATATATTATATTACAAAATAATCTTTAATTCAACGAATAATACTACAATGTTCTAACCTTATATAAAGTCAAAACAAAGGTTTAGTGTCTCGTTGAGTATATAATAGATATATCATTTATCCTATCTATTAGTAAAGGTTTGTAGCCTCTATATTGTATCATATCTATCATATTGTTGTCTTAAATTATCACATTAACATTGACTTATCTCCTTTCATAGTTTGTGTAGACACCTCATTTTTGCATTTTTTTATTATTTTAATTTTTGTTAGTTAAGCTAATTTAATAAATAAATAAATAATAAGAAAATAACAAAAAATAAATAAAAAAAAGAGTCGAGTCGTATCGAGTCGATGTATATTGTATTGAGTCGTGTCGTATTAAGTCAAGTTGTGATATATCGAATTGAATTATATCGAGTCGAGTCGAGTTGTGTTGGATCGTTTAAAATCAACGGCATGTGATTAATTTAATAAATTCTAAAGTTATTTAAAAGATCAGGTTTTATTAAAATAATTTTAGTTTAGTTTGATATAAAATAATTTTTTTTATCTAAATTATGTTGGATCAAATTAAATTTATAATTTATTAAGTGGGCTTTTAGATCAAATCAAATTGAATCGGATCTGGCCTAATAAATAAAAAGTCTAAATAGGATTTCTAAAAGTTAAGTCAAATCTTTAAAAAATCGTTATTGTATATTCCGTACATTAATTTGTTGGAATTGAATTTATATTTAAAATGATACAAAAAATTCAGTTTTATGATTTATAAATTGATAACAACTTAATGATGTTTTTTTTTTATAATATATAATTCGCAACCTAATTCCCAAATAAAAGTGGAAATCCACTGCCTTCGAAAAAACAAGCCGAAATCCACAATTACAATCTACAAAGTCACTACCGTAATTGTTCACCAATTCCTAGACAAAACCAATTCACCAATTTCTTACGCTCCAATTCACCAATTCCCAGAAAAAAACAATTCAACAATTCCCAGACGATCCAAAGTCCAATCTCCTAACCCCTGACGAAATCTAATCCTCGACGAAGTCCTTACTTAAACCAACGACCATGCCCAAGTGAAATTCTTCATTCACATATCCCAATCTGCAATCCACAACACTTGGCTGAAGCTAAATTCCGCAGCACATCTCTACAATCCGAAGCCTAGCACCGACTGAAGCCAAAATTCCCTGCCACAAGTCTGACGCCATCAACAATCCCCATACGCAAACTCCACAAATCTCACGCTTGATCCAATTCCCCAAACGTCCGACACAACGAAGTCCCCTACCGTCCGAAGCCTGACCAGCGAAGTCAACAAAGCTCACGTCCAGCGAATCAGACGAAACCCAATGCGAAGCTGAAATCCCAATCCGATTTCCAGCGTCCTACACTTGGACACTCCACGCCAGAAATCCAATGTCCCATAGCAAGCCCAGACGAAATCTGAATCTTTGCATGACCGAGCTCCACAAAGCAACTTGACTGACGAACATGTAGTCGCCAAAGCCAACACAACACGCCGGCAAATTCCAATTCCAATCCGAAGCCCACGATCATCTGATGCCATCCTACTTCAACGCATGCTGGAATTCACGACCAATTAGCACCGTCGCCTCACATACGAAAACCGACTTCTCCTTGCAAAATTCTGATTCACTCCCCGATCACCACATACGATAACACGCTATTCAATTTTGATAAAAATTATTATTTAATTTATTTAATAGTTAGTTTTTTCTTTTTACTTTCTTTTTAGTACAGGTTTATTATTATTTTTTATATTGCATAGTTTTTCTAGATAATTCTGATTTTTCTAATAAAAGTTAATTAAATTACATCTTTTAATAAAATCGTGTTTTTTTTTAAAATATATATATATATATATATTGCGGTTGAAATACGTGAGATTTAGAAAAGATAATATGAAGATACGTATCTAATCATATCTTCAATATATTTTATAATTAGGATTAAAAAAAGAAGAAGATATATTTTGACATGTAGTATTTTAAAAAATAAAAAAAGAAAATCTTAATCAGAGTTTTTTAAAAAAGATTTAGTTAGTTTGGGTTTTCTTTAATTCGGGAAAATTAGATTTCTTAGTTTTTATTTTAAATATCAAATTGATAAATAAACGTAAATCTGATTTGATTTTTGAAATAAAAATAACATACCCACTAAGTATTTTATAAAAAGAGAACTATAACCGGTTTGATCCTAAATAGCAGGTACATAGGCACCTTTAGAGCAATCGTATAAAAAAAAAACTTTTTTCTCTTTTTCTTAGAAATTTGTAATAAAAAATAATAGTAATTCACTTTAGTTATTTTTTGTATATTTAATTATATTTTTAGGAAATTATAAAAATAAAAAATATCAATTTTTCTTTAGTGTTTACATGATATTTAGTTTTAATAGGTTAGCTCTTGAACCCGGTTTTCTTTTATTTATTTTTTCTAAAAATCATTTTCCTAAAAAATCCATAAATCAGTAGTGAAATTAGAGTTTTTCCACCAGAAACCCTAATTTTATTTTTTATTAGTTGAACTGGTTGGTAACTCCAATTTTTAAATTTTTTTAAAAAAAATATTTCCTTAATTTAATGTTAAGTATTCTGTATTAAGCAGGCTGGATTTAATATAAGTTAAATTAAGAAAACCGAAATAGAGCTCGACAGTTTGATTACTTAAGTTTATTTTACAACTTTTTATTTTATATTTTGAATCATGCTCTATAATATCTTTTATAAATAAGTTTTGTTTAATTTACTTCTTTAAATTCTACCAATTACTCATCTCCAAACTAAGTCACCATTTTATTCATTACTTTATTACACCCTAAATCAGCACCAAAGTTTCTCTTAGCGTTTCTCCCTTTAGCAACTATTCAATTCTTCAAATTTTTCTACTTATAATTCTTTCAATCTATTATGTAATATTCTAAGTATAGTAGAGGGTTTACTACCAAGTTTTAATTCATTAAATCCTAATGGTATATCTCATTACTTATAAGAAATAAGTGATGCAGTAATTAGCTAATTGGTCTAAAGAACTCTTTCAGGAAATCTAAGAGATGAGTATGAAAAGTTCCGATTTCTAACTTAGATCTATTATAACATTTCTATATCACTCGAATATTACTTAGTTATTTATATTTAGTAATAATCTTAAAGGATAGTATTATATATCTTGTAAGCAATTCCTTACTACTCTACTTAAGGGTCGATCAAGAGATTTAAGGATACTTTTCTATAATCATTAGAACTAATTACATAAAAGTTAATTAATTCCACAATCAGTATTATAACCTTAACTTCACCATAAGTATACCAATATTACTGTTATATATTCACTTATAATTTAAATCCTCTTTTTACTATCTACTTTCAATGTTTCTGAACATATCTAATTCATTTTATTTATGATGCTTTAAAGCATATTCTTAAGAATTACACTTTAGAGTAAAATATTAAGAATAATGCTTGATACCACTTCAAAACTGTTATGCCTTGAAAAGATGGAGTTGTAACAGTCTTACCATGTGAGCCGTCTTAAAATAGAAATTGACTTTACAGTTGTTATCTTAGACCTAGTTCACACTAGGTGTACTTGACTCTACTCCTTTGAAGTATCCAATTCGATTCCTATTTGATATAAAGCTGTGGAGTCATCTTTTGAAATAATTTGTTAGAAATAAATTTATAATTTAACCTTATGAAAAAGTGATAGTAAAACCTACAGGTACCTATTATTTCATATAAAAAATCTAAATATTGAAAATTACCAAACCCCTTGAGAAGCTCCGTGTAGTTTTCCTTAAAAGATAAGAAAGCTATTATTAAGGGTAATAACCAGTAATTTCTTATTATATCCCACTCCCTGTCCCGGTTTACCAGTGTTATGGTTTTAGGTAAGCATTTATAATCCATTTGTAACCTGCAAAACAAACTATAGGGGAATGAGCGACAACTTGCTCAATATGTTAGATGGAGATAAAAGAATGTATCCAACACATCACAAGTAGAGTTCTCAACCAAGTGGATTAGATGCAATGTGTAAGCCCTAAAGCCAAGCCAAGTAACCGTAGGGTTAAACTTAGAACCCAAGGTTTAGGGCGATCGGCTAAAGGATCCGATCAAACCCAAATTATAAACTATCAATAAAAATGACCCTGTAAACTTAAATTTAAAAAAATAAGTAGTAAAATAGGAGACTATAAAATTTTTAAATTTTAAGCATAATAACTGCTAATTACCGAAAAAGCAAAAAGTGTAAAATAATAACTAATAAATTATTAGAGATAAATTATATGTATACTAAAAATTTTAGAATGACCAAAATAATATTTAGGAATGTTCATGTGTATCCTACATGTATTTACGTGTAGATAAAAATACGCGTAATTACTAAAATTGTCCGAAAACTAAGTAAATAATTAAAGAAAAATACAAAATAATCATAAAAAAATCAGAAGAGGATAACTGCAACAAGATCAGGTCGTGGACTGAAAAGAAAAAAATTAACCAATAGGAATTAGATAAACAAAAAGCCTAAAATCAAGAAAATGGGGCAAAATCCCATCAAATTAATGCACATTAATTACTACATTTGTCTATAAATAAGGAAAAAATTCCCAAAAGTTATTTGGCTAGTTTGTGATCTGAGAAAAATCGAAACACAAAAAAATTCGAGAGAAATTCCAAAAAAAAAAAAAAGAAAACTGTGCAGATTAGTAAGGTGAACTAAAACCACCACCTGGGACCGAACCATCACCACCACCCTACAGTAGACCCACCGCTTGGACCGGCCGACAACATTGGACCAGGTTTGGACGGCCCAAAAGCTTCGGACCGGTTAGTCATTTATTCACCCGATTTTTGTATAATTTTGTAAAATTATTTATTTTACCCAGAAAATTATGAAACTTGTTATTATGATGTTTTATTGTATGTAGATTTAGGGAAAAATATTTATTTAGTTTAATTATATTTGGAAATAGAGGGTCCCTAACAAATTGTTCAAAACCGAATATTAGTAAACTGGAAAATAAATAGGCTCAGGGATGTAGTTTGGAGTTCAAAATTTTTCTATAGGATGCTCATATGATGTATAACAGTGCTATGAAGCCATATTTTTAAAATTACTTTTCGAAATTTTTAAGTTAATTTTTAGCCCTAAAATGATGGTAAAATTGGGTGATTTAGGGTTAATTAAGTGATTAGGATGTTAATTACTAATTTGGATCTTAATTAGAGGTTTAGGGAAGTTAATCTCTGCAGTGGAACCTTAATCCTATCCTTTAGGTACTAAGTATGGTTAATTAGGGAAATTAGGTAAGGAATATAACAAATTAGTAATATGTGAAAATGTAAATTAATAAATTTTAAAAAATAAGGTTATTTAGATAATATTATAATAGAAATTAGAAAAATAATAAATCTGAAATGATATTTAATTTTAAGTAAATATCTCAAGATGTAAGATTTTTACATACCGGGAATAAATCCGATACCTCAATTAGGGTTAACGTGTACCGAATAGTTTAGAATACAAAAATTACGACCCAATAAGATATTTGAATACCCGAACATAATGTGATTAATATCACATTGGGATTTGAGCTTAATTACGACTTAGGAATTAAAACTAGAATCTAGTTTAGGAGCCGAACCCCGAAATAGAACACAACGAATCATTACTACGTTATAGGTATACATGAGGAAAATGAGTTATATTATGAATTAGAATAAGAATCCATAAAATATAAGTACTAAAAGAACCTATTTGTATTATAGGACACCCAGAAACAAATCAGCTCGCAACTAGAGGATCGAGCGATCGAGCAAATTCAAGTAAGTTGAGTTATTGCTTATTGCAATAGAGTACTAGTTTCGTAGTACTCGGATACTTAGGCTTGTATATGATTTTGATTGTAAATAGTTTGCGCATGTGCTTGATGTATTTGAATTCGTACTGGAATTTGTACTGTGAATGACTTTGTGACTGATTGAATTGGTATGAACTTGTTGAACACCCTAACCGGCATTTAATCTTAGTCGACCCTAATAACCGAAAACGTCATGCATTGCAACCCGTTAGGGGATCATAAGACTCTCCAACCAAATACCGACCCCTTCGAAAGGGATAGCGCAGGATTGCAAAATGGTCCCTTCTTCATCCTCAATCAAACTAAGGGACAGGAGAGGAGGTCGCGGCGGGGGTGAAGTCAATGGTTCGAAGGTAGTCACGGGAGGAGCGAGGTCTCCATTGCACAAGCTTGGGTTTAGTTGTGAGCTACTGCATAACATGGAACTCCTCAACCTAGATTGGAGCGGGTGAAATTTCTCTGATTTCACAACGGATCGGACTATGTTGTGCGATGACACTTGATTGTTGCATTGCATGAAAATAATTGTTTGATAACCCTGTTTGTGCTTGTATGCATTCATGAGTCTCCAATTCAAGTTACTGAGCTGTAGTTGCTCATACCTTTATAGATCCTTTTGCAGGTTCTGATTTGTAATCTCTTCAAGTACTATGCCGCCCTACAATTATCCAGAGGTTAGTCCTTTTGAAGCGAGGGGTGTGAGAATCAAGTTATTTAGCAAATGTGTAACTAGACTGACCTTGTAGTTAAAGGTTGAAGACTGTTAGTTATTCTGCAAATTAGTAAACTGTAGTTACTATGTAAAACTTCCTGGGAAGTTCTGTAGACATTATTATAAATATCTATGTTTTATAGAACTTTGTGATAATTATCATAATTGTTGTATAATCATTAATCGAACTGTTTACTTCAAAGCGAAGAGTCGTCGACGCCTTGTGTAGATTATCTCTATGGTAGGCACTGTGAGGCCAGTTACTATCATAGAATGGTTTACACGGCGGGACTGTTGCGACTTTGCGACTTCGGGGCGTAACACAATGCATGTACAAACAAATGCCATCCCACGACATTATTTGGTCGGTCGTGAGATTAGAGAAATTGTGTCTACTCTAATTCGAGTGAAAGAGATTGACATCACACACTCGAATTGAGACCAAACCAAGGATTGTGCAATGGAGAACATCATCCTCCCGTTACTACCCTTGAACCATAGCCTCCAATCTTACCATGATCTCCTCTCCTGTTACTTAGTTCCACTAAGGATGAAAAAAGGACATTTCAACTATCCTCATCGAAGGAAGTTTGTTTTTTGCCTAAGAATCTTAATCATTACCCTTAGTGGATTGTGATGTATATCAAATTAGGTATTAAGCTGAGTTTAATTTAATTCATCTCTTTAAAGTAATCAACCAAGCTTAAACGATTCAAGCATAACAATATTTACAGAACAACCATAATATAAAGCTCAGCTCCCACTACAGCAAATCGACACTCAACTACGAACGTTGCATATACATAAACATCTAACTATAATTACAAATTAATAAATACCAAAATTTTTAGATATTTTGAAATAATATCCCAAAATGCTATAAAGCATTAATCCTACTTATTTATACTGAAGCTTACTCTGACAAAATTTGAATGTTAGGGCTTTGCTCACTTGGAATTCCTATATATATACTAAAGCTCATATTCAGTTTTCGTAAGATTTACGAAAACATTAGAGTTTTATCTAATATTTAGTTAATTATACCGTTGTTTAGTAGAGTTTCGTATATATATATATATTTATATACATACATATTATATATATACCCATATATATTTTAAGTATTTTATTTTATCATATAGGTTATAACAATTTACTTGATAATATCTAATATATGCAATTTATTGTTACTTATACTATGTCATTTTGATTATATCAAAACGTATTTATTATTGTTTATATTCCACTTTAATTATGGGAAAATTGTCGTAAGGTGGTATTTTCTATCATATGACAGAAAACATCTAATTTATTACCTAAAGTAATTTAATTTTAATAAGGTTAGTATCATGGAGTTTGTATGAACTCAACTATACGTGTTATATGTTTTGTTTAAAAGTTTATCTTTAAAGAGTATTTCTAATTCTAATATACAGATAAAACTATATAGCAATCAATATCATATTATGTAATGAAATATATATTTTCACATAATTTTACAAGAAAATATAATAAATTATATGTACTCAAATTTTATGGAAGTAATGGCGTTAAATTTGTAGAAATATAAAGTTCGATTTTTAATGGTTCTGGTAAATGATTATTACTAGGAATCTACACATTACGAGAATCAATACTAATAATATATAAGTCTTACACTTATAATTATAGAAAAAAAAGTTACTTGAAAATATCGTACATTGAAAAATAAATCTTTTAGTCCTCTTTTCTTTTTCTTCTTTTCCTTTTTTCCTTCTTCATGTTCTTCCTTTTTTCTTCTCTTTCTTTTCTTTTTCGTTTTTTTTTCTTTTCTTTTTTTTCTCTTTCCTTTCCTTTCCTTTTTTTTTTCCACTTTCACTCTCTCTCTCTCGCCATTTCTCTCTCTCTCTCTTCCCCTCTCCTCTCTTTCTTTCACCCCATCCCCCTATTTTGAATTCTTACAATATAAATGGTTTTTATAACCATGTGCATTTTACCACCATAAAAATGGCAATTAGCATAATTATCTTCTTCTTTTTTAATTTAAATGATTCAATTAAGTTATATTATATTTTATTTAATATTTACCCAAATTCCTAGAATATTTAAAAAATATTCCTTCTTTTCATCATTGACATTATTAATAAAGAATAATTCATAGTCAAATTTTTTGTTCTCACGTATTGTTATTTCGAGTGAATTTTAACGTAATTATAAATAGAAATATTAGTAAACTATAATATATAGTTAAGTTATAGTAATTATTTAGGACTTATTTATATATATCTTATATGACATTTTACTCACCAATATTAATTATTATGATCACGTAGTTGATTTTAAAAAATTTATCCTAAATCATATTTAAAATTACGAAAACCTACGTTATATCGATTAGATCCAATAAATTTAATATTTCTAAGAAAGTTTCATATAAATGAGTTTAAATTAAAATATTAAAGCTATACGGTTACTTCGTTGAAATTTTCTCCTAATCATGAGAGTTTTACTTAATTCCACTAACATTATCATAAATCATAATTTCTAGAAGGTTTTTCAAACATTAAATTTTTCAATTAATTGACATGATTATAAATCCATGTTTAGATATAATTCAGACATTCCTACACCGAAGAATACTTCTAATCAATCTAATGAAGAAGAGATATTTGGCCAATCAGGGTTACACTAATTCAATTGCTTTGACATATTATTTCGCGTTATTAGGAATATTATTATACTCATTATTCTATGATCAAGATCTATAGTCTTGTGGTTATTAATAACATTAGTATAAACTATTTTACATCTATTGACCTAACTAATAAGTATATTTTTCTATAAAAAATTAAACTACTTGAAAGCTAACAGGTCGGAGTTATGTGGCATTATGTATTATATATTTTTTTTAAACTTTCGAGTTAATTTATGAATATAATTATTATTTATACCAGATATATTTATAAAAATACATGTATACTCATATAGTAAATTATATTATATTATTTCATTTTATAGCTTAATTAGCTTCTTTTTAAGTTTTCGTCACATTCTGAGCTCGATTTTAGGGGTTTTGAGTAATTTTGTACTATATTAAGTAATCATACTTCTAGGGACAAAATTAGGATTTTGGGTAATTATTTTCAAAATCTAATCACTTCAACTAACTTTTCTATTTAGTTGTAAAGTTTGGGCTCAATTAGATAGTTTTTCCTGAAGGCTTAAAATTTTTGTACGATTATCCTAAATTAGACTTTAGAGTCTCATATAAAGTAAATTCTCACTATTTTGATTGTATTTTTATATTCTTATTATATTATGGATTTCCAAATGTGTAGGAAATCTTCAATTAAGGTTATCATATTTTTTTGTAAGTTTTTAGTTTATAGACACTTAATTTTTGCCTTCTTTATTTTATTTTATTTCTTCAATAGGTCTTAAATTAATAAAAATACAAAAACAAATAGGAAATTAAAAAAATAAAGAAATTTAGAAAAAAAAAACAAGAATTTTAGCAAGATACAAAAATAGGAAAAATATAAAAAAATAGGAAATCTAGAAAAAAAATAAAAAATTTAGAAAATGAAAGAAATAGTGAATTCAGAAAATAATAAATTTTTAAGTTATTTAAATAGAATATAATTTTAATTTAAATAATTTTGAATAAAAAGACGACGAGCTTGGGTTTAGATTTAAATTTAGCCTAAGTTGACTTGGTCCATATGTGCAATTAAATAAAAAAAAAACAATAGCTCAGTTAACTAAGCACTTGGACTTGATATTGTATGTGACTTGGAGATCCTAAGTTCAATCCATAAAAGGTGCAAAATGTATCTTTTATTTTCTTTTCTCACTTCATCACCATGTTACGAGTTACATCATTGCTACATCATTTATCAACTTACTTCTAAATGTGGTAGACACACTTCTGCATGTGTTGAACATACTCCTACATGTACAGCTATATATTTAGCACCACATATTGTCTAGGTTCGTTCAATCCAAAATTGGAAGAAAATCATGTCGCATTTAATTTTTTTCATTATTAACTCGACCATGATATCTATAAATAGGAGTCTACTCTTCATTTTCAAAGCACAACAAAGTTTCGAAACACTTTAGAAAAACAAAAATTGAAACTTCCTCTCTCTAGCACGGTTCTTCTCTTTCTTTAAGATAGCATCCCCTACGGAGTTTTTTGATGAAAACCATTACCATCGGATTTTCCGAGCCAACCGAGTTGAAGTGAGCCAATCGAGTCGAAGTAAGCCAACCGAGTCGATCCAAGTTGAAGTGAGCCAACAAGCTGATCTGAGCCGCCTTTGAGCCGTCTAAGCCGATTTGATGCCAATTTAAGTTAACCTGGTTTGTTTGTTTGTTTTTTATTTGTTTATTTGTAAATGTTATAAATAAGGAAAATAAAATTTAATATTTTTGCAGGTTTAGATAATCATTCGACTTTCCAAAATTAAAATTAAACTCTAAAAATTACCTTATTGCAGTTTATGTACTTATTTGTTCTTTGTTTGTATCATAACTGTATTAACATTTTTGTAGGTTTAGTTTTTTTTTTTTATTGTTTTGAGTGGGGGATTTATTTCTTGTACTATAAACACATGATAGATATAGACACCTAATTTTTGCTCCTTCGTAATCCTAATTTTTTATTTTTGATTTTTTTATTTTTTACAAAAAGGGTCCCAATTCAAAAATAAAAATAATAATAAATAAAATAAATAAATAAATAAAAATTAATCAATAAAAGATAGAAAAATAATAAAAATTAACAAACGATGAAAATACAAAAAAAATAAGAGAAAAATTATAAAAGTTTCGTAGAGTTTTAGAAAGTAATTTATTATAAGAATAAATAGTTTTAGCTTTAGTTTTAGTTTTAGTTTTATTTTAGAACAAATAATTATTTTAGGGAATCGGGTAGTTTAAGTACAATTTAATTGTACTAAATGTCAAGGCACAGGCCAACGGCTTAACGAATAAGTATTGGAGTATTGGATTGGATTTAATTAAAAGTCTTGGGTTTGAGTCCTATGTGCTTTTATTTTTCTACCCTTTTTATTTTTAGCAAGTTGAGTGCATGAGATCACAACTAATTAAATATTTTTCGTTCGAATTTGAATCATTATAGAAGATATGAATCTAGTTTGATTTCGATTAAATTGGATTTGAAGTAATATAAATTATTCAAATTTAATTTAATCAAAATCAAATTGAAATCAATATAATAGATTTGATTCTATGATTTGGTTCAGTGCTTATAAAATCAATTTTTCATCTTCAACTAATTCGACTCGTCAACGTTGAACAAGTGACTGAAACAAACGCCACATCACATTCTACTGTCAACATAACTCCAGCAGCTCGCAACAAAAATCCTTCCACGGACGTTGCAGTAGCCTACCGTACCTACTTCACAAGTCCAATTACTACACTGCTTCACTTGTTGAACCTAAATCAACCACACCACTGACGCCGAACACATTGCCTGTACGGCCTATTGCAGTCATGAAAACTGACACACCATTTTCTCTTCATTCTCGCACATACAGAACGCATTTGCACGACAGTTGTCTCCTATACACACGACACAACTCCAGCAACCCACTCATTAATCAGCTCACCGACCAAATGATCACCGTCCGAACAATTCACACAAAGACGAATTCTAAAGCACTTCACCATCGTTTGCACGACAGCGAACACACACGATCCTGATCAACTATCGCCACTGCCGAACAACAATCGGGTTTGGTTTATTTTCATTTTTTATATTATTATATCATATTATATTATTAGATAGTATATATCATATTATATTATTAGATAGTATATATAGATATGTATATATAATAGGATATGTTTTTAGTATTAGTTTTCTAATATTATATGGATTATATTGATTCAAGTGAATGTTTATTTTATAAGTAGTAATATAGATATAAAGATATATAGATATTAGATAAGGGATTGTTAGTATATAATATATAATACATGAATATGTTAGTTTAAGAGTTTTAGTATTAATTTTTATATAACGCGAGGAAGAAGGTCAGTGAGGGTTTTGCTGTGGCGTGTGCATGGATGTATGTTGTAACATACAGTAAAGCTTATATGCGTTCCAGACATGGGTAAAAGGGAACGTGAAGGTATTGTGTCGTTGCGCGGATTCGTCCATGGTACGGTACAAAGCGGATTGGTCGGGCATTGCTGCCCGTCGCCAATTTGTGTATTGTAGTTATGAGCTGATCGATGCTCGGAACGAGAATTGTTTGGATGTTGGGAGTGCAGTTGTGGACAGTCAGGGGCATTGCTATGGTGATTATGTGCTGCAGTGTGTGATCAGTGGCGGTAGAGTATAGCAACGGCTGTCGTTCGTGATCGGAGTGTGCTGCTTACTCGTTACATGAGTGGACTTGTTGGCCAAATGTATTGCAGTAGTGAGCGTGTAGCATGGGGGTCGCAGTACGTGTTCGAGAAAAGACGTGGCTATTGTCGTAGATCAGTGTTGGATCAAGGGTGAAAAGATGCTACCGAGCTTGTTGTTTGGTTCGTTGACCGAGGCGGTATTGAGCATGCAACGAAGAAGAAAGTCAGATGTGTGCTGTTGCAGACTGCTATAACGTATTGGCGCTGTTGGCGTTAAGTGATAGGGTGTGATTCTAAATATATGAGTAAAAGTGCTTGCGATTGGATCACGCCGGGGCATTATGTAAGCCCAAAAGCCAAGCCAAGTAACCGTAGGATTGAACTTAGAACCCAAAGTTTAGGGTGATCGGTTAAATAATCCAATCAAACCCAAATTATAAACTATTGAGAGGAATATTAGTAAAACTGACCCCGTAAACTTGAATTTAAGAAAATAAGTAATAAAATAGGAGACTATAAAATTTTCAAATTTTAAGCATAATAGGTATTAATTATCGAAAATGCGAAAAGTGTAATGAAATAACTAATAAATTACTAGAGATAGATTATATGTATACTAAAAATTTTAGAATGACCAAAATAATATTTAGGAATGTTCACGTGTACTCCACATGTATTTATGTGTAGATAAAAATACACGTAATTACCTAAATTAGCCTAAAACTAAGCAAATAATTAAAGAAAAATACAAAATAATTATAGAAAAATCAGAAAAAAATCAGAAGGGGATAACTGCAACAAGATTAGGTCGTGGTCAGCAAGAAAAAAAATAACCAATAAGAATGTGACAAACAAAAAGCCAAAAATCATGGAATTGGGGCAAAATCCCATCAAATTAATGTACATTAAATTCTACAATTGTCTATAAATAGGGAAAAAAAATTCCAGAAGTCCTTTGGTCAAATTAAGATCTAAGAAAAATCAAAACACCGAAAAAATCGAGAGAAAATTCAGAAAAAGAAAACTGTGCAGATTAGGCAAGTAAGCTAAACCCACCACTCACCACCACCACCACCACCTGGGACCGAACCACCACCACCACCTGGGACCGAACCACCACCACCACCCTACACTAGACCCACCGCCTGGACCGACCGACAACATTGGACCGGGTTTGGACGGCTCAAAAGCTTCGAACCGGTTAGTCATTTATTCACCCGATTTTTGTATAATTTTGTAAAATTATTTATTTTGCCCAGAAAATTATGAAACTTATTATTATGAGATTTTATTGTATGTAGAATTAGGAAAAAATATTGATTTAGTTTAATTATGTCTGGAAATATAAGGTCCATAACAAATTGTTCAAAACCTATCATTAGTAAACCGGAAAATAAATAGGTTTAAGGATGTAGTTTAGAGTTCAAAATTTTTCTGTAAGATACTCATATGATGTATAATAGTGCTATGAAGCCATTTTTTAAAAATTAATTGTCGAAATTTTTAAGTTAATTTTTAGCCCTAAAATGATGGTAAAATTGGGTGATTAAAGGTTAATTAAGTGATTAGGATGTTAATTACCGATTTGAATCTTAATTAGAGGTTTAGGAAAGTTAATCTCTGCAGTGGAACCTTAATCCTAGCCTTTAGGTACTAAGTATGGTTAATTAGCGAAATTAGGTAAGTAATATAACAAATTAGTAATATGTGAAAATGTAAATTAATAAATTTTAAAAAATAAGGTTATTTAGATAATATTATAATAGAAATCAGAAAAATAATAAATTTGAAATGACATTTAATTTTAAGTAAATATCTCAAAATGTAAGATTTTTACACACCGGGAATAAATCCAATACCTCAATTAGGATTAGCGTGTACCGAATAGTTTAGAATACAAAAATTACGACCCAATAGGATATTTAAATACCCGAGCATAATGTGATTAATATCACATTGGGATTCGAGCTTAATTACGACTTAGGAATTAAAACTAGAATCTAGTTTAGGAGCCGAACCCCGAAATAGAACACAACGAATCATTAATACGTTATAGGTATACATGAGGAAAATGAGTTATATTATGAATTAGAATAAGAATCCATAAAATATAAGTACTAAAAGAACCTATTTGTATTATAGGACACCCAGAAATAAATCAGCTCGCAATTAGAGGATCGAGCGATCGAGCAAATTCAAGTAAGTTGGGTTATTGCTTATTGTAATAGAGTATTAGTTTTGTAGTACTCGGAGACTTAGGCTTGTATATGATTGTGCTTGTAAATAGTTTGTGCATGTGCTTGATGTATCTGAATTCGTGCTGGAATTTGTACTGTGAATGATTTTGTACTGATTGAATTGGTATGAACTTGTTGAACACCCTAACCGGCATTTAATCTTAGTCGACCCTAATAACCGAAAACGTCATGCATTGCAACCCGTTAGGGGATCATAGGACTCTCCAACCAAATACCGACCCCTTCGAAAGGGATAGCGCAGGATTGCAAAATGGTCCCTTCTTCATCCCCAGTCGAACTAAGTGACAGGAGAAGAGGTCGCGGCGGGGGTAAAGTCAATGGTTCGAAGGTAGTCACGGGAGGAGCGATGTCTCCATTGCACAAGCCTGGGTTTGGTTGCGAGCTGCTGCATAACATGGAACTCCTCAACCCGGATTGGAGCGGGTGAAATTTCTCTGATTTCACAACGGACCGAATTACGTTGTACGATAACACTTGATTGTTGCATTGCATGAAAATAATTGTTTGATAACCCTGTTTGTGCTTGTATGCATTCATGAGTCTCCAATTCAACTTACTGGGCTGTAGTTGCTCATACCCTTATCGATCCTTTTGCAGGTTCTGATTTATGAACACTTCAAGTACTATGCCGCCCTACAATTACCCAGAGGTTAGTCCGTTTGAAGCCAGGGGTGTGAGGATCAAGTTACTTAATATAATGTGTGACTAGAATGACCATGTAATTAGGAAGGAAAGACTAATAGTTATTATGTAATCTAGTGAACTGTCGTGTTTGTGTAAAACTTCTTGGGAAGCTCTGTGGACTTATTTATAATTATCTATGTTTTATAGAACCTTGTGATAATTATCATAATTGTAGTATAATTATTAATCAAACTGTTTACTTCAAAGCGAGGAGTTGTCGACGCCTTGTATAGATTATCTCCATGGTAGGCACTGTGAGGCCAGTTGCTATCATTGAATGGTTTACACGACGAGACTGTTGCGACTTTGCGACTTCGGGGTGTAACACATTAGTGATATGTAACAGGCCATACAGGCAGTGTGTTCGGTGTCAATGGTGTGAAGTAGGTATGGTAGGCTACTGCAATGTCCGTGGAAGGATTTTTGTTACAAGTTGCTGGAGCTATGTTGACAGTGGAATGTGATGTGGCGTTTGTTTCAGTCACTTGTTCAACGTTGACGAGCCAAATTGGTTGAAGATGAAAAACTGATTTTATAAGCCCCAAACCAAATCACAGAATCAAATCTGTTATATTGATTTCAATTTGATTTTGATTAAATTAAATCCAAATCATTCATATTACTTTAAACCTAATTTAATCGAAATCAAACTAGATTCATATCTTCTATAATGATTCAAATTCAAATGAAAAAGATTTAATTAGTTGTGATCTCGTGCACTTAACTTGCTAAAAATAAAAAGGATAGAAAAATAAAAGCACATAGGTGCTTAACAAGACTCGTACCTAATACTTCAAATTAAATTCAATCCAATACTCTAATACTTATCCGTTAGGCCGTTGGCCCGTACCTTGACATTTAGTAAAATTAAATTATACTTAAACTACCCAATTGTCTAAAATAATTATTTGTACTAAACTAAAACTATTTATTCTTATAATAAATTACTTCCTAAAACTCTGAAACTTTTATAATTTTTCCTTTTCTTTTTTTTTTGGTATTTTCATCGTGTGTTAATTTTTATTATTTTTCTATCTTTTATTAATTAATTTTTATTTATTCTTTATTATTTTTTTTATTTTTGAATTAGGACCCTTTTTGTAAAAAATGAAAAAAAAAATCAAAAATAAAAAATTAGAATTACGAAAGGGAAAAAAATTAGGTGTCTACAATAGATATGGTTGAACCCAGGCCATCTAAGAACCTTTGGATGAGGAGTCATTATTTAAGTTCTGGGTACAGTGGGGCAACCATCATTCGGGGTCAATTAGGTTACCCCACTTAAACTTCGATGTGACCAAGGAACCGTTTTGTAAGAAACGCATGAGATTTCAAAGTTTAAGGACCTTTAGAACTCACCCTTCTTACATACACTCTTCAAGGTTTTAAGGCATCATTGTTATAAAAGAGAAAAAGAAAATACAAACCTAAAGCTTCTTTCCCTTTATTATCATAGAATTCACCCTCAACTTCTATTCATGAATCTATACTATTATCTTACATATCACACGTATTAAGATATGGGGGTTCATTTGTTGCATCAAAGATATAGGGTAGATGCGGTCAAACCTAAGCAGTCTTAAAACCCTAGGAGAGGAGCCATTATGTAGGCTTCGGATGCTGTGGTGTAACTACCATTTGGGGTTGATTAGGTCATCTCACTTAAGTTTAATGTGACCAATGAAAATGTTCTTTAACAAGTAAGATCACAAAACTTACAGACCTTTTCAAAACCTACCCTAATTGCATATACTCCCCTCCTTAAGTTAGTACTTTACCCCTAAGAAATTGCAACCCTACTGATCGTTCAAGAGTTTTAATGCAAGCAAGTTTTTGAAAATAATAGTAGAGTTGCAACTCAAGGGAGTAATGTATTAACCCAAACCATCCCAACACCTGCATATTTCCATGTGTTTTCTTTTTCCACATTGATGATTGATTGTTGTCCATGAAATATGTAGAACTAAAAATGGTGGGTAACCAACAAGAGAATAATCAAAGACCATCAGTTGCCCTAGGAATCCATGAGCAACTACTACAAGCTGAAGCTACCTATGGGAAGTAGAAGGCTAGGCATGTTGAGGCCTTTAACAAGGTCTTGTTAGCTCAAGTTGAAAAAAGTGAGAGGATCATGAATTGGACTTTAGAAATGCTGGATAACATTAAAGCCCAACTACGAGAGTTAGATTAGAAACTTTAGATGTAGTTGAAGGACTTTGAGTTTTATGTACTCTGATCTTTCCAAAATAATTTTTGTTTCTCTCTTTAGTCATCCTTCATTCTTTCTCTCTTTGTAGACAATCCTTTAATAGAACTTTTCATTCTCCCTCACTCAAGGAAGTAAAAAAACAAAAATAAAAATCCACCATTTTTATTTGGTTTTTATAAAATAAAGTTTTATCTTTCTCTCTCTTTAAAAAAAAAAAAAGAAAAGAAAAGTTGTTAACTGGTAAAGAAATTCTTCCAATCAGGTTCACATGGTTGATAACAGACTCGCCTCCTTAGAAAGGATGATGCATTAGATTACCCAACAATGGCAAGTTTTTTTCCCAATAATCATCACTCTCTAGATATACCAAGATTCGAACCTGGAAAGGAGATTCTCAAATCTGGAAGAGAAAATAACTATGTTATAAAAGATCACCATAGATCTAGAAATCGCAATAGGCCCCATGCTTAGAAGATTTCAACACTTGACGTTCAACACCGATCAAGTGCCAGGAAGGGTAAGTGATGAAGGAGGCCTAAGTAGAAAGAAGTCAAGGAGAAGCGAGAAAGAACAAACCCAAGGGACTTAGAGGAGACAATTCACTCAACTAAGGATATCAATCACCTAAATCTTTGATCATTTGAAAGCAGCGATGGTTATATCTTGTGAAGCCCCTAATCCGAATTACAAACTATGCAGCTTTGACCCAGAAGCAAGATGTGACTATCATATGGGTTAGAAGGGGCACTCCACTGAAAAATGTTCAAGATTAAAGAAAAATGTTCAAGATTAAAGAACAAGATTCAAGACCTGATTGATGCAATAGTCATTTAACCAAAGTTACAACAAGATATTCCTTCTTTAAGTCATGGGGATAGTTTAACTAAGTTGCCTAAAGCTCTATTTCTTTTGAGTTTACTAATGCCTTTTGATAAACTCACCGATTGTTTCAAGTAATTGGGTGCTTGTTAAGATAGGGGTAAAGAAAGTTGTTTTCAATAAAGTCTATAATAGCTAGAATAATACAGTTGCCTTTTCAATGAAATGATTGCAATGTTATTTAGGCAAATAAATTCCTCCTCAATAAATCAGTAACTCACTTTTAAAAAGGTTTAAAATGAAAAGAGGAAAACTATTTTCCACACACTAACTTAAAACACTTTGAGAGGTTGAGTGACACAAAGCTAAGGATACTTTGGATTCGTTCCTTAAAGGAGGTCCACTTTGAATGTCATATGCAGATCAAAATGAAATTAAGCATTCATTTCTCCACTTTGAATGTCTATTTGAAGAATTTTTCAAATTTAAACCCAGTTGAGAACCACCCTACAATGGGGAAATTCGGAGGTTAGGGTTATTGACAAGGAGAGAGGGATTAAAATTGGTTTATACTTGCTTTAGTAACGTTAAATGCAAAAGCAAAATTTATTTTTGAGAAGTTATGTTTTTCTTTTCTTTTTTTTTTTTAAAATAAGGAAGAACCACATCCTTTTTAAACATCTTAAGCTTTTACTTACCTCACCCGAGCCCATACAATAGAAATCAATGAATTTAGGATCCTAAATAGCTTAAGAGGTAAAAACTTGGCAGTGGAGACTTAGGCACAAAAGAAAAAGAAAGAGCAGCAAAAGAACAGTGGAGTAAAGTAATAACAAAATAGAAAAAGGAAAAGATGAGGAAAAAAGGTTGGAAAATTAGGCTTAAGTATAAGTCAAGAGCCAAGTGAAAGCCCTATCATATCTTAGTAGGCGTAGTCAAAGCCTAAATAGCCCCAAAGATGTAAAGCTCTAAATCATAGTTTGAGCTCAAAAACCCAAAATCTCTACATCTACTTTGAAGCTTCTCTTACACTTGGCCTTCCTACCCACAATACTACCTTTACATAAGTAAAAGCTCTTCCAATCTTTAAAGATAATTTATCTTTAATAAAAGTTTATTTTTGAAGCTGGGGCAAGCATATATCTAATTGTGCCTAAGGTTCTTAACTTGTATACCCAAGATTATTATTTCAAAATAGGCTTCTTTGTTAGTTCCTTTTGAAACCCTTGGACCAAAAGCCTAAATTCATAATGATAAATCGAAAAAGACCTAATGGATTGATCAAAGTATATCACATACAAAATGGACTATAATTTTGGGGCTGTAGTCAAGAGTATAATATGGACCGAGAGTTTGCAAGGAAGTCCTCTTCAACCAAAACAACTACGAGTTACCTTTTTTAAGATGTTTGAAATCATAAGGTCCTACCAAACGGCTTGACATCTAAGTTAGGGAGAACATAAGAGGCCCTATATGATTATTAAGGAAGGGTTCTTTACCTGTTAGCAATTTAAAAAAAAAAAAGAAAAGAAAAGAAAAAGAAAAGGAAAAAGAGAGAGAAAGTATTTCAAGTCTATGTTAGCTCAAGTGGTTAAGATTTCAATCCATTCTAAAAAAAAAAAGAGGGGGGGTGGGGGGGAGTTAAGAGTCCAGGTTTTTTCTCATTCTTCCCAAAATAAAGGAAATTATTCCCAACATCTTTTTCAAAATAAGTGGTCTTCACAAAAAGGGATTTTCTGTAAATATTTTCCCCAAAATCGAGTAGCGTTTCAAACAAGCTCTTGATTAGGTTATCTCGGCTTTCATCCATTCATCTCTCTTCAAGGTCTTTAGTAAACCCTTATGGCACTTCTATTCTTCGATTCCCTTTAGCATGCCCATAGGGCCCTCCAAGTCATCAAGATCTTTTAGGAAGCTCATAGGATGCTTAATTTCATTTGGTAAGCCCATCGGGCCCCTCTGTTCACCAAGTTCCTCTTAGTGAGCTCGTATGGCACTCCTCTTCATCAATTTGTTTTGGGCTAGCCATCTAGATGCAATCTCAACTCAGTGTCATTTCTAAGTGTCTCTCAGGTAAGCCCATAAGGCGCTTCCTCATCCACTAATCTTTCTTCAAACATTCTAACAGGATCATAGAGCAATTCCCATCATCATTCTCTTTAAGGTTTTTGTGGGCTCATAGGGTGTTTCTCTTCCTTTTAGCAAACCCGTTAAAACCTTTAGTTCCATTTAGCAAGCTTATGGGGAATTTTTGTTCATTAAATTCACTCAAGCATGCCTATTGGGCCCCTTTGTTCACGAAGTTTCTCTTAGCAAGTTAATATGGCACCTATCTTCATCATCTTTTCTATCCAATGCATAAGGCATTCACTTTCTACATTTAGCGTTTAGTCAGCCTTCAAAGATACGATCTTAACTAGGTTCATCCTTCCTAATATTCTCTTAACAAATCCATAGGGCACTTCCCCTCACCAAGTTTCTCTTAAGCGAGCCCATAGGGTATTTCCCCTCTATTCACCTAATTCCATAGGGCAATTCTCCTCATTGTTTCCTTTTGGCATAGCATTAACACCAATTTAGGGTTGTCAGTCCTTGAGAGACGCTCTTGCCTAGGTTAGTAAGCCTTATAAGGTACGATTAGGGTTTTGATCAATCCTGGTTTAGGGTTGCTAATCCCTAAGAGACGTTCCTACCTAGGTTAGTGAACTTAGTGAGGCATGACTAGGTTTTAGATCAATCTTAGTTTAAGGTTGCTAATCCTTGAAAGACGCTCTCGCCCAAGTTAGTAAGACTTGTAAGGTACGGCCAGGTTTTAGATCAATCCCAATTTAGGATTGTAAGTCCTTGAGAGACGATCTCGTTTAAGTTAGTGAACCTTGTAAGGTATAACTAAGTTTTAGATCAATTCTAATTTAGAATTGCTAGTCCTTGAAAGATGCTCCCACCTAAGTTAGTAAACATTATAAGGTACGATCGGGTTTCAAATCGAACCCAGTCCCTAAGTGACGCTCCTGCTTAAGTTAGTGAGCCTAGTAAGGTACGACCAGGTTTTAGATCAATTCCAACGTAGGATTACTTATCCCTTAAAGACACTCTCACTTAGTTTAGTGAGCCTAAAGAGACTCGATCAGGTTTCATTTCTTCATCCAAATCCCTAATAAATCGATTTTAGGATAGCTATAATTGTTTAAAGTCATCCTAAGGGCAAAAATAGTGTTTTTTTTTTTTTTTTTTGTCTCTGTGGCAAACTTTCATTCAAACTTCATCATAAAGAGGGGTAGCTGTAGACACCTAATTTTTGCCCCATTTATTTTATTTTATTTTTTATTTTATTTCCTTAATAGGTCCTAAATTAGTAAAAACACAAAAAAAAATAGGAAATTAAAGAAAACTCAAAAAATAAAGAAATTTAGAAAAAAAAAAAGAATTTTAGTAAAATACAAAAATAGGAAAAAAGCACAAAAAATAAGAAAATTGAAAAAAAAAAGGAAATCTAGAAAGAAAAAAAAGAAATTTAGAAAATAAAAAATAGTGAATTTAGAAAATAATAAATTTTTAAGCTGTTTAAATAAAATATAATTTTAATTTAAATAATTTTGAATAAAAGGTCGTTGAGCTTGGGTTTAAATTTGAGTTTAGCCTAATCTGACTTGGTCTAATTATACATATGCATTACGAAAAACTAATAATCTAACTAGATAAGCACTTAGACTTAATATTACATTTAACTTGGCGATCCTAAGTTCAATCCATAGAAGGTGCAAAATGTATTCTTTTTTTTTTTCACACTTCACCGCCATGTCATGGCCACGTCATGGGCTACATCATCGCTACATCATTTACCAACTCAATTCTAAGTAAGGTAGACACATTCCTACATGCGTTGGATACACTTTTACACACTTTGGACATACTCCTATACGCGCTGGACACACTGTATTTAGCATTACATATTGTCTAGGTTCATCCAATCCAAAATTGGAAGAAAATCATATTGTATTTAATTTTTTTCTATCCTTAACTCGACCATGATACCTGTAAATAGGAGTCTACTCATCATTTTCAAAACACATCAAAGCTTCAAAACACTTTAGAAAAACAAAATTGGTTCAAAAACTGTTTTGTAAAATTGGTTTTAATCGTTAGACTAGTGACTAAGTTATGATCAATCCACCTAATTGGTTATGACATAATTATTTTTCCCGACTCCGATTGGGTGGCGATTTCAAAATTGTTTCCAAAACAAAAAGGAACGGTTTTCTTTAAACCTTAGTCGATGATCGATATTAAATAGATAAGGTTTAGTACTGATCAATTTAAAGAAGACTTAATTTCATAAAAGAATCGGAAGGTGAAAAACCAGGCTTAACATAGCCTAATCGGTTTACTTTTCCGAATGCCCTAAATTAGCTATTGACCTTAATCGTACAAGGATAGAACTTTGTTCTAATGCTTAAATGTTCAAGTCTTGATTGCTGATTTAGGGGATATTACATTCTTATCAAAATCAATTAGTGAATCTTTAGTTCAATAATCTCCCCATTTTTTATGGGGAAAAACTCTCATATATTTAAGAACTCCCCTTCAATCTAATACTCCTCCTTAATTTAGCATTTGATTTCAAGATATTTAACAATTGAATAAAATTAAGTGAGTTCTTGCAAAATGAGAGTATTGATTCTTTTCAAGACTTAAGATACGTTAACTTATAATATAAGTCCAAAAAGCCAAAAAAGATATAACCATTATCCAATGAACTAAACAAAATATAATTTATCCAATCAATGTCTTGAAAATTTCTCCCCATTTGGCCTCATAAAACAGAAAAGGATCCAAGTAACAAAGAGGGAAGAGGATTCAAGTCAAAATTTTGTTAGAGTCCCAACTTATACTAAAGAGTATGCCCCTTATAAGAAGAAGAACAAAGAAATACGAGGCTTAAAGGGAGCAATAAAACAGCCAGCAATGACATCCAAGAATAGCAAAGCAAGTTCATTAAGGACAAAAGTTCAGCAAACACACTACAAGAGCAATAAACATCCAGCAGTGATAGCTAAGATTAATAAAGCAAGTCTATCAAGGACCAAAATTCACACTACAATGGAAACATAAAGTGGCCAAAGGTTTAGTCGATGAGCAAAATATAAGAAAGATAAGAGAAAGCTGAAATGGACAATCTAAGCAATAGGTGGATCATCATCTTAAGCTGGAGGAGGAAAAGGGCAAAATGAGTAGTGATAATTCAGCTGGAAATGATTGTAAAGCCCTTGAAACCTGCTATGAAGGTAATCATGAATATCCTCCCTAAGTTGATTGAACAGTATCTCCGAGTATTTATAGAAGGGGTGTTGAGATGCAAGAGGAGAAACTGAATCAACTGTAGGAAATCTACAATCAGGTGGAGGTTGGTGAGAAGAGCCTTCAGGAGGAGGAGTAACATTAGGACTAAGATCCATATTAGAGAGAGTATGTCATTGTGACTACCGGACCCATCAGAGGATGTAGGTGGGTAGGGTGGGTCACACTCATAGCTAAGATCAAGTGAAGGGAGAGGTTTCCTTCTAACCTAATTGTTGCCAATTTTCTTCTAAACCCCCTAACAGATGTCAACAAGTTCAAGATGCTTGATACGAACTACCCATAGAGGTATAGGGAATTATACACCCTTACGGACAAGTAATTAAGTAACTAACCTACCAAACTAAGAAAAGCTTGAGAGGGGTTATTGGTGACATACTTAAAACATCGAACCATAATGCTGAAGAAGTTAACTTGCTTATTCATGAGGAGATAATAAAGGATCTATAAGTCTTGATTGGTAACATTGGACTGCTGTCCTCGAGGAAGGTAATAGCTATGGATTACAATATGGTAAAGAATCTTGATCCTAAGGTCAAGTCTAATAGAGGCTAAATTCCTTATCTTCCCTTAGTTAGCTCCAAGGCCCTTATATCGAAAAACCCATTCATAGAATTTTGCGCCATGAAAGTTTACATTCACATTAGTTCCTTTAATAGAAGCACCAATACAACTACAAATATCCTTAGGAGTAATCATTATTAAAGTGCCATAAACATAAGTGTAGAAAACAATGCGACATAATTCATCACTAGGATTCATCTCCAACGTAGGCCTACCTTGATCATCTAAAGAATCTAATATGTTACGATAAAAGCATTTGAGAGCATCATACCTCATTTAGAAGCTAAAGGATGTCAATGACATGGTTAGTGATCATGCCGGGAATGGTCATAATGCGAAATTCCTTAAGCACTTCTAGAGGATAGAATATACTAGTATCGACTTCCAAATTGACAAACTTTTCAAATTGTTAGGTGTAAACCCTATAATTTGGTGTTTGGGATTTGAACTGTTAAATTTAAGGCGATCAAGTAAATTGTCTGATCAAGCCCAAATTTTATGATGAAGTCAAGAATATTAATAAAAGTAAACCCGTAGGTTTGGATTTAGGAAAATAATTAATTGTTATAATATTGAATTATATGTAAATTTCCTGTTATTTATCAGAAACGTGTAAAACAAGTTCCAATAACTAACAAATCTATAAAGATAAATTATATGCACATTAAAAATCATAAAATAACTTAAATAGCATTGAGAAATATTTATTTGTACCATATATATATTTATATGTAAGTAAAAATACACAAAATTACTTAAATACTTGAAATATGCTAAATAATACTGAATAGTTAAAGAAAAATCAAGAAAAATAGGGAAAATTAAATTTAAAAAAGTAAACCAATAAAATTAAGTCAAATAAAAAGTGAAAAAGTAAGAGATAAGAGATACTTGGTAAGAAAAAATTGGAAGAAAAATCCCAAACCCAACTATAAATTCAAAAAACCACTTTCGAAACCTCATTTGGTCAGTTTAGTATCAGAAAAAAATTATGGAGCGGAGAGAAGAGAAGAAAAACCAATTTTAGCAAAATTAGACAAAATGATGTGTATTTAGGGCTTATAAAGAGAACTCATATCCAATGACCACCTAGAGAGGAATGGCCACAACCAATAGATAGTGGATCCCAAATCTAGAGCTGTAGACAATAGTGGAGCCACCGTTGGTGGCTAGAAGCTTGTCAATTGATGAGTTATAATTTTGTTTAATTTAGTAAAAATTTCAAATATGCATGAAAAATTATGAAATTTGGTTTAATTTGATATTTTTTCATGTAGAATTATAATATCAAACCATTTTTTTGAAATTAGAATTGCTTATATAGGTTCCTTAAAAACAGGCTTGATTCCAACAAATTTTGTATGAATTTTAAAAAATAATAAAAATGTTATTTTAAGCTAATTTTGTTGTATATGATATATTTAATTTACATAAAATAATTTTTGATAAACTATACATTTAGTATTTATTAAAATTATTTTGTTGAATCTTCCTTGTTTTTTATATAAAAGAAATAATAGGTTTTTAATTAAATTCCTTAATGAATTTGATTTTTAATGACTTCTAAAGCTTAGTTATGATTTTGAAAATATTTAGTTTGAAACTTATAATTTTATTTGGTCATTTACGTAATTTAAGCTAATTTTTAGCAAAATTGAACCTAAAATCGGTTTATCGGAAAATAATATATATATAACTATCTTAGTAATTTTCATGATTATAATATAACAACCATAATTTACTAATTATAATATATTTTCTAGAGCTTTATTGGAGTTTGAGGCATTAATTGTTTGTATTATGCATAATATGAACTAAATATGTAGGTAAATGGTATATTTTAAGTTAATTTTGTAATTTAGGGTTAATTAGATATAATTTAAGATTTAGGATGTGATTAGACATTTGATATATTATTAGAGAATAAAGGATGATATATATAGTGTTAGAAGTGTTAAATATGTTATTTAGAAGTGAATTATGTAATAATACATAATATGTAAATATATAACATTAATGAGTAGAAAATATTATGCCAAAAGTGATCATTGTAAGAGACTTAAAAACCTAATTTAGAAGTTTTTGGGATTCCTATATAACTCGTAATTAGGAACTAGCTAAAAACCTAATTTAGAAATCAACTCCGAAACTAAATCTGAACCTAGCGTAAATTAGGAATAATTTTAAGAGACTTAAAAACCTGAATACTTAAGTATACTAAAACTCTAAACTAAAGATAATAATAAGCGTTATAGGATAAAATCAATCTATGGCAGTTATGTGGAAACTAAAACAATGTTTGTATTATAGGGATAATCGGCGATGGCTTATGCAAGTTATACCTTGAGTAAGCAAGTGATGAGTCCAGATAAGTTGGGATTAATATATTATTGTATTTCGGAGTACTAATTTGTAGTACTCGAAGGCTTGAAATTGTACTTGATTATGTTTGCTAGATAGTTGACCGTGCGCATACTTGTATATGATTGTTTCTAAGTTTGATGATAAGACTCTGATTTAGTGTTCTAGTTCGTAGTTGTGTGATTTGTTTGAAATAATTGAACACCTTAAACCGAATCTAACTAAATATATGACTTGTAAATCTAAATCGGACATGTATAGCAACTCATTAAGGAAAACATTAGGGTTCTTTGGCTAATGGTTCGAACAAAGTGATAGGTGAGGAGTTAGATAGCATAATTGGTTCCTTAGTCAAACTAAGTGACATGTGAGGAGGTCGCGGTAAGTGTGAAGTTAATGGTTCGAAGGTAGTCGTAGGAGGAGCGGTATCTTTATTGTACAAGCTTAGGTTTAATCATAAGCTGTTGCATTAAATAGAAACTCCTCAACTCAGATTAGAGTTGGTATAATTTCTCTAATCTTACAATGAGTTGGACAACGTCGTACAATGGCATTTGCTTGTACATACATGCATCTAACTAATTTGGTTAATAACCCTGTTTATGTTTAAGGTATAGTTTTAAGCCTACGTCCTAACTTACTAAGCTATTGGTTGCTCACATCCTTATAGACATTGTTGCAAGTGCTTACTAGGAAGCAATCAAAGCAGTCTATATTTATCTTGAAACTAGCAACTACTGGATCCTAGGAAGTGAGGAAATACATCTGAAGAACAGATATATTTTCAAGGTCTTAGCTCTTATTTTAGAATCTTCCATTTTTGAATGATGTATTACTTAGGAAATATAGTATGATGAAACTTTACAAACATGAGTTGTAATATTTGAATCCTAATGTATATATATATTTTCATACTTTCTTAGGTAAATAATTTATTTAATTTATGAATTATTTACTTCAAAGCAGGTCACTTGCGAACGCTTTATATAAATCGAGTTTAAGATAGCAGCTATATGGTCAGTTCTATCTTAAAATGGTTTGCACAGCGAGAATGTTACGACTCTGCCGTTTCGGGATGTAACATTGGGTGTGTTGATGTGAAGGAAAGAGGCAGTAGTCATTAGCTAGGGGTATGAGACCATAAGCAGTTCGCAGTTGCATAGTAGTTGAGAGAAGAGAAGATGAGTGAGAAGGAAAAGGAGAGGATGGATAAGGGAGTGGAAAGTGTGGGTAATGGCAGCCAGGTTGACGGTAGAGCCGGGGGAATGGTGGTGGCAACGTGATGGTGTATGAGTACTTTTTAGAGAGAAAAAGTGGCGTAAGGAAGAAGAAGAAGGTGAGATGAGTGAGAAGTGATTAAAGGAGTGGAGAGATGATTTGAGTAGAAAAACTAAGATTTTAATGGTGGAAGGAGAGTGGATTGAAGAGAGAAAGATAGGTCAGGGTTTGGGAGGAAGAGAAAAAGGGGTTTTAGGAAGAAGATGAAAGAGAGAGAAGCGATCGGGCACTATTTAATTTGCGCTTGGAAACAGAAGTATCGACATGATGGTAATGAGGGAAGTTGGCATGTTGGTGATGAGATCAGAGGTGATGTGTTCTTATCGAAAATGGTATACTGGCATGCCAATAGTTAGGGGTACTGATATGTTAGTTCTTAGAACATAACCGTAACCAACTTTTTGTTTAAGAGAGTATACCGGCATGCCGGTAGTAAGGGATACCATCATAACAATTCATAGAACAAAATCGAATCCAATTACTTATTTAGAGGAGTATACCAGCATACCGGTAGTGATGGGAATCGTCATGCTGGTTGTCTACAATTCTGTATAAAATGATTTAAGTCCACTTCATTGGTCTATGTTGACAACTCAAGTTGATTTGAGTTGATTTAATGAGTATTTTAACACTTTAAATAAGTTTATTTAAGTCTATTAAGGCTTGGAAAAACTAAATTTAAGTGAGATTTTAAAGATTTAGCCAAATCGAATCCTAAAAGCTATGAAGTGTATGACTTAGAAGAAATGTGCATATATAAGCAAGTCATGTGAATAGCCATTAAGTTTTTGCACATCAACATTTCAAGCAAATTTCAAATACATATTTGATCATAATAGGAACAAATTATAACTTTAAAGCTCTATAAAATATAAAATCACTACTTAAGTACCTTAAGATCAAGGTTAAGCATGTAAGTAACTAGTAAGCAAGTAGAGAGTCTTTCTCAATTTCAAAATAAGTTCATGCTTCAAACATTTTTGAAGTTATCAAGAAGCATAAGGACTCATGATTAAACCAAGCAACATTCATATTGGTATAAATAGGCATGTGATGCTCTACATAGCACTTAGTGCTCAACTAGGGTCTAGAGAAGTCAAATATGCATAAAATTCAAATTAAGCGAGTTTGACCACTCAAACATGATTTAGAGATAAATATAAGCATGTGAAGCTTGGTTTTGAGCACAAAAACTGATACATGATGAACTTAAGCATATATGAACTTGAATACTTATGAATGACTTCAAGTGTGCTCAAAACATGCTAAATATCATATTTAATACATGAAATTCATATGAGCATGTTTCTTAGACCTCATAGTGTGGATTTTGCCAATCAACCCACTTAGTATGTCATTTTTGCTCAAAAAACGCTATCTTAGTTCTTATATGACTAATATTCATCTTGTATGATTATTCTCAATTATCTTCTTAGAGAGCAAAATCTTTCCTCACTTAAGGGTTTTGTGAAGATATTGGCTATTTGATTGCAAGTATCAACAAATTCTAAGTGAATTTCATTGTTTTGCATACGATCATGAATAAAGTGATGTCTAATTTCTATATGCTTAGTCTTAGTATGTCGAGTTGGATTTTTGGTCAAATTTATAACACTTCTATTATCACATTTTATTGGGACATTAGTGAACTCTAGATCATAGTCAAGCAGTGTTTGCTTTATCCATAGTACTCGAGTACAACATGTGAGACTCATATTAACGCAACTAGGTTCGGCAGCCGATTTATGGCGTTCGGAAAAGTAACTTTATTAAGCTAAAAGCTTACAAGGGGTTTCGTGAGATTAGTTGAGAAGTTTTCGTAGGCTTGAATTTTAAAAATATAATAAAATATTAAAAATATAGCTAAAATTGTATAAATTTATTATACTATTATTATCGGTAACACGCAAATTAGATCTCGAAAAATAATGAACACTTAGAGATAAATTATAAAAGTAATATAATTGATATTGTATAGAAAATAATATATAAAAGATATGTATATACATAAGGTATAATTATTATATAAATATATATATCTGTAATTATTGAAAATACCTGAAACTAAGTTAAATTTACTAAATAAATTACTAAAAAGGGAAAAATGGTTAAAAAATTATTAGACAACCAAAAGACTTCAATTCGGTGTAGCAATAATTTGATATGCATGAAGAGGAGGGAGATTAACATTTGGATACATCAATCTTCACTTTTCCACATGTCTTTAGGTTAGAAAAATCAAAGATTATAAAAAGAAAGGCTATAAAAATTGAGACCATCATTCTAGACAAAGCTTAGTCAATTACAAGGTTAGAAATATCTTTAGAGTGAGAAATTAGAGAGAGAAAATGAGGAAACGGAATTGGAAAAAAATAGTATGTGAAGGAGGGGATTTGCGAGATCCTGAAGAAGATAACCAATTGGAAGTGAAACAATATGGTGGCTTGACGGAGGGGTTGGCGACTAGATTGGCCGACAAACCCCCTTCCCTCACCGGTAGTTGGAGTTTTGCATTCCCAGTGAGTGTTTGGTTTTCTCGATTTTAACAAAAATTTAGGAAAAATAGCAAATGAACTCCAAAAATTTTGAAATTTGGTTTCCCTACATATTTTTGTATAAGGAATTCAAATATTCAATCAAATTTTAAAAATTTTTAGTATAGATATGAGGTCCTTAAGAAAAAGTCCCACATAACATTTTCGATTAGGTTTTTAAAAGATTAATCTATGTAGTTTCGACTTGAAATTTTATTCAGATACTCCTAAGATGTTATATTTTAATGTTGAGTGGTCGGATTTCTGGAATTAAGTTGTTGAGTTTTTAAGAAAATTCTATTTTTATGTAAACAGTGCGTTAGATAGGGTATTTGTTAAAAGAGATTAATGATATTTTATAAAATTATGGTATACACTAAATTTCCCTGCAAATTGTAGCTAAGAGTGGTTTAATATGAATTTGGGAAGGATAATTTATAAGGAAAAGTAGGTATCTTATGATTTAAGGTTAGATTTTTCAAGTGTTTAATATACTTGTAAACTAATGGATAGTATGTGGAGAAAGAAAGTGGATGATTAAAGTTAAAGGTGATACTTATTGGTTATGTAAGGCGTACACTTCTGGAAATACATAGCAAGTAGAGGATATGTGAAGTAGTTATATGTACTAGTTGCAGCAGGGTTAGAAAGTATATAAGAAAGTCAAAATGCAAGCCAGTGTGAATAATGGAATTTGTACCCAAGAGTAGTTTATATTTGGACTCTATCTTATTTCTTATGATAAGCTATAAGTCAGGAACTTACTAAATAAGAATATAACTTTGGATTGAGGGTCAGAAACTTTGTCAGAAATTGGGTTAGAATGTTGTTTAGTGTCGGATATCCTTGACCACATCCGAAGTTCGACAGTAGACCAACTAGTAATTTATATATGAATTCTACACCCTTATTAGAGTTAGAACATGAGTCAAAAGCCACTTAGACAATAGCCTATACCACAACATTAGGCCAAAACCTTAGTTAGAAAGTAATTCAATGGAAGATACAAAATATATGAACAATTAGAAGTTTAAAGACAGTTGGTACCGAATATTGAATCATTGGGAGTCGGAGGATAGATCAGAAAGTTGCTTAATTATAATTTTTAAGAATTTATTGAAGTTAGAACTTAGACCAGAAACTACTAGGTAACAATTTGTATTCAGTTGAAACCTTTGTCAAAAGGTATCCTATTTTAACTAATATTTAACAAACACCTTAAAAAACCTTACCTAACACAATTGGAAATATAGTTAAATGTCCACAATAAACATGTATATTATATAATGGACATGAACTAAAGACAAGACGAGAACAACACATGAGGAGAATGAGCATTGGTATCCAGGACCTTAGTATATGTCTTGTTTATGGCTGTAAGTTAGTTGCTTGTGCACATGTAGTATATGTGCTTGAATACTGTTATGCTATTTGAGTACTAGATTAATGTGTTGATTACTTCATGATATTATATGCTTTGGACTATTTGAATTTGCTTGATTACCCTAAAAGTAATCTAACATAAACTCGGCTTAACCACTAATCGAACTTGCATTACAACCCAATAGGGGTAACGATTAGGAACCGTGGGCCAAACACGGACGCCTTCGTTGAGGATAGTAGAAATGGTCCTCTTCTCACCCTGAGTCAAACTAGCTGACAGGAGAAGAGGTCATAGCTAGGTTGGGATCAGTGGTTCGAAGGTAGTTTCGGGAGGAGCATGTTCTTCATTGCATAAGCTTCGGTTTGGTGACCAAATTCGCGAGTACGCGGCGTTAAACTCAAAGAAACTCGGATTAGAGCAGGCACAATTTCTGTGATCTTACGACAACCGGTCAATGTCGTACGATGGCATTTGCTTAATTATACATTGCATTCAACTAAACTTGCTTGATAACATTGATTGCTTCATGTCAGATATGTGTTACTGTCTTCGTCTCACTTACTAAGTAAGTGGTCGTTCATTTCCCTGTAGTTGTTTTGCAGGTTTCCTTAAAAGACTTACAAGAAGACTAGAGAACAGGGTTGGGAAGTGAGATTTATGATTTACCTAACTGGATTTCTATTCAGTTTATTGGCTGTATTAACTTGTAAGAAAAATAATAAGGTCTCTTCAGGTGACCCCTACTTTTTAGTCCATGAAATTTATTCTATGCTCTATAAGTCGATGGATTTTAGTAAAATTTTAGTTGTAAAAATTATTTATTAGAATCTATTTGTAAAGATTACACTACATGTTGATTCTTACCAAGTACTAAAGGACACTTTCAAGCAGTAGAGTAGTAAACGCTTTTTGTAGGCTATACCTACGTTAGCAAGTAAAGCGGTTAGTTTCTAGCATAGGTTGGTTTATATGGCAGGACCGTTACAACTCTTTGCTTTAGGGTGTCACACAACATCTACCAGCTAATACATATTCTGCCTCAACAATAGAAAGTGTTATTGAGTTTTATTTCTTTAAATGCCATGATACTAAAGAGTTACCAAGGAAGGGACATGTGTCGTTTGTGCTTTTCCGATCAACTTTGTAACCGGTAAAGTCGTCATCGGAGTATCCAATAAGATTAAATGAGGTGAACTTAAGATACCACAAGTCGATTTCAATGGTGCCCGTAAGATACTTAAAGATGTGTTTGACCATATTTAAGTGAGATTTTTTATGGTAAGATTGAAATCGTGCACATAAATACACAATAAACATGATATTGGGCTTAGATGCAATTAAATATAAAAGACTTCCTATCATGCCCCCATACATCTTTTCATAAATGTTCCTTCCACTTTTGCCTTTATCACGTTTTAGAGTGGTGCTTATTAGAGTTAGCTTAGTCTTATAATTTTTCATTTTAAACCTTTTTAAGAACTCCCTAATGTATTTAACTTGGTTGGTGAAGGTTCCATCTTTGGTTTGTTTAACCTGAAGACTTAAGAAATAGTTGAGTTCTCTCATCATACTCATTTCAAATTCATTTTCCATACATTGGACAAACTCATTAACTAAATCCATGTTAGCAACACCAAATACAATATCATCTACGTATATTTGGAGAATTAGTATATGAGCATTATGTTGCTTAATGAACAATGTTGTGTCAAGTTTCCCTCTAGTGAATTCATTCTTTATCAATAAGCTACTCAATATTTCGTACCAAGATCTAAAAGCTTGCTTAAGTCCATACAAGGCTTTATTGAGCTTATATACATGTTATAGGAATTCACTATCCTTAAATCCTGATGGTTGCTCTGTATATACTTCTTCTTTGATATAACCATTTAGAAATATACTTTTAACATCTATTTGATATAATTTAAAGTCTTTATTTAGAGCAAATGCTAAAAGCATCCTAATGGCCTCTAATTTAGCAACTGGAGCAAAGGTCTCATTGAAATCAATTCCCTCTTCTTGGTTGTAGCCTTTTGCAACCAGACATGCCTTGCTTCTTGTTATTATTCTGGTTTCATCTAACTTGTTTTAAAACACTCATTTAGTTCTGATTATCGATCTATCTTTTGGTTTAGGTACTTAGTTCTATACTTCATTTCTAATAAATTGATTTAGCTTTTTTTACATAGCTTTAATCCAAAATTCGTTCTTTAGAGTTTCATTTACATTTTTTGGTTCAAGTTGAGATAAGAATGCTACATTACTTAGATTCTTAAGATAGGCTCTAGTTTGCATCTTATTAGATGGTTCTCCTATTATTAGATCCTTATGGTGATTTTTAATGAATTTTTATTCTCTAGGTAAGTCTATGTTAGAGTTGTCAATAATTACATCTTGCCTAGAGGATTCTTTCTCATTTGAAATGGATTGATTCTTGTTAAGACCAAGACCGTTCCATTGAGCACCAATGTTCTCTATTTCATCATTAGACTCTCTATATGCATATGTATAATCAAATGGAACATGAATTGACTATTCTACAATAAGAATTCTTTTGTTATATACTCTATAAGCCTTACTAGCAAGAGAATAACCAAGAAAGATGCATTCATTTGATTTTGAATCAAAATTTCTAAGTCTTTCCTTTCCATTATTAAGAATATAACACTTTATATCAAATGGATGAAAATATGATATGTTAGGTCTTTTGTCTCTCTAAAGCTCATAGGGTTTTTTTTTTTTTTTAAGAATAGGTCTTATGAAAACGCGATTTGATATATAACAAGCCATATTAATGGTTTCGGCCCAAAAATACTTAGATAGATTATTGTCACATAGCATAGTCCTAGCTATTTCTATAAGAGTCTTATTTTTCCTTTTGGCAACACCATTTTGTTGTAGAGTTCTGGGTGTTGAGAAAGTATGTTTTATTCTATTTTTATTACAAAAATCTTCCATTTAGTGATTTTCAAATCCTCCCCATTGATCACTTCTTATTGAGACAATAGAAAGACCATTTTCATTTTGGACCTTCTTACTATAGTTCAAGACTACATGATACATTTTATCCTTGTTTGCAAGGAGAAAGGTCCTAGTATATCTAATAAAATCATCAATTATGGCCAACGCATATTTTTTCCCTCCCAAACTTAAGGTTTGGGTTGGACCAAATAAATCTATGTGTAGTAGTTGGAGTGGCTTAGAAGTTAAGATGGCATCTTTGATTTGAAAGATGACTTTATTTGTTTGTTATATCGACATGCTTGACATGTTTTATCTTTATCAAAACTAATCTTAGGTAATCCTTTAACAAGATTTCTTTTGACTAATTTTGATAAGATATCCACACTAGCATGTCCTAACTTCCTATGCCATAACCATCTATCATTATTTTAAGTAGATAAACAAGTCTCAAGAGAACATGAAAACATATTAAAGACAATTTTGTAAATATTTCCTCATCTATACCCCTCAAAATGGATTTGGTCAATGTTAATATTTTCAATAGAACACTTTGATGCATGGAAGATTACTTTGTATCTTATATCACATAATTGGATAATATCGAGTAAATTATGTTTAAAGTTATCTATAAGTAACACATGCTTGATAGTAAGATCATTATTAATGCAAATATTACCTTCTCTGAAAACATGAACCTTCCAGTTATGTCTGAAGGTTACACTTCCTCCATCCTTCAAGTCTATAGATGTAAACTTGGATATGTATCCCATCATGTGTCTTGAGTAATCTCTATCCAAGATTTATTTGTTATTTTTCCTTGAAGGACCCTACAAAACAAACAATTATTTCTTTGGTACTCACTTTAGTTTGGGTCCTTTAAGGTTAGTTGTTATAATATATGCTTGTCCCTTAAGGACTTAAACTATTTTGCCTTTGTTATATAAGCAGAGATTGCGACATATTGCACAAGTATGTGCAATATGACTATATCTTCCACAATAATTGCAAGTTTTATTTGATGCCTTAACAAAGTAGCTTTTGTATACTCTATACAAATTTTCTTTAATATAACCTATTCCGGTTTTGCTTAACTCTTGCCTTTATGTTCCAAGGATTTTTACTAAGTTTTTTTCTCCATCTACAAATTTTGCCATTGTCTTCCTTGAATCATATAAGCTAAATTTTAGGATTAAGTTTTCAATTTCAAGTCAACCTAACTTGTTAACCATATCTTCATCATTTTTTGCCTCAAGTTTAAGTTCTTTATTTGCTTTTCAAAGTTCTCAATTGCTTCCTTCAATTTGCTATTTTCAACTATCAATTCATTGTTTCTAGTACTTAGCTTTTCATTTTTCTTTATTAATTTCTCAATCTCAATTTTCAAATATTCATCGTCTTCTTCTAATCCTTCTTTTGCATCAACTATTTATTAAATTCACTTTTGATAATATCAAACTCATCACTAACTTTACTCATTATTTGCTTCAAAACTTTATTTTTCTTTTGCATTTTTACGTATTCTTTCAATAGCTCATCATATATACTTTTAAGGTCATTAAATGAAGAGTCATGTGAGGGGAGCATACCTTTTCATCGAGAGTTATGAAATAAGTTTCATTATCGGAATCGCTATAATCCCTGTCACTCCAAGTAGCCTTCATAGCTTCCTTTCTTGACTCTTTATCGGCCTTCTTGAGTAAAGGACAATATTATTGAATATGTCACTGCTTTTGACAATTGTAGCATTTGATGATTTCTTTCTTTTCCTTCTTGAACTTAGAAGGTAATCCATATGCATCCTTCTATTTCTTAATCCTTTTTGCTGAATTTCATAAACTTTTGAACTTCTTTGCCAACATTGTTATCTCATTATCATCTTCAGTTGAGTTCTCCTTTGTGACTTTTAAAGCAATTGTCTTCTTTCTAGAATCCTAGAATCCTCTCCTTGTCTCTTTGCCATCTATGTATCTTAAGTGTTCCAAAGAGTTGCTCTTTTGACATTTCATTGAGATCATGAGCTTCCTCAATTACGGTTCTCTTGGTTCTCTTAGCTTCCCAATCTCTTGACAAAAACCTAAGAATTTTAGAATTTATTTCAAAATTAGTAAATGTCTTTTAAAGAACACTTGGGGGAGTAATGATATTGATAAACCTATTATGCATCTCATCAATCATTTCATTTGGATCCATCCTAAAATTTTTAAATTTCCCACATAATAAGCTTATTTTTGTATCCCTTACTCTACCAATTCCTTCATATGTGCTTTGTATTCATCTCATATTCCTTTACCACTTTTACATATACATATCCTATTGAAGTCATTTTCATTTATGACACAATGCAAAATATTCATAGTAACTTTGTTTAGATCAAGCAATTTCTAATCATTATCCAAGTAATCTCTTTCTTCTTTTCCTTCTATCTTAAATGATCCTTAGTTAACTACATGCCACAATAATCTATTTTGTGCTTTCAAGAATATAAACATCCTACATTTCCAATATGGATAATTGCTACCGGTTAAAAGAGGAGGTTTATTGATTACTTATCATTCTAAAAAGCCTAATGCATTAGGTGCTATGATCTTGACTCTGATATGCAATTAAGTAAGTGATTGGAGACTAGCTCTGATACCAATTGAAGAACATTGGGCTAAACTTAAGGGAGGGAGGGGGTGAATTGAGTTTATAGGACAAATTGCAATTCTTTTCAAAATTACCAATTAAATACAATAACAAGAATGATCTAGACAATGATAAAATAATAATTAGTGTAGAAATTAAAAAAGATAGGGATAGAGAAGTTTAAGCTTGAATATAACGTGGAGTTCAAACCATCCCCTAGTCTCCATGGACTTACAATGTCTCTAATTGAGGACTTCATACCACTTTATTAATTTCTTAACACAATGCTCAAAGAGTTACATAAGCTTACATAATCACTATCACATACAATAATCTTGAGTGTAGTGCTTTTCTCTCTCTCAAGATTGCAAATATAAGAACTCTTAAGCACTATACACTAAGTCTCTTTTGTTTGATTGCAAGTAAAGAGTACAAGAGACAAGTAATAAGTAATAAAGCTAAAGAATATAAGAGAATGTCTTTTGATTGTTGTAGAATATCAGTCCTTAATTCTCTTTGGTTGATTTGTTGAGCATTTATACCAACTCATTAAATTCTTCGTGTTATCACACATTAAATACTCCAACGACTACTTGAAACAGGCTTATCGGCGTGCCTGTTCCTTACTATTATTGGCATGACAGTAAGAAAATGTACTACCGGCATGAACACCGATAAGTGTATTAACACGTTGGCTCTTCAAGGTCAGAGAGCTTTTCTTTTTGTAATTTGAGGTTTTATACTATTAGCCCGGTTCTTCCTTGTGTCGTCATGCTAGTAAGCCAAGTATCACCTGAAATAACTTTTAAGACATAACAAACTAATGCACTTTGTAATCCAACTTCAAGACCATTTGATCATCACTCAAAAGATTAAATATTTTGTAAAGTTAATTAATATATTTAATTATTAAGCAAATTAATCGATCTTATTAGATCAACTCAATATAGTCAAATAAAACGTAGTTTAATCATCTACTTTTGTTTTATTCTCATTAAAATCAATTAGTGAACCTTTGGTTCAATAGATATCATCCAACCTTGAACTAATTTACTCAAAAAATATCAGTTTTTTTGGATAATGAAGCAGAAGAAGCATTTCAAGGATTAAAGGGAACTTTAGTGGCCATACTTGTGCTAAACTTACTTAACTTCAACAAGGTTTTCATAATAGAAACCAGTACTAGCAACAAGGCAATCGAAGCAATATTACTCTAAGACCGTCATCCTATGAGTAAGTCCCTTTCTCTACGCCAACAATCCTTATCTGTATACGAAAAAGAATTATTAGCATTAATCATGGTGGTGGATAAGTGGAAGCATTATCTTATGAGTTGAAAATTCATAATAAAAACTGATCATCAGTATCTTCGATATTTGTTGTAACAATGCGTCTCCAATCATTATCAACACAAATGGCTCACCAAACTAATGGGATTAGACTTCGAGATACAAGATAAACAGGGAACTGCTAATGTCACTATAGATGCATTATCAAGAAGAGATGATGATGAACTCTCTCAATTGATCACGCTTTAAGTGATCCTATAACCAATGGATGCTATCCGACATAGTTGGTCTCATGACCAACACCTCCAAACTATGTTAACAAGGTTGAAGAAAGGGGAAGAAGTAAGTGTTTTTCACTTAGACTATGGTAAATTACAGTAGAAGGGTAAGCTGGTTATGGGCAATGACTAAACGCTTAGGGAACGAATCCTTTGGTTATATCATGATAGTTCTACTGGTGGTCACTCTGGTGCTATTGTTACCTACAAGAAGGTTACCTCTATATCTCATTGGAAGGGTATGCAAAAGGATGTTCGTAGATATATTCGAAATTGTGAGACTTGTTAACACTTTAAATAAGAAAATATTGCCAATCCAAGTTTATTACAACCTTTACATATGCCTAAAGGAATGTAGACTAATGTTACAATTGACTTCATTAAAATACTTCCTAAATCTCAAGGCAAGGATGCCATTATGGTTGTAGTGGATCGCTTTACTAAATATGCCCATTTTATAGGCTTATCTCATCCTTTTTTAGCAGCCACAGTAGCTCAAAGCTACTTAGATCATATCTATTGATTGTAAGGTTTTCTCCATTCAGTCAGTAGTGATCATGATCCTATATTTATGGGTTTGTTTTGGAAATTTTTTTTCAATTACAAGGAGTAGAACTAAAGATATCCTCCACCTACCATCTACAAACTGATGGCTAGACAGAAGTTGTAAATCGATGCATTGAGACCTACTTACAATACATGACAAGGGAACATCCTAACTGATGGTTTGACTTCCTCTTACTTGCCGAATGGTAGTACAACACCTGCTTCCACACATCAATATAGAAAACACCATTTAGGGCTCTCTATGGATTTCTACCCCCCTTACATCTACCTTAAGTCCTAAGTGACTTGAACAACACAATGCTTGATAGTATGTTGATTGACAAAGAGGATATGATTCAAACATTAAGGTTTCATTTAAATCGTGCCATGGACAAAATGAAAATGTTTGTGGATAAACATAAGACTAACAAGACATTTAGTGTTGGTGACTAAGTTAGGGTCAAATTACAACCCTATTGACAAAACAACCTTAGACAACAACGTTACAACAAATTTTCAATGAAATATTTTAGGCCCTTCAAAATCATCGGTAAAGTTGAATCCGTAGCTTATACCTTAGATCTTCCCTTCGATTCATTGATTCACGTGACCTTTCATGTTTCATAGCTTCATCCTTATCTATCTCCTTCCATAATTCAACATATTATACTCCCTTACATGGCTATCTACATGAACTAAGCGCCTTTAGCCATCTTTGATCGCAAAATTGTTCAATGTAGACCTATAGCAGACACCATGGTGTTAGTTCATTGGAGTGGCTTGCAAAATCATGAGACAACTTGAGAGTACTTATCTGATCTCCATTGTTGTTTTCCATCTTCAACCTTATGGTCAAGGGTTTCGAAAGGGGAGACCAATGTTGATGGTGAATTATTGGCAAATGAAGTTAGGGTTTGGCAAAATAAAGGAATTGGAAATGTAGTTGAGTTAAGAACGTGTTTTGATGATCCAACATATGGTGTAAAAACTAAGTTGAAGCTGATAGCAAGTGATACTAACGTATTACAAGGAGCCACGCTTGATATTAGAAGTGCGCTTGTGCAACTAGGCTTAAACCTAAGCTATAGGGGGTCTATATTATTGTAAATAGCTACATTTAGTCCATTAGTATTACCCAAACATAAGATAGATATATTAGACCATAAAAATAAAAAATGAGAAAAATAATGAAAATAGGATGAGGTGGTAGAAATCTACATGCTAGAATATCTCAATTTGTTATTAAGTTTGTTACACAATTAGGGTTAAGGGGAAAGCTAACATATTTGTACAACAGCTATATATATATTTGCACTATTCAACAATGAAAGAACAACAAAAATGTTATCCCTAATTTTGAATGTATTTGTAAAATCTTTTGTATAGCTGTAGTTCTTGAATGTTAATATCTCCTTGCAACACTGAAGGCTATCTTAGTCTAAACCTATCTAAAGCTTATGAATTTTTAAGGAAAAGGAGGCTTCAATATGGACAGTTGATCATAGAAAACTTCTCATGACTCCCATCAATGGCTCATTTGGTCCATCCATCTCATAATCATCTAATGGTCGAGATTAGAGACTAAAACCTATAAATAAGTGTCTCCTTTTCCTTATTTTCAACTTTTCAAGATGAGCGAAAACTTCACAAAAACGTTATCACCATATTGGAATCATTATATAGAAGATTGAGGCAATGAATCATTCAAGAACAAATCAAGAACAATCAAGAATGCTAGTACAAGTTGCACATAATCAATTATCTACATCAACCTCATCGTACACTAGTATTCATGTTGTTGAATTTTAAGGACCCTGGCATCAAATAAATTCTTTTAATTATATAGCAAGATAATCTATCTATAATTAATCAATCTTACAGGGTATCTATTTTAGTGGACAAATAAAACACATCTTTAATATATTAATGTATTAATGATACAAAATAAAGATTCTATCTAAGATATCCTAATAACAAAAGAAAACTACATAAGTCTAAGATAAGAATGAATATTACAAGTATATTTACCAAATAAGAAAAATAAAATAATAGATAAAACATTCTAAAAGGATGAGGTTTAGCTACACTTACATAAATCAACGGTCAACCATACCATGATTTGGCTAACTACTTATCGATTAGGCAAGAGTGAGAACTAGAAGGCCATACAAAGAGCCATTAAGCTCATGGCATTGGCTAGTTAATTGGCTAGCTCATCAAGCTTGTAGATTTTGATAATGTTCCTCTTAGATCATATGTAAATATTTCCCTTAAGTTTGACGAGTTGATTTTATGCTATAGCATTCGTGCCATTCCTTTCTTTAAGAAAAACTTATCCTTAAGTTACATTTATGAGGCATGTAAAAGGAAAACAACTAAGTATAATTTTATTGCATATGGTGGCTAATCAACTCTATTGCGTGATTTAGGATAGATAATAAAAATAATAAATAAATAAATAAACTCTATTGGAAGATATGTGCAAATAACATATCGCAAATTACACACATGGCTTTAATGTGAAAATCACTTGGAACTTTCAATTTGACATATATCACTATGATATGATGTAGCATGATATACAACATACAAAGACATGTTTGCAACACAAAATTACACATCAAATCAAAGCAGAAATATGGATATATATATATATATATATCCTAACCCAAGTGAAAACAACATAAAATTAATATTGGGTAATTTTATGTAATAATAAAAGATTATTTCATGATAAGTACAATGAGAAAACCTAATTGTAATATGCTATCCTATCGTATACAAAGATAATTCTACTTTAATATATTGATATGTTAGACATTCTACCTAAAGTATCCTGATAACAAAACAAAGTAAATTAATATAAGATATGATCATAATTTACCGATATATCTAACAAATAATGAAAATAAAATAGAAGATAAGCATCCTCGACAATGAAGTTCATGCACACTTGGTGAGATCTCCGATTGACTGCTATGCCTACTTGATTGGCCAATCAGCTAAGCAATGGACAGCCACTAAATAGAAGGCCAATCGGTTGGCTAGCCATCCAAGCTGATTAGCTCTAGGTTATGTCCTTTTTCTATGAATAAAAACCGCAATTGCTATTAATTTGCATAGGAAATAAGAAAATAAAAAATAAAAACTAAAAGAAAGTCATGATTACTCATCATAATTAAAATCATGAAAAACATTAATTATTAAACTTAATTCTTGAAACTAGAGTAGTTGTTAATGTAGTAAAAATGTGTAAGCTAATTCAAGACCTTCTTAAAACAATAGATGTAACATATTGATTTGAGTCACTTATTATGAAGATAAAGTCCATGTATCACAAAGCTTATTATCAAGATGAAATATGTTGATTGAATCACTTAAATCTGCATTTCTTGTTTAGGCTAGTTAATGATTAATGTTATATGATTATTGGATCCTATTTGACCTTAAAACTGATTATACAATATATATGATAGAGTAGGCTTCAATGTGAGTATAGATGGTCTAGGGTATAATCCTATTTTAGTTTATTAAAATCTACAACCATAGAATAGGATATAGCTAGATATGATAATATAAACATTTAGCATCTTAGAAACCATTAAGAACTTGCGATACGTATACTATATACTTTATGTTTAATACTTCGTAATTTTTCAACATATACATACTACCTTATCCTACTTGCAAAATATTACAAAAAATTATAATTAAAATTTTCAAGTATAAAGAGTTCAATCAAATCAACTTATAACCCACAATTTTAGACCAATTCTCAATCGAACACTCAAATCTTTATGGCATCTCTAATTTGACTTGGGCATATCGCATTTTTGTTGTTATTTTGTCTTTCCTATTGAAATTAGATATGCTTGCTTTCTTCATCATTTAATTCATAAGCAATATTGACTTTCAATTCGAATATTGAAGATTTTAAGAACAAATTAACAAAATATTCTACATGAAAATAAAAGGAACAAATATAAGGAATTTGCAAATATTATAGGGTATTAGGAAATATGTAGATTTTATAAGATAAAATATTTATGATGGTTTTAAAGGCCACAAAAATATGGATTTACTTTCAAAGTTTTAGAGCTCATACTTACATGATAATGCATAAGATTGATGTTCTTATCCTACTTACCTTGAACATACTACATTCAAAAACATCACATGGAATCAGGACGATTATCCACATCAACCCTGCAAAACCCATAGTGGTCGACATGATCCAATTTACATGAAAATTATAAATTGTTTAATACGTAAAGTTCTGCAGAATTATTTATGTAGTAACACTGAAATCAATAAGTCACGCGCATTAATATTTCAAGGTAAGAAGACTCTAAACCTTCTTTTCATGGAACTATTTAGCAGTTCTACATCTCAAAAGAGTTAAAAAAAAAAAAAAGGAACAAAATTTGGATCTAATCGTCTTATCTAAGAAAAAACTATTTCACTAGTTAATAACTAATTAAATTAGCTCATAAATAGCATATTATTTCAAAAATTTGCTATGGTTTTTAGACTCTCATTAAGAAATTAAGCTAACATATACTCTATTTGATCTTCTTGGTCACACCTATCCTTGTGAGTGCCATATAAGCAATTAGACGATACCCAACCAACATAATCGCCAATGCTATAGCTGCAACAACTTGTCCATCGAGCCCTACTTTATTAATACTAGGAAAATCCCCAATCAAGCATGTCCTACTACCATCACCACATGGATATGTGTCATTAGGCTTGTACTGTGATCCCATCAAGAGCTTGTAACTATAGTAGCTAATTGAAATGTACTTGATCCAAGATATAAATGTTGGGACATGTTGCACATAATATCCACCAGCCAGTAGGAATGTCAACATTATGACTGACCCTAGAATTGTGGCTGATTTCTGGTCCATGACTAGGGCACCCAAAGCAAGCCCAAGTCCTTGTGCCACCAGCACACAATAGAGAACAACAAATAGGGTGTGGAGGAAGTGCCCTACGGTAACTTTTAAGCCTGCCATAAAATATGTTATGAGCACAAAAACTGTAGGAAGGACAAGTTCCATTGGAAGATCAGCCACTATCCTTGACATGAAGTATGAGGAGAGTCTATACATTCCTGAAGATCTCTCTTTTTCTAGCATCACTCTTTCCTGTGGGAATGTGAAAATGGCTTGAAATAGAGGGTAGAAGCCCCAAAACCCAGATGTGAAAAATAAAAGTCCAATCTGCATGAAATAACAAGTCCATTGTTAAGATTTTCTATATTTTGAAAGATACATATACGCAGTTTGTTAATAACACTCCATTCTCAAGTTAAAAACGAGGATGAGCTGGTTTTATGAAAAATGTTTTTCTTTTCTTGAAGTTTGTACAAATAAGTCTAGTAATAGAAAAACATTTTCATTGAAGAAAAAATATTTTCTACCAAAAGTGAAATAAATAATTTTAATTTATTTGGAAAAAAAAATTTCATTTTAAATATATCAAGTAAACATAACGAGTTTCTTGACACATTCATTAATAGAACCTTCATAATAAGTACATTAAAAAATAAAAAGCATTTTCTTAAAACCAAAATACCGTTTGTATATCAATTTGAATAGCATTTTTGTGAGAAACAAGTTAGAGTGAAAATACTTTCTGTGGATTCTCTCAGAGCAAGGTGTCCAATGTCCACATTATAAACAAAGTACGAGTGTGTTACTCTTACATGGTCTCTATGGACTACATATGTTAGTCAATCCTTTTGAAAATGAATCCTACCCCTAATCATATCAAGCATCTTTTTCCATAAATGAACAAGCAATGTAAAATATCATCAAGCATCATTTTGTACTGCTAAGTGGTATACCTGATCTTGTAAATGAGCAACATCGGACTGCCACCAAAGAAGTCCTGCAATAACAGCCACTACCAAAACCTGCCCTATCTTAAGACCAGAGAAAGATTGATATTTCCTTTCCTTGATACCTCTTTTGAACAACACGGTGAACTGTTGCCACCAAGTGGTGGGCCATCTCGCAAAATCCTTATCTTTCGAATCATTTTCATGGAAATGTCCTGTTTCTTTGAGTTCCGCTTTCAAATTATCGACAAGATGGGCCGTGTAAGCAGATAATAAACTCTCCTTCACTGCAACTGGATCCTTTTCGGAATCATCCGGTGAAATGGCTACACAAATGATCATGTTATATGCACATATATCACTTTCTAAGAGAATAGATTTTTAACTCTGAATTCTTTGGTTTTAAATCAGATTTTGGCAGGTCTCCACGTTTATTATTGCTACATGCTTGATCTCAAATTCTGTATTTTAAACAAAGATCAATCTCCCATGTCTAAAAACCTATAATTATTATTATATACATATTATTGTATTTTGAGGAGACAAAACTACCGCAAAGTATGATATATAAACAGGTCAAATCGAAATAACATAATATAATTAAATTCAACTTAAAAAATTAAGCTTGACCCGAGGTATTAACTTCACAAGCTAGACTCGATAGGATTAGGTTTGTTTAAACCCGTTCATTAAAGAGATAAAAAGATACCTTCTTCTAAATGTCGAATTTAACTTGAATCAACAAATACATATTTCAAGCTTGTGCTCGATAGAATCATGACCTCGTTGAATTAGACATAATGAAATTAGAGCTCCACTCAATTTATAACCTACTTGGATACTATGAAATTGTAGCTAATGAGATTATCGCTGTTGCATCTAGACCAGCATTTTTATGTGCTGAGCACCTATGACAACAATTAGTTCCACAATTTTCTTTCACAATAAGAATAAAAAAAAAAAGAAAAAAAAGGTTGTATGTTGCCAACCTTTCCAACGTTGCTTTTATCAACGTTTTAGAAGAGCTAGCAGTAGTTTAAAAATATTGGGCATATTATAATAGGAAGTTACCTGTCACACACTTTTTATATTACGAACTTCAAAATGTGACCCTAATATGCAATGGGAAAAAATTTCATATACCCTCAATCTTTGAATATCATACAATTTAAGGTCATAAGTTTATGGGAACTACGTGAAAAACAGTGGATTCCAGGGAGATATATAAATACATACACACACATACACAAATAACAAATAATCCATGAACAACTGGTCTATAGGAATTTCCGGCAAAAGCCATCATTACTTTATAAAACGAAAACAAAGAAACAGATTATATGTTCAACAAAAAGAAAAGACAACGAACTTCCTAGCACCATATATTGCACCTCCTCTGTAATGCAAGCTAGTGTAAGACGAACATTCCAGTAGCTATTCATATGCAATAGAAAATCAATACTAATATAATATATGGAAAATAATAAATGACGGTTTGAAACGGTCATTAAGATGTTTAAGAGATAACATTTTCATCATTTTATATACTTATTTCTTTTATGAACTCATAATTAGTATTGGAAAACATGAAAAATATTTTCTTCAAACTAATTCATAAATAAGATGAAGCACCCATTGAAAGAAACTACTTTGAAATTAACAGGTTAGAGTCATGCGCTTACCATTTGCAAGATCCAGAAGAAAATCAGAGGGATTCATTGCCACCCTAGGTTCATATCCTACACTGGCAAAGTACGCCATTACGGCTCCTCCTTCCCCAAAATATAAAGGATTACCACCCGAGAGCAAAAGTACCTTATGAAACATGTAGAACAACCTACTAGATGGTTGGTGAATAGTCATGACTATTGTCCTTCCAACATTAGCCAACTCCCACAATGTCGAGACAATCCTTTGTGCCGTGGTCGAGTCAAGCCCTGAAGTTGGTTCATCCAAAAACAGCAAACTAGGGTTTATCAACATTTCTTGTCCAATACTCACCCTCTTTCTTTCTCCTCCAGATATACCCCTTACGAGTGAGCCCCCTATAATGCTGTTCTTGCAAGTGGTTAACCCTAGTTGGGATATTACACCCTCTGCATGGGCGATTTTTTCAAGCTTTGTGTAGGTTTTGGGAAGTCGTAGTAGGGCTGTGTAGACTAGGGTTTCGGTCACGGTGAGGTGGGGGTAGAGAACATCATCTTGGGTGACGAAACCCATGTTGCGCTTAGTGGCGGTGGAGAAGGGTTTATTGTTGTAGGTTATTGTGCCCTCAAGGTGGCCGCTTGTGAGGCGGCCACCGAGGGCAGTGAGTAGAGTGGTTTTGCCACTACCTGATGGACCTAACATGGCTAGCATCTCTCCCGGTTTGACAATTCCTGTGATCTTGTTGAGAATTATTCTCTCTTGAGATCCTGCTTCTTTTCCCTTCTTGAAGGGGTTTTGACTTCCACTTTTGGGCTTTATTTTGTATACTAAGTCCTGAAACTGTACAATTTCAGATAGATATGTTAATTATATATGAAACTCATTTTGGTGAATAAAACTAAAAGAAAGAAGAAATAGTAAGAGAAGAGTAAGATGGATGGAGATGGAGATGAATATGGAATATGATAGCACATATGCTTGACTAAGAAAATTAAAAAAAAAAATGGAAAATAAGAAAACTCCTTGAGTTAAATTAATAATGGTATGGATCTCGTGAAAAATATGGATAATAAAATAGAAAAATCCATATTTTTAATAACAACTAAGGTTTTTGTCATAGTGAGTATTATACTCACATATATTCATCATATTCTGAAACGGTTTCGATAAAGTATCTCCAAACACCCAATAGGATTTGTTTAAAACGAATAGCATCTTATGTGAAGAAAAATGAAAAAGTTTGGTAATTCAATCATACAAAGACATTGAAAGTGAGAATCAAGTAGGGAATGCAGCTTTTACTCCTACATCACCAAATTTAATTAGAAGTTTCTTCGTTTTTATTGCTTTAAATCTATGCAAAAAGGCGCACAAAATAATTCTTACCTAATAAAAAGAATCCAAACCAACTCTTTCCATGTATAGATTGTAGTTATAATTAGATATATAAAACATAAATCTTGTTACACATGCTAAAAAAAGTAGTGAATACTAATGTTTAAATATTTGATTACCTTCAATGTAACTGTTCGGTTGGCCTGACCGAAAATAGGTACGACTTCCGGTCTGCTGGTCTCGAGGAAAATAGGTGCAACTTCTGAGCTATCGTTGTTCCTGGTGGTGGTGTCTTGTGCCTCAATGTCTACCATCTCTTTTTCCATGATACCGCTTTTTTATTATTGTTCAAAATAATTCTCTTCTCCCTCTTACTCTCTCTAAATTAAAATCCCCAAAAGCAAAATATACAATGGGGATTCTTTAATCACTGTAAAGTCAAATAAAAGAAATAGGAAGGGGAAGAGAGAGAGAGAGAGAGGTGTCCCGCAAAGAGGATTGATGAGTGAATTTATTAATGTGGGAATAGTGATCATGCATTGTTGATGGGAGAGAAATAGGGCAGATTATGAGTAAAAAAATAAGGGAAGAGTTTTCTGATTCATGCCCGACTCTTTTGATGGAAAAAAACATATGTTTGTTCTATTTTCCGAAGTTGTAGCAATCTATTCATGTTATTCTGTTACGATCTGCTAGTCCCAGCCATCGCTATATTCTTCTAGAAGGTTGAAAAAAAAAAAAAGATATGACTCAAACTAAATTTACATAAATTTAAAAAGAAAGATATGACTCAATAAATGGATATTATTTAAATTTCCATCTGAAAATACTATATGCGCTTGAATTTTCAATCAATTAAAATAACCTTCCAGCACACGACAATAAATAAAATAATCCAGAAGTAACAACTTTTCTTTTTTTTTTTTTTAAATAATAAAATAAAATAAAACTTATATGAGAGACTTATAGAAGGGACAAATTTTTTATCTAAAAGAATCAATCCGGTTAAAGAGTGAAAAAACCTAGAAGTGAAAGTCTTCGATAGCTTTAAAAATAACAAGCAACATTGACAGTTAATTCTACGACGATAGCTTTAAAAATAGGAAACCTATGTTTTTAGTTTTAAACATTTGACGGTTTTCTATTTTATTTCTCAAGTTTACAAAAATTACAAAAAAAAAAAATGAATTTTTTTAACAGCTTTAAGTTTACTATTAATGTACACGTGGTACATTCTGATTTATCTATGTGTTTATATTAAATAAAAATATATTACAATATACAAACTGCAAGCAAATTGAAAATTTTTAAAAATTAAAAAAAGAAAAAAAATCTTCAGTCAAAACTGGATTACAGCCCTCAATGCGAATGTGGCCTTCTAACCATCCAAAAGCCGGGGCTGAAATTTTTTTTTTTTTTTTTTTTTTTTCAGAACTTTTGGATTCTATTGCTATTTCTTTTCTTTTTTTTTTAATTTAATTATATTTGATATTACTATTTATCCAATTTGATTTTTTGGACCTATAACGTTGCACCACATGTTATTTATGGATGGGAAACTTAATGTCATTTAAAAAGCCATTATGTGAAAACTTTTTATGGTAAATTGTACTAACCACCCCCAAAATTTTAATAACTACATGGATATTCCTTGTTTTAAAAAATTTTCCCTGTTCTTACACATGTATTTTTCTCACAAAGAAATTGCATGGCAAAAAAAAATGACATGATAATTAACATACACGGGATTTTATAGTTCCATTAATCATTTTGATGAAACTGGTCATGTCCTTAATTTCACCGTTTATTTTCATATTTTAAAATCTTAACGATTAAATTCATAATTTGTTCCATAATTTAAATTTAAATAAATATAAATTAATAGTGAAAATAATGGCGGTACTAATTCAAAAAAAAATAAAGATTGAATCATAGAAAAATCAATAACATAAATGATATGTCTAAATAAAAAATAAATACTATGTTAACTTAAAAAAGATTACTAAACAGAAAGAAAACTGAAAATGAGATGATAACATAAGAACAGAAAAGCATCACAAGTAAAGATAATAACATGGTTATGGGATCAACGAAAAGTGCCAATTGTGTTGTAAAATGGAAGAAGTAATTGCATAGTGTAGAATAACACGGGCGCTTGACGTATCATATCCTTATGAAGAAGTTATACTGATGGAAAAGCAAAAATATTTTTAGCGTAATGACGTATCACATCCACTGGAGGTTTTTCTTTTTTTCTTTTTCATTTTTATTTGTGCCTGGCATCATCCACGAAAGATTGACACCCACTAATTTTATTTAATTAGTTTTGCGATAAAATTTTGTAGGTTCGTATACGTTGTGAAAAAATTATGTTTGTCTGAATTTAATAATGTAGTTTTGATTTGATGAAAGTTGCACGAGAAAGATGACATGGTCATATTTATTCCCTTTTTTTTGTTTTTATTTTGTATTTTTTAATTTTAAAAGTAGATATGGTTTTTTCTTTTTTTTTTCTTTTTAGATATATGATATACATCATTTATAATATTAATTTTTTTCCATTTAATGTCCTTTCAAGCAAACGTAGTAGGATCCGAATATATAAGAGGTAGGAAAGTACTCAATTTAAAAAATGTGAGGTATCTGTATAATTATAAAAAAAATTTAGAGTGTTTTCTATAAATAGGGAACTTTTAAAATAGCTCCTAGCTCGTCATATTTTTTTTCCTGAATTGTTATATATTCTCTTGTTTTGAGAATGAAATGAATACCTATTCTCTGGAACTCTGGTGGAACCTAAAAAGGAGTTTTATCTCCGTCTATGTATGTTACGTCTATAAAACTACATGAGTCGCACACAAAATAAACGAAAATAAGAACAAAAAAAAAGATAAAGAAAGCCCAAAAGCAACTCATTAAAGAGTTGTATCATTTCCCAAATCATTTTAGATTGACGTACAGAAAGAATTCAAGCTACACTCCAATACTAAGAAATGAATACAACATGGAAACAGAGCTCTTGTAATCAATAAGTAACGGAAAGCATACTGAGAGTAAACTATCTTTACAAGAAAAAAACTCCAATTGGAACTGTAAATTAGCAACGGCTTATGAAAATTTGTTGCAGTTGTCATTCGTCAAATTGAAGTAGTAATTATGTTTTTATTAAGTAACTAAAAACAAATTTTTTTTCTTATTGTAGTGATAGGCTAATAGCTGGTTTTTTTTTTTCTTTCTTTCTTTCTTTTACCATTAATATAGATGGTATATTAAGGACACTTTTTAAAATTTTCCAATATAAGAAGCTGCATTTATTGTTTGTTTTTACTTTCCATGCTGGTAGTTCACTATGTATGCCATTCCATTACGTACAAGCTTCTTTCACCCCTATAGAAAAGGCCTTTTCCTGTAGTTTTGTTTTTCCTTTTCTTTTATAACTTTTCCCGCAGTTTAGAGAGCAGGAAATTGAATTCCCCATACTTATTCCACGGAAATTGAACTCTAAATTTACCTTCTTTAAATTTTGTTAAAGTTATTCATATAAGATACTACGTGTGTAATTAATCATTTAGATTGTAAAAGAGTTATACAATACTATAATAATGTAATAAGTTATTTAAGAATTACAACAATATCAACATCGAATAATAAATTTTGAAAATTTTCGAGGAAAAAAGAAAAAAATAGACCCAAATCCACCCTTGTAGTTGCATCATGGACTATGGAGTATGATACTATATCATATGATAAGCTTTTCTCGTGGTTTGTAACCATAATTGCTCCTATATCAGATTTTCATAGGAAAAGACCATGAGGAAAAATTTAATTACCTATGGTTCCATAAATTGATATCATCCTTTATATCCTCATAATCTTTATATCCTCTAACATAATTTTTTTAATGTTTAAATTATTATTTTAGGGTCTAGATTTTATAATTTAGTGTTTTAAGATTAATATTCAGGTGCTTAGTTATTTTCCATTATAATAATCTTTTGCCTTTATCTCAAAGTCTACAAACTTCACGAGTTTGGAGAGTACATCCTATGTAATATTTTTACGACATTCAATAGGTTAAGATTTACTATTACAATTTTGTGCAAGGGAACTTTATTTAAAAACTTTCTATATGAACAGAAAAGCTCATTTACAAATTTTAAAATTATGAAGTTATACTTATCATTATCAAAGCATTTTATTATTATTAAATATATAAAGAGATATACTACATATTTTATGGTGAACCACTATTCATATAGTAATAATTTTTTATGAAAATACTAAAACGTTTCTCTATGACTATTATATTTATTCATTAATAGTTTTATTTTGAATTGTAATACCATTTTATTGTGTATACCAAGGTTCTATTAAGCGGCAAGCTCATTTTTTATGTATAAGAATCATTTAATATATAATTAGCCGAAAATAGTTCTTACTATTATTAATTTATACTTTTCATAATTACCATTACTTAGTTAGCTATTATTATTATTATTATTGTTGTTGTTGTTATATATATATATATATATACATATATATATAGATTCTTATAGTCTCCTAGTATAGCGTAATTATAAGTGTTTTATAATTTATTAGGAAACATACTTAATATTAAACTTTCAATAATTTAAAAATACAAACTTGCCTTATTATGGAATAATGATATTATAAAATTTCTTTAGAGGATACGTTAAATTTTCAAGGTTTTACAAAATCAGATCATTTTATCTTTATTCTATTCCATTAAAAGAATCCGCCAAAAATAATTAATGGAAAATAATATCGACTATAAGAAGTAGAAGTTAGCTTACCCTGCAAGGCCAAATATTAACCTGGCCTATAAGTTGCAACACTTATTAATGGACTTAGAGATGATTCTAAATTTGTTATTTTATTTTTGAAAATATAAGTTGTTATTGAAAAAAACAAAAAGATAGAAGGTATCGTTTCTTAGTTCTTACTAGTATTTGTTGAGATTTGAACGTATTGGGCCTACAAAATAACACATAGTGAGAGAACTTTGAAGGGTTATTCGATGTCCCCACTCTAATACTTAAATTAGCAATAGGATCTTATGAGTGTAGAATATATGTGGGTAATACGCAGGCTTAAAATATAGAGTGTGTAGAGAAGATTACTGTTGGACAGTATCCTACTATTTATAGTGAAGTGGAGATAGCAATTGGAGATTAGTTATGAGGGAGAGATCTTCTCCCAAAAGTATAGAGAGTGGAGCTGTTGTACTCGACATGTCCCTAATATTCAAGACATGATCGTTTTATCCTTATCTTATGAATTATAGCCGTTGTAGTACTTTATGGGTTTAGGCGATTTAGGTTTAAGCCCAAAGCCAATGGAGGTGAGCCTAGGGTGGCAAGGCTTGATGAATTTGGTTGGGCCTAAAGGGTCCATGCTCATGCCCAAAGTGCCTTGTCAATAGTCCCTTACCCCACAATCTCATTACCAAGGAAGAGGCAAGGAGAAAGAATACAAGGGTCGTTCAAGCGTGATCAATCTGACTCTTAGAAGTTCGATCCAACGTTATAGGTACCGATGTGATGAGATTGTAGATTCAGGGTGATGAACGGTCGAAGGTAGGAAGGCCCAAAGTAGGAAGTTTTCCAAAGCAGTGAATCACCAGTCCGAGAACGTCCAAGGCTAGGTGAACGAGGGTGGTCAGGTGCTCCTACACTATAGACTGACCTGTTGGAACAGGGCTTGATAGGGGCCAAACAAACGTAGATGCATCATGTCTTTGTAATGCTGACTAGGTGGAGGTTGGATGGGTTTCGAAGAAGCTTCCTATTAAAGGAACTTTTTCAAAATGCAACTTTTTCCTGCTTATATTTAGTACATTAAATGTGACATGACGGGTGTCATGTTGCAACAGCCTTACGTGCAGCTCCATGCCTTTTGCCATTTAAAGGTAACCATTTTGTACATTAAATGTGACATGACGGGTGTCATGTTGCAACAGCCTTACATGCAGCTCCATGCCTTTTGCCATTTAAAGGTAACCATTTGATGGAAATGCTTTCCATGTGTCTACTAGGCAGCATTCCAAGGAATTTATGCTTATAAAAATCCCTATAATCGCTTATATGGCTTCCTAGGCAATTTCCCTATAAATAGGAGGATCGCAAAGAGAGATTGCCTTTCTGCAATCTTTTTGCTTAGTTGTTGTAATTTCTACATTTGCATTCCAAACTACAAACCTTTTTCAAAAGTTTTGAATCTTTTGATCATGTTGACTAACAGAGGTGAGGTTAGCTCCTCTTCGCCGTAGCTTACTTCTAGCTCTAGCTCTACAAGGAGTAACCCTCTTAGGCATAGAAGGACGAGGTTTCGTCACTAACACAACTTGACCAACCTACAACAATGGCCGTTGAAGCACTAGATAAGGTCAAAATTATCAATGCTATCCTTAGGAACATATATGCGGACGTTCCCATACCCCTTCGTGAAGGACTTATTTGACGCTCCTAGTAAGGTAAGGGGTTTAACGGCCGTGTAAGCAAAATAAGCAATTTGCCCCCAGCTGCGTCATCAGTAACTTTCTTATGGGGGTAATTCCTATGTGGCATATTAAGTTACCGAGCAGAGATGAATGAGTTGCTTTACTATCAGGGAGGCACTTTGTAGTCTTTGAGAAGTTCCTAGAGTTTGGGCAGCGCCTCCCTACAAGTCGTTTTGAGAAGAAGCTCTTCAATTACCACCACTGCAGTCTATCATAGGTCCCTCCTAATGAGTAGAGAGCACTAAAGGCTTTCTAGGCACTCTGCGAATACCTAATGATAAGGGTTAATCCTGAGCTCTTTTGTCACTTCTATATGTGGAAGACCGTTGAGGGGTGGCCTTACCTCCAGCCGCGCTTGAGGAAGAATATAATAACCCTAAGAGAGGCCTAATAGTATTGCTTAGAATTTCCATACCACGTATGCACTCATGATAAGAAAATTGCCTTGCAAGTCAAAGATTACAAAACTGTAAATAGTTATTCACTAGGGTCTTCAATTTTAGTTCATTGACTTATTATATAATATAAATAATTATGGATATCCATTTTTCTACAATTTCTTAGAACCGCAAAGAATTGGCATCCCCTACCAAAATAATGGAATAAAATAGATAATTTCAGAAAATTCTAAATTTACTAAAGATACTAAACTTAATTGAAATATTAGTCATTTTCTGGAGCATTCTGAAGTAACTACATAAGCTTTTCATCATACTAATTCAATGGTAGCACTCAGCACTCAATTCCTATCCCTGTCCCAACTATCAATCAACCTGCAAAGAAAAGAAATATTAAGATGTAAATCTACACTTAGATAATTACCCTCATCAATATCATATGATAGAAATATATTAGATGCACAATCATATGAATGTATGAACAAACAGTATACCAAATAATACATGCAGTAGCCTAGGAACTGCATACAACTTAGAATTACGCCCCCTGTAGTCGGGGTTAAGAGATAATTAATCGACTCAAACCAAAATCCAGGTTCTAGACCTTGGGTTTTAATTCATTTGCACTATTGTGCTTAAGTCAAAAACAAAACCATATATATATGTATATATATATATATACATACATAGATTGTATGTAATATACGTTCTTCATAAACAACAAATCGTAGTTTCAAAATCCCAAGTCTAACAGTGTTGTGGGCCCTGCAATCTACAAACACATGTCCTAAGCAAAAGCTACAAGACTCGGCCGCTCGCCGACGGTTGGCATCTCCCGGCACATAGTAAGCCCATCAGCTTAAGACAAAGACTCAATAAAAATGATGACATAACTAGTGCCCAATCCTATAAGAAGCTCGTCCTCTTGTAAGTCCCTTCTCATCTTTTACATGAAGCGACAGTCAGTGTTATTTGTATGTAATTATGGGGAATCCATGATTCATCTTATTTCTTAATCATATAGTTTGTTAATCCAATTTTTGAAGGTGATCAGACAATTTCATTCCATATACTTATAAGTATAACTTATCACAATAATTCCCATTATTATATAATTAACAAGCCATCATATTCATCCACAAATTCATACACGTGCATTTCCCATATCCCACAAGCATCCAAATTTATATATATAAGTTTAGGTGTATCTATTCTATAAACAAAATCAAGTAAAGAGTCATCGAGAATTTACTCACTCAGCCATGCGGATTAATCAAAATAATTCTGGATAGGCCGTTTCCTAAAAGCTGGGTCCTTTGGACATCGCAAATATGATACTATAAGGATTTGAAATAAAACTTAGAAAACTAAGTTAAAACCTTTTAAGCTATACTTTTGACTTGGTTTCATAATTTTTCCCTATTTTACTTAAAAGTTCAATCGTATATAATTTTCTCGTTTTAAATCCGATTTTTATGATCTTATAGTCAACCTTCAGTGTTTTCGAGTGTACTTTAAAATGGTGAGGTTATATTCATGATGAGGCACGAAAAACTGTCCATAGGTCAAAACAGTAGTGATCCTTATTATTTGGAGTGTTTTGGGGCTTTATTTGGTTAACAGGATTTTTGATAACTTGGGAAATTCTTTGGGCTTGGGCTTGGGCTTAGGCCTTTATTCTAAATTTAAAATACTCCTCAAGGTCAGACTTTTAACTTTGGTTTACACTCTTGGTGTTAACAACAACTCCTTGGGCTTTTATGTAGGCTTGTTTTTTGTTCAAACTAAAGTTGATGACTTTATTAGGCTTATGGAGTCTTAGGTGGACCTCTTGTATGCTTCAAAACAACCTTTCTTAATATTTTAAAGTACTGGTCAGAATTTTCATGAAGGCCCAACTTAAAGTTATAAGCTTATTTTAAGAGTTTTAGTCTCGATTTTGATTTTAGGCTTTATATACTTGCTATACTTACTTTGGTTGATCTTTTCGCTTTGTTCACTTGGTTTTATCATATTTGTCAGTGACTTTTACTTATGTTCTAGATCTGGTCGTGATGAATCTAAGGGGTTACCACTTGGTTTTTCAACTTATTTCATCATTTCCTTAAGTTTAAGGATTAAATCATGAACCTAAGTTATTTATATTCAAATCTTAACTTAAATTCTCTTCCATGGGATGATTACTTAGCTCATACTTTATATGGAAATAGTAGATCTCATACTTATCACGACTTCCATATCGTAGTCCGTATCTCACAAGGTTGGTTTCTTTATAAAAGCTTCATGTAATGGATTTTCCTTTACCTAAGGCTAAGTTTAAGCATTTTTAACCTAATAGAAATGGAAATAACATCTAAATGACTCACACGCACTCCACATACAGCATGATGTCTCTTCATTCATGTACATATTTCATGATTTTCTTAACTTAAAAAATCTTCATTTTAAGCGTTAAACATATATCTTCACATAATACCAACTTAGCATGCTCATATTTCTACTTTCATGTAAAGAGGTTCATAAGCTTACTTCTTAAGGTGATCTAGCTATTTTATCATCTTATGATTATGCTAACATCTTCTTGAAAACATAGTCTCTTAACATGCAATACTAAACCACTAACACAAAGAAACAACTTACTTATCCTAAAAGCATAGAAATGGTAGTTATGCAACTAAGTACTCTCTTATGTTCCTTGTTTTTCCTCCTTCTTCTTGCAAGCTCCTTTGGAAACTAAAGTCTTGATCTTTGAAGTGAGGCTTCAAGGATATTTTAAATTTTCTAAAAGTGGTTTTTGAAGTTGACAAATAGAGGGCACAAAATAAAGCTTGATGCCATGAGTATGGAAGCAAAATAGTAGTGGCAATGTTGGGATTTTGTAAAGTTAGATTTCTTCTTTTGATTTATGTTTAAAGTGAGAGAAAATGAGGTAAAAATGAGAGTGAAAGAGAGAGAGAGAGAGAGTGGTAGATTTTTGAATGAGAGAAGAAGTGTGTGTAAAAAGCTTTAGTTGATTGTCTTTTAATATGCACAAATGCCAACTTTTTGACAAGACTAGATAATGTAAGTATTAAGGGGTGAATAGTAGATGTATAAGACAATTGAGTGATTGAAAGTTGATAAGACATGGCCTCCCTTAAGCTATCTTCCCAACCGGCCATAGGGTGTCCTCTTTAGGCATTAAGTTATCTTATCACTTAATTAAAAGTTGAACATATAAAATAATGTGATAACTTGTCCATATGTAGTATAAGTGGATGAGCAATAAGAAAAGTGTCTTATCACTAGTTTTTGATAAGTTATCAATTGATAAATGATTCCAACTTTTAATTGATAAGTTATTTAAGGTGATTGGTTAGTTTACTTATTCATGTGCATAAGTCTTATGCACGAAGATAAGAAGATTGTCTTATATGAAATTCTTTTAGAGTTTGTTTTTTAAATTGATTTATAAATTATAATTTAATTCTTATAAAATTATGAAAATTTCTAGAGTTGAATAAAATTATTCAAATTAAATTATCAATTAGTCGCTTAGGGTTATAAGTCCTTAATTATTTTAAGGTTTAAGGTTTTGAGTGACTTAGAATCTGTAGTTCTCGTAGTCGAGTTTTTATCGATAATATACTTTTGTATTGGAAAATTAAATTCATTTTTAAATGAAAACTTAAATTCTCAACTTAGTTTATCCTTAGGAACATTTGGGAAGTGTTCTTAGTTGAATCATAAGTCCACTAAAAAGTAAGGTTTACAACTTATCCATATGTAACATGGCTTATAAGTGAAAATAAGGACATTGTCTTATATGAAATTCTTTTAAGGTTTGGTTCTCAAATTAATTTGTAGGTTATGATTTGCCTTTTAAAAAATTTTAGAGTTTTCTAGAGTTGAATAAAATTTATTGAAATTATATTTAAAATTATTTATTTAGGGTTATAAGTCCTTGATTATCCCAAGGTTGAGGGTTCAAGTGAATTTAAGTATGTTTTAAGGTTTTTCACTATCTCGGGAGTAATTGACTTACACTTAAGAGCTTAAAGTTCAATTGGCTTAATTATTTAGGAACATCACTTTATATATATATATACGATAGATTAAAAAAAGAGAAGGAAATTGCTTAATAATATATATATACATATTATGGGGCTACTTATATACACTAGTAAAGTAATTTTTGTAAATTTATTAATTTATTCCTTTAACTAGCTTAGTGTTATTGTTTATTATTACTTGAAATAGTCCTTGATTCATTTGTTATCATTTTTATATGATTTCACAAAATTATTGATAATTTTATTGATTTATGGCTTTTCAAGCATTAAGATAATTTTATAAAGTTTCAAAAATTTTTATGATTTGATATTTACGATTTCTATTAAGTTTAAGTTTACATTTTTAAAAGTACGCACATGTAGGGATTGGGGGTTTTCTTGCATGATTAGGGTTTCCAAATCATATAATAGGGCCTTTCAAGTTCGTTTTAAGTTCTGAGTTTAAAATTTTAATTGGTTTTCATTTTATGTAGTCTTGTCGACTTAAGGAAATGTTTACAATACTTGAGTCCGACACTATATTTAGAAAGTTAAATTTATAGAGTCTACAAGAAAGCTCTTTTGCAGCCTCATGGATTTTATCAAAGGTTGGCAGGATGAGTATGTAGTGGTAGAACTACCTGAAGAGGCCGATTTTTGGACCCGGTGGACTGGGATGGTTTCTACTAGAGGTGAGCAGAGGTTCGGTCCCAATGACACTGAGGCTGTCTAAGAGATCTTGGCCTTCATGGTGCTGAGAGGTATCTAAGAGATCAACGTTGCAGAGACCATGGAGGAGTATTTTCAGCACCTAATTTTCAAGCTCTTCCCCAGCATGAAGAAGGTCATGGTAGAGAAGTAGGCTGAAGGTAATTTCTTTCCTATGTACCTGTTAGTTGTGCTAATGTCGAGGTGCTTCATCTGACACCTATAGGATGGGATGACCTCCTTGGTCATTGTAGTGTTTTACGAATGGTAGTAATAGTTTCTTTGGATTTGTCCTTTTTTTTCTAACTTTAGATCAGCATTCTTGCAAGCAAAAATTTAGCCCCAAGGATGCTTCGTCCATTTGTGGACAACCTGATGAGCCAATGCCAAGTGTGAACCAAAGCAAACCGGCCAGCAGGAAAGGCAATGAAATCGAAGCTAGGGCCTAGTGAGACTAATAAGGTACGACTAAAGTCTATGCCGTAGGGGATTCCCCTCAACATCCGTGATGAGCCTATGGATGTAGGGCCTTTAGGCATAACTCTGCCCATTCCTGCCTTCATCCATTCGTCTGAGCCTATCATCATAGGCAATGAAGGCACGAAAGCAGAGGGGGCCGATGTATAGGTGCTTTCTCCTCCAAGGGTGGCGAATGGAGAGACTGAGGAGGGGGATACCCCTTTAGGGAGCTGGATCTAGGGGGAAGAGGCAAAGGTCCATGGCAAAGGATCCTTTGGTTAAAGGGAAGTGGAATGAGTAACCCCTAGCTCATCCCTACCAAAGCGTCGATGAAGTAAGAGATGGGTTTTTGGACGTTCTCAACAATTTTAAGAAGATGGGGCTAGGGCTGGATTCATTCTAAGAAGTGCCATACATTTGAGGCATTGAAGAGGGGGGCTCTTGAGTCGGAAATGAAAAGGGCCCAAAGGAAGATCCTACGACTAAAGTGGGAGGTCCATGCCAGTGACCTGATACTGTGGCACTGGACCCTTAGTTATCAGGCTTCAATGGGGTTTTATACGCTTAACGATTAGGATATCCTAAAGAGAATTGCCCAAGAGGGTAGGGATGACCCTATACAAACTATAAGCCACTTAAGTACGTTAATGCGGCAAGTAGGTCTTCGTTGCTCCTATGGTGTTGTACTTCAATATCTTGTACCACGACCAAGTGTTGCTTCAACTGAGCAAGTCTGATGCCGCTAACAAAGAGGTAACAGGTTTGTAAGAGGCATTGCATCAACAGAAGAAGTGCTTACTAGAGGTGGAGGCTTCTAATAAGAGGTACTTGAGAAAATTTTCCCAAGCTAACAGGTGCCTACGTTGCTCTATTATGCAAGTGGAAGGGCTTCAAGCGAAGCTCAAGGTTGTGGAGCGGAAGAGGGATAGAGTTGAGAAGGCAACCCAGAAGGTTGACGACCTGAAGGCTCAGCTAGAGAACGAGCAGAAGACAAAGGCTCATCTCTCTTAGAGGATGGACAAAGAAGGCGAAGCCAGGGCCCAACTCGAAAGGGAGAATGCCAAGCTGAAGGCTTCCATGGCCAAGCTGCAAACCAAGCTAGCAATGAAGGCATCTGAGTGCAAAGGTGCTAAGGTTACCTTACTGGAGCTAACCAATTTGAGAGTTGGTTTAGAGTAGTAGGTTGGGGAGCTGTAGGTAAAGTTTCAGAGATGGAAGAGATCATCTCCAAGATGAAGAGTGGGGAAGTCCTCAATGATACTACCGCTAAGAAGGTAGTTACCGGCTACTGGAAGAACGAGGAGTGGTTAGAAGAGCTGGAGGATTTGTCCATTGACTCTACCCACTACATTCAGAGGGAAGTTCTCTCTCATTATCTAGACCTAGATGTAGACACCTAATTTTTGCCCCCCTTTTATTTTTCAAATTAGATTATAGGGTCCTAAATTAGGAAATGTTTAAAGAAATGGAAAATAAAAAAAAAAGCCCCAAAAAATGAAAAAAAATTAGAAAAAATAGGAATTCTAGAAAAATATTAAAAAATAGGAAAATAGAAAAAAGCACAAAAAATAAGAAATTTTGAAAAGTCACAAAAAATTGAAAAAAATAAAAGATTTTAGAAAATAACATTTTGTTAGAGTAGATTTTTAATTTTAATCTAAGTTTAGGAGTTGGGCCGTTGAACTTAGGTTTAGATTTAAATCTAGCCCAAACTGAATGAGTTCATATGTGCAATTTAATTACACATATGGATAAACCATAAGTCAACAGCCTAATGGTTAAGTATATAGGTATAGTACTAGCATTGAACATAAGGTCTTGGGTTCGAACCTTAGCAAAGGTAGGGATGCCTTTTTCTTACTTTTTATTTTTAATCACATCAAAGACTGCCACGTGTCAGGATCTGATTGTACCACGTGTCTTGACACGTGGCATCATCGGATTAGACGGCCTTGCTAACATGATGCTACGTAACGTGCCACGTCAACCGCCACGTGTCAAGTGTTGATACGTTACAGGTCGAAGTTTGTCGAGTCGACTGACATGGTGCCACGTCAACACTTTCCTTTTCTTTTCCTCGGTTTTCCTCCATTTTCTCTCAATTTTCCTCCTCTTTCCTTCTCAAGAATAGCTTACTCCCTCCACTTCAGCTTCAATTTTTGCACAAATTACACACATAAGCACATAGTTTCTTGCATTAATCTCATACTAAACATGGCATGCTTCGAATTGGTGTTAAGAACAAGTCCAAATTCAGCTAAAAGCACATTCAAATCGGTATTCAAAAATCAGAAAAAAGCTAGGTTTTCGGGTATTTCTCATTAAATTCGATTCCAACTTTCCTTTGTTTCTGGGTTGAATTTGTGTATAAATTAATGATCATGGGATACGGATAAGAGACAAAAAACCAACAGAATCAACTCCCACACTCTTTCTATCCATTTTTTATCACTTCCTATCTCTACCAATCTCTCTTCTCTTGGGTTTCTCCCTCTAATGAACTCTAAGCTCGACTACCACCACAATCGTGATCCCTACTCGATCGGCTCCCGAATGCGACCTCCCTCAATCGCTACCGTAACCCCTCGCCGCTCAACCAAACTACCACCCTTAAACCTTAACCACCGAAGCTTACCCCCCTTAAACCACTACCTTTAGTCACCCTCAGCCTAAAATACTCCTACAGCCACACTCCCTACATCCTTAAGCCCTTGACCCAATGCCTCACTCAACTCCAACAACCACTATCGTAAGCGCAGCTCCACCACCGTCAACCACTACTTTAAAAACCACCCAAATAAGCTCCATTAACCACGGCATCAAACCTACCCACCCTAAACCCAATTAGAAAACCATGAAAATCCATTTTCTTGGACGATTAAGAGCTTGGAGTAATCAAAATCGCCCCTCGTCACTATCGCTATTGCTGAAGACCTTGAAGTCAAATCCAACTCGACCTGAATCCGCATACCGACCCAAACTCCTACCCTCGACCCATAGATCCGACCCAGGTCCTACCCACGTGCCCAAATGTACCCGAATTTTCTTTTTTATTCTTTTTTATTTATTTTATTTAGTTGATTATTAAAATTTTTTATTTTTATTTTTTTAATATTATTTTTCATAAATGTAATAGAACCGACCTGAACTCCTACCCATGACCCATAAATCCAACCCAGGTCCAGTCTACGTACCCAGATGTATCTAAATTTTCTTTTTAATTTAGTTTATTTAGTTGATTGTTAAAAAAAATTTTTAATATTATTTTCATATATGTAATAGAACCAAAATAGAAAAAGGAAAAAAAAAAGAAAGAGAGGAAAAACAAAAGTGGAAAAAAAAGGAAGTATTTTATTCTTGTTTTTTCTTTTTTTTGGTTATTTTCACATTTAAAAAAGAAAAATAACTAAAATAAAATAAAAATAGTAAAGTTACTTTTGACACTTACAAGATCAAATTTTTTTAAATAAATAAAAAAAAATAGAATCTTTGCAAACTAGGACATTTTAGATTTTCCAAAAATAAATCAATTTAGGACCCTTAAGAAATTTTCTCAAATTAACTCAAAATAAGTAAAAACGTAAACCCAACAATTTTTCTAAAGTTAAAATCAATCAACCCGTTATATTTTCATTAAAAGAACTACGTACGTCTAATCCTAAATAGCAGGTACATAGGCACCTACGAGGCAACTATAAAAATAAAGAAAACGTAATTTTCCATTTTTGGTTTAGATTATTTCATCTGTCTAGTTATAATAGTTAAATTGAGTTTCATCTTATAAAATAAAAAGGTGATTTTTTTTAAGATTAAATTTAATTTTGGAAAATCAATAGTACCTATAAGAGTTTAAAAGTCCTAACCCTCGGATCCAGCTTCTCTGGTTTTTAGAAAAGCCGTTTTATAACTTTTTTTTTTTTTTATAAATTGATGGACCGGTAGCTAAGTTATAACCAATCCATCCAGTTGGTTATAACTTAACCCCTTTTCCCAACTCTAGTCAAGTGGCAACTCCAAATCTTTTCAAGTTGAAAAATGGTTTTCTTTAAACCCTAGTCGAAGGCTAGTATTAAACAAGTAAGGGTTTAATACTACTTGACTTAAAGAAGACTTAATTTTATAAAGGAACCGGAGAGTGAAAAACCAGGCTTGACATTAGACCTAAGCTTCTTGGGCTTTTTGGATTCTCATACGTTTAATGAGAGGAGGGAAGTCCTGGCACGAAAGAAGGAGTCCGTCCAGGCGGTTGACAATGATGTTAGCGTACCCTCTATTGCTGGTGAAGGGCAGGGCACTTCTACATCTGCCTCTACCCCAGCAGCCCAGCAGGAAGTCACCCCATAAGCTATCCCTAAAGAAGATCCATTTGTAGGGGATCCTTCTATTGCTCCTGGTTTACATCTTTCATGATGGGAATTAAGCTACGGGACCTCTGACCCGCAGCTAAGCCTGAAGTCTGGAAGGGTTGGCAAGACTAATCCTTATGTTCCAACAAACCCCTACCGAGGCCAAGTACTTACTTGCCAAGTCACCTTCAATGTCATGCCGAATGACCACTCTTTATTCTGTGTTATGCTAAGTTGATAACTACTATAATGCCAAGTTGACCAATCTCTCGGCATCATCCTTACCAAGAAGCAGAAAGACAAAGAATCCGGACTAACTAGGCTATCCCTACTCAGACAAGCCTACCCATCCATACTTTTTATCCACATCTCCTAATAACCTTACCGATGCAGCATCATCATGTATATAATATCGTATGGAGAATCTGTAACACTAATAATTGAATTCCTTGTATGTTCATTTTTACCCTCTTGTATCATGTACATTGCTTCTTTAAGAAATCTCCTTATAGTCTTTTCCCTTTTGGGCAAGTTATCCTAACTCACAGGTATTAATATCCTTATACTTGTAGCTATAAAGGGAGATTACCTTTAATAAACTTGAGTACTTTCTTCCTTTCGTAAACACTACTTATTTACTCTTGGCATCACTCTTATCATTTCCCTTAAGTAAGGTTAAGTGGTGAGTATCCTCATTGGACCAGTTCATGCACTATATCAAATTGTGCCGTAAGTCCTCAGAAGTTCCTTTGGTGCATCATATCTTCTGGAATTGTTCGTGGATTTTTGCTTATTATTCCATTCGTCTTTGTTACTCTTTTCATACTTTTCCCTATTAAATCTTTTTCGAGCTTTCTGCAAGTTTAAACCTATCCAGCAACCGACCTTGTTTATTCATAGTTACAGTTCGCACCACCTCAAGCCTCGCTCCAACTTAAGGCCTCTCGTCTGAAGTGCCTATGGATCAATGCTTCGAATAGATAGATACTTTAGATTTTTCTAAATTACCAGAGTTAGCTAATCCTAAGAGATAGCAAGGTTTTGTTTTTTTTTTCTTTTTTTAAATTAATGTAATTAGGGCTGGGATGCCGGCCTTTTCTCTATAATTAAACAATCATAGAATAAATAGATGAATGTTTTTTGAACTTCCTCTCCTGATCTCTATTCTTCTTTGAATGTATCTGCTAGAGAATCTATCCAAAGGAAGTTAACCCTTATCGAGGTCTTGTTAGGGAAGTTCCTCCGTACAAAGGGTGTTTTCCCGTACCGAGGTTACTTTAAGAGGGGCTAAGTCAGTAGTGTTCCAACCTACTCAGAGTGGGGGAGTTCCTCCATGTAAGGGATATTTCCCCTTGCCGAAGTTACCTTAAGGGGGGTTAGGTCAGTGCTGGTCCAACCTGACCGACCTACCTAATGCATAGGTGTTCCTCTATGCAAAGGGTGTTTCCCTTTACCGAGGTTACCTTAATAGGGGTCAGGTTGGTGGTGGTCTGACCTGCCTGGTGTGTAGGGAGTTGCTTTGTGCAACGGGTGTTTCCCCTTGCCGATGTTACCCTAAGGGGGGTCAGGTTAGCTGTAGTCTAACCTTCCCGGTTTGCAGAAAGTTCCTTTATGCAATAGGTGTTTCCCCTTGCCAAGGTTACCCTAAGGGGGGTTAAGTCAATGGTGGTCTGACTTGCCCGATGTGTGGGGAGTTCATTATGCAAGGGGTGTTTCCCCTTATTGAGGTTACCCTAAGGGGGGTCGGGTCGATGGTTTTCCAACCTACCCAGGTTAACTATCTATGTCTCTTCAAAGGATCGTAAGGCGAAAGAAACAAAGGGAGAGAGAGAGAAGGAAGTATGCAATTAATTGAGATCTTTTATTTCGACAAATTGAAAGAAAAACTGTATATAATGAAATTCTAATCAGAATAGAGATGTAGATTATTGGCGTTCCATATGTACGGGATGAGCTCACCATCTAATCTTTCTAGCTTGTATGCTTTGTTGCCCAATCTTTCCCTAACCCTGACTGGGTCTTCCTAATTGGGGGCCAGTTTGCCCTACCCTTCACATGAACCTGTGGCTTCTAATTTTCGATACAATAGATTAGTGACCTTGAACTCCTTGTGTTGGACCTTCTAATCATAATATTAGGCAGCCCAATATTGATATGTAGTCACCCTAATAGCAGCGAGGTCTCTGATTTCCTCGATGGTATCAACACTTGCTTGTAGTAGTGAGTCATTAATGGTAGCGTCAAAGCTCCGAGTCTGGATGTTCAAGAGCTCAAGCTCGATTAGGAGGACCACTTCCAACCCAAAAGCAAGCCGGAAGGGGGTTTTGCTAGTAGAGGTACGATAAGTGGTCCTATACCCCCACAAGATATTGGGCAATTAGTCTACCCAAGCGCCTTGAGATCGGTCCACATGCTTCTTCAAGCTATCTAAAATGACCCAATTGGTTGCCTCAACTTGACTGTTTGATTGGGGGTAGCAATCTAGGTGAAATGTAAAGCGATGTGGTTCTTGACACAAAACTCCCTGAACTTGGGGTTATCGAATTATCGATCGTTGCCCATGAGCAGTACATGGGGAACTCTAAATCGAGAGAGAATGTTGTCTCTGACGAAGGACTCTATACTCCTCGCCTTGATTCTAGCCATTGCTTCAGCCTCCACCCACTTCGTAAAGTAATCCACGGCGATAATTATAGACTGTTGTCCTCCTGATCCTTTTAGGAAGGCGCCAAGGATATCAATCCCCTCCCATGCAAACAACCATGGGCTCGTCAAGGGTTGGAGGGTAGTGCTGAGCGCGTGATTGATTGAGGCATACTTCTAACATTGTAGGCACTTCTTGGCTACGACCTTTACATCTTGCCTCATGGTAGGCCAGTAATATCCGAGCCATAGCACTCAAGGGTGAAGGGCTTAGGATTAAACATGATTGCTACACACTTCGGCATACAACTCTTCCATGACACGCATCCTTTCCCCTTCTTGGAGACACTGAAGTAAGGGGAGGCTAACTCTCCTACGATAGAGGACGCTGTCAATCAGCATGTAATTGGTAGCATGGTGTTGAAGCTTCTTTGACTCCCTCTTGTCCTCCGGCAACGTACACTACTCTAAGTAGCTCCGGATAGGATCCATCCAACTCGGTTAGGGTGTCGCCGTAGTCAGTTCCAGAATTTCGACCAAGCTTGGAGCTATGTTTTCTTCCGGTAGGTATTCTATGAAGATCTTGTTATCCTTCATCTCAGGTTTTTATATGCTAGTGGAGGCCAACTTAGATAGCCAGTCTACTGCAGAATTTTCCAGTCGAGGGATTTTCATGATGTCCTAAGAAAGGAACTCTACTAAGATACTCTTCACTTTCTCAAGGTACCTTGCCATAATATCATCTCTCTTCATATTCACCTTAGAACTACTAGACAATTAGTATGGAGTCCGAAATGATTCACAATAGCTCTGCATCGATCTCCTTGGTTAGTTTGGGACTGATGATAAGTGTCTCATATTCGGACTCATTGTTATTGGAATCAAATCCTAACTTAAGGGCATAGCAAATGGTAACTTGATGCAGGCCAGTTAAAACCAAGCCCGTACCTCCACTCCCCGAGGTGGAGCAACCATTGACGTAGAGAGTCTACACCAGTTTATCATCGCTTAGTAGTGCTTCATCCTTTCCTATGTACACTACTACAAAGTTGGCTAGCACCTATGCCTTATAAGAAGTTCATAGTTGGTATTGGATTCCATATGCACTCAACTCCATCGCGTACTTCATAATTCATCCAAATGCATCGGGTTTCTGCAGCATGGTGCACAGTAGAAGATCCATGAGTACGATTACCTGATGCACCTGGAATTAAGGCTTCAATCATCGAGTAGTAATGACGACAACCGGTGTGAATTTTTCTACCCGAGTATACCTAACCTCAAACTCATGCAATATATGGCTGACGTAATATACTAGACTGTGTTCTCTTCCTTCTATTCTGACTAGCATAAAAGAGAGTGCCTGGTCACTTACTACCAGGTACAAAAATAAGTCCTTCCCTTAGACAAGCTTGGAGAGGACCAGTGGATGAGCAAACAAGTCTTAAAGCTGCCGAAAGGCGATAACGCACTTGAGAGTCCATTCAAAACCCTTTAGATTTTTGAGTTTGAAGGTAGGAAGGTCATCGAGGTGTGATACAATCTATCACCTATTTTGCCCCTTACTTACATATTTTGCAGCTCATCCATTAGAGTTAGGATTTAACCTAGCCCATAGGTTCTAAACTAGCCTTCTTTAAATTTCGACCTCTCATACTTCTCCTGAGTAGTAATCATGCACACCTCTTCGAACATTTGGAGCCTAAAGTCTTCTTGGTCCTCAATGCAAATATAAGGTATGGTTGTTTCTTTATATATTTCGTAATCCTGATCACCTAAAATCATTATGACCTAGCCATTAGAGATGAACTTAACCTTCTGATGAAGACTGGAAGGTATAGCCCCTATTGAATGTATCCAAGGTCTTCCTAATAACAGATTGAAGGTCTTTAGGATGTCTAAAACTTAAAATCAAATGTTGAATATTTGTGGGCCGATATCAACTGGTAAGTCGATCTCCCTTATTATTTTTCTCCTAGATCCATCAAAAGCTCTTATTGTTGTTGAACTTGGCTTGATAGCTATCTCACCAATGCCCAATAGATCCAAGGTGGCTAGAGGGTAAACATTTAAAGATAATCCATTGTCGATGAAGACTCTTGTTACGATGACGTTGTTTACCCTCACCATTATGAATAGAGGCTCAGTATGATGGTTACCTTCTTCACCTAGTTCTTCGGCAAAGAAAGAAATCTAAGCCATAGTGAGGATAAAGCTGGTAACAAATGCAATCCTTTCAGTCGGTATTTCATAGGGGACTTTGACTTCTCTTAATGTTCTTAACAAAGCTTCCCAATGTGGTTCTAATGCCATTAATAAACTCACGAGGGATATTTGTGTTGGAGTCTTAGTGAGCTGATCCATTACTTTATACTCACTAGACTTGATTACCTTTTTAAGGCAAACAATCCTTATTCATGTTCAACTGGTTCATCGTTTGGTTTTTCCAACAGGGCCTTCTTTTTCAAGTCTTCCCTTTGATCATAGATTCTACCAGAGTAGGTAATCCTTCCTATAAGTGAGCTCAATTGCCTTTGATTTATTGCTTGGTAGTTAAGGGAAAGGGGGGCAATTTTATAACTTTTAAGGGCTAAAAGCACATAGAAGATGTACCTTTGAGTCTATGGAACTTGTTTCTCCACTTGCTTGTAGAATCTATAGATTCGGGCCTCTTAGGTTGTTGTTAATGTTTGGAACTAAAGCCTCTATGAAGTCCAATTAGACTATGCCTTCATCGATTAAATCTTAAATTTTATTTCTTAATCTCCAACATGAGTCAGTTAAATGGCCTACCTATCCCAAATGATATTGACACTTGGCCTCCAGATAAAAAATAAAAACTTTGGTCTATATCTTTCACTTAGAAGCTCAGAATGGATCAAATTATCTTTTCTCAATTTTTCAAGGACTAGCTTAGGGGAATCAGTATCTTGGTGAATTATCTTAGAAACCTACTGACTTTGAAATTGTTGCTACATTAGTAGAGGATTTATCCTGAAGGAGACCCAAGTATTAGGCCTAGTGTTTAAATTCACCATTTCTACAATTGCTTCTTTGGTCTTGCTAGTATTAGGCTTTACAAAAGATGGTCTTCTATCTAATGGCTCTTGTAACTTATCAAAAGTAACGGCACTTTCAATCCAACATCTTGCAGCTATTACCTCTACAAAACTGGAGGAGGCTTACCCAATCAGATGAGAAAAGTAAGGTCTTTCAAGAGTATTAATAAAAGTTGAAGTCAACTCCTTCTCAATCATGGGGGTAGATACCCTTGAGGCTAAGGACCTCTACCTTTGGGCATACTCCTTGAATGACTCATTGTGCTTTTTTTCACAGGGCAACGAAGTCCATCATGGTTGGTGCCATTCAACATTGAATTTCTATTGCTAAAAAAATGCCTTAGCCAATTTTTCCCAAGTGCTCACCTGATTCAGATATAATGGGGCATACTAAGTCAAGGCAGGACTAGTTAAGCTGTCCTAAAAGGTTCTAACCATGAGCCGGTTAAATTGCACGTACTTGCCTATCTTGTATACATATAGCTGAGTATGCAGTTTGGGGCATCAAGTCCCATCATACTTTTCGAAGTCAGGTATTTTAAACTTTTCTGAGAAACTTCCATAGTCATAGGCAAAAAAAATCTATTATACTAGCCTGCTCGAATCCATCATACCCTTCCATCATTTTCATCTTTTCAATGATTTGTTGGGTCAATCTCTTCTCAAGCTCTTTCAATCTGTCTTGATCAGCTTCAGGCTTTGGATTAACTGGAAATGAGTAAGTATTTAGATTAAAAGTTGGGTTGACCTTTGGAGAGACCCCTTCTATTTCAAAGGATTCAAAGTCCTAGTTTGCTTCAAAGGGTAGGGCTTTAACATTCTTTCCATATTGAGTTGTAGAACTTTCTTCATTTGATGGAGCCATAGACTTAAGTAAGGCGATGCTATCAACAAGAAAGTTCAATTAATCTCCAATCTTCCCCATTATTCGTTCTAAAGATTAAAACCTCAGCTCAATAGGATCAATACCCTTGGGATTGACATTACCACTATTGGTGTTAGTGTTATCATTTCCTTGGTTGGCCATTCTGCTTTGAGCGCAGGTTTTAATAGGACTTCTCAAGAAGGTTTGACATATGAGAGTTATCTTGGCAACCTGGATTTAAGATCACTTCTCAACAAGTTAGCACGTGGATATTTTAATTTTTTAAAGAATGCAAATGAGCTACATTGATGCAAAAGGAATAAAATCAATGAATAATTAGCAAGATGGTAAAAAAAAAAATTATTTTTGCGGCTTTTGGAATTCCCTTTTACATCATTTGAAAAAAAGAAAATACATTTAAGAAGATTATTCTAAATGTTCTTCTTCTGAATGTTAATGTTCTTCTTCTAAATGTTCTTCTAGCGTTTGGCAAGCATTCCCTTTTTCTATTTACTGGACTCTACTAGTGCTTCATTCCTCTTTTCTGAGTTGGGCTCTCCCATTTCTTCAAGTTTTTTAAGCCTCATCTAAGTCATCCTTAATTGATGTTCCAAGGCTCAGGAATGTTGTTTAGATTCCCGAAAGAGATCTTCCCACATGTCTTACTCTTCATAGATCATTTCTACTCAAGCTTGTACTTAGTCCATGTAGGTCTTGATTTAAGGATCTAGTTCAACTAGTACGGTTAGATGACATCTGGTGCTCGATACAGGATCTCCCTTATCTTATGGAGCTAATCATATAAATACTCTTTGGTAACCCGGTGCTTTTCCACTTCTCTTAGCCATTCTCCTAAATTGATGTTTGGGCTAATATTCTTTGTTTCCCATAACTATTTGATTTTCCTGAGTTTGGACATCTTTTGTAGTAGTGGAATTTGAAGGTTCTCATAATCCAAGGTAATGATATCCAACGGAGGCCTATAGACTACATCTTGGATACTTCCAAATTGTCTGATCATATTGTTAAGGTAATTGCTTGTACATAATTTCATCCCAATTAAAGGTATTGGTTGATTATTTTTTCCAAACTAAAATTATCCTTTTGAAGTTACTCCATCTTGTTATCCATAATATATCAACGATTTGAACATTTCTCAACACTTTTACCTGATAGAAAGTAGATTTTCCTTCTGGGAGATGGACCTTATCGACAAATGAATCAATCAGATTGATATTATGAGCAAGCTCTCCTCAGATTAGATTAAGCCCATAACATTTCACATGGCTCACGAACCATACAGTCAATAATGCCATGTTGGTCTTTAGTGTGCCATCATTTTTTTCTTTCAAAATACTGAGGCTTTTGATCTATTCTATAAGGAGGGCCAGGACATATGATTTTCCTTTAAGAAATTGGCTCACTAACTCAACGACCCTAAAATGGATGAAGAACTTTCCATTAGATAATAGGAAGGTCCTAACTGCAGCCAAGATAAAGACTTTTATTCTATTCTGTCCCCAATTTTTGAGACTGCCACAGAAGATGCCCCATTGGTTCGATTTAGGCTCAATGACAAACCAGGCTTTTAAGTTTTCCAGTTTGATGCAATTACCGTTACAACTTCCAAAGGCTTTGTTCACTTCAGCTTTTCTAACACCCAGGAATCTTGAAAAGGCATTCACGAGGTTGACTTCCAAATTTGGGGTATATATATTTTGTAAAGAAGGGGCTTGAAGTAATTGGGTGTACTCTTCAAGTGTTGGGCTAATCGAGTAAAGCCTAACTCAAAAAGCCACTTCTTCAGGTTCCTAAAAGTTGGTTAGAGCCCTAATCAAACTAATCTCTATCTTTACTTTAAGAAGTGATAGAATGAGTCTAATCTTATTGATGATGGTCTCTTGTTCCCTTGGATTGAAGTGTCGTAACCATTGGTCTATGATGGGCTTGCCTATAAATTTTTCCTTAAAGTAGACAAAGTTGGATGATGAACAAACTAATTCCTAATTTGAACTACAAAAGGGAAAATATGTTATAAGATTGTCTGACTATTATTTACAACAAAAAAACAATTCTATGTTTAAAATTACAAGGGAAAACAAGGAAACTCCAAGCCATTCCATATTTTTATCTCCATCTTGCTTGATTATTCATCAATATGGATGTTGTAAATATATAAGGATGGGTTCTAAAGGTTCTTATGCTTGTGTTACCTTACTTGTTAAAGAACATTTTTATTGGTCACATTAAGCTTAAGTGAGGATGGCCTAATCAACCTCGAGTAATTGTTACACCATAGCACCCAAAGCAGACATACTAGCCCTCCATCTTAGGGTCTTAATACGATCTGAGTTTGACCATTTTTACCATACATTTGTAGAAAATTAAACCCCTTCCCCCAAATACATAAAACTGAACTTGCAAAGACGTCAATACAATTATGATACGAATGAAAAAGTAAATAAATTACACTAAGGTGATTTTTTAGAGGTCAATTTTAATTTTGGAAAGTTAAATGGCTAACCCTCTTAATGTCTCCAGTAAAGTCGCCAAGCTGTTAAGCCTAGTTTTTCACTTCTTGGTTTTTAAAATTAAGTCTTCTTTAAATCAATTGAGACTAAACCCCATCCATTTAGTACTGACCATCGACTAGAATTTAAAGAAAATTGGTTTTTAATGTATTTTGAAAACCATTTTGGAGTTGCCACCTAATCGGGATCAAGAAAAAGAGTTAAATTATAACTAATTGAGTGAATTTATTATAACTTAGCTATTGGTCTTTTAACAAAAATCAATGAAAAAATGGTTTTAAAACAAGAGATCTAGATTCAGAAGTTATGATCTTCAAACCCTTATGGGTACCATTAACTCTCCAACTTTAACCTTAACCTTAAAAATCACCTTTTAATTCCATAAGAACAAAACTCAATTATTAGTTACTCTAATCGGATAACTTAAGTAATTTAAACTAAAAAAGAAAAATTAGTTTTTTTTTTATTTATTTTTACCGTCGCCCCATAAGTGCCTACATACCCACTATTCGAGATCAGAAGTACGTAGTTCTCTTTTTTTCTTTTTGTTTTTTTTAAACTTTAGTAGGTTGATTGGTTTTAGTTCCTAAAAAGGTCAAGTTTACGTTTTTACTCAGTTCTATTTATTTAAGGAAATGTTCCTAAACAATCCTAATCAGTATTTTATTTTTGGAATCTCTAAAATAATCCTAATTTGAGAAAGGTCCATCTTTTTATTTTTAGAAAACCCAATTTTTCTAAGTGTCAAAATGATTTTTACTAACTTATTTACTTATTTTTATTATCTTGTTTATTTATCTATTTCTATTAAACTAAATAAGTAAATAAAAAACTCCCTTTTTTCTTTTTTCTTTTTCTTGTTTTTCTTCTCCTTTTTTTTTCCTTCTTCTTCCTTCTTTCTCTCTCTATTTTTTTTTTTTCTAAGTTTTACAAGTACATGGATAAAAGGATAAATGAATGAATAAATTAAACCAAAAAAAATTGCAAACTAAATCAAGCTCGGGTTGGCTTCAATCGACTTATATGGCTCAGGTCGACTCGAGTTCAGCTCAGATGGCTAAGGTCAGCTTAAATTGGCTCATTCGGCTTCAATCGGCTCCCATTTGGCTCGAACGACTAAGGTCTACTTAAGTTGGCTTGTTCGACTTAGGTCGGCTCCGGTCAACTTATACGGCTCAAAGAATCAAATCGAAGTGTCTTACCTAAGGTTTTTGGATGCAAGGATTTCGATGGTGGTGGTAGTTTTCGTCAAAAACTATCGTGCAAGTGGCTATCCTAGAGAGAGAAAGGGATCGAGCTAGAGAGAGAAAGCTTCGATTTACTTACCTAAAGCATTTCTAAGCTTGTCTTGTGTGTCCTTGCATGTTTCCTAACTCTTATTTATACTAATCAAAGCTTGAACGAGCTTAGAAAGGCCATTAATGGAGAAATCGGCCATGAATGGGGATGCCAAATTTTTTTTCTCATTTTTAGAGCTAATCTAATAACAAATTTTGATTGAATTTGGACAAAAATAGGTCTTAATTCAAAGTATACTAAGTGGACTACACAATTTCACTATTAATTCGATGAAATCATGTAGTAAATAGGGTCAAAAATCACCCCAAACGAAGCACACTAAAAAGGGAACAAACCAAAAATTTGGAAATCAAAACAGGAAGAAGGAGAAAAGAGGGGGTACAGGCTATGTTCAGGGCACATGCCACATGTACGCGTTGCAAAACAACGCCCCCTCTACTCCTCTCTCTTTTAAAAGTAGGGCCGAAGGCCTTAAGCTAAAACTTAAGGACCAAGCTTTCAATCTTGGTCCAATCTCCATCCCCTTTTTTTAATATATATTATATACATAATAAAAATAAAAATAATATAATTATAAAAAAATAATAAATAAATAATGAAGAATATTAAATCATGACTAAAAAAATTCTTTCACTTTTTTTTTATATTTTGTGCTTTTCGGTTTTTCTCTTATTACTTCTTTTAATCTATTTTTTTAATTTTCTTATTTTTTGTGTTTTTTCCTTTTTTTTGTATTTTTCTAAACTTAACACTTTTTCCTAAATTTCTTATTTTTATTGGTTTTCTTTAATTTTCTTTTTTTTTTTGTATTTTTCCTAATTTAGAACCCTTTAAGCTATTCTAAAAATTTTGAAAAAATAAAAAAAGCATACACGAAACACACCAAACCATGCTCACCTAGCTACAACCGTAAAACCCAAAACTTGATCTCCACCGGACGCCACGTCTACAAACAAACACAAATCAACCTTAACCGCTTCGACTAAACCTAGAGCCATTCCCTCCTTTGTCCAGGCGCCTAACCCTACAACCAACGCTACCCCAAACACCAAGCACATGAACCCACTACTGTGACGAACACCACTAACCAGTATCGACAACCAAGTTAGGCCATAAAAATAATAATAATAAAAGAGAAGCAAAAATAAGGTATCTACAATGTGTTAAGGTGATCAAAATCGAAAGCAAAAAATGAAAGAAACTTTAATGCACAACTTAAACACTTAAGTTGACCAAGCTTAATTTAAGATTCAAATTGAATTTCCAAGCTTCTAACGCTTGTTTTCGGAAAAAATGAACAATAAGGGCGTGCATTTGACCAACTATTAATATAAAATTGCATGAAATTAAGTTTGAATCTGGTCCACACCACTCATGCTCATTTTTTATTTTAATAGCCATTGTTGACCTTCTAATCTTAAACTGAGCTAGGATAGTATAAAAGAAGGATTAGGGTTTAGTTTTCGAGCATCAATCTTGAATCCTAATCTCTTAAACACAATCAACAATCTCTCCTTCTCTCTAACCTTACGACGACCACAAATTTTTTTGAGCTAGGCCAACACCATAATAAAGATCCCCAAGACAACAGCTACCTAATGCTACCCATATCACACATTGCCGCGACCTCTAACTCTAACTACCACTAAGGGTTTTCGTGAAACCCTAGCCACCATAGCACCACCTTCGAAAACCCAACTCCACTACACCACACTCGAAACCAACACCTCCACTACAGCCTCTACCCTGTAAAACCCAAACACTTTTCAAGGCTCAACCACCACATGGCGCATACAACTACCACCACACATTTTCGAAATACCATAAAACCACTACCTCAGGTTGTGGCGCTTGGTCTACCTCTCCTTATCCTCAATATAAAACTCAAGAAAATGGCTTTCCCTACTCCAAAAAGCGCCTTGACCACTTGCCATCCCTCTTTCCTTCCATTTGTAATGCAAGTAGGCTGCACATTTTGAGTCAAACAATCTGACTCGGATCCAAGATCCATGCCCAAGTCCTTGTCTAACCCATATGTAAGCCCCTAAAGTGGTCTAGCCTTCTTTCTTGCTTTTTTTTTTGTTTACTTTATTGTATATAAAAGAAAATTAAAATAAAGAGAGAAAAAAGAAAGAAAAAACAATCCAAAAAAAGAAAAGGAAAAAAAAGTGAAGAAAAGAAAAAGAAAAAGAAAAGGGAAAGGATGAAAATGTTTATTTGTTTATTTATTTTATTTTTTTGGTCAAAAATAAAAATATACAAATAATAAAAAATTTATAAAAAGAGAATAAAAGAAAATAAAAATATTTTATCACCTAGAAAAATTGTTTTTTGAAAATAATAGTAAAATTTAATCAATCCTTCGATGACTTCTCTTAGAATTGCCCAAAAATAAGAACATTAAGACCTTTCTTCTTCTAAGAATTTTTCTTTGAATAAAAATTAAATGGCTAAAAAACTTAAGGTCGACCATCTTTAAAAGTTAAAAGAAATCAACTAATTAAAGTTTTCATAAACAAAGTACAGAAGTCTGATCCCGAATAACAAGCACATAAGCACTTATACGTAATTACAAGGCGACTTAAAATATGAAAAAATTCATTTTTTTCCCTCTTTGTAAATAATTAGTTCTTTTATTTATTTAGCCTTTTTGTAAATAGACATGATTTATTGTTTTTGTAAAATAGAAATTGTAATTTCAAATTATAAAGGTATATTGAAAAGTACATTTAAACTCGAAAAGTTAAAAGTAGTATCCGTTAAAGTTTAATAGGTTTGCCCCCAAATTTGAATCTCTAGTTTTCAAAAACCATTTTTAAAATTGGTTTTCACGCAATCTAGTGTTTAAGTTAAAATCAATTCACTTAATTGGTTTTAACCTAACCCATTTTTTTTCACAACCCGAATCAGGTGACGACTCCAAGTATTTTTCAAAAAATATTTAAAAACTTAGATTTTTCTTAATTCTTAGCCAAGAGTAACTATTAAACGGGTAGGGTTTAATATTGATAGGATTAAGGAAAATTAATAAAAACCAGGAAAAATCTAGCATCGACAACTTAACGACTCCAATAAGGACATTAAGAGGGCTAGCCACTTAAAAAATTTTCAAAATTAAATTTGCCTTTCAAAATACTCATGTTATTTATTTATTTATTGTTATGATTCATTCCATGTAAATATTTTTGTTTGAATTGTTATAATTTTTTTTGCATGCATCATATTAGGGATATTGGGCGGGGGGAATGATTGCATCAAGGATACAAGGTTGATATGGTCAAAATCGAGTTCTCTTAAGACCTTAGGATGTGGAGCCGATGTGTAAGTTTCAAGTGTAGTAGAATAACTATCGCTCAAGGCTGATTAGGCTACCCTACTTAAGCTTCAATGTGACCAATAAACTGTTTACTCAAAAATACATAAGGTCAAAGAGATTAAGAACTTTTAGAACCTACCCAAATTGCGTACAATTAAACTATGAGTTAATACACTACTCTTGAAAGTTGTAACCCTACTAATGTTTGCATGTCTTAAAAACGAGATCAATTTTTGTACTTATTCTTTTATAAACACTGAATCAAATAGTAACGTTGCAACCTAAGAAATAATGTATTAACCCAAATGGTTCTAGCACCTGCATGCTTCTACATGCATTCTTTTGTTTCAATGATGAGTAATTCTTACTCGTGAATTATTTAGGTCTACAGATAATGGTAGGTGACTAAGTAAATGATTAGAACTGATAGGTTACAAGACCTCCCTATGATTTACGAGCAGTTGCTAAAAGCTAAGATTACCTATCTAAAAGAGAAGCTTAAATGCTCTAAAGCTCACAACCGAGTCTTAAAAACCTTTCTTGGACAAGTCATTGGAGAAACCCATGAAATATTAGAAGACCTTAGAGCTCATCTATGAGAATTGGTTTAGGTTTTTTTCCAATTTATAGCTAAGGCCTAGAATAAATGTCAAGTTTCATTAAATAAAAGTCAAGAATAAATATTAGGCTCTTTGTTTTTGTTTATACTCCAATTTTTCAAATAAAAGTTCCCTTTAGCTTATTGCTTTGCATTCTTTAGTATTCTCTTTTGTAAATAGTCTTTTAGTAGCATTCATCTAACTTTTGTTCTCCCTCACTTAGGGAAATATAAATAAACTCCACAAACTGGTAAATAAAAACCCCAAAATCACCATCCTTATTTATATTTAGATTTTTCTGTAAAACAAAGCACTATCTTTCTCTTTCACAAACAACCAAAAAGAAAAGAGAGAAAAGAAAAAAGAAAATAAGAGAGAGAGAAAAATAAGAAATTTACTAAAAATTACAAAGTTTTATGAGTCAACCTAAACACAAACCCTATAGCCCATTCAAACAGTCAACCTAAATGTTAACCCTTGGTCCACTCAAGCAATTAGCCTAATTATAGCCACCCAAACAAAACCACTTTGCCCATTAAGGCAACACAAGCCCCCACCCATCAACCCATCAAAGTAGTCAAACCAAGCAAAAACCCTTAGTTCATTAAGAAAACCAAACCCAACCATAAATCAAATCAAATGCAACCCCGGTCTCGAACTCAAATCGAATAAAAAGTATCAAACTAAGGCATGTTTAGAGAAAACTAAGGGGTAAAATCAATCACCACCTCAAGGCAAAATAAATATAGATTCCTTCCTAAGAAATTGGTAACTCACTTTTAAAAGTTTAGGGTGAAAAAGGATAAACTATATCCCACACACTAATCCTCAAACACTCTAAAAGTTGAGTGACATCATGGTGAGAATATTTCAAGCCCATTCCTTAAAGGAGGTCTATTTTGAATTTAATACACGAATTAAAATAAAGATAGGCAGTTATTTTCAAATCCCAAACACAATTATCTTTTATTAACTCCGTTGAACCAATTTAGAGTATTTTCAAATTTAAACCCTATCAAGATTCACCCTATATTAGGGCAATTAGAAGATTAGGGTCATTGATTAGGAGAGAAGGATAAAATTGGTTTGTGCTTACTTCAATAACATTAATTCAAAGACAAATTTTATTTCCAATAAGTTATACCCAAGCCGATACACTAAGAATTTATGGATTTAGGGCCTTAAATCTCTTAAAGAAAAAAAAAACTCAGCAATGGAAATGATCATTCTTGGGCCCAACGAATACAAAGAAGAGCAATATGTGTGTGTGTGTGTGTGTGTGTTTATGTGATGAAAAGAATGATGGAGAATAATTGAAAGAAGATCCAAACATTCATTTATCAGAGGTTAAAGGGATTAGTCCCTTCTAAAATATATATCATATAAATAAAAGCTTTCACCTAATAAATTATAAGCCTATAATATAAAAATTCTATAGCATCTTCAAAATATTGAAAAAATTCTATAAGATCATTACCATTTTCTGAGGCATATTTTAATATGAACATTAAATATTATATATTGAAAACATTAACATTAAATAAGCATTCAAAAATCAATAGCTTTAGGTACGTGGTATTGTATTACCAAAAGCACGAGTTACATTTAAACCTGCTTTGGAGTAGTAGCCCGCAGCTGTCGGGTTTCCAACTTATATGCCTTAAGAGCAAAATATAACACATAACATTAAATTAAAACCACCACAAGCAACAGAGCTAAGGTTAGTGGGGTTCTTATACATAAAATTAAAGTAATATTAAAGAGATAACCACCATAAGCAATAAGACCAGCCGATTATGGGGTTATAGAAACAACTATACATAAACATAGATTAAGCATAAATATAAATCTTATGGAGATACAACCATTCTGTGATGGAGATTCCCACCATAAAATGAACAAAATAAAATTACATGAAATGAAACTTTTATTTCATTAAAAAGAAGAGCTGTACATTTAGATCATAAGAACATTCATACAAGAAGAAACAAAATAGAAGAAACATTAAAGATCGAAGGTATAAGAAGGAACATAAAAGGTATGCTCTTATACCTTAGGATAGAAGCGTATGAATGCTTCTCAATTATAGAATATTAAAAGAAAGAGAAGAAGAGATAGAAGAAGAGGTGAAAGAATGTACAAAAGAAGAAATGAAGAAAAGATCAGAAGAGAAGAGATGTGTGAAGAGAGTAAAAGCATAGAGAGAAGAGATGTATGAGGAGAGGAGAAAGATAGAGAGAAGAGAGATGAGGGAATTGTCCAAGAAAATTCGGATGAGTCAAATAAGGGAAGAGGCCTCTATTTATAACAAAAGAGGCCGACATTTCACTGTAGTGAACAGTGAAAAATTAATCATTATAGCAAACAATTCACTATAACAAACAGTGAAAAGTCATAAAAGGACATGATTATGTGAAAAGTGAGATTTGACATCATTGTAATGTCTTTATGCAGTGTGGTATATGTGGAAAACGTATTTCTACTAGTATGTTACAGTGTAAATGCATTACATTCATTCAAAATACATACATTGAAAATCAAGATACATTAAGGATCACTTAGATCTATCCCATAGCAATCATCTTCATTGATATCGTTACTGTGATGAGATCCAAATTATGTAGTCAACCCTTTGGTCGATTCATTCAAACTTGCTAATTCTTTCTTCAATAGGTCTTTCATTTGTTTAGGAGAACTAGCATGTGCTATTGATGCCATTAAGAATCCCATATCATGAAAAAAGGGAGTTGATGGAGTTGGAACATTTGATAAAGTCATTAAGGACTTGTCATTTTTAATCCAATTAAGGACTGCATTTTCCTCACCTTTATTCCACATTTTGAATCCATCTCACCATTTAACTTTATATTTCCTTATTAAAATGGTAGTTTGAGATTCATTCTCAGATTTATAATCATAAAACCAGGTTATTACCCATGAAATACCGATATGCATAAAATACAACACATATTTCCTGAAGCATTGTTCATGGGATGTTGGTATATATTGTTTCATGAAAACATTATATCCATTATGAGCTTTATCATGAATGATTTCATTAGTGGCTCCAAATTCATCCCACCAATGTGCAAACCAATAGAGAAGGTTTTTTGAAGAACATTTTTTAAAAAAGATCAACCATGTGTGTGACTTTTTTGGGTGCATTTGAAAAAAAAAAAAGCGTTCCACCAAGCCTGCTTATAATCATAATAATTATAAGTAGCTCGATAATTTAGTTGGGCTCCATTGGTGACATTTGAAATTTGATGGGCATTGCTGGATGGTTGGACTATTCAGTAAGGTTGATGATCTTACAAATCCTAGCCGTTGAATAACTTATTATCTTATTTGATTCAAAATGTTTAAATGAAACTGATTAAGTTTCACTTAAAATTCTTTCATAAAATTCAATTGTTTTACAATAATCATATGGGATAAAATTAAAATTTTTAGTAAAAATCTTTTTTGCACAATCATAGGGATCTTTTTCAAAAATACCCTTCTCTACAGAAAAGATATATTTGAAAATTTCTTTATTGAAAAATTTTGATTTTTAAGGGATTGTTAACTTCCCGAAGGAAGATGCCACCTTAGTTAATTAAACATGATGATTGGACAATTTTAGTGGAATTGCTTCTTCCACTTGTTGAATTCCTAGAATCATTGGAGGAGGCATTGATGGTTATAAAGCAGTTGCTAGTGCTCTAAGAAATTCAGGAGTTATTTGAACATTGGTCATTTCCTATGATTTTTTATTGGGTTCAATTTGAGGAGTCATTGGGGTTAGATCATTTTTTAGAGGTATTGAGGATGAAGACTCATCCTTAATCATTAATGGGACATTTTGTGGCTTGGTGGCATTAAGCCATGATCAGACATTAGTGAAACCCTTTTTCAAGAGTTCTTTCCTCTTTTCTTTATCTTTTTTGGGAAGTTTCTCCCTGCGAGAATTCGTAAGTAAGGAAGTTAGGGAGAGAATTAGAAGATCCATTGACATGCTCAATTTCAAAATCGAAAATAGATAAAATTACTTACCATTTGGCAAAAATCTGTTTTGAAGCAATATTTTGAACATTTTTTTGGAAAACATTCTTAGCAGCCTTACAATCAATTTTTAAAAGAAATTTTTTGTTTAATAAATCTCCTTAAAATTTGGAAATTGTTAAAAAAATTGCGAAAATCTCTTTCTTGATTGTAGAATAATTTTTCTGACATTCATTCCAATGTTTAGAAATAAATTGGACAACACATTTGTTATCATTTTTTTTTTTTTGTTCAAGTATCCTACCGAATCTAACATCAGATGCATCCGTCTTTACTATTTTGAATAGAGATGGGTTTGCAATATGGAGACATGGAATTCCATTAATATTTTATTTAGTTTCTTTAACAACATTAGTGTGACATTCTAACCATTGTAGGGGATTCTTTCTTAATGTCTATTAAAGTGGTTTATACAAAATATTAAGATTAGGAAAGAAAACAATAACATAATTTAAACTTCCTAAAAATCTTTAAAGTTGATTTTTATCCTTGATTTCATTAGGAAATTTAAATACAAATTCAATTGATCTTTGAATTGAAATTATTGTTCCATTGTATATGTGAAACCCTAAGAATCTAATCTTAGTATGAAAAAGAGAGATCTTAGAAGGTGATACAACTAAACCATTCTTTTTAACAACATTGATAA